>CM053574.1:5995116-6011160 GCA_028646485.1 Cryptoprocta ferox | reverse complement strand
CCAGAAGCAGTTGAGAGCAGAGCTCAGAACCCTGCCCGCCCACACATCTCGCGCTTTGGGTTCCCGGCCTCTAGTCCCGTCGTCCTCTGCCCTTTTCCTGTCCACTTGGTGGGGGTGGCCCTTGGCTAAGCCGTGATGTTTGGGATGGATCAGGACGTGGTGACCTTCGAGGATGTGGCCGTGGAGTTCACCCAGGAGGCGTGGGCACTGCTGGACCCTTCTCAGAGAACACTGTACAGAGACGTGATGCGTGAGAACTGCAGGAACCTGGCCTCGCTCGGTAAGCCTGATGTCATCCCTGCGTGTACTTCATGAGTCCTGTAACAGGTCATTTTTTGAATCCATGTAACATTCACAGAACAGAAGACATTTTTAACGTACAATTCAGTGTTTTTTGGTAATGTCACAGTGTTGGGCAACCATCTCTAATTCCAGAACATTGATTGCACCGAACATAAACCCTGTATCCATTAAGTGGCCACTCCCTTTCCCACCTACTCCAGCCACTAGCTGCCACTGGTCTACTTTCTCTCTCTGTGGTTTTACCTCTTCTGGATATTGCATGAAAATGGAATCGCACAGTCTGTAGCTGTTTGTATCTGGCTTCTTTTGCTTAGCATAATGTTTTCAAGGTTCAGCCATGTTGTAGCATGTATCAGAACTGTATTTCCTCTTTCTGGCCAAACGAATATCATTCCATTGTGTGTATAGACCACTCTTTGTGTGTACCCAGTCATCAGTTGATGGACATTTGAGTTGCTGCCACCTCTTGGCTATTGTGGATGGTTCTGCGCTATGAACGTGCATGCACATTTTTGCTTGAACACTTGTTTTAAATTCTCTTGTATGTTTACCTAGAAATGGAATTTCTGGGTCATAGGATCATTCTATGAGTTAACTTTTTGAGGGGCTTCCAAACTTTTCTCCATAGTACCTGTGCATTTACATTCCCACCAGTAATGTGGGGACACTTGGTTTTTATTTGCATTTCCCTAAAGAATAATGGCCTGGGTCATCTTTTTATGTGTTTGTTAGCCATTTGTATGTCTTTTTTTTTTTTTTTTTTTGGACAAAAATGTCCTTTGCCCATCCTGGAGGGTGGGGGATGGTGTTGTTTGCCTTTTTACTGGGGACTTATAAGAGTTCCTTATACATTCGGGGCGCTAGACCTTTATCAAATAGAAGGTTTGCAAATATTTTCTCTCATTCTGTAGGTTATCTTTTCATATTCTTGAAGGATAATTTTGCTGTATATAGAATTAATGGATGACCGATTTTTTTCTTTCAGCACCTTGAATATGTCATCCTATTGCTTTATGGCCTCTGCAGTTTCTGATGAGAAATCAGCTGTTAATCTTATCATTGATGATCCCAGGTATGTGATGAACCAAAAATTCTCTTGCTACTTTCAGGATACACTTTTACTCTTGACATTCAACAGTTTGATTGTAACGTGTCTCAGTTTGGGCTCTTTGAATTTATCCTCTTTGGTGTTAAGTTTCTTCAATGTGTAGGTTCATGACTTTCTACAGTTCGGGGAATATTTTGGCCATTTGCTTTTTAAAACAGTGTTTCTGCCTCTCTCCTCTCCTTCAAGAACTCCATTATGCATATGTTGGATGGTGTCCCACAGGTTTCTTATGCTCTGCTCTATTTTTTTTTTTTCCTTTGTGTGTTTCAGGTTGGGAAATGTCCATCTGTCTTCAAGTTCACTGATTCTTTCTTCCACCAGATCAAGTCTGCCAATAAATTTCTGTAGTGAATATTTCATTTCAATTTATTGTACTTTTCAACTCCAAAATTTGTTTGATTCCTTTTTACAATTTCTTTCACTATTTCTTGAGAACCCTTTCTCATGGTTTCCTTTAGCTCTTTTGCGTGCTTAAAATAGTTGAAATCTTTGTCTAGTAGGTCTCTTCCTCAGGGACAGTTTCTGTTAATTTCTTTTTCCTCTAATGGGCCATGCTTTTTTGTTTCTTTGCATGCCTCATAAATTGTTGAGAACTCTACGATTGGAATGTTACAGCAATTCTGTAAATCAGAGATTCCCACATCCCCATGGTTTGCTGTTATCACTTGTGGTTGGTGTCATTTGATGACATTTTCTGAACTAATTTTGTAATGCCTGTATTTGTCACGTGTGGCCACTGCAGTCTCCATTTGTTAGGTTAACAGTCAGTTAGTGATTTATCAGAAATTTCCTTAAATTCCTGGAACCCCAGAACTCCCAGTCTTTGTACACAGTCTCTGTATATGTAGGAGCATGCCTTTAAAAATCAATCACTATGGGGCGCCTGGGTGGCTCAGTTGGTTGAGCATCTGACTTCGGCTCGGGTCATGATCTCACAGTTAGTGGGTTCGAGCCCCGTGTCAGGCTCTGTGCTGACCGCTCAGAGCCTGGAGCCTGCTTCTGATTCTGTCTGCCCCTCTCTCTCTGCCTCTCCCCTGCTCATGATCTGTTTGTCTTTGTCTCTCAAAAATAAATAAATGTTAAAAACATTTTTTTTAAATCAATCAGTTTATGGAACTAGAAGGTATCATGCTAAGCAAAATTAAAGAAAGACAAATATATGACTTCACTCATATGAGGACTTTAAGATACAAAACAGATGAACATAAGGGAAAGGAAGCAAAAATAATATAAAAACCTAAGTGACTCTTAAATATGGAGAACAAACAGAGGGTTACTGGAGGGGATGTGGGAGGGGGGATGGGATAAATGGGTGAGGGGCAGTAAGGAATCTACTCTTAAAATCATTATTGCACTATATGCTAACTAACTTGGATGTAAATTTTTTAAAAATAAAAATTTTTAAAAAATCAATCAGTTTACAACTTGGCCTTAGCCTTCACTTCCTGCCTGTAGAGAGCCTGAAGACCAGTCAAAGGTGAAGGCTTACAGCCTTTTCAGATGTTTTCTGAGCATACACCCAACCCTGGGTATGCACGTGGCCTTCCACATTCCTAGGACTACATGGAAGCTTTTCAAAGCCCCTTTCCCCCAAAGTATCTTGTTCCCTACTTTCCTCTGAGACTTTGTTCTGGTCAGTCTTATTCAGCAATTTTCCTTTGCCCCGGGCAGCAGTAGCTAATACATTTAAATGTATTCGGCACATGCCTCAGCCCTCCACCTCCATAGCCACTTTAACTCCACGAGACTTTGGAGTCAGACAAAATAAAGGCAAGCCCTTTGAGCCAGTCCTTCTGGGAGCAACCAGGAAGGTCAAAACAGACAACCACAGTTCTCTGAAAATAAGATTTGTCCTGGTCCTGTTCCACTAGTACTAGGAGCGCTAGTACTTCAGGGTGGCTGCCGGGGTGGGAAGCAGATGGGGCGAGGGGCAGCCACAGGGCCACCGAGCTCTCTTACAGCATCAGCTGCTTGTCTTGATTAAGCATTCTCCTCGTTGCTGGAAGCTTTTGATAACTTTCCAGAGTTCCAGCAACGTTTATTCTAACAGTTTTCGCCCTTTTATTTGCTATTTTTTGTGGAAGGTTGCTCTTTTTTTGTGGAGTTCCCTACTCCACCATTTTTGCTGGCATCACTTCGCAGAAGTCTTTCTTAAGCACCTTCATGTTCCTAGGCCTATGCTAATAATTAGGAATACAGCGGTGAATGAGATAGGTGTGGTCCCTACCAATGTGGAGCTTACCATCTAATGCCTTTCCTATGAACTAAAGATACATTCCTGGCCCCAACTTTATATTCTCTGTGCATAAAAGCTTTGGGGCTCTTAAATCTGTATTTGAGCTTGGGCATTAGCATCTGGTACTAGTTATTCCCCAGACACCCTGGACATTGGCTGAGAACACTTAATTTTTTTTTCACTATGAAAGAGAGTTACTATATTTATTAGAATTTAGGGATAATTATCCCATCGTTCCTAAAGCCACACCTGCTTATCTTCAGAATATGGGCTTCAGTTTCATGGTGTGCTCCTTTTCCCCTGTAGAGTCGACTCCCCCTACATAGTGTGTCTTTTCTTTATGTATAGGAAATCAGGTTGATAAACCTGGTCTGGTCTCCAAATTGGAGCAAGAAGATAAAGTGATGACAGAGGAGCTCGGAATTCTCCCAGGCAGCTGTCCAGGTGAGCACCGCGTGGATTATGAATCCCTGTGAGGAGCATCTCTGGCCTGTGGCTTGGGAATTGGGAGTATCACATTAGGAGATGTCAGTCAGGGACGTTGTAAAATGTCCTTTTTTTCCTGACAAGACCAAAAGCCTTTGGGATCAGCCTCCTTGTGTACCTTCTTTGCTTCCTCTTTAATTCTCTGCTCATCACTTCACACTTTAGCCTCAGAGGAAGAAAAAAGGCTTGTCTATTTTCCTTATTACTTGTAAGTTTCATGTGAAATCCTTGTCCAGCTCCTTCCCACTTTACATTCCTGACATTTCCTTCCTCCATCAGCATCAATCTCACCCTTCCTAGAGTCTTTTTAAAAAAAGACCTAAAATTTTCATACCTGTGTCCCTTTCATTGCAAACCTCCTGAAAAATCCTAATCCCTTTGGGTCTGCCTTCACTAATATGTGCACTTTATCTTTTATTTTCTCCACAGGCTGAAATTTCTTTTCAATTTGTTTCAGATTTGGAGACTTTAGTTAAAGCCAAAGGGTTAACTTCTAAGCAGCATGTTTTTAGAAAATAACAGCACAAAGGTGTCAAAACGGTAAGATCCCTGGGGTGCCTGGGTGGCTCAGTCGGTTCAGCATCCAACTCTTGGTTTTGGCTCAGGTCATGATCTCACAGTTCGTGAGTTTGAGCCCCACAGCGGGCTCTGCGCTGTCAGTGTGGAGTCTGCTTGGGATTGTCTCTCTCTCTGTCCCTCTCTCTCTGGCCCTCCCCCGCTTGTACTGTCTCTCAAAAGAAATAACTTTTTAAAAAATGGTAAGATTGCTGATTTTCCACAGAAGGAAAATGCCATAAATTAGAAAAACTACAAAGTTCCCAAAAGAGTCATTCTCTAAAGAGAAAGTGGTGCCTCTGGAGAAGCACCATGGAACTGTTGTGAATTTGGAGAAAAATAGAAGTTATCTCCACAATTGTTTCTTCCCTGAGCGTGTCTCTATTTCCACAAGTGTGACTCAGCTTTGAGGGTTTCAAGCATAAGCTGGTATTAAACCCATCAGAAAAATGGTCTCTGAATATGATAAGGACCTGGCACCATAGCCTTTTAACTTCTAATCACTCAAACTAGCAGGAACCCTGTACAAACACTCAAAGTTAGCAAAAACACCAATTATAATAATGTTATACATAACTGAATTCCTGGGAGAGAGAACTCCTACAATAGCATTGAATATTTAAAATATTACAGGGGTGCCTGGGTGTCTCCGTTGTTGAGCGTCCGACTTTGTGTCAGGTCATGATCTCGCGGTTTGTGAGTTCGAGCCCCACGTCAGGCTCTGTGCTGACAGCTCAGAGCCTGGAGCTGCTTCAGATTTTGTGACGCCCTCTCTCGCTGCCCCTCCCCTGCTCACACTCTCTCTGTCTCTCAAAAAATAAACATTAAAAAAAATTACAAATTAGGAGCACCTGGGTGGCGCGGTTGGTTGAGCATCCAACTTCAGCTCAGGTCATGATCTCTTGGTTCGTGAGATCAAGCCCCACATCGAGCTCGCTGCTGGCAGCACAGAGCCCTCTTCGGATCTTCTGTCTCCCTCTCTCTCAACTCCTCTCTTGCTCATTCTCTCTCAAAAATAAACAAACATTAAAAATAATAATAAATGAAATAAAATATTACAATTAGGGGCACCTGGGTCGCTCAGTCAGTTAGGCATCAGACTCTGGATTTCAGTTCAGATCATGATCTCAAAGTTCATGGGATCGAGACCCACATCAGACTTGGCGCTGACAGCACAGAGCCTACTTGGGATTCTTTCTCCCTCTCCCTGCCCCTCCCCCACAAGAACATATTCATATTCTCTCTCTCTCTCTCTCTCTCTCTCAAAATAAATAAATAAACAACAACAACAAAAACATTATATGGGTACCTGGGTGGCTCAGTTGGTTAAACATCTGACTCTTGATTTCAGCCCAGGACATGATGTTGCAATTTATGAGTTTGAGCCCTGCACCGGGCTCTGCTGACAGCACAGAGCCTGCTTGGGATCCTCTCTCTCCCTGTCTCTCTGCCCCTCCCCCATTTGTTCTCTCTCTCTCTCTCCCCCTCCCTCTCTCTCCCTCTCTCAAATAAATAAAACTTTAAAAAATAAAATAATACAATTTATAGTTATCGTTCATCTCTTAACAGGAAAGAAAGCATTTTGGAGTGAAAGTCAATGTATGTAATCAGTGCTTTAAAGTCTTCACAAAATCTAACCTTACTCAGCACAAGAGAATTCATACTGGAGAAAAACCCTATGACTGTAATCAATGTGGCAAATCCTTCAGCAGTAGATCCTACCTGACCATTCATAAGAGGATACACAATGGGGAGAAGCCCTATGAATGCACTGACTGTGGGAAAGCCTTCAATGATCCCTCATCCCTTAGATTGCACGTGAGAATTCACACTGGAAAAAAACCCTATAAATGCAATCAGTGTTTCCACGTCTTCTGCACTAGGTGGATCCTCAAAAGACACAAAGGAGTTCATATAGGGGAGAATCGTTATGAATGTAATCAGTGTGGGAAGGCCTTCAGCACAAGGTCCTCCCTTACCGTGCATCACAGAATTCATACGGGGGAGAAACTTTATGAGTGCCATGACTGTGGGAAAGCCTTTAGGAAGAGCTTACATCTGACACAGTATGAGAACTCATACTGGAGAAAAACCCTATGAGTGTGATCATTGTGGGAAATCCCTTCAGCAGCAGCTTCTCTCTTACTGTGCACAAGAGAATTCACACTGGGGAGAAGCCCTATGAATGTAGTGACTGTGGGAAAGCATTTAATAATCTCTCATCTGTTAAAAAACGTGAGAACTCACACTGGAGAGAAACCCTACAAATGTAATCATGGCGGAAAATCTTTCAGCAGTAACTCTTATCTTTCTGTGTACAAGAGAACTCATAATAGGTAGATAGGAATGCAGTGACTATGGGAAAGAATCCATTGATTTCTCAACTTCAGGCATCTTGGGAATTCATACTGGATGCAGAAATTCTTCTTGCATAACAAATTAACCCCAAAACGTAGTCCTTTAAAGCAACAAACGTTTATTATCTCACAATTTATGTAGGTCAGGAGTTCAGAAATGGATTAGCTATGTGATTCTAATTCTAGTTCCCTCATGAGGTTGCAATCAGTATGTCAACTAGAACTACTGTCATCTGAAGTCTTTAGGAATGAAGGATCCACTTTGAAGGTTGATTATTCACATGCCTGACAAACTAGTGCCAGTTGTTGATACAGGACCTGAAGTTCTCGCCATGTAGGCCACTCCACAGTGATGAGTGTCTACCATATGGCAGCAGGTTCTCCCCAAATAAAGTGACTGAAAAGAGCCAATGCAGAAGCCAGAATGTCTTTTATGACCTAGTCTCAGAAGGCTGTATTCTCTCTCCATCTGTATTGTGTTCATCACCTGGACCAATCCTGACTCCATGTGGGAGGAAACGACACAAGGTATGGGTAAAAGGAGACAGAAACTACTGGGAACCATCTTGGAGACTGGCCATGACTCAGTGAAGAAAAGCCTTCAGCAGACCCTCCTTCTAATCTAGTCAACACGGAATAATAGTCAATAGCCCACGTGTTAACTAACCGTGGAGAGAAACCCTATCAAGTGCAGCCTATGTGGTAAAACTCACAGAAAAAAATTACCTACTGGGGAGAAACAGGAGGAATGCATTGGCTAAAGTGAAGCCTTTCATGATATCTCCAGTGAATCACATGACAATTCACACTAAGGGAAAACCCTATGAATATCATCAAAATAGAGAACTCTTCAGAAAACACACACCCTTTAAAACATACATAAGAAATCACACTGTAGAGGAACACTGTATATAAGAAATATGGAATGGAAACCATTGGCACTCTACTCTTCCCCTGTTTTGTGCCTAGGGGAGGTCACTGGACTACATCAATGGGCTCATTTGCCTTCAGGCTTCTGTTTGGGTTAGTCAGTGGAGAGCCCGGGTAGGAGATCAGAGGGATGGAGGAGAATGAGTTCGTGCATTGGCATTTCCTTGCAAGAGAAGTGGGATCTCAATCCTATCCTGGGCCTCTTCTCAGCCCTCGTAGTGCAGCCTTCCTCCCTCTTCCCACTATGGCCCAAAATTTCAATAATCACTCCCTCCTCTTTCCTCTCCTTCCTTGTTCTTCTTCCAGTCACTGAATATGCACTATCACCTTTTGGTTTCCCTACATCCTGCCTGCAATTGTTCTGGTGTAGTGATACGCCAAGGCACTAAGAGTATAATGAATGGTGTTTACCATTTCCTACAAAGCCTCAGTTAGGATCCACTGTAGAGCTGACCTCCCTCTCCCCTCCTCCTGTTTACTTCCTATACTATAGTCACTCTTGTCTTGCTGTAGCCCCATCACCCCAGCACAGTTCAATATTAGGGTCTCTGTACTCCCTAGACTCATATTCCCAACATAGCTATATAGCTCACTTTTTCAGTTCACTTAAGTTTCTGCCAAAATGTCCCCTGAACTGAAAGGCTTTCATTCCCACTCCAAATAATGAGCAAGTCGTCAGTTCCCACATTTCTGTCTTTATTAGGAGTGATTCATCTCAGTAGTGCTCATTGCCACCTGAATGACTCTCTCTATATACTTCTTTATTTAACTAATAATTATTCTCCATCCCAACCCTCACTAAGTTGTAAACACCATGAAAGCAAGGACTGTGCATTTGATTCACCACTGTAGATCCTGTGCCACAAGCCATGCCTGGTCCAAAGGCAGTGTTCTGTTGTATTGCATAGAGACTAAGAGTATGGACTCTGGAGAGAGACCGTTTGGGTTCAAAGTCTAGACCTTACCACCTAATTGCCTGGTTGCCTCAGGCAAGTGACAAACATTTTGTGCCCAAGTTTTTTCGTTGGGACCATGCAAGTGCCTTCTTTGTAAACTTGTTCTGAGGATTCAATTAGTTAAAATATGTAAAGCACTTGAGAGACTGCCTTGTATATAGGAAATGCTATATATGTATTTTATTTTTTATTGTGAATTAAAATTGAGACTTATACCAAGCAAAACAAGCCAGACACAAAAGAGTAAATACTGTATGATTCTATTTATATAGATTTCTAGAACAGGCAGAATATAATCTGTGAGGGGGGTTTAGGGTAAGAACAGCGGTTGCATCTAAGTTTGAGGTAGGGGAGGTGAGGCAGTAGCTGGGATTGACTGGGAAAGGCCAAAACGGAACTTTACAGGGTGAGAAAGAATGTTCTATGTCTTGATAGTATAAGTTACACAGATACATGCATTTGTCAAAATGCATTGAACTGTACACGTGAAATTTGTACTTTGAACTGTAGGTAAGTTATACCTCAATTTTAATCAAACTCAGTTTGCTGCATGTAAATTATTACCTCAATATAAGTTAAATTCAATTCACTAAGTGAAAGGGACAAAAAGCCACGTGTTGTTTGATTCCATTGTATGACATTCTGGAAAAGATATGACTGTAGAGAAGGACAACAAATCAGGAGTTGCTAGGGGTAAAAGGTGGAAGATAGGATTCCTACAAAGGCACAGCACAAGGGAATTTGGAAGTTTTGGAACTACCCAATAGCATGACTGTGTTGATGGATACAAATATCTCTGCATTTTTCAAAACCTGTGGAACATTACACCACAAAGAGTGAATATTATTATAGGTTAAAACAAAATACAATCACAAGGTAGCAGAGGGAACACAAAATGGAATGCAGACTATAATGAATGAAGCTAAATGTATTACAAATGAATAACAACACTGAAGGGTGTGGAAAAGAAACCTAACTTAGGAAAAATATATTTTGACCTGATACTATAAGGCTAAAGGCAAAAATAACAGCACAAATCCTGTACTAGAGTTAATAAATTTGTTTCTCTCAAGGGTATGGGTTAGCAATTCTGAAACCACTTTTGTATATATTGTAGATCATTAAAGCCAGTTTCTCACTGTCACTGTCAGAGACGGTACAAGCAAGGAAAGAGAAAGGCTAGATAGGACCTTGTGGTCATGAATTGGAATTGGAGGGATAAGTAAGAACTTTTTCTAAAGATGATAGATACGTGCAACATACCTACGTAAGCACAGATGTGTGTGTACACGAGGTGGTGTACCTACATACACTTCCAAGCTCTGTCAGCAGAGAAGACCTGGAAGCACTGATGTGACACTTCAGTAGCAATGTGTATACCTGGCACCTAGATCTTGGTTTTTATTTTTCTTTTAATTTAAATTGAATTAGTTAATATACAGTGGAATA
Organism: Cryptoprocta ferox; assembly: GCA_028646485.1. NCBI lineage: Eukaryota > Metazoa > Chordata > Mammalia > Carnivora > Eupleridae > Cryptoprocta > Cryptoprocta ferox. The sequence goes on along the minus strand of CM053574.1, from coordinate 6,000,780 downwards.
CTGGTTTCAGAAGTAGAATTCAGTGATTCATCACTTACATAGAACATCCAGTGCTCATCACAAGTGATCTCCTCAGTACCTATCACCCATCTAGCCCATCTCTTACCCACCTTCCTCCATCAAGCTTCAGTTTGTTCTCTATCATTAAGAGTCTTATGATTTGTTTGCCTTTCTTCTTTTTTCCCCTCTCTTCCCATATGTTCATCTATTTTGATTCTTAAATTCCACATATGAGTGAAATCATATATTTGTCTTTCTCTGATTGACTTATTTCACTTAACATATATATATTCTAGCTCTATCCACGTCATTGCAAATGGTAAGATTTCATTCTTTTTGATTGCTGGGTAATATTCCAACACACACACACACACACACACACACACCATTTTCTTTATCCATTCTTCGGTTGATGGACATTTGGGCTCTCTCCACAGTTTGGCTATTGTTGATAATGCTACTTATAAACATTGGGGTACATATTCCATTCAAATCTCTATTTTTTGTATCCTTTGGGTAAATACCTAGTGCAATTGCTGGGTTGTAGGGTAGTTCTATTTTTAGTTTTTTGAGGAACCTCCATACTGTTCTCCAGAATGGCTGCACCAGTTTGCATTCCCAGCAGCAGTGCAAGAGGGTTCCCCTTTCTCCATACCCTCGCCAACACCTCGTTTCTCACGTTGTTAATTTTAGCCATTCTGACAGCTGTGAGGTGGTGTATCATCAAGGTTTTGATTTGTTTTCCCTGATGAGTGATGTTGAACATCTTTTCATGTGTCTGTTAGCCATCTGGATGTCTTCTTTGAAAAAGTGTCTATTCATGTTTTTTGCCCATTTTTTACCTGGGTTGTTTGGTTTTTTGGGTGTTGAGTTTGATAAGTTCTTTATAGATTTTGGATACTAATCCTTTATCAGATATGTTGTTTGCAAATATCTTCTCCTATTCCATAGGCTGCCCTTAGAACAATGAAACTAAGAGCTCTTCTTTGAATGGATAAACAGAATTGATAAACCCTTACCCAGACTTACCAAAAATGAAAGAGAAAGGAACAAAATAGATAAAATTGTGAATGAAAGAGGAGAGATCACAACCAATACCATAGAAGTATAAACAATTATAAGAGAATATTATGAAAAAGGAGATGCCAACATATACATATGTGCAATCTGGAAGACATGGACAAATTCCTAGAAACTCACAAACTGCCAAAACTGAAACAGGAAAATATAGAAAATTTGAAGAAACCCATAACTAGCAAAGAAATTGAATCAGTAATCAAAAATCTCCCAACAAACAAAAGTCCTGGGCCAGATGGCTTCCTACAGGAATTCTATCAGACATTTAAAAAAGAGTTAATACCTTTACTCTCAAACTGTTCCACAAAAAAAAAGAAAAAAAATAGAAGGAAATCTTCCAAATTCATTCTACAAAGCCAACATTACCTTGATTCCAAAACCAGACAAAGGCCCCACTCAAAAGGAGAATTCAACAGTACATTAAAAGAAGTATTCACCATCATCAAGTAGGAGTTATTCCTGGGCTGGGAGGCTGGTTCAATATTCACAAATCAATCAACATGGTAGATCTTGGTTTTTAAATACCATTCTCAAAAATGGGGTCAGGGGAGGGTTGTAACCAGGACTCCCTGGAAAAGCAGTTAATTCTAGGCCTGGGGCAGAGAAAATACAAGATGATCATCGACTGTCTTTTGGTGCCATAAGGTAAGGAAATGCTCAAAAAGTGCTGGGTGCATGTTGAAAGAACACAGGTGCTAACCTTAATGCTCTTTTAATGGAGAAGAAAGAGCCCCAGGGAAGCCCAAAAAATCTGCCTAAAAATTTCCCTCAGGTCTTTGAATAACACCTAACATGTACCTATGCAGAAGTCACTAGGAGGCTTAGCAGAGAATCGCTCCTCAAAGGTGAGGGGTTGCACAGAAATTTCAGAGGACACATATTCGAAGAATTGGAGGTTCCTGTTTGAACTAATCCATAGTGGAGTGACCTTGGGGAAAACCTGTTTTCAACTAATACCCTAGAAATGCCACACCATGATATGTATCATGCACTAAGAAGAAAGGTTATACCTTAGAAGTAAGTGCAAAATTGGAATAGACCTGCCCTTATAAAATTTAAAACCTAGCCTTCATGGGATCAAGGTGTTTAGTCCTGTAACTGTCTACCATTACAAAACTTAATCATTAGAAGAATAATCAAGAGCATCTACAAAGTATCATTAACAATATCCAGAAACAAAAAATTACCAGACATGCAAAGAAATAGACGTTACAAATTGTGAGTATATAAGTCAATAGAGCCTGACCCAGAAACAATCCATGTATTGGAGTCAAAAGGCAAGAACTTCAAAATATGTATGAAAAGTGTTTTTTTAAATGAAGGAAACATGGACAAATTGTAGAAAATTGAAAGCAAATTGCAAAGCTTCAAAGCAACCAAAGAAAAGGGACACATTACTTTCAAAAGAGCAACAATAAGCCTAATAATGATTTTTTAAAAGAAACTATAGAAACAGACCATAAATGACATCTAAATGGTTAGGTTGAGGGGCACCTGGGTGGCTCAGTCGGTTAAGTGTCTGACTCTTAATTTCAGCTTAAATCATGATCCCAGAGTCATGAGATTGAACCCCATGTTGGGCTGCATGCTGGGCAGGGAACCTGCTTGGGGTTCTCTCTCTGCCCCTCTCTCACTTGTCTTTCTCACAATAATAATAAAAATAAGCTTCAAAAAGAATTTTTAAAACTTCAATAATAGATTAAAAAAACTTCGGTCTAAAATTGTGTAACTTGACAAAATATTCTTCAAAAGTAAAGATGAAATGAAATGTTTTCCAATAGGATTTTTTTTAAGAGCTGAAAGAACACCAACAGAACTACTCATCGTGACACACTAAAATGAGTTCTTCAAGCTGAAGGAGAATTTTTCCATATGGAGACACATCACTCCAGGAATGGATGAAGATCAATAGGAAATATACATGTGAGTAAATATAAATGACTATTGCTGTATTTTAAAAAATCAATATCATTTTATAATTTTCTGAGGAATGTTTTAAAGATTGTTGAGCCGAGTCCTCCAAAACTAGAGATAATAGAAGGCACAGAAAGTGATCCTTCAGTCTGTCCTCCAAGACTGGGGCTTATGGGACCCCCAGCAAGTGGTGCTCACAGTCTGTCTCCAACAGTCAAGCTGACAGAAGTCCTAGCAAGAGACTACCAGCCTCCTCCAACACTAGAGACAACAGAACCTCACATCGTAACCCCTGACTCACCCCTAAGCACAAAAGGTGAGGTCCTAACAAGCAACACCCCAAAATTAGAGATAATGGGAATTCGAATAGGCACCCCAGTCACTTCCAACTCTAGAAATGACAGCAGGACCAGAAGACACTCCTTTAGCTTCCCTGCAACAGTAGAGAATGGGGAGCCCAATCCCAGTGACCTACTCAGTCTATACCAACAAGACAGAGGAGTCCCAGAAAGTGACTAGTGATAAGTGAAGCCCTATCCAATGACTCCCAAACTAGAGACAATAGGATCTCCATACCAGAAACAACAGGAATCAGGTCTCTGATGTTGGGTTAAGAACTTCAGCAAACGACCTCCCATATCCCTCCAATATTAATGATGAAAGAAACTCCAAAAAGCAACCCTCAGTGCCCCACACACTAGAGGAGAAAGGACACCCAGCAAATGCCACACTATTCACTCAGCACAGACTCCAGCCTACATCCCTTGTCTTCCCAAAACGAGATCTGGGTGTCCCCAGCAATGCCACCCAGTCTCCTTCCAAGAAAGCAATAACTAGAATCTCAACAGGCAACCCACCAGGTTCTCCAACATAAGCGACAAAGGGAACACTATCTTCTTCCTTGTCCTAAAATAAGAATTGATAGAAACATCAGCAAGCAACACCCTCAATGAAACAAGCAGCTACAAATTAAAAATTAATAATTGTATCTTGATTTAAAAAAGACTGCATGGCAAAGACAAATGAGAGAGGAAAATGTTGGAAACTTATCATGATGGCTAATTTATTAAAGAAGTCCTACCAAATAATGAGAAAAATACAAAGGATCTGTTAGAGAAATGGGCACATGATTCATAGAAAATACAAATGACTCTCATAAAAAAGAAAAACACAAACTGAAATACCAAAATTCCTTTTCTCATTCATCAGGGTGAGAACTTTTTTTTTAAGTTTAATAACATCATGTGATGCCAGAATGTGGGAAAATCGCACTCCCTTAGCACTGACAGGGAGGTGATTAATTAGTTGGCTTGTCTCTATGTGGATCGCTCCCCTGGGGCTGCCTGGGTATCTTCATGGCATGGTGAGTGGCTGGCTCACGCCCTCTGTCACCAAGCTCCACAGAGGAAAGTGTGTGAGGCTGCATCAAGAGGGGGCTGTCTGCAAGCCAGGAGGAGAGCTCTCCCCAGGACCTGAATCCGCCAGCATGGGGGGCTGGGACTCCTAGCCTCTAGAACTGTGAGAAATAACCTCTGTTGTTTAAACCACCCAGTCTGGGGCATTTTTTTAATAGTTTATTTTTTGAGAGAGAGAGATTGAGAGAGTGAGCAGGAGGGGCAGAGATAGAAGGAGAGAAATAGGGACTCCCAAGCAGGCTCCACACTGCCAGTGAAAAGCCAGATGTGGGGCTTGAACTCATGAACCCTGAGATCATGACCTGAGCCAAAATCAAGAGTCAGATGCTTCGCTGACTGAGCCATGCAGGCGCCCCTGTGGCATTTTGTTATGGTGGCCTGAACAGACTAATACACTCCCTATCCACTTGTCCTCTATTTTCCTTTTAGCACAGATCATTTCCAACACACTATGTAGTTTATTTCCTTATAGTTGGAAATGTAAATAAGAGATTACAAATAGAACAACACAATAAACAAGTAGAATGAAGGCACTAATAAAGAGCACAAAGCAACAGACTTTATTTTTTTTCTTTTATAGTTTACTGTCAAGTTGGTTTCCATGTAACACCCAGTGCTCTTCCCCACAAGTGCCCTCCTCCATGCCCATCACCCCCCTTTCCCTCTCCCCCTCCCCCATCAGCCCTCAGTTTGTTCTCAGTATTCAAGAGTCTCTCATGGTTTGCCTCCCTCCCTCTCCCCAACTCTTTTTCCCCCTTCCCCTCCCCATGGTCCTCTGTTAGGTTTCTCCTGTTAGACCTATGAGTGCAAACATATGGTATCTGTCCTTTTCCTCCTGACTGACTTCGCTTAGCGTGGCACCCTCGAGGTCCATCCACGTTGCCACGAATGGCCAGATTTCATTCTTTCTCATGGCCATGGAGTATTCCATTGTATAGATGAACCACATCTTCCTGATCCAGTCGTCAGTTGATGGACATTTAGGCTCTTTCCATGATTTGGCTATTGTTGAAAGTGCCGCTATGAACATTGGGGTACATGTGCCCCTATGCATCAGCACTTCTGTATCCCTTGGGTAGATCCCCAGCAGTGCTACTGCTGGGTCATAGGGGACTGTTATTGATAGTTTTCTGAGGAACCTCCACACTGTTTTCCAGAGTGGCTGTACCAGTTTACATTCCCACCAACGGCGAAGGAGGGTGCCCATTTCTCCACACCCTCGCCAGCATCTATAGTCTCTTGATTTGTTCATTTTAGC
>CM053574.1:5888370-5994616 GCA_028646485.1 Cryptoprocta ferox | reverse complement strand
CACTGGATTATTTGTCTTTTGGGTGTGGAGTTTGGTGAGTACTTTGTAGATTTTGGATACTAGCCCTTTATCCCATATGTCATTTGCAACTATCTTTTCCCATTCTGTCGGTTGCCTGTTAGTTTTCTTGATTGTTTCCTTTGCAGTGCAGAAGCTTTTTATCTTGATGAGGTCCCAATAGTTCATTTTTGCTCTTGATTCCCTTGCCTTTGGGGATGTGTTGAATAGGAAATTGCTGCGGTTGAGGTCAAGGAGGTTGGTTCCTGCTTTCTCCTTTAGGGTTTTGATGGTTTCCTGTCTCACACTGAGGTCCTTCATCCATTTTGAGTTTATTTTTGTGTATGGTGTAAGAAAGTGGTCTAGTTTCATTCTGCATGTTGCTGTCCAGTTTTCCCAGCACCACCTGTTAAAAGGCTGTCTTTTTTCCATTTGATACTCTTCCCTCCTTTGTCAAAAATGAATTGGCCATACATTTGTGGGTCCAGTTCTGGGTTCTCTAATCCATTCCATTGGTCTATGTGTCTGTTTTTGTGCCAATACCATACTGTCTTGATGATGACAGCTTTGTAATAGAGGCTAAAGTCTGGGATTGTGATGCCTCCCGTTGTGGTTTTCTTCTTCAGTACTACTTTGGCTATTCGGGGTCTTTTGTGGTTCCATATGAATTTTAGGATAGTTTGTTCTAGCTTTGAGAAGAATGCTGGACAAAGCAACAAACTTGAAAACAACAATACAATACAGAGGATTAACGATGATGAAAGTTGACTCTGAAAAACATAATGAAATTGACAAACCTTTGGGGTGCCTGGGGGGCTCAGGCCACTGAGCGTCTCTTCAGCTCAGGTCATGATCTCATGGTTCATGAGTTTGAGCCCCACATCAGGCTCCAAACTGACAGTGCGGAGCCTGCTTGGGATTCTCTGTCTCCCTCTCTTTTTGCTCCTCCTCCCCCACCCCTGCGCACATGCACGCACCTTCTCTCTTTGTCCCTCCTTCTCAAAAATAAATAATTAAACAAACATTAAAAAAAAGAAATTGGCAAACTTCTAACATGGCTGATTAGGGAAGAAAAAAATGCCCCCCCCCAAAAAAAAGAAGGAAGGGAGGGAGGGAGAAATGGAAAGTGGGATAGAACTGCAAAGATTAAAAAATGATGAGAGATTATTTTGAACCCCAGCCCCCAAATTTGGAAAACTTACACAAAAAGGACAAATTCCCAGAAAAATATAATTTTCCAAATGAGACTAGATTCACAGGGTGGCACTGGAACGTTGGTGCTGGAGCCTTGAGAGTTTATCTAGGGCTTTGTTTCTGAGTCTTTGAGGGACACATGCTGGGATGGCCCAAGGCAGGGGCATCCGGGGTTTGCACGTGTAGCATCCTGCACCTGTGGGTCACTCTTCGGGGGCTGGGGACAGTAGAAGAAACAAGACTGGCACATGCCATTCCTATGTTCACTGCAACATTATTCACAATAGCCAAGATATTGAAACAATCCAAGTGTCCATTGATGGATGAATGGATAAAGAAAATGTATAGATATAAATGGAATATTATTCAGCCATAAAAAGAGTAAACTCTTCCCATTTGCAACAATGTAGATGGACCTTGAAGGCATATGTTAAGTGAAGTAAGTCAGATAGAAAAAGATAAATAACAGGCACCTGAGTGGCTCAGTCAGTCGAGTCCCTGACTTTGCTCAGGTCACGATCTCACAGTTTGTGAGTTCGAGCCCCACATTTGGCTCACTGCTCTCAGTGCAGAGACCACTTCAGATCCCCCTCTCTCTCTGCCCCTCCCCTGCTTGCAATTTCTCTCTCTCTCTCAAAAATAAACCATTAAAAAATAAATTTAAAAGACATTTTTTAAAAGACAAATATATGATTTTTACTTATATGTGGAATCTAAAAAACAAAACTCAGTTCATAGATACAGAAAACATATTGATGGTTGTCAGAGGCAGGGAGTGAGAGGGGTCAAAAGGTACAAACTTCCAGTTAGAAGTCATGGGGATGTAATGTATAGCATGGTGACTATAGCTAATAATACTGCATCATGTATTTGAAAGTTGCTAAGACAGTAAATCTTGTCATTCTCGTGACAAGAAATGTAACTATGTATAGTGTGGATGTTCACTACACTCAGAGATCATTTTTGCAATATATACAAACATCAATGTTGTACACCTGAAACTAATATAATGTTATATGTTATATGTACCTCAATTTTAAACAGAAAAGAAAAACTAGAAGATATGTAGATATAGATACAGATGATATTGATGATATCAGTGATACCCGAAATCTTTGAGCCTGCCATCATCAGGCAGAGGAGTGAAACCGCCGTGAATCATTCAGCCCAGCCAAGCCATCGGCTGACCCAAGACGTTAGACACACAGACCTGGATTTCAACACGTGCCGGCCTGGCTCACGGAATGGTGAGAAATAATAGCGGTTTGTTGTTTTAAGCCACTTTGTATTAGAGAGTCGGTTACGCAGCAACAAATAGAGACAAAGGTTCAGGTGGGGGAGTCTGATATTATCAGGGATGACTTGGGATCAGTACCTGTAAGGGAGGCAAGTGGATCTGAGCAAAGGGAAACATTATACTGCAATGCAGCTGCAACTGAAAGCCTACCCAGTCATGTGGGGAGCACTCTCACCGTGCTCATTCTTCAGAGTGGCCCCACATTGGGCTACTTTACAAGGGCTGCTGTACCAAAGTGCCGCAGGCCAGGGGAGCTTCACAGAAATGCGTTCTCCCACAGCTCTGGGGGCTGGAAGTGCAGGATCACGATGTCAGCCAGGCCGGTTCCTCCTGAGGGTGTGAGGGAGGATCTGTCCCTTGCTTCTCTCCTAGGCTTTGACGGTTCGCTGGCAATCTTTGGCGTTCCCTGGCTTGTAGAGGTGTCATCCCAGTTTCTGCCTTTATCTTCACGTCGCGTTCTCCCTATGCATCTCTGTCCAGGGAGACCTTTTATAAGGACACCGGTCATATCTGATCAGGGCCCCACCCAACTCCGGCATGACACCACCTTAACTAATTACATCTACAGTGACCCTATTTCCAAATAGAGTCACATGCTGAGGTACTGGCGGTTAGGATTTGAACACATCTTTTTTGGATGTGTGGGGGTCACAATCAAACCTATAACATGCATCTAGGCATGGGGGCCAGGCTTTGGTACCCCACATAAAACAGTCATTAGATGTGGCTACCCTTAGGAAGGGAGCATGACCATGGGCAAAGCAGGTCCCCTAAGCCTAGGAAAGTGCTGGCCGAGGGACTCAGCTGTGAGCCCCCAGCAGACAGCGCCCCTGTCAACCACAGTGGGTCCATCACAGCCCACACTACGCCTACTGCCGTGGATGTACTGTCATGGCGCCCTGTAGTTCTGGGTACACCAAGGGCTTCTAGAGGTGCTTGGGGTGTAAGACACTGGGTGAGTCACCTTGAGGGCACAGTCTGAAGCTGCACAGTCAGCTTTGGGGTTGAAACCATGCCCCGGTAGATGGGTCAGGAGCATCGAAGTTTAGAGACCAACAGCTAGAAAACGTGGACCTCATCCCCACAGTCTAGACTGTCTGCGAACCATGTGAGCTTTGTTATGAGTATCACTTCCCTCTTCTGTGCGGTACTTTGGAGATACCAAAGCTCTCACTGCGCCGGTGGCAACTGTCTCCTCTGTGATCATGCAGCGCACACTTGGGGCAGGAGTCAGGGCTTCCTGGCCCCTAACCCTGAGCATTTTAACCACTCACATCCCCATTCCTACCCGGAACCCAGCCAGAGCTCCTTCTCTGGTTGCAAGACTGTGGCTGAGAAAGCCCACCCAAAGCCTATGCTTTTCCTCAGCTTTGCTAGGTTCTCACCAAAGGCCGGGAGTCTTGGATGGATGGACAGATGGATGGGATAGATGGCTGAGTGCACAAACAGGTGGATGGATAAACGGATGCATAGACAGGTGGGTGTACAAGCAGGTGGGTGGTTGAATGAATGGAGAGAAGGAAGAAAAGGCAGAAAGATGACTTAATGGACAGATGGATGGATGGATGGGCGGGCAGGCCAATGAACAAACAAATGGACAGATGAATGGGTGAATGGATGAGTAAATGGATGGATGAGTGGACAGGTGGAGAGATAGATGGACAGGTGGAGTGAGACTGTGACCAGAGGACCCACCCAGCCAACACCCAGAACTGTGAGACATAAATGTTTGCTGTTTTAAGTTACAAAATTTTTAGGATGTTCGTTAAAAGCAATAGCTAACATGTGAAGTCATGTGACTCACTCAAAGTCACACTGGGAGCTGAAGGCAGGAAGTCTGTCTCCTTACCCACTACACTCTGTGTATAGCTCATGCAAGGCTGTTCAGAATCCTTTCAATCTGTGGTCTCCCACTGACCACCCATCCTGGGGGCAGCTGCATCCTGTCAGGATGACATTCAAAGTAGTCAATATATATGTCTTCGGCATGGTGAATGGAGCAAGATCCTGGGGGTCCCCTCGTATCCCTGGCGTGAACCCCTTAGTGCTTGCATCATGGGAAGGTCTGAGGCTCTTTAGGATAGTAGTTACCAACTGTTATGGAAATCGTTCAATATTTAAACTACCAGTTCAATTATACAGGTATGTACCAGCAGATTAGCCCTGATTATAACAATATTTAACTTCCCGCTTCATTGTTCTGAAGAACCCCAGGTTTGTTCCCTCCGAAAACAGTTACCCACAACGTCCAGATTTCCCTTAACACAGCCCACCCCATAGCCACAACCCCACACAGTTCACAGACCCTTGCTTGAACACCACACAAAAACAGGAATATTCTCAGATAATTTATTCAGAATTTTCATATAAACAGGTAATTATCCCATGTTTTACATGCAGAGCAATTTCAATATTCAAAAAAAAGGCATATTTCTGTACATGATGCTACTTGGCTCTTGTAGGAAAACATTGAAAAAAATAATTGAGCTTTTGGTGGGTTTTGTGTTTCTGGGTTGTTTTCCACATAAGCTGAGGCACATTTGATTCTGTGCAGCTGACAGTGGATGGAAAGTGTCTGCTGCTGACATGCAGGGCCAAGACCCCCCAGGCACAAAAAGTAGAAAGACTAAACAAGCCATTCCTCAATGTGTGCACAGACACACACTCATCTTGGAAGTTGTTCCTTCCTTCTCAAAGGGGACAAAGAGCCTCAGATTTGTGATCTGGTTTTTAACAAGGACTTTTAGGGTCCACACCCAAATAAGAATTTGGCTGGAGGCTAGTTCTGGACCCTGACTGGTATGAGGTGATTGTGAGCTCAAAAAGTCAATGTTTCCCTCTGCTTCTGGGGGACCCCCCCCCCAGGAAATCACCTTCAGTTGTAGCCCCTGAAAGTCCATCATATTCTTTCATGTGTTTGAATGAACAAATCAGCATTTTTCCTTTCCATTTCAGCCTTGCCTCTGGTGTAAATCAATAGTCTAAAGAACATTCTGGAGGGTTTTCTGAAGGGACACCATCCTATGTGCACCATTTATATACAATCAGCATTTCCCTGTTCCCCACATCCAACAAAACCATAATTTCTGAAGAGCCTGAGGTGTCAAGGACTCACCAAGTGGCATCCAGAAGACATTTAACCCCAAATTTCCACCCACCATGAAGTGGTGGGTGAAGAGAGAAAAATGATTGTCACTGGAACTACAGCACATCCGTGACCTACTCAGATGGCTAGCATGGGCCATGCTCTGATGGCATTCCTGCCCACTGCCCACACTTATGACAGCTATGAATTAGCGCCTCCCAACCCAACAAGCACATTTTGTGGCCGATTGTCTGCTCTGGTGGGAGACAGTGGAAGATTTGTCCATCAATTGGCAGCAGTCTCCAATGATCACAGGATTGTATGTGCAGACCCTTGCATGAGTTCGCACATTTTCTCTGTTGTGCTCAATCTCTCTCCAAGAGAACCAGCAGCATTCCTCCCTACGAGCTTGAAATTACAGGAAAGCACCAAGGATAACTTCCAGAATACAAACATTTCCAGACGTGTTCTTGACATCACCCGTCCCAGGAGAAAGTAATGTGCTTGCTATTCTCCTCCCGGAAGATGAAACTGTTCTGTGGATTATGCCACATTATTGAAAAGGATTTTAATGAGACATCTTTAAAAACAAACAATGAAAAGTATCAATCTAAGCTGGCTTTTTTTTTTTTTTTTTGTATAGCCCATCACTACAACCCTGCCAGGTCAACCATGACTTTAAGGACCAAAGTTGTCGGATACAACATTGTGTGATGAAAAAGGCTTATGACCCAATGGCTGCTTTCTCTTCTCACTGCAGTGGCAGAGACAACTAAAGGAAATAGGTGATATCCCAGTTGTGCAGGTAAGCCCAGCACTCTACCATACCTCTTCAACATAAGCACAGAAAAGGTGAGCCTCCAGGGGCAGTGGTGTCTAAAAGTAGGACAAGGGCAGTGAGGTTTGGCAAGTATGACAACAGCCCTGCTGGCCCTTCCCAAACTTACATTATGAGTTCTCAAAGCCCCATAAGTTCAAACAGTATCGACCTGAAGTGAACTAAACACAAGGGTCCAAGGTCTTGTTGCTAAAAAAAAATACACTCAGCATGCTGGTAGATTTTGGATTGGAATTTCTCTACATTCCCCCTTTCCACTTGGAGAAGAGAGATGCTGCATTGGGTATTTGTGTGTGAGGTGCCCACAGTGCAATCTGTTCCACTCCCAAAAAGCATCTGAGCTTAAAAGGAGTAGGAATAAGCCATGGAGAGTCCAGGGCACCTCGGTGCTCACTGCAGGGGGATGCAGTGGGGATGCTAGCTTTGCACCAAAACCTATCTTTGCCCTAGCAGGAGGTGGAGTATTCTCTCCTCACCAAAGGAAGCTAGCTAGGCCTGGGCACTCCACACATCAGATACATCATGATGACCTGAAATTTTAGCTCATGTTTGGAAGCATGGTATCAATGGATGGAGGATTGGAAAAAGTGGGGGTGGGGAAGATTGAATTCAGAGAAGAATATTATCAGCCAGAAAAAGCATCTATGCTCACACGAAAACCACACTTTATCCCAACTCCCTCCCTCAAAATTCTTACTGGTCCCTGGCATTTGGAATCAGCTGATACAGATTTTCCCTGATTCAGATTGGATCCAGGCAGAATTCTGAAGTCTCAAAGATGTCCATTATTGAACCACATCTTAATGATACACTGAGGTAGACTGTGCTGGAAAAAAAAATATCATTACCCCACATTCACCTGTTTATTTTTCTTTGATAAAAATTTACATGCACTCCATTTTTTACGAAAGTGATTTTTACAGTGATTTTATATATTAAAATAAATAATTTTCCCCTAATATAAGAAAACCTTTCTGAATTAGAAAAATGTGAAAATTGTTGCTAGTGTCGTATACGGCCACTACAAATTTACTATGAAAAGAACAAAATACCTAGATCTATGTATTTTTAATTTACGTACAGACCCTCTTATATGTACAAAATAAATTTGGCAAAAATAATTTCTGTACTCTTGTACCCAATCATTGAGGCTCCCCAGAAATATTTCATGTGCTGTAATTTCTCAAATCATATAAATAAGATAGGAATAGGCAATTGGGATTTGTGTCTACCTGTGTTCTTAATCAAGAAGTGAGAAGGTTCAGAGGTCGCCATTGTCTCTATCCTGTTCTTAAGCCCACAACTTTTAAGAGGAGAAGGAAGCAATCAACTCATGAGAAAATGCTCTCAGGGATAACCCGTGGGTGATGATTTTGATGAACGTAATGAGTTCACCATGTTCTTTATTTGAGCAGCTGTGATTCTTTCCCCAAAGGGAAGAAACTGGGTTCACGCCCATTCGGAAGTTCTTGGTGGCGTGAAGATCCTTAGCGGTTTCTCCGCCAGACTCGACTCTCTTGGGGACTGCAACATCATAAGCACCTGAGAGTTCTGCTCAGGCCCCACACCTGGCCCAGCTGAGGTCACTGGGCACAGGAGCAGCTTCTGGGAGGTCAACTCTGAGGACAGTTGGATGCCCTGAGGGTGGAGGAGACCGACAGGTGCATCTCGCTTCATATTGCTTAGTGTTCTCAAAGTCCATCTGGGCTGTCGCACTCTGGGATTTGATTTTGTTGTTTGCACAATAATCGTAGGATGTACACACCCAGTTGAGGAAGCGTGCGAGGTACACACAGGAACCAAAAGATCCAAGAGCCACAAGTGTGTCTGAAGGCAGGACTCAGCTCCAGGTGCCTACCAGCTCACCCAAGCAGAAACCAAGCCATTCAGCAGACCCAGTCACCCACACCCATGGCCTCATGATGTCCAAAAGGGTTAGCAGCTAATGTGGCTTTATTCCCAGAAAAATGGATGCCTTTAAGACCAAACAAATCAGCCACTGGTGTCTCGCTCCCCCTCCACACACAGGCAGACCAACCAACCCACAAGCCCTCCCCCCACCCCGGGAAACAGTTAATAACTTATGAGGCTGATGCTGGAGATTTCTAAAAAATTAAATATGTTACAAATATATTCTCAAAACTCTTAATCATCTTAGTTTTTTTTTTTCTTTTTCTTTTTTTTAATGTCCTAGCTTTGTTTGGTCTTGAAAAGATCCACTATCACTCCAAACTACTCCCTTGGCTCCCAGAAAACATTTTTCACCAAAGTTAAGGGAGAAAAGACTCCTGAGACTAGGCTTGGGGCAGAAGAATCTGTGGAGGGCACAGTCTCCCAGTAAATAAGAAGGAAGGAGATGGGAGGGATCAGGAGCTCGAGAAGAGCCGAACCTTCACGAGCCAACCCCCCAGAGCGTCAACTTGGCATGAATGCTCTGGGCGTGTGAGCGTGTGTGTGGGCACGCACACACACACACACACACACCAGCCATGTCTAGCCTGGACACACACACGCACAGGGACACACGTGAGCCACACGCTGGGACTGCAGATTCTTATCAAAAGTATAAAAGCAGTAGCTATTGGTCAATCTGAGGAACTGATTTTTGTGAAGAAGAAAAAAAAAATCCTTCAGCCTGGATGAGAAGACTCTTCCCGAAGCCCACTCCGTAAAAGTCTGAAATTCTACTGGAACGGGGTGTTTTTTTTTTCTTTCAAACTTTTGTTCCACAAACAAGTTTTATGCTTTATACTGTAGCTCAGACACCAGAAAAAAAAAAGATTTATAAAAACAAGTGCTTGCTTTCAATCTACTTGAAAAAATAGTAACATCCTGGCTTAAAACCGCAGTCGCCTGTTAAGGACAGCAGCTGAGGAAATCCCTTCTCCTCTAGGGTCACAGTTAAAGTCTCTGACAGCTAGTCAAATTGGCAATCAAACAAATGTGTTTTAAGTCATAGATGAACAGCAATGGATAGTAATGATCTCTGAGCTCCGTTTGACACTGTGGCAGATTCTTAGGAGAATCCTGAGTTTTCTGGAGGCCTTCAAACCAGAGGAAAATGAACCAGAGGGGTTTGGGGAACCCCTCCCCCAAAACAGGTGCTGTTAGGAAGGATTCGACCTCGGCAGAGTCAGAATCCGTCCGTTTTTCTTGCCCCCGTTCATGTGGGTGTAGGGGATGTGTTCCTCATAGTTCCGCTTGAGGCCCAGCGAGGCCCCTCCATCCCGGCACCCAGCCTCTTCCCTCTGAGAGTGTGAGGCCCGATCCAGGGGGACGCTCTCCATGTCCTCAAACTCCATCTCCAACTCCTCGCTCTCAGGCGCCTTGTTCTCCTCGCTGTGGAAGAAGGAAACTTCCGGAAAGCTGGGGTGCAGGTCGTCCTTGAGCAGGTCGACAATCTCCAGGAAGGTGGGCCGCATCTTGGGGTTGAACTGCCAGCACATGTGCATCAGGTCCGTGCTGCAGGACAGAGGGACGCATCAGGAGGGAGTCCAGGGGACCCAGCCATGCAATCCCCACGCCCACCCTTGTCCCAGCCGGCCGGCCGCGCAGATGACAAAATACCAGCATCAGACGGTGGCCACCAGCGCAGGCAACGGGCAAGACAGAAACAGGATTTCTACCGATGCTAAAAAAAAATGGTTTTGGAAAGACAGCCAAAGGGGCTGCCTCAGTCCCAAGGCAGATCAAGAAGGGCCCCTTTTGACGCAGCCACAGTCGAACAAGGTTTCTGATTTTGTACATTCCTGGGGTTCCCCCCCCCCCCAGCATTTGGTGCATTTGGTAAAGTTTAATTCCTATGGGGGCTGCTTGATAAGCAATCTTTCTAGGGCCAAACATCTCTCCGGATTGAGATGCTTGAGGCCTGAGGGGGCAGCTGTGTGGACAGAACCCAGAGCACCAGCGGTGAGCAGTCATCCTGCAGGCCTGCACTCATGTGCTCCAGGGCAGTAGCGGGGGGGGGGGGGGGGGGGGGGGGGGAGGGTTACAACCTGACTCAGCCAAGAGCACACAGGGCAGGTGCTGAGGGCCTGGGATTTCCATTCTACCTCTTCCTCGCCCTGCTGTAAATTTCCACCCGTGGACTCAATGCGGCCCCCTGAAGTGTTTTTGTAAATAAAGTTTTATTGGCACAAGCTACACCTATTCATTTATGTACTGTTAATGGCTGCCTTCAGGCTACACGGCAGAGTTGAGTAGCTGCAACAGAGGGGCACAGAGCCCACAAAGCTGAAAATATTTACATTATGGCCCTTTGTAGAAAGTCTGTGGACCTCTACCCTAGGGCCTACTTGATTTCCCTGGTCCTGGAACTACTGCCAGCTGCTTACTGGCACGACTTAGGAAAGGACTTTCATGAAGCAACGTTTAGAAACACTTTGCTCAGAGTTTCTAAACAACTCTGCTTCGTACTCTTTTTCCTATGAGGTCCCTTCCAACTGGGTTTTCTAAATTAACACCACATTCTTTTGGGGATAAAAGATCAAAATGGCCTTTCCCCCTGGATTTTCAGGAGGGCAAACTTCTTCCAAAGAAACACTAATAAAGAACTTTAATAAATGTTCACTGTAGAAAGAAACACACCAAAACATAGAGAAAATACAACTTGCACACAACTCCCTTCAGATCTAACCTCATCTTTTCTATCTGAAGACATTTGGAAATGTAATACATACTTTTTACACTTAATATTTTAACATAGGCTTATTCACCAAGTTATAAAGTATTTTTATAAAATATTTTGAAAAATATTTGAAAAAATATTTTTCAAATTTCATTTGAAATGTCAATGGCTATGCCATTTTAATTTATAAATTTATTTGGCAATCCTCATATTGTTGTCATTTAGATCATTTCAATTTTCTTGGAAACACTGCTTTGAGTAGCTATTAACAACAGGGGGATAAGAATGATTAGCCAAACTACTGCCACCACTGAGTATTAAAACTCTCTTTTCGTTGGGGCACTCGGTGGCTCAGTTAAGCGTCTGACTTCAGTTCAGGTCATGATCTTGCAGTTTGTGAGTTTGAGCCCCACGCTGGGCTCTCTGCTAACAGCATAGAGCCTGCTTCAGATCTTCTGTCCCCTTCTCTTTCTGCCCTCCCCCCCACTGGTTCTCTCTCTCAAAATAAATAAACTCAAAAAAAACCTCTTCTTCTTTCCTTCCTTCCTTCTTCCTTTCTTTTTTTTTTTTTTTGCTAATTTAGGAAGATAGTACTTTCCTTCATTTTACTTTGTTTATTGGACGATTAGGGAGGCTGGACAAGTTTGCAAGCGTTTAAACGGCCTGCATGTGTGTGTTGTGCATTTGGTCCTATAATAAAAATTTACTATTTTTGTTCTGTAACAAAAACTTAAAACAAAAATTGGGGAGTGGGGAGACACATAACACATACCCCTGGCCCAAAAATAATTTTAGTATTTATGCTTAGGATTTATTTTTCCCCATTCTATTGAAGTATAATTGACATGTAATATTGTATTAATCTAACAGAATGGAAGTATATAAATAGACATTAAACATAAATATGCCACCTTCAGCTACCCAGTTTCCTTCTCCCATGGTAACCATTGACGTGAGGTTTCTTGTGCAACCTTCCACACATGAAATGCAAGAAAGCATACATGTAAAGATATGACATGCAAACACAAGCATATATGTAGATATAACATGCAAAAAAGTGTCCGTGCACAGATACAATGTGCAAACACACCACACGTGTAGACATATAACAGCAAACCAAAGGGCAATGCCTTTTTAATGAAGAGCCCAGAGGCTGCACTGTCTTCCCACACTTACACTCTCTCCGGACAATTGTCGGGTTGATCCAGAAATCCTCCATCCATGACAAATTTCAACACCTGTTCATTAGACAGGCCTTGGTAAGGCTGTTCTGCCAAGCTGGTGATTTCCCAAAGGACCACGCCAAAAGACCTGCCAATGACAGTTGAACGTAGTAACAAAGAAGCCGTTAAAACACACGCGCGCGCGCACACACACAAACACACACCTGGTCTTGGTTTACTAGAACGTCGTTGGCCAATTCATTCAACAATTCATGCTGCATTCAGAAATGCCTAGATTAGTCTCAGTCGGAACATAGGTAGCCGTGCAAGGGTCCTCGGACATGACTTCCCCTTCATTTTCTTAAGAGCCTACAAGGAAGGCGGGTTTTAACTGGCCCCCCACTTGCTGGTCACGCTAATGGAACAGCCCGGGATTCGAGGCCAGCCTTCTGTCTGCCAATCCATGCACAACTCACCACATGTCAGAAGAAGTGGTGAAGACCCCATCCTTTAGGGATTCCGGTGCCATCCACCGCACGGGGAGCAGACCCTTGCCTCCTTTCCGGTAGTAATCCGTTTCATAGATGTCTCTGGTCATTCCAAAGTCTGACAACAAATGGTTCAACATGGTCTTAACCTTCAGCCTACAGCCCAGGCGTCTCCATCCTCACTGCCCAATGCCTTGCAGAGCCCTCAGATGGGCTCACCTGCCCAGGTGTGGGCTCACCTGGGTGGCAGCCAAATTCAGTGAGAATGGATTCTGAGGGTACTTATGGGGATGTGGAGGGAAAGGATGGGCCATCATGTAAAGGGAAGGAAACGGAAGCACCAAGCGGTAAAGAAGCGATGTTCTGGCCCACAGCGTGGGAATCCTGTTTTCAACAACACTTCCTTCCCACCCATGACCTTGCAGGCTTCCCAAACCAAAGCTTTGAGTCTCTGCAGCCAACCTTCTATTCTCCACTAGATATGGCTCCACCACTACCCACCGCCCAGCTCAAAACCCAGGGCCGTGTCCTCTGTGGACCCGGCCCCTTCCTTACACCCACATCTAAGACACATCTAAGTCCTTCCCGCTCTCCTCCCACAGTCCCCTCCAGTCCAGCTGGTCTCCATCACCCTGGCCCCACCCAGGCCCACGGCCACCTCTCACCTGCAGGGCCTTCCCTCCATCTGGACCCTGGCAGCTCACTGCCCAAGAGAAGCTCCATAAATAGGATCCTGTTATTCCTTGCTTCCCATGGTTAATGGAGCATAAGGTCTTTGGGGATTATAAACAGAATGGCATCACTCCCGGCTTCCCTTGCTGATAAAAGATAATGTCTTTTGGGATCGTAAGTAGAATTATGTTACTTCTAGCCTTCTAGCCTTCCTGCTGGCTACTTAGGATAATGTCTAGGTGCCTAACTGACTTTTCAGGCCCTTCCAGGTCTGGCTCCTGCCTCCCTCTCTAACCTCACATCTCGTGCTGCTCTACTCCCCTCTGCATTCCTTTTATTCATATCACATCAGCCTCATGGCCTCCGCATTTGCTGTAACTCCCCCTGGAATCCTGTCACTCAGGTCAATTCATCCTGCAAGGTTTGGCCGAAATGCTGCCTCCCTACAGAGAGAGGCCTCTCCTCGCAATCATGGAGCTCTTCATTTCTTCAGCCCTTCATTATCTTGTTTATATAAGCACTGTGTTTCTGTTCATCTCGAACAGCCCCGTCCAGTAGAACTTTCTGTGATGAGGAACATGGTCTGTGTTCACACTGCCCAGTACTTGCAGCCACCAGGCTCACGGTAGCAACTGATCACCTGAAAAGTGGCCAGTTGCAGCCGAAGGAATACATTTTTAATTCTACTTAATGTAATTTAAATGTAAATGGCCACAGGTGGCTGGTGGCTACTGCGCTGACTGGTACAGGTAAAGACTGCATGCTGAGGGCAGAAAAATCGTGTGACTTATCTGTCCTCACACCTCTCGGCTCCTAGTGCGATGGCTTCTGCCAACCGAGAACACGAATATTACCCTGAGCAGTAAATGAGCAAGTTCACGAGCAAATGCAATTAAATGACAGTTTGAGGATCAAGCCCTCTTTGCACTACTGGAAAAGACCGAACCGCTCAGTGTAGACAACTCCCTCCGAAATCAAACTTGGCCTGGGCCACACATTTCAAAGCAGAAAGCCAGACGAACCTCCAATTTTGACGGTAAAATCGTGGGCCACCATGCAATTTCGAGCTGCGAGATCCCGGTGCACAAACTTCTTGGCATTCAGGTATGCCATCCCGTCAGCAATCTCCGCCGCCATCTGAATCATCTCTTGCAGGGTAGGGGGAGGGCGGCCGGGGTTATTCTAAAGTTGAAACATGGGGTCGTGTTCAGCAACTCGGGCTCCTGCGGCCGGGAGCGGGGGCCCTGCTGGGTCCCCAGAGGCAGCTCACCTCAGCCTCCGGCCGCAGGGAGCGGAGGTAGCTCTTCAGGTCTCCGTGCGCCATCAGCTCCATCACCACCAGCGTCGGCTGGCCCTTGGACACCACCCCGAGGAGGCGGACCTGCGGAGGAAGCGCAGCACGTTCTAGGGGGAGACTCTGGGGGAAGGTGTCCACTCATCGAGGTGACACACAGCACGCTGTGTGTGAGCTCTGGTCTGTCCAGCTCAACTGCTAGGACAGGGGAGTCGGAGGAAGGAGAAGGAATTCAGGACTCACGGCCTGGTGGGTGGGGGAGCAGACAGACATGCCTACAGACAGCAACGCTCCAAGGCAGACACCTGGATACCTCCTCGGTGTCCCTGAGCACATAAGGCCCGTTCCCACCTCGAAGCCTTTGCACCTGCTGTTCCCTCTGCCTGGCCCTCTGTTCCCTGACATGTCCACATGGCTCAGTCCCTCCATCCTTAAGTCTTGGCTCATATATACCTTTTCCCAGTCCCGAACTCCCAGTCCCCTGACTCTGCTCTCTTGTTCCATTCCGCCGTAGCGTCAGCTCCTAACGTCTCCCATAAGGAACTTACTGGGTTCAGAGTCTGCACTCCGATGCATCAGAGACAAGAATGAGGCTTAGCGCCCGGCACATCCCCTTAGCACTAGGCTCAAGGAGGAGATAAGCGGGAAGGGGTAGGCAGGGATGCGGTGAGGGTGTAAGGGTTATAAAGGAGCCAGGAAGAGGAAAGAGACGAAACATTCTGGAAAGCAGTGGGACGAGTCTGGCTCCAGGCAAGGTGGGAGAGGACGGGATTAGAGGAGGGAGAAGGAGGGAGCCTCCCCCACACCTTCAGGATACTTCGCAGAGTCGGGGACAGGCAGGGGTCCACACCTAGCGTCCTCCCACCCTGTGCAGTAGGAGGAGGAGGGACAGGGGAGCAGGCACTAAAGGAAGCCTCCGTCTGCTCTGGGCCAGAGGCAGGACTCACCACGTGATGACAGGTGAAGCCCTTCATGACCGAGGCCTCGTTGAGAAACTCGATCCTCTCTCGCAGACTGGCAGACTCGTTGACCGTCTTCACCGCCACGCGGGTCTCCGCCTCGCCCTTGACGATGTCCCTGGCGTTGCCCTCGTACACCATGCCGAAGGAGCCCTGCCCCAGCTCCCGCAGGAGGGTGACCTTCTCCCGGGGCACCTCCCACTCGTCCGGCACATACACAGAGCAGGGAAACACTACTCCTCACTTATCTACGCAGCGTCCTTGACATACCCCTGGGGGGCCCCCAGCCCACCTCCCACCTGAGCACCGCCCCCCCCCCCCCAGCAAATGTTCGTTCAGTGATTCCTGGGGTCCAGAACCTGAGCCAGGCACCGGGCACGGAGCCACGAACAGGACAGGTGTGGGTCCCTGCCCTCACAGAGGGGACAGCCACTATTGGTCCAGGGTCCTGGCCAGTAAGTGCCAAGCCAAGCCCGCCTCCTCATCCTTTCTGGTTTCAGAGCTCCACCACTGAACAACGCGACTTCCCATCGGAGGCTGTTGTTTCTGCAAAGGGCCAAGGGGATGGGACGCAACCACGCCTGCCAACCCCTGGGATGTGGATGAACCCACCCAAGGGCACTGAGCACCAGCAGATCCCCGGGCAGGCTGCAGCCATGTGAACTAGGCCGGCTGAGATCATGGGTTTGCCCAGCTGATCAGATCACAGGTGGTGGACCCACCAAATTGTGCACTAATAAATGGTGGTCGTCTTAAGCCGGTAAAGTTGGGGTGCTTTGTTACACAGCAAACAACTCGCAGACAAATGCACAAAGGCCTCATAAGAAAAGCTGAAAGGGATCCTGCCTTCCTCTGTACCTGTTACAGGCTGAATATACCCATTGCTGCATTCCTGGAGGGCAGCAGGGCAGGAGGGTGGGGAGGCAGCCCTGAGCAGCCATCCTGGCCTCACCCCTTCACATGGGATCCGATGGCAGCACTGAGGTTCAGCGTCCCCACCTCCGATGTGCGGTACCAGTGCGGTTCCCAAACTGGGAGAGGAGGGTCCTCAGTCCACGTTCATTCCCTCCCGCTCCCGCCACACAGTCCCACCTGGAATGACCACTAGTTTCTCTAGATGACACTTGGGCACCTCGATGACCCTAAGGGGGCTGCCCCTCCCCAGGGTGGTCAGTTCCTAGACATAGTAAGTGGCCTGCCTGTGAGTGCACCTTCTGTATGCAAAACAACCGATCCAGAGCCCAAACCATAACCCCTCCCTCTGTGGGGCCCGCACCCTCTGGGCTCTGTCCCCATCCCCTGATCACTCCAGGGCGAGGTAGCGGTCACCCAGGGACAGGCCCTACACCCCGGAACCCACTAAAATCATTCAAACGAGCCAGTCCTCCGTCTTCCCCTGCCTTGCCTCGCCTTCCCAAGGAAACCACAGCAAAGACTCTTGTCCGCGTTCTCTCCACGCTCCCTCTGCCTCCTGCCTGACCCTGGGGCTCCCCTGTGTGGCGCTGCCTCCCCTTTCATGTCTGCATGTCTTATCAGACCCGATTAAAACAAATCCTGGCTACCCTTAAGCGCATCCCTGTATCCCGAAGCAGCAGCAACAGTGCTCAGGCCTTGAAAGTCACTTTTTCTGCTTTTCGCTGCATGAAGCACTTTGGAAACTTGTACTGTGGCAGGTGCTTTCTCCTCTGACGGAACAACCACGCCTCACCTACAGGGGTTGCTCCGTGCCCTCGTGTCGGTCGTATGTTACCACCGGCATCAGCATTGCGTCGGCGTTTCAGGCGCCACCGACAGCAGATGTGTCCCCGGCACACCACAGCCTCCTGCTTGCCCCATTTTTATCCTCCATTCCTGTCTTCCCCACCCCCCAACCCCAGGTTCCTCATTCTGGCTGCCAACGCCCACCCACCAGCTTAGATGGCAAGTGGTACACGGCCCTCTGGCTCTGACCCTCGGCACTGTCGCTGGCACGGGCCCCGGGCTCCACACCCCCTCCCCACAACAGCTGGGACACCAGATTCTCAGCCTCCCAGCCCCGCTAGATCAGCCCATCCAACATGTGCCGGACGGCAGGTGTCCAGCTGCTCCCCGCATCGGGGTCTCTGCAGCAAGATGCAGGTCTCAAGTGAACAACAGGGCTCATCTCAGTCTCCCAGGGTGTCACCCCCGACTTCCACTTGACAGTAACAGCAAAGGGCACTGAAAGGCAGGATTCCGGGCACCCCGGGGTCAGGGGATGGTACTCACCATCACTGGCACTGAGGTACTCGGGGTTGGAAGAAGCATACAGTGGCCCCAGTGGTCCATCCGGCTGCCTGGAAGGGAAAAAGGAAGACATTCTAGCTTGGTATTCTCACCAGACCCTGGGTCCCTCCCAAGGGGGTTACGAGCTCCCCGGTATAAACGGCAACCCTTCCCAGCAGCATCCATATAATAATCCTGGATACAGTCCGGGGTTATGAACGGAAGCCCATCATCAGACGGCTATTCAAGTGCATCATCGTGGAACCACAAACTGTAATTCATGGGTGTCCATGTAACACTCAAAAGCCACTCACCCACTGCTATTCTCATCCCAGCTCATGAGAAACAACTGTTACGTTTCCAGGAAAATTTGGGAGCAGGTTGTTAATACAACCATCAGTCAAAATTAAATGGCATAGGTTTACAATGGAATAAAATGCTATTAAAAGCAAACTCACCATTTCCTAATTATCTATCATCGATGCCACGTTTGTAGCTTGAAACTGGCCACAGTAGGAATATTTACATCATAGCAAGAAACAGGAATGCTACAAACCAAGGCTTGATCTATTGTTCTGTTGTTTGTCCAGGCTTAAGGGGATGGCAAAAATGTTACCAATGCAGATTAAGCTTAAAAGTCTGTCAGCTCCGGGGCGCCTGCGGGGCTCAGTTGGTTGAGCATCCGACTTCCTCTCAGGTCATGATCTCACGGATTGAGTTCGAACCCCATGTCGGGCTCTGTGCTGACATCTCAGAGCCTGGAGCCTGCTTCAGATTCTGTGTCTCCCTCTCTCTCCCCCTCCCTAGCTCACTCTTCCTTTCTGTCTCTCTCAAAAAGAAATAAACATTAAAAATTAAAAAAAAAAAAAAGTATGCTATCTTTGTAGCCAGGATGTTGCAAACGGGAAAAAAAATTTAAGAAGATGTTCCTCCGATGGGGCACCTGGGTGGCTCAGTCAGTTAAGCGTCTGACTTCGGCTCAGGTCATGATCTCACAGTTCATGGGTTCCAGCCCCCTGGTGGGCTCTGTGCTGACAGCTCAGAGCCTGCAGCCTGCTTCGGATTGTGTCTCCCTCTCTCTCTGCCCCTTCCCCACTTCATGCTCTTTCTCTCCAACATTAAAAAAAATTTTTTTTAATTAAAAAAAAAGAAAATGTTCCTCTGGTATTTAAGAATTATTACCTGATTGACTAAAGTCACTTCTTCATGGATGAACCTAGACACCTTATTTCATTTTTACCGTACTCTTTAATGAAAACAAAACACCAACCAACATTCAGGTTGGAACGATACTCACTCATCACTTGCAACCATAGGTTAGCTACAGATACAAAGGTTCAGGGGGGTAAAAATCAACCAAACTATTTGGTGAGAATCAACCAGCTAGAGGGAATTTACGATAACGAGTCTCATATGTTGTATTATGATCATTACCTGTAAATTGCATGCTATACACATCCCTCATGACGGTAAAATGTATAATAAACTTAGACATAGCTCTCTCTGTATCCAGGCATACCTTCTCTTCTGGAGAGCCAGTTTTTAACCATCTACCAGCACATCATCGCACCCACCTCTTTCTCAGGAATAGGTAAATACTTCCAATCACAGCACTGAAGAGAAACACGAAGATGAGAGGGCCGATGATAATTTTTGCAATATTCGAGGGGACATCTACTGAAATAGAATAAGAAAATATATGTTTCACACCAAAAGGTATTCATCGCACAAGTCATACCTACGCCTGTAATGGCGGGCCACACACACCTGACCCCTTCTCTTGCTGGTCTCTGCTGGTCTCCTGGGCTCTTCATTGTCCTGAATCACCAGTTGGTTCCATGGGGCTGGGCAGTGGGCTCAGAGGCCTTGACCTCCAGACCACTGCCCACTGCCTTCTCCCTCCCCGCCCCCCCAGCGCCAGCTTCACAGGCACGTGAGCCCAGCCGTCACCCAAGTCCCCACACTTGGAAGGGCCCTGCTCCTTAACACGCCGCCGTCACCATCTCGAAAGTCTTAACAATTTGTATACAAATGGTCTTGCGTTTTCATTTTGCAGAAATGAAATTTTAATTTGCCCCCCATATTAAATTGCATATTATAATCCCGACAGCACCTCCGGCAGAAGAAAAACTCACCAGGAAGTGCCCTGTGTGTGCTAGGGGGTCCTCCCCAAAATATCCTTTTAAATCGCCTGAAGAAATGTTATGTTAAATTTGCACGTAAGGCCCGGCTGTCTGCAATTATAAACACGCCCGTGTATTCGGACTCTCCCAAGCCGAGGAGGAAAATGGGTTCTAAGGAATCAGGGAGGGAACCCGGTCCCTAGGCTCTTTAACATCAACAGCGGTTTACTGAACACTTACTGAAAGTACCAGGCACTATTTGAAGAGGTTTGCACCGGGGATTTTATTTAATCGTCACATAAGCCAAAGTGGCAGGTGCCGTGACTAAGGCCAGTTAACA
This sequence comes from Cryptoprocta ferox, assembly GCA_028646485.1. Lineage (NCBI taxonomy): Eukaryota > Metazoa > Chordata > Mammalia > Carnivora > Eupleridae > Cryptoprocta > Cryptoprocta ferox. The sequence continues at coordinate 5,974,295 of CM053574.1, read as the reverse complement.
GACCGGGAAAAGAGGCTCAGAGACTGAAGGGGCCTCGCCCCCAAATCCCAAAGCTGATCCACGGTGGACCAGGGATTTCAACCCAGGCAATCTGAGTGAGTTCTTGACCACTGTTCCACGTTGCCTTTGGTGACCAGCATTGCCATGCGACATCCTGTCCTCCTGTCCCCCTCCCTGAACTGAGAGCAAACTGCCTCATCTCCCCTCTGGCAGCTCCTGGCCACAGAAAGTCTCCATACATATCTGGTGGCTGAATGGGCCATGAGAGATGGAAACCTGTCCCTTTTTCCTCGGGAACAGGGAAGCTGGAGGCCACCATGCGGCCAGGACTCACAGTGTCTCAGGACACAATCGGAGAGGTAGGCTGCACCCCGCCAACCTCACCTCTGCTTCCTGGACACCACAGTCCTGCTCACACCTCCGATGCCAGTGGCCACCAGAACCAGGGTAAAGAAAACGGAAGCACCCAGGGTGGACAGTTTGAGAACTCTTGCTCTGAGTCATGGAAGCGTAAGGTCAGCCCCCGGGGGTGAGTGCCTCCTTAGAATCTGCACCTTGCTTGCTTGTTATAAATAAAAAATCACTCAGGGTGCCTGAGTGGCTCAATCATTTGAGCGTCCAACTCCTGATCGCAGCTCAGGTCATGATCTTAGGGTTCATGAGTTTGAGCCCGGTGTTGGGTTCTGGGCCGATGGGGCAGAGCCTGCTTGGGATTCTGTCTCTCCTCTCTGTCCCTCCCCCACGGGTGTGTGTGTGTGTGTGTGTGTGCGCACGCGCGCACGCACACACACCCATGCACTCTCTCTAAATAAACTTGGAAAGAAAGGAAAGAAGGAAAGAAAAGAAAGGAAGGAAGGAAGGAAAAGAGAAGGAAAGGAAAAGGAAAGGAAAAGGAAGTTAGGAGGGAGGGAGGGAGGGTGAAAAGAATCATTTTTAAGTAATCTACTGTGTCAACCATGTAATTCTCCAGACTTGTTGCTCTCTCTAGTAATGCTGGGCTGCATCTCCTTGAACATGTATCTTTTTGTGCACATCTCTGATCATTTCCTCAGGATAAATTTCAAGAACCAGAACTGTTTGCTCAGATAGTAAGAGCTTTTATAAAATGTTTGATACATATTAGCAAAGAACATCCATGTGTGTCTACTCTCAGACAGCACTAAGCACTATAATTAAACAACAGAGGAGGGGCACTTGTGATGAGAGCACTAGGTGCTGTATGGAAATGATGAATCACTGACTTCTACTCCTGAAACCAATATTGCACTGTTTTGTTAACTAAAATTGAAATTAAAAAGTATATATTCATATTAAAATATATTTATATCATAATATATTATCATATATTTATATTAAATATATATATTTTAACAATCCAAAAACAAAAAGCCTTACCAATTTGATAAGTTAAAAATCACATCTTGTTTTAATTTGGGTTTTTTTGGTATGGTTTTGAGGTTGGACTTTTTCCCTTACATCTTCTACCTTTTCTATTTCTTTTTAAATTGGCTATTTATGTTCCTAGCATATTCTTGTGTTAGGATATATATCTTTTACTCATATACTATATATGTATTCATCTGATATTAGCTCTTTGTCGATGATGTTACAAGTATTTTTCCCACTTTGATATTTCCCTTGGGATTTTATTCACGGCATCCCTGGTTCTTCAGAGAGAGACCCCAAATCCTTGCGATGTCCTGGGGAACAGGAAGGGTCTTCGTCACTGATGAGCCCCTGGGAACGTACCTGAGCTTATGCTAGGAGATGAGATGACCTGGCCACCAGCAGACCAAGCGTGTGATCAGAAGGTTGGGACTTGAGCCGGCCGGAGCTCAGAGTACAGAGGGGCTGGGGAAGGAGCACTCACACAACCACTGATGCGATCAGTGCGCCTACGCAAGGAAACCCTCAGCACCGAAGCTCAGAGCTCCCTGGCCGTGACCACATCCGTATGCCAGCAGGGTGACGCAACACATCCTGATCCCAGGGGGAGAAGACACAGGAGCTCAGTGTCCTGGACGCTCGTGGCCGTCCCCTGGGTGTCTCTTCATTTGCGTGGTCCTGACTTACAGCTTTTGTAATGAACCCTCCTTGGAAGATAGCACTTGCCTGAGTTGTGTGAGCTGATCTAGCAGATGACTGAATCTGAGGGGGGTCATGGGAACCTCTGAGTTTGCTGCCAGTCGGTCAGGAGCACGGGGCGCTTGGAGAACCCCCAACTTGCATCTGGCTTCGGAAGTGAGGGCGGCCTTGCTGGGCACCCTGCTGCTAGACCAGCAGGGCCTGTGCTAACTCTCCTGGGCAGCATCAGAGTCATCGTGTAGCACGCCCAGCTGGTGTGAGGACACTAGCCCTGCCCTGTCCCCGGCCAGAGCCGTCCCACTCTCCGAAGTCCGCCAGGATTGGGGTGTAAAAATCCAGCCGGCCAAGCACAAGGCTTGTCTCACCCCTCCCCCCAAGCTCCCACTCCTCCTGGTCTAGAATCTCCCGTCCTTCCAAGTTAGTGGGCTGTTCACTCATTCAAGCGTCTGGGCTCCTACCACATGTGTCAGGGTAACCATCCTCTTCTGTCCCTACTTGTACATTCTTCCAGGTCTCAGTCAAGACGTCGCCACCTCCAGGAAGCATTCCCTGACCAGCTCAGCCTTCCCCATCCTCCCACCTTACTGTGCTCACCCAGGGGCAGCACTTATTGCCTGCATACCAAGGGCACAACTGAGACCAAGTAGGTCAGCTCCCACGCCCTCCCTTGGACGACGCAGCCCATCTGAAAACAAACACTGAGGGGTGCCCGGGGGGCTCAGTCGGTTAAGCGTCTGACTTCGGCTCAGATCATGATCTCACGGTTTATGAGGTTGAGCGCTGCGTCGGGCTCTGTGCTGACAGCTTGGGGCCTGGAGCCTGCTTCCGATTCTGTGTCTCCCTCTCTCTCTGCCCCTTCCCTGCTCACTCTCTGTCTCTCTGTCTCTGTCTCTTCTCTCTTTCTCTCTCAAAAGTAAACAAACCTTAAAAACAAATATTGAGACCCTAGTAACAGAAGCTAGTGTGTTAATCACGCCCTGTGCCAGCCACTGGACATTCATAGTCTCACCAAAACCTCCTTTCATCTCCGGGAGGGATCCTATTATTATCCCATGGTCAGATGAGGAAGTACAGGCTCAGAGAGGGCAAGCACCCTGCCCAGGCCACACAGCAGCCGCTGGCAGACCCAGAGGACAAGTCCAGGGCCAGCGGGCATAGCCTCCAACCTTCCCCGGCCATCCCCTGAAACGTTCTGCCGCGCCCGGCACCCAGCGCAGACCCCGCCAAAGTTGCCGTGCACACTTACAATAGTCTGTCACATAGAAATAAGTGGCTTCTGTCCAGGAGCCGTTGCCCGCCAGGGAGGTGGCCCGAACTCGCACGCTGTAATTCCCCGGCGGCAGCCCACGCAGCCTGCAGCCCCGCTCCAGAGCGAAGTGTCTGCGGGAGACACAGAGGTGCAGCTCCTGGAAGACGGGAGGAGAGAGGGCAGGTGTGGGAGGGGGCCGCTCCCTGGCAGGAAAGTCAGAAAGGACAGAGGAGGGGCGCCCGGGAGGCTCTGTCGGTTAAGGATCTCACGGTTCACGAGTTCGAGCCCCACGTCGGGCTCTGCGTTGACAGTGAGGAGCCCGCTTGTCATTCTGTCTCCCTCTCCCTCTGCCCCTCCCCGGCTTGCTGTCTCTCAAAATAAATAAAAATAAACTTAAAAGAAAAGAGATGACACACAGAGAGTTAGGAATGGTCACTGGGCGACACGGGAGTGACGTTAGTGCCCAAGTTCTGGGGACAAGGAAGCAGAGACAGGGGGGCAATCATTACTGCTAACCCTTCCTAAACCACAAGCCAAGCATTTGACCTGGATCGTGTCACTTCCTTCTTACCCCACCAGGGCTTGGCCTCTTGTTAGAGACAGGAAACTGAGGCTCGGGCCAGAGGTCGGCCAACTTTTGCTGTAAAGGGCCAGACGGTAAACGCGTTTGGCTTCAAGGGGCCCGTCACTGTGACCCACTCGAGTCTGCTGTCGTGACACGAAAGCAGCCAGAGATGGCTCCCAACCCGGCCACAGCATCCGTCCACAGACAGGCGTGGCTGCGCGCCCACAGAGCCTTGTGGACGGGGGACGCTGGACTCCCCGCGAGTGGACACACGTCATGACACTGTCCTTCTCTCGATGTTTTGAAATTTTTTTCCCCAACCATTTTGAGATGTGACAGCGATTCTTCGATCTCGGGCTGTGCAAAACAGGCGCACGAAAAGAGCGGGCCGCCCCTGGTGGAGGAGACAAAGCGGTTGTGGGGAAGATCTCACGGCTGGTAAGTGGCGGGGCCGATCCCCGAATCCACAACCATCTGGCTCCCAAACGCTGTGAAACCACTGTGGGACACTGTCCCCAGGCCTCCGCAAAGTCCGAGAAGGACGGGAAAGAAGAGACCCACATCGCCTAAATCGGATTTCAGGCTTTGCCCCACACCCCCTGGTCTCAGTACCAAACACACACGTGGGCTTAATGTCTCAAGGACAGATTTTAAAGCTTCTTCCCTCCCAGGGTGCAGCCTTTTGATTCGATGTGACTCATCGTATCATTAAAAGAGTTGGGATCAACCCAAATCTCGGAAAACAGAGAGGAGGTAAGTGAAGCAGACACACCCCAGGGACAAGCACATAAACAGAGATCAACCCCGAGCTTATGAGGAGAGGCGTGAGGCTCCCCGGGAAAATAAGACCATGGAACCTGCACGCATCGGGCCAAATTTTCACAACTTTCCACAACAGCTCCAAGTTAATAGTGCACGCAGAGAGCCGGACTGGAAAATTTTAGTGGGGAGAGAAAGAAACGTAAAAAACCCCCATGCTTATCATGTGACAATAGCAGCAAGAAAACAGATCGGGCTGGATGGGGCTGGCGGCAGGCGCCCTCGTCCAAACGTTCTTCCAAGTAGAATGAGTCACCAAAGTAGAAAGGGACAAATAAGCAAATATAGAAACCAAAGGTAGCTGCTATCCGGGACAAAGGGGAAATGCATGCTCCAAGGCCGGCCACGGACCCCAGCCACTGCAAGGGGTATACATAGGATGGAAGGAACCAGAAGCTCCACCGACACCAAGACACAAAAACAAAAAGCGAAACAAGATGCAAAAACCTGATGTAAAGAAGCCAATGGCATAGAAGTTGGTGCCAACAAAGAAGAAAAGCTCAAACTTGAAAGATACTGACGCAAAGGAAGGGGCCTCCCCCCAACAATGAAAAATCGAGGCTCCTCGCCAGGAGGGGTGGTCCCTGGGGTCAAGATCTCCCGGGCCAGAGAGGGGATGTGGTGAGGAGGGCGAAGGACTTGGATTCAAGGTCCAAGGAGAAAGAGATTCAAGAGTGATGCAGCTGGAGGGAATTTCAGCTATCCAACTAGCAAATACCAAAAAAAAAAAAAAAAAAAAAAAAGAAAAGAAAAAGAAAAAAGAAAATGACGTCCCACCCGATGCTGGAGAGCATTTTGTAGGACTGGCAAAATCATACCGCAAGGGTGTTAAAAAAAAGTTTTGCATTATTTTCTCACTTGATTTTTTTTAATGCTTATTTATTTTTGAGACAGACAGACAGACAGAACATGAGCAGGGGAGGGGCAAAAAGAGAGGGAGACACAGGATGGGACACAGGCTCCAGGCTCTGAGCGTCAGAGCCCGACGCGGGGTTCAAACCTACGAACCGTGAGATCATGACCTGAGCCAAAGTCGGACGCTTAACGGACTGAGCCACCCAGGCGCCCCTAAAAAGGTTCCTTAAAAGGTGATAGTTAGTAATCTCTCATTCTCTCCTATTTTCCCCCATCTCTGTTCCCATAAAGGGCAAATGGGACCAGTCTGTCTGGGATAGGTGCGGGGCCACGTGGGCCAGAGGCTCTGGTGGGGATTCCTACCGGTGACCGCTGGGCTCCCCCGGGAACAGCGCAGGCGGTCCAGCCGAAGGAAGCTGGGAGAATTTAGGGTTAGGTCCAATGCTAACAGGGGAACCAACTGTCTCAGTTGACCCAGGACCAACGGGTTCCCAGGATGTAGGCAAACTCCAGGCAAATGGGAAAGAGTCGGTCAGAGGAGCAAGAATAAAGTCAGGGAGGGTGTGCATTGCAAACATGTTGCTCACTGCACAAAATCCATATTCTCTTCCTTGCTGCCAGCGACATCCCAAACTCCCTTTGGAAGCTGCACCTCCCTCTTGCCTCTCATCCTCAACCCCACCCAGGTTCCAGGGCTGACCCTCACTGCCCGCAGCTGCCCCGAGCTGAAGAGTCCCTGGGTTCGGGGACGAGCACAAAACTCAGGCCCAAATGAACCATCCAAGAAAACGCAAGTCGAGACCACAGGGAGACACCATTCACACCCACTGGCGTGGCTCTTGTCCAACAGATAGCCCTGAACAAGTGTTGGCCACCAAGGTGGAGAAATTGGAACCCTCGCATGCTACCGGCAGGGACAGAAAATGGTGCAGCCACTTTGGGAAAGAGCGGGCATTTCATTTAGAAGTTAAATGCAGAGCTGGGGCGCCCGGGTGGCTCAGGCGGTGAAGCGTCCCACTTCGGCTCAGGTCACGATCTCACGGTTCATGGGTTCAAGCCCCACATTGGGCTCGGTGCTGACAGCTCACAGCCTGAAGCCTGCTTCGGATTCTGTGTCTCCCTTTCTCTCTGCCCCTGCCCCACTTGTGCTTTGTCTCTCCCTCTCCCTCTCTCCCTCCCTCTCTCTCTCTCTCAAAAATAAACATTAAAAAATTTTTTTTAGTTAAATGCAGAGTTAGCACAGAACCCAGGAATTCCGTCCCTTGATATGCACCCAAGAGACCCAAAACCATACGTCCACACAAAAACTTGCACATCAATGTTCTGAGCGGCATTATTCACAGTGGCCGTAAGGTGGCAACAACCCAAATGTCCATCTGCGGACGAGTGAATAACAAAATGGGGTCCATCTATCTGAAACTAGTAACCAAAGGCCATATATGCTATGATTCATTCATAGGAAATACCCAGAACAGGCAAATTCATAGATACGGAAAGCAAAAAACAGGCTGGCGAGGAGGCAGGGAAGATTGAGGGGGACTGTCTTTTTAGGGTGACGAAAATACCCTGAAACGCTCACGATGATGGCTGCATAACTCTGTGAATTACTAAAAGCCACTGAATTGTAGGGGAACCTGCTGGGCTCAGTCAGTAAAGTGTGAGGCTTTCGATTCTGGGGTTGTGAGTTTGAGCCCCACGCTGCGTGCAGATGTACAGATTACTTAAAAACTTAAAAAATCCTTTTAAAAACCCGCCATTGAATTGTAGATTTTAAACAGATGCGTTTTATGGCACGTGACTGGATCACACAGTAAAGCTGTCATAAAAAAAATTTTTTTAAAGGGGGGAAAAAAAGAAAAAAGAAAACAACCCCCATGTCTACGCCGGACGTTATGGCTCCCAAAACTAAAAATACGGACTCCCTGGCCATTGAATTGGAGGGTGTTACGCTAAGTGAAATAAGTCAGTCAGAGAAAGACAGAGATCATATGTTTTCACTCATATGTGGAACTTGAGAAACTTAACAGAAGACCATGGGGGAGGGGAAGGGGAAAAACAGTTTCAAACAGAGAGGGAGGGAGGCAAACCATAAGAGACTCTCAAATACAGAGATCAAACTGAGGGTTGGCGCGGGGGAGGGGGAGGGGAAAGTGGGTGACGGGCATTGAGGAGGGCACTTGTTGGGATGAGCACTGGGTGTTGTATGGAAGCGACGAATCATGGGAATCTACCCCCGAAACCAAGAGCACATAGTATATGTATGTCAGCCAACTTGACAATAAATTATATTTAAAAAATAATAATAAATTTTAACATTTCTCCATTTAAAAAAAAAGGAGAAGAAGAAAAGAAAACGACTCCGGACCTAAATGGTCGCCCTCAACCGCGGACGGCTGACTCCAGAGCCCAACAGTCTGGATTCGAGTGCCGCGTGTGTGACCCTGACCCCGCCCACCCGGCTCCGACGCCGTCCACACTTCGGGCCGTAAACGGAGACACTAACAGATGCCACCTGGGCGGGTCACCGTCCAGTTTAAATGGATGGTTGCAAAGGACTCAGTGCCATGTCTGGGACAGGGGAAGGGCTCAGTCAGACCCAGGGAGGTGACGTGATTTCTCGGCTTGAAGACACACGCCCAGGGGGAGAACTGTCCCCAGTCAGATGCCCGCTGTCCCCAAGTCCAGCCCGCTGCCCATTTTTGTAAGAAACTGTTTTACTGGCACACAACCATACAACAAACTCGAAACAGACCACCCGGCTGCAAAGCCAAACACGTTTACCGTCTGGCCCTTGACAGAAAAAAGAAGTTGCCAAGCCTTGGATCGGAACATCAGATAGTCTTGGGTTTGAATCCTGACTTGATTCTTGGGGACTCAGGACAAAACTTAAATTCCGGCGGCCTCAGTACCACACTCACTGGGTTCTCCTGAGGACTGACTGCATTCCATCGGTCCTGAGAGGCGTATTATTATGTGCATTTGGCATTTCCCAAACTGGGATGTGTCTGACAAGCCGCACCAATTTACGACTAGATTTGGTGGCATCTTTTTCCGTCTTAGTCCGTAAAGATAACGGGGCTGCCTAATCCTGTCTCAGACGTGATAACATACGATAAATGAGACACGCCTGTGTGTGAAGTGCTTAATACGTGCGGGACACACGGCAAATCCCTGGCGACTTTCTTGTTCCTCTGAGATACCGTATTTTGTGCGTTCACCCATCCCCCTGCCCGGCGGCGTCTGGATGTAAACAAAAAGTGACTTATTAAGGTTGGAAGTGATTTCTCCCCAGTCTCAGGCAACTCTGTCCGAAGCGAACCGGGTCTCCTGTCGTGCCAAGAGGGACACAAACGCACGCAGCCATCACTACCTCATAGGACAGAGCTGAAAAAGCGATGTGAGAGCCTATGAAAATGAACGCGTTTGTGGATCGGCCTTTCTAACTCGCCTCCCCGCAAAGTTACGAATCAAGGCTTTGAGTCCCAATGACAAAGCCTCGAAGAGGAGGACCTTGGGCTGAACTTTAAGGAGAATTGGGCGGGGCGCCTGGGTGGCTCAGTGGTTAAGCGTCCGACTCTTCGGCTCAGGTCGTGATCTCATGGCTTTGTGGGTTCGAGCCCTGAGCGGGGCTCTGCACTGGGAGCTTGGAGCCTGCTCGGGATTCTCTCTCCCCGTCATTCGTGCCATTTTTGTCACTCTCAAAATAAATAAACTTAAAAAGAAGACAAAGGGGGCACCAATGACACCTTTGAAGCACGCGTCCGGGCATCAAGGGTCTTACCTCATCGCCGTACCGTCGGTAACTCACTTCATACAGAACGATCAGCCCGTTGGGTTCCTTAGGTTCCTGCCACATTAGGTGAACGACATTGTTCTCGAAGATTTCGTGGGTCACAGGGCCAACAATGTCATCTGCCTTGGCTGTAAGGAGCAGTGGTTAGAGGCAGGCACCGGACCCCTGGATCAAATCCCACCACCGCCGCCTTCAGCTGAGCAGCCTCAAGCCGCCTGCATCCCTTTCCTGCGTTCCCTTTCCCGCGTGGGAGAACGGACACTTAAACCTCACCTCGCGGGACTGTCCACATATCTATCCATCCATCTGTCTGCCTTCCTCACATCCCCCTGGTTCTGCTTCTCTGGAGAACCCTCATTAATACAGTATGTGTATGGATTTCTTTTCTTATTTTTTTAATGTTTTATTTATTTTTGAGAGAGAGAGAAGCAGGTTATGAGCAGGGGAGGGGCAGAAACCGAAACAGGCTCCAGGCTCTGAGCTGTCAGCACAGAGCCCAATTCAAGGCTTGAACTCACGAACCACAAGATTATGACCTGAGTGTAAGTCGGGCACTTAACCGACGGAGCCACCCAGGTGCCCCAAATTTACTTTATTTTTCTTATGACTTTGTGTATTTGCTAAAGTTTCCATAATGGCTACATATGACTCGTGTAATCAAAAACTAATAAAGGCAGGGGCGCCTGGGTGGCTCAAGCAGTTGAGTGTCTGACTTCAGCCCAGGTCATGATCTCACAGTTTCGTGAGTTCGAGGCCTGCATCAGCCTCACTGCTGTCGGTGCAGAGCCTGTTTCAGATCCTCTGCCCCCCCACCTCCACCTCTCCCCCTGCCTATGCTCTCTCAAAAATGAATAAACATTTAAAAACGAAAATAATAATAATAAAGGCAAATATGGACAGACCTTAAGGGCATTACGCTCAGCGAAATAAGCCAGGCAGAGAAAGACCAATACTGTGTGATCTCACTCATTTGTGGAATCTAAAAAAAAGAGAACTCACACAGAACAGAGGCCAGAATGGTGGTTACCAGGGGCGGGGGCATAATGCAAAGATATTGGTCAAAGGGGACAAGCTTCCAGCTTAGGAGATGAATTACATTGTAGGGATGGAATGTATAGCGCGGTGACTACAGTTAACAATGCTCTAGTACATACTCCAAGGCTGCTAAGAGAGTAAATCTTAAGTGTCCTCACTCCAAAAAAAAGAAATGGTGATCATGTATTATGATGCAGGTGTGAGCCAACACTCTGGTGCCAATCATATTGCAATAATTACGTGTATCAAATCAACACGTTGTACACCTTCAATTTACACACTGTTGTTTGTATGTCAACTGAATCTCAATAAAGCTGGGCACAAATAAAAAAATGATAGGGGCGCCCGGGTGACTCAGTCGGTTCAGCGTCCGACTTCGGCTCAGGTCATGATCTCGTAGTTCGTGGGTTCGAGCCCCCGGTCAGCTCTGTGCTGACAGCTCAGAGCCTGGAGCCTGCTTCGCATTCTGTGTCTCCCTCTCTCTCTGTCCCTCCCCCGCTTACACTCGTCTTTCTGTCTCTCTCTCAAAAATAACTAAAAACATTTAAAAATTTTTAAGTAAACAAAGAAAATAAAAGATGATAAAGGCAAATACGCTCAAGTAGGCATCTCCGCTGCCTAACAGGTAGAGGGGCTTCTCCCGGGTCAGCCCGGGACCCCTGGCACCATGACACGACCACCCACCTTCGGGCATGGTCCTGGCGCTGACGTAGGCGGCCACGCTGCACCTCTCCTCGGGGGCGTCTTGGTTGCAAGCCTGCAGCTCGATGCGGTAGCCGGTGAAGTGACGCAGGCCGGAGATGACCAGCGATTCCTTGTTCACCACCTTCTCGAAGGGCTTGTGCTCCTCCGGGCTCGTGGGCACGCTGGTCGAGGTGTTGAGGAAACCTGGAACCGTGGGCGCGGCGGCCGTCACATTCCCCGCGTCGGCAAGGGCCCTGCGCTTCCGCGACGGCCTGTCACGACAGCAGGACACACACAGTCATACAATCACCGTCTTCCCAAAAAAACACCTGATGCTGGAGCACGAAGGGCTTAAAATCAAAGACTGCGGTGCAGCGGAGATGCGAGCGGGCACACAGATTAAACACAGGCTGCCAAGAATTACAACCCGGAGCGGCTTCCAACGCGCACCAATATTCCCCTCGACGTGCTTGATTTCGGTTTTCATTTTGCAAACTGATCAGCCACCCAGGCTCAGTGTTCAGAATAAGATGCCCAAAGCATGGGAGAGTCCAGCTTCTTAGGAACCCTGTCACACGGCACGAACCCAAGCTCAAACTACCGGCCAGCATCGGCCGAGTAAACAGGAAAAATGCATCCTCTGATTCTTATTTTCCGCTTAGTGCATCTGCATAATATGAGCAACTAATTTTTCATTCTTGGGTAAAAAAAAAAAAAAAAAATCTTATCACTCAAGTTGGTAAGGGGAATTCCAAAAAAAAAAAAAAAAAAGCAAAAAGCAAAAAAAATGCAGTCGACACACGTTCCCCCCCATTTAAGAAGACATTAAGAAATAAATGTAATTGCCTAAAACTTTATAAACGCACACCAAAAAAAGGCATAAGGAAAACTTAAATTATTCATCATTCCACCGCCTGCTGTTTCCTGTGGGCAGTTTTTTTTTTTTTTCTGGAAATACTAGGTGCAGGTATAACAAAGATCGAGCTGATTTTATGATCCTGTGTTCCCTTGTGCTGTCGGACACATTCCTCAAATACCTTCCTTAGAACATAATGCCTTAAGTACTGAGCCCAGAATTTGCTCTTTTTTTCTTTTTCAACGTGAAGGTTTTCCCTCCTTGCTACCAAAATGCCACATGCTCACTGCAGAAAACTTGGAAAGCCGGAAAATACTCAATTTGATGCGTGAGCCAGAATTTACGAACCGTCCCCAGATTTTATGTCATACAGACCTCCCTCATGTTACTGCCCTTCGCATCCCTGCGATTCACAGACACGGCTCTTTTACAGACTGACGGGCTGGGGCGTCCCTGCATCAGGCGAGTCTACCACGGCTTTTTTTTCCAACACCATTTCCTCACGTTGTGTCTCTGTGTCACCTTTTGGTGACTCTTGCGATATTTCAAACATTCTCATGATTGTTATGTTTGTTACAGTGATCGGTGATCAGTGCTTCCTACTCGGAAAGCCCAGACGATGGGCTTTTAAGCGAGGTTTTTAAATGAAGGTGTGTACGTCGTTTTGTGAGACGTAACGCTCTTGCACACCTAACAGACTACAGTGTGGCCTAAACGTAACATTTACATGCACCGAGGAACCAAAAAATTCACGTGACCTGCTTTATTGTGATATCCGTTCGCCACGGTGGTCTGGAGCCAAACCCGCGATGCCTGCACGAGAGAGTCCCGAGGTTTTGTGTTTTGGGGTTTTTGCTGTTGTAAATATTGCTTCGATCATTGTCCGATTGTCTTATTAGATCCTAAAAGTAGACTCTTAGAGGAGAAATCGCTAGGCTGTACCTGTTTGTCCACGTGGCGAAATGGCTCTCCAGGATCCTTTCACTGGCCTGGGGTCTCGCCAGCCGCCCCTGAAGCTGCACCCCAGGACCACCTCACCTATCCTGGGGGTTTTCTGGGGTTTGGCTTGTTCATAGATTTTGAACACAAGAGACTCCATTTTTTTTCACATTCTGTTTTTACATTCTAACTATTGCTGGTACATCGACTGGCTTTTTGTTTATTTATATTGTACTTTCTTCCCCAAACTCTAAGAGCGGCAGAGCTGATATTCCTGGGTTTTCAAGGAACACACTAGAAGAAGAGTCAGCAAACTCTTCCTGTAAATACTAGAAAGTAAATATTTTGGATTTTGCAGGACACGTGTTCCACGTCTCTGCTCAACGTCCAATGGCTTTCCAGCCATTGTAGCTTGGAAGGAGCCACAGACAAAATATAAACAGATGGGTGTGGCCGCATTCCAATCAAACTTCATTGACAAAAACGGGCAGCCAGCCCGTACCCCATAGCTTGCCTACCCCTGCACTAGGCTATCCGCAAACATGAGTGACGCCAGTTCCCACAATCCGTTCTTTGCTATTCTAATTTCTATTTTGTGTCTTATTGCATTGGCGGGATACCCAGGAAAATGTTAATTTAGTAATGACACTGAGCTTCCTTCTAAGCAGGGAGAGAGTTTCAGGGCAATGTTACCTCGGCTGTTGGTTTCATCTAGACACTATTTACCTTGTAGCAGAAGCATTCCACTCCTACGTTCATAAAAGGCACCTTCTCACTCGTTTCCCTCAATGAGGAGTTTTTAATTAACACTGTCGAACGAGAGTATCATGCGATTTTCCTCACTGGACCTCTTGATGAATTATCCTATCTCCTGATCGTAAACCATCCTCACGCTTCTGAGTTACACAAAACTGTCAGCGCGCGGTTTCGTTCAGGACATAGGGACCTAAAGTCTCACAGCAGCTGGTCCTGGGGGTTCTGTTAATGTAGCATCTTTGTCTATGTCTGCTGAGGGGTATTATGTTAGTTTCAGAAAATGACCCGCAAAGATTTCCATAGATGTCTATGCTCGGAGAAGTTTCTATGTTACAGGAAACAGTTGCGCTTTCAGAATTTGAAATAACTCATCTGTAAAACTCTCTGGGTCCAGGGTCTTTTTGAGACATCATTTTTTTTTTTAGGTTTTGACACGTAATTTTTAGTCATTTCCCAAGGTTAATTAGAATATTTAATTTTTCCACCTCTTCTAGAATCAGATCAAATTAAAACTTCACTCCTCACTGAAAGCTTCAAATTGAATAACACAAGACAGTCCAGGGAATTCAACATTAAAATCTTCCCTTGACCCCAGTTTTATATCTCCTGCCTTATTTCTAGTTATTTGTGGTTTTCCATCCTTAGATTTAAAGGCTCAATGATCTTGATTTCTCATCCCCCCACAATATATTTGCATTTTCACCTTTTTAAGTTGTTTCTTAACTTCCAAAATCATTGAAGGCTACTAATTTGCATCAACGCCCAGTGCTGGCGATGTTCTCTTAATACTCTCATTTCCACTATTTTCCAAATGGACTTTAATGAAAGTCTCCATGTCCACTTCTCCCAAAAGGTATCAAGTGATTGACTTTAAATCACCAGGAAGAAGTTCTCTGTTCAAATGCTTGAGGTCAATTTTTAGTCTTTACTGTAGTCAGAAAACGTGTGGTCAGAAAACAAACCCTTCTTGGTGGGGGGGGGGGCGGTGGGCAGGGATGTGTTCCAATTTTCTGTGGGCTCAAAAAGACCAGTGACATTCTTGGGCAGAAACCAAAGATAGACCCATGTCAGCAAGATTCAGAACCCTTCCACCTGGGCACAAATGGGCCTCCCCAGCTGACCAGGATGCTGGTGCCTCATGAATAACTACTGAGAAATGGGCGTCCGCACAACAACAGGAAACGTGGAAAGTTCTCATCAAACGAGCTGAATGTATATGCAGTGGTTCCCCTTCACCCATGGTCTAGGGCCTCAGTCTCCACTGCCTACACACCCCACAACCTCACACCAGACTCCTCGCCTGGCAGAGGACATCTGGGATGACTGGAGACATTTTTGGTTGTCACTACTCGGGGACAAGTGTGCTCCTGGCATTGTGAGCCCAGAGCCCAGAGACGCTGCTCAGCATCCCACCACGCACTGGGCGGGCCCCGCAACTGACAGCGATCTGGCCCTAAATGTCAGTACATCTGAGACTGAGAAAGCCGGGTCTGGACCAAAGCCTCAAATTTCTAGGCCTTTCTTTTCTATAGATTATATCCCAAGTGGCCACTAGAGGTCAGACCAGGGCCACACACATATGCCCAAAAATAAGGGAACTGATGAAATCCCTCCACATGGCCCTGATCTGCCTTTCCAGCCTCCCCTCTGGTTCCCCCCGAGAGACATGACTCGTCCCGAGGCCCTGCCTTCCCCCAGCATCTCTCTGCCTGTCCTCTCCTCCAAGACAACCTCCCTTTGCCCTTCAAGACACGAGGCCAAGGGAAGCCTGCCCGTCCTCTGTGGGGTTCAGTGACATGGCACACCTTTGCCTACGCCCGCAATCCCACACCCGTCACCCCAAATAAAATCATTCTGCCTGCGCATCCGTCTCTCCCACTACCTGCCGCATGTGGCTCAGACCCCGGGAACGAGGCACAGTTCTGTTCACACCGTAGATGTTGAGAAATTGGACGCATGGAGGGAGACGTGTGGCATCTCAGAGGTTTCCAGAAATTACCCGCTCGCTTCTGTGTATTATTATTATTGTTTAAGTAAACTCTATGCCCGACGTGGGGTTTGAACTCCTGACCCGGAGATCCAGAGTCGCATGCTCTACGGACTGAGCCAGCCAGGCGCCCCCTGATTCTATGTTTTAGTAAGATTTGTTAGTGAAGATTTTTGTCCCAACATTCATGCCCAGATCCCACTTCAGGGTGAAGGCAGTTAACGTATGAACTCATGAGGCCTCTGGGGTCGGCAGAGCAGACTGTCACATGCATCAAGCCACAGAAGCCCCTGGAGTCTCAAAGGCACACAGCATGCTTCCTGCCCCGTCTGGCCGGCCAGCCCTGCACCGGGCCGCCGCCAGCGACCTGCGGGTGTGTCATACCTACTGTCCTCAGCCCCAGGGCTTGACGAGGATTTTCTGTGAAAACAAAACCAACCACTTTGAGGGCAAGACAGAACTCCTTCGGACAGACCTCTCCCTTCGGGCGCTCTGGGAGCCCCATTTCCCTCCGAGCGGACCACGGGCGCCCTGCCCTGGACCATGGACCACTTTTCCCACCATGCGAATCACATCTTCTCCAGCAGATGCAGAGAACTCAGCCAGGGGGCCGGGAGGTGGGGTGGGAACCCGAGAAAACACCCCCCGGAGATGGGGCCAGCCAGGGTCCCCCTCGGATGTCAAACTCGAGTACATTTAAACATCACAAGTGACTCAGCCATTTGCTCAAGTTCAACAGTGTTTTGTTTTTCAGCGGTGAACGTGTACCTGCCTCGATGCCTGGGCACCACGCAGCGCTCTTTTGGACTCAGGGTCACCGAGGAAACACGTGTGTGTGTGTGTGTGTGTGTGTGTGTGTGTGTGTGTGTGTGACCTATCGATGGTTCTGGGGAAATGTCTATTCATATGAGAAGCGACAGTAGGCATTTCAAAGAACCTGTTTTAGGGTCTTTTTTTCTCCCAGTGTCAGCCTTTTGGGGTTTTGATCCACTTTGGAAATGGCACAGCGCCTCAGGTATCCCACCTGCTGAGCTCTGTAAGGAGAGCGAGGCAGGAGGTGGCTCACGGCCCCCTGTCGCTCACTGGCTGCCGTAACCTGGGGCGGATGACTCAGCAGCTGAGAAACCGGGGCTTTGGATCCACAGAAGAGGAAGCGACTGAGGGCAGGTGCCTGGGCGGCTTGGCTGGTGAAGCATCGACTTCGGCTCAGGGCATGATCTCACGGTTCATGGGTTCGAGCCCTGCGTCCGGCTCTGTGCTGACAGCTAGGAGCCTGGAGCCTGCTTCAATTCTGTGTCTCCTTCTCTCTTTCTGTCTCTCCCTGGCCTGTTTTCTCTCTCTCTCTCTCTCTCTCTCTCAAACATAAATGAAGTGACTGTAGAGAGTCAGGAACTGCTGTGATGCACATGGGGCTCCTGGTGTCAGGTGGCTGGGGGCGGGGATGTTGGGGACACCCTCCAGCACATGGGACGGCCCCCCAGCAAAGGAGTGGCTCATGTCAAGGCTGAGAAGCCGGGGTGACTCATGTGCTCTCACCGTCCTAAGAAAGAGGAACCGCCACTATCTGCACTTGGCGGACAAGCAAGCTTGAGGCCTCGAAAGAAACAAGACTTGTACCTAAATGTCTCTGCCTGCGGGAAAAGGCAAAGACCGCTGACTGGCCCCGAGTCATTTTTGCTGCAAACCGTCTCAGAAGGTCAGACGGACATCAGCACTGGACATTCACTCACCGGAGGAAACCCAACATATTTAAATAGGAGAAGCCTCCCGGTTCTGAAGATGCCGTAGAAATTTCCAGAAGGATGAGACAGCTGCATAGGTGAACAAGGAGCCTGGGGCCCGGCGGGCGCTCCTTGGGGGTGTGCCTCGATAATCTAACGGAGCTCGATGGAGAAGTCAGATGGAGGCCGCGGCTGGGGTGGGATGAGGGTTTGGGCCACGCGGGACAGCACATGCTGAGGGGTTTGGGGAGCTGGTGTTTTTTTTTTTTAACTTTTCCCCATTTGGGGTGATTATTCCTGATAAGGTTTCTACTGAATCTCCTCCTCTACCTGCCCACCCTCTGGGTGCCCACCTCCTCTTGTTCCCCAGGGAATGAGCCCCAACCCCAAGGCAGCGAGAAGTCCCGACCTGGGCACGAAAACCACGTTGTGCAGGTAATCCTCAAATGTTTTCCTGAAAGAGGACTCCTCCAGCTCCTTCAGGATCTGAGAGTCGGTCTTGGGGCAGGAGCAGCACTCGCCAGCAGACTCCTCGTAGTCGCTCTGGTTGTGCTTCTGGGAGCCCTCAGACTCGAACGGCGGAGACCAGGTCCGGGAAGGCAGCTTCAAGCCTAGAGACGGGCAGAGCGGGTGACCTCAATCTTCCCTCCCCGACAACACACACACAGCAAAGGGGGTCTTCCCACGGGGGACACCTGGGCCGGTCAGTGTGTTCCAGAAACCGTGAGACACCATCACCCCATCGGGCTGGAGATAGTAAAGTGCACGGGCATGTCCCTGCCTCAAGGAACTTGCAATCTAGTGCAGGGGGATGGAGGGATACACGATAAACTAATACATACATACGCCATGAGTTAGCTGGCGGGGTAAAAGGACAGAGGATGTCCCGGGGTGCTGGTTTTCATGAGGTGGCCTTGGAGGAAGCGACCGCTGAGCAGTCCTAAATTAAGTAAAGGAGGGAGCTATATACGTACCATGGTGCAAAGCAGTTCAGATGGAGCAAAAAGCAAGCGCAAAGGCCCTGAGGTAGGAATGTCCTTGGCATGCCGAAACACACCAGGAACCCAAAGGAGCTAGGAGAGACTGAGGGCAGAAGGACAACTAGAGGGACAGAACGGT
This sequence comes from Cryptoprocta ferox, assembly GCA_028646485.1. Classification (NCBI taxonomy): domain Eukaryota; kingdom Metazoa; phylum Chordata; class Mammalia; order Carnivora; family Eupleridae; genus Cryptoprocta; species Cryptoprocta ferox. The sequence goes on along the minus strand of CM053574.1, from coordinate 5,955,832 downwards.
GGGAGGCGGGATTTAAAAAAGATTAGGGGCCAGGGTGCCTGCGTGGCTCAGTCGTTAAGCGTCCGACTTTGGCTCCGGTCATGATCTCACGGTTTGTGAGTTCAAGCCCTGCATCAGGCTCTGTGCTGGCAGGTCGGAGCCTGGAGCCTGCTTCGGATTCCGTGTCTCCCTCTCTCTCAGCCGCTCCCCCACTTGCATTCTGTCTCTCTCTCTCAAAAATAAATGAAAACATTTAAAAATTAAAAAAAACAGATAACCACAGAAAAGCAATCAGAAAAAAAAAAGAAAGAACACCAACTTCTGGAAGGTAAAACACAAAGTTGGTTTTTTTTTTTTTTGAACTTTATTTATTTTTGAGACAGAGACAGAACATGAGCAGGGGAGGGGCAGAGAGAGAGGGAGACACAGCATCCGAAGCAGGCCCCGGGCTCTGAGCTGTCAGCACAGAGCCCGATGCAGGGCTCGAACTCACAAAACCGCGAGATCACGACCTGAGCCAAAGTTGGACACTTAACCGACCGAGCCAACCAGGCGCCCCCAATGTTGCTTTTTAAGAACCACGCTAGCCGTGTCTTGACCCCTGAGTCCAATCCCAGGGGTGCCTGCCATCCACCGTGTGGGCACAGTCACGCTTCTAGTATAACTGGGAGCATAAAAGCTACTCTCCAGGCAAAATCCACGAAGCGCCCTGAGAGTCCCCTCTCCTGCTGCCCGTCGCCTCCCAGTGGCTACTGAGCATTCTTCCTGTCCCCTTCAATGCGTCCTGGGGACAATGGGCTCCAAGTACCTTCCCATGAACGGTGAGTACCCACTCGGAAGCCCAAGTATTTATACAGCCGTGAAAGCCTACAGGGACTCTTAAAAATACTTCGGACGTGTATTAATAGACACGGACTACGCTGGCTGGGTTAACCATTAAAGGCACTGCCAGTGGCATTATAGATGGAAGAAAAAGGTAGGATTTCCTGAGTGAGGGAGGATGCTGAGAATTTTCTGGAGAGGAAAGGACCTTCCATCAGGGCAGACACAGCTCCTCACTCCTGTTACCCTTTCTGGCACCCGCAGCAGGCCACTTAGTGTTGCGTGGGTTTTCGGTGACTACGCAGCAAAAGTTTAGGTAATGGGGCACTAGGACAGTCCCATCCACAGAGACGGGAAGTAGATGGTGGGAGCCAGGGGCTGGGATGGCCCGTGCTTCACGGGGACAGAGTCTCAGTTTGGGGAGATGAGCCAGATCTAGAGACGGACGGTCACGATGGTCACACAGCAGTGAGGATGTGCTTTAATACCACTGAGCTGGACACTTAGAAATGGCTCAGATGGTCAATTTTATGTTACATATATTTTACCACAGTTTTTTAAAATGCAGTTGGGGGCGCCTGGGTGGCTCAGTGGGTTAAGCATCTGACTTCAGCTCAGGTCATGATCTCATGGTTCGTGAGTTCGAGCCCCGCGTCGGGGGAGCCGTGCTTGTCTCTCTCTCCCCCCCCCCCACCTTTCTGCCCCTTGCTCACTTGCGCCCCCCTCTCGAAATAAAAATGCAGTTGATAACACTGTAGTATAACTGAAATATGCCATGCGAACAGAACTTAAAAGTTCTCAGACACACACACCAAAGATAAAAATATGAGGTAATGAATGTGTTAACTACCTACCTGAGAGAAACCCCTTTACAGCTTATATGTGTATCAAAATCATCCCAATGGACACTTTCAGTATCTTATGATTTTACCTTGCAATGTCTTATAACTCAACCTTCAATAAAGCGGAAGGGGGGAAAAACACTGGTGATACTAACAGGAAACCACTACTAGTCATGACTAGTAAGCCTACTTATTTTGTGTATTTTTTTAATTGTGGTAAAATACACATCACATAAAATTTACCATCTTCATCATTTTTACCAATGTACGGCTCAGGGGCATTAAGCACATTCACACGGTCAGGCACCCACCCCCACCATCCTCCTTCAGAACTTTCCGTCTTCCCCAAACTGAAACCCTGCCCCCATGAAACACTGATTCCCCATCCCCTCCCCCACTCCTGGCTCCCACCATCTACTCGCTGTCTCTGTGGATGGGACTCCTCTGGGGACCGACCCCCCTGTGAGTTGGAATCATACAAAATCTGTTCCCTAGTAAGTTAATTTTTAATTACATAAACTTTGTGATCATTACAAATTAAGCCACGTGGGTTTTAATGTTTATTTTTGAGAGAGAGAGAGAGACAGAGCACGAGTAGGGGAGGGGCAGAGAGAGAGGGAGACACAGAATCTGAAGCAGGCTCCGGGCTCCGAGCTGTCAGCACAGAGCCCGACGCGGGGCTCGAACCCACGAACCGAGAGATCTCGACCTCATGAACTGCAAGATCATGACCCGAGCCAAAGTCGACGCTTAACTGACCGAGCCACCCGGGCCCCCCACGCCACGTTTAAATAGCCATATTGTAATGATAGATTTAGACTTCCAGAATAAAAGGCGTTACTCTTTAAAAAAAGAAAGAAAGGAAAGAAAGGAAAGAAAAGAAGGAAGGAAGGAAGGAAGGAAGGAAGGAAGGAAGGAAGGAAGGAAGGAAGGAAGAAAAAGAAATTAGGAAAGAAAGGAAGGAAGGAAGGAAGAAAGAAAGCAAGAAAGAAAGGAAAGCATCAAGGGCCACTGCTGGTGGTTCTGGTTACTCGAATGCAGGGCCAAGAGCTCACAGCGAGGCCGAGGAATGTGCTTGCTCTTGAGTTATATAAAGCATCTGAGGAGATAAATCACGTTTGCAACCCTCCGCTCAGGCGGGGAATGAGGTCACAGGCATACATATAGCACATGATCTTAGAGCTGGGGCAGCTCCCAGCGACCGTCTGGCCTCCTGCCCCTATTCCCGAAAAGGAGGCGGCTGGTGGGAAGCTCAGTGACTTGCCCAACGCCCTACAGCAGGTGAGGGGGGGGCAGCCACCGGCAGCCCGCAGGCTCAGGGCCTCGGCCACACCTCGCCAGCCGTCCCCGAGCCTCTGCCTCCAAGGTCAAGGGCTGAGGAAATCACTAACTCAAAACGATTTAAGGAAAAATAAATACAAACATAAAAACAAACAGACCAAAGGGAAAGAAAAAAAACTAAAGGGGGAAAAATTACCACTGTTTCTCCGGTTTGATGTTTGTTTGTTTGTTTTTTAACCCAGTTTTAAAATTTTAAGCTAATTTGGGGCGCCTGGGCGGCCCAGTCAGTTAAGCATCCACCTTCAGCTCAGGTCATGATCTCACAGCGGTTCGTGGGTTTGGGCCCCACGCTGGGCTCTGTGCTGACAGCTCGGAGCCTGGAGCCTGCTTCGGATTCTGTGTCTCTCTCTCTCTCTCTGCCCCTCCCCTGCTCATGCTCCGTCTCTCTCTCTCTCAATCTCAAAACTAAATAAAAACATTTAAAAACAATTTTTTAATTTTAAACTAATTTATACCAACTAGTTTGAGGCTCAAATAATTTTCTATTTTCCTACAAATGGATGAAGCCCGTTAAGTAAACAAGATTACAGACTGAGGGGGAAAAAATCATCACTAGCATCAATTTTTAATGGAAAGCACAGAGAAGAACAGATTATCACTCCTTGCTGTCTCCAATCCTTGAAATGTAAAGGTCTAAATTTAGGGGCTAAAACTCTCCCCCGACTTCGTCAATAGCCTCTCCATTCCTAGCTCAGCACAAAAACCCCGCAGGTTGACACAGCTGCCTCCCCACAAGGAAAAGGGGGAGGAGGAGAAAATTCCAGAAGGAAATGGTGCCAAGACACGAGAGCTCTCTGGTTCTGACATGAGTCTCCAGGGTGTCGTCCGGTTTAGAAATGTGTATGTGTGTTTTTGCACGGAGGCTGTGGAGCGTGTGTGTGGGTATGTGTGTGTGGGGGGGTGTGTCTGTGTGTGTGCACACACAGCACATCTGCTCCCACACACCCCGCCTGCACTCACCTTTGAGGCAATAATCCAGCTCGTACAGCTCGCTGTCCTCCGCCTGCCTCTCCCAGAACACCAGGTAGTGGGTGATGTTGCCATTGGGGTCGGAGGGAGGCTTCCACTTCAGGATAATCTGGGATGAGGAATTCGACACCGAGATTGGATCCAGGGGGACGGAAGGGTCTGCAAAGGAGAACGGAAACAGGCCCACCATCAGCAGGAGGCGACTGGCTTTCGGGCAGGCGTGGGAAGGAACACGCGAGGTAGAGAAATCACGGGGGTTTTCGCCGCAGTGATTGTTGAACTTGAGAGGACGCTGGAGGTGCGGGGACGCTCGCCCGGCGAGCACACTTGTCCACTCATATCACACATGGCACGGCCATTCATTCACGCGTGCAACAAATATGCATGGAGCTCCGCCTGGGGGCCAAGCCGTCTCTGTCCTGGGCACCGGAAAGACGCTGGAGCGAAGGAAGGTCGTGGGAAATGATAAATAGACTCACGTTTTTCTGGTTAACGTTTGCCCCAAATGGAACCCAGCTGTGGGGCGACTGTCAGCACTAGGATCCCAGTTACCCTTATCAATGGAGCGGTGGCTCATCGAACATCCCCCAAAATGAACCACCTTTGGGCTCCACAAAGCCTGCCCCTCAACAATGCAGGTGGCTGAGGGAGTCAGTGAGGGGTGGGGGGTGGGGGACTCAAGGCAGAGGAAGCTAGAAGTTTCCAGAAAATATTAAGTCCTTTGGTGGTGTTGGAGGACACAAGATAGGGGCACCAGCCAAAAAAAAAGCTGGGGCTGGCTCATAAAGTTTGGGCTGTGTCCCCTGGCACAGGGGTTCTCTCCCCCAGTACTACGGCCATCTGGAGCCACAGAATTCTCTGTTCCATGCATTGCAGGATGTGGGAGAGGCATCCCTGTTCTCCATCCACTAAATGCCGGTAGCCCCACGTCCATCGTCATGACAACCAAAACTCTCCAGATATCACCAAGCATCCCGGGGGCGGGGGCCGGGGCAAGGGCGGGGGGTGGGGGGTGCGACGAATCACCCCGGGGCTGAGAACCCACAACAGGAGAAGGACTCAGGCTTTACGAAAATGCAACTAAATTGCAATGAAATACTCTAGGCACCTGCCCCCCCAGAATGGAAGGGGAAGGGGCACAGAGATGAAATAAAAATGGCAAAACACTGTAATTGTTGAAGCTGGGAAATGGTTCATGGGGTTCATTTTACTTCTACTTTGGTGAATATCTGAAAACTTTCCATAATGGGAGGAATACATACATACCTCTTCAGGTGCCTTGTTGCTACTGCCTGGTCTTTTGAAATTATAAACCCCAGCACCCGGCTCTTTTAGAAGCCAATAAACACGGGGCGCCTGGGGGGCTCAGTGGGTTGAGCGTTGGACTTCGGCTCAGGTCACGATCTCACGGTTCGTGAGTCTGAGCCCCACATCAGGCTCTCCGCCGTCAGTACGGAGCCTGCTTCAGATCATCTGTCCTCTCTCTCTCTCTCAAAAATATATAAACATTTAATAAATTAATTAATTAAATTTAAAAGAAAAAGAAGCCAATAACCACATAAAAGAGCATTTCCTCCGTCACCGTGTCAACCTGTTAAAGGCAAGATTTCCAATTCATGTAATAAACACTTACTAGTGGCCTCGGTCTGGACATAGATGATGTCACTCTTGGCCCCGTACGTGCGGCGTTCATCGGAAAAGGTGACCAAGGTCTTGACAAAGATGGCATACTGGGTCCAGGGCTTGAGACCCCGCATCAGCCACCCCGGGTGGTTCTGTGACTTGGGGTCATTGGACCTCAGAGGTGGGTCGATGTCTACCACCGTCCAGCTGTTCGAGCCACACGCGTCCTGCCCGTCGAACTCGGTCACGTTCTGATAAGGGCTTTCAAGACAAAGCAGGACAAGGCGGTTATGGCTTTTTGACTACTGCTCTGAGCACGGAGAGAGGCAGCGGGAACAGTGACATCCTGTGAGGTTGCGTCCTGTTCACTGACAATCTTATGCCACAAGGAAAAATGACACAGGTCCCAAAGAGAAGGAACTACTTCCCTTATAGCTCAATTTTCCAATTATATCAGTCGTGAGGATGATGATACTTGATAGCTTATTGGCAAGACTACATGAGAGGCTCCTTCTCGGCACACATTCTGACCCATAATCTTCAGAGATGGAATAATGATGAATATGAATATTATCACTACTTTTAAAATTTCAGGACAGTCAGGGGCACACCTGGCTGGCTCCCCTCGGTCAGTGGAGTAACGCTTGATCTCAGGGTTGTAAGTTCAAACCCCATGTTGGGTACAGAGATTACTTAAAAATAAAGTCTTTAGGGGCACCTGGGTGGCTCAGTCACTTAAGCATCTGACTCTTACTCTCAGCTCAGGTCTTGATCTCAGGGTTGTGAGTTGAAGCCCCGAATTGGGCCCCACACTAGGCATCGGGCCTACTTAAAAAACAATAAGGGGCACCTGCATGGCTCAGCTGGCTAAGCGTCTGACCTGAGCCGTCAGGTCATGATCTCATGGTTCCTGAGTTCGAGTTCCGCACAGGACTCTGCACTGGCAAAGTGGAGCCTGCTTGGGATTCTCTTTCTCTCCCTTTCTCTGCTCCTTCCCCATGTTCGTTCTCTCTCTCTCTCTCTCCCTCCCTCCCTCCCTCCCTCAAAAATAAATAAATAAACTTTAAAAGAAAATAAAATCAGGGGCGCCTGGGTGGCTCAGTCGGTTGAGCGTCCGACTTCAGCTCAGGTCATGATCTCATGGTTTGTGAGTTCGAGCCCCACATCGGGCTCTGTGCTGACAGCACAGACCCTGGAGCCTGCTTGGGATTCTGTGTTTCCCTCTCTTCTCTGCCCCTCCCCTGCTCGTGCTCTGTCTCTCAAAAATAAATAAACATTAAAAAAATTTTTTTTAAAAACGAAAAAAAAATCTTTAACCCTTTAGACCCTTGAACAACACGGGATAACCTGTGTGCATATTTTTTACAGCACAGGACTATAAATGCATTTTCTCTTCCTTATGATTTTCTTAATAACAGTTTCTTTTCTCTAGCTTACTTTATCATGAGAATACAGTCTATAATACATATAACATACAAAATATGTGTTAATGGACGATTTACATTATTGGTAAGCCTACAATCTGGTCAATAACAGTAGGCTATTAGTAGCTACGTGTTTGGGGAGTCAAAAGTTATATATGGATGTTTGACTACACGGGCAGCAGGGGGATCGTCACCCCTCACCCCTGAATTGTTCGAGGGTCAACTGTACTCAAAACGACCAGGTGTTGTTTAATGGGGACAGAGTTACAGTTTGGGAAGACAAGAAATTTCTAGAGATAGAAAGAATAGAGAATATATTAGATATATTTAAATGGTCAATTTTATATTATGTATGTTTTACCACAATCCTTTAAATATTGGGAAGAGTGCAAAATAGATTAAGAAACAGATTTTTAAAAACCCACTGAGTAGACTGAGCAAATTTTGTTAAGGATATCGGTGAGATGTACATCTATGCGGCAAAATGGAATACTGCTGTAGGAAACCGGCCAATCTGGACCTTTAAATGAAACCTGTTTCAATTTCTGGTTTTGAGAAATTGGGATGTTAGTAACTTCACACGCCATCAACTTGAGAGAGGGTCAAAAGGAAGACAGAGGAGGAGAGAGATCGAGGAACCTCCGAGGAGAACATCTGGACACACACACACCACCTGCACAGCTCTTAACCTTTCAACTTACGCCTCTTTGTAGAAGAGCATGAAGCCCAGGAGGTCTCGGAAGTCAGGGGGCCAGTACGGCTCCCACTTCAGCAAGATCTTGTCATAAGATGTCCGAATGTAAGAAAATTTAAGTAGTTCATTTTCACCTAGGAAAGTTTAAAAACAACAGCGGTATCAGTATCAAAAACTTGTCTCGGCCCAAAGCAGGCGATCCTACATTTCCAAAAGCGTCCAGGAGAAGGGAGACGTCCACCTGCTGTTCCCGTGAGGAGCCTCATTCCCAGGTGCCTTCTCCCGGTGTTCAGAGGCAAGAACTGGTCATGCAAGGTGGCCCCTACCACAAGCCAGCGACTTGGCCAGATGCTCAACTGAGTAACAGCGGTCAGCACCAAACTACGGAAACCGGCCAATGGTTACTGGGAAAAGTGATTTTCAAGAGTAACATCTGTCCTGCCACAATTCTGTTACACGTGTGGACTCGCAAGCCTTCCGTGTCAGGAGACATAACCCCGGTGCTAATGCACACACGCCTCGTGAGTTTAGAGAGCATGTGGATCTCATGAGACTAATTCCTTCTGCCTGCAACGCAAGCCCTCCCGCAACCTCCACCCCAACCTCGCTCTCCTCACCCTGCCCTCGATTCCCACATTCTGCACAAAGGAACCAACTCCACATGTGTGTATTAGTGGACGCCTTGACGCTTCAACGCTCACACGTTCCTTCAAGAGAGAACCTGTCAGAGGAGAGTAGTCAGCTAGCACTCTCCAGCTATAGCAACTGCAGGCTGTGCCACAGCATTTGAGCCGAGGCCGTTCACTCATTCAACGCTCATGTGGCATCTCCCAGTGTCAGGCACTTTACTCTGCAGTCAGAGATAAGATATACCCGTCCTCGGTATTTCAGAAAGCCTATAACACATAGAGTTGTTCAAGCTCATTGGTGGGGAGTGGCACACCCCTGGGGGCCAGTGCCATGGTCAAGGGGTAGGGACTGGGCTGGAAGGACTAGGGCATCACCACTTACAAGACGCCTGGTCCCCATTGGTCTTGAGGGCAATGTCGTTCCGCTCCTGGCGCCCCTTGGTTCCTGAGACCTCCTCCATCTTGTGAATTTCCGACAAGCAGAGTTTGGGATTATAGTGGAAGAAGAGCTTCCCCTGAGTGATGGTGAGGTTGTGTTTGCTCCAGTCCCATAGCTGCCTCAGGTTCTGGTTGTCCAAGGCATAGAAAGAGTAGTTCCTATGGAAACACACACAAACCCAGTCACACACTGGCTTGTCACCTCCAACGCCAAGGCTGGTGGGTCATGGCTGGAGTTGATCATGTTTGGTTCTATATCCCCAGTCCTTACCACTTGTCTGGCACATGCTCGTTAAGTGTTAAATGAAGGGGGAGGAACAGGGGAAGTTGAGGAAGTCTTCATGGCCAGGAAGGTGTCTGTGCTCAGTCTTGTAGGGGAGGAGGGTAAGCAATGGGCTGAGATACGGTTTTGCAGAGGGGAAGCAATGAGGACACAGAGGCGCCTGCAGTGGACCCCGAGAAGGGCAAAATCGCCTCTCCGGCCACCAGGTGACAGGCCACAAGACGACAGCAGGCCAAACCCTCTAATACACAGCATTTCAGAACACAACCAAGAGCACTTGACCTTCCTCAGCGAAGGAAGGTTCCAGAACAGTTCACTAATTGGGTTAGATCTGTGCCTTAGAAGATGAGGGGGCCACCAGCACATGACAGATGGGAAAAGGGGAAGCATCTGGACCTGTGTTGTCTAAGAGAGAAGCCACGAGTCACATCTGGCGATTGAGCATCTGAAACGTGGCCATTCTGACTGTACTGGAAGCAAAACAAACAAACAAACAAACAAACAGAATTTGAAGACTTCACATGCAAAGAAAGGATGTACAAAATCTTCGGTATCATTTTCCTGTATCAAGTCCATGTCAAAATAACATTTCAGATGGAATGGGTTAAGTAAAAGGCACTACTAAAATTCACTCCACCGATTTCGTTGAAAGTTTTCACACCATGGCTACCAGAACATTTAAAGTCACACGTGTGACTTGTGTCCTATTTCTGCTAAACGGTGCTGGTCTGATGCTCGGATGCCCAGCTGGGAGGTCACTGGCACCATCCAAATGAGAGGTCGGAGCCTCAGCAAAAAGGCAGTTTTATGGCAGAAAAATCAGCATGAGCTGGTAAGTGATTCAAGAAGGTACTCTCAACAGTCTGGTGAGCTGGCTCCTCAAAGGCCATGCGCAGCCACCGTTCCCCGGTCCGCCTCTGCAATACAGACTGATGAAGGTAAGGATTCGCTTATCCAGCCTCCCCTGCAACTGACAGTAGTCACGTGACCCAAGGAGCCAAAAGCAGGAATCAGTGTCGGGGGCGAGAGTGTGGGAGGTTCCGGGCAGGTTGTTTTAAGGCCAGTCAGTTGGCCGGACAGTCAGTTGGCCCGGGCCTTTGTCCTTCCCCTTTTCCTCGTCACCTCCGCAGGCGTGAGGCTGGGGGTGAGGCAGCCAGCTTGTGACAATGAGGAGACAGAACCTGGGTCCTTGACGGCACGGCTGGACAGCCTTCCTCAGACTTCTCGCTCAGCCGTCCATCTCCGTCTACATGATACACAGCCAGTCTGGCTTTCTGTTGTTTTATTGACCTAAGCAGAGTCAACAGACGTCGAGGGGGGTGGATCGGAGAAATGAGAATGGACGGCTGGGCCAGGGAGAGGAGCTCCATTTTGGACATGTCGCGTTTGAGGTTTCTGGGGGGCAGCCAGCTAGAGACACACGCTTGAGGGTAAGCCAGCGCTGGGGGGTCTCAGCCACGAGCAGAAGATCGCTAGAGAGACGGCCAAGGCTGGGAGCCCAGCACACCAACTCTCACACGCGGGATGAGGAAGGGAGGGAGATGAGGAGGCAGGGAGGGTATCTCCAAGAAGTACAATCCTAGTGGCCACTGATGAGAATTTCAGCAAGGAGCAGGTGCGGTCAATGTCAAAGGGGACCAAGAAGGTACAGGACACAGCAACCACAGGGTCCTGGTCAAGCCTGGCACTCCAAGTCATAACGAAGCCCAGACAGCGCCCTTGGGGGGCACCAAGTTTGAGCTGGTCCCTGCGACTTCCCAAGAGTGACTGTATCCTTTTCCTCAGCCGGGTCTCTAGACAGGGTTCTGGCACATTCCTTCCTCTCAAGGCTTCTGTGGAGACTCTCTCCTAACAGATTCTTTGGGGGCTTTAAAAACCCCCAAGTTATATCCTTATAACTATAGTTAAAAGGACTGTATCACATACTTAAAAGCTGCCAAGAGCGTAGATGTTAAAAAAGTTCTCATCACAAGAAAAAAATGTTGTAACTGCATGTAGTGATGGCTGTTAACTAGATTTATTGTGGAGATCATTTTGCAATATATACAAATATAGAATCAGCATCGTATACACCTGAAACTAATATAAAATATATCAATTTTATACCTCAACTTAAAAAAAACTGTTTTCCTTCCCCTTCAGTTTTATGGACATATAACTGATTTATAGCACTGCGTTTGTTTCAGGCACACAACATAATGATTTGGTGTTTGTATATATTATGAAATGATCACACAATAAGTTCACATCCATCACCTCACACGGTTTTATTTATTTATTTTTTAATGTTTTTTTTTTATTTATTATTGAGACAGAGTGAAATGGAACATGAGCAGGGGAGGGGCAGAGAGAGAGGGAGACACAGACTCCGAAGACAGGCTCCAGGCGCTGAGCTGTCAGCACAGAGCCCGACGCGGGGCATGAACCCACAAACCGTGAGATCACGACCTGAGCCGAAGTCGGACGCTTCACCGACTGAGCCCCCCAGGCGCCCCTCCTCACACGGTTTTTAAAAAAAAATTGTTTCTTATGACGAGAACTTTTCAGATTTACTCGCTTAGCGACTTTCAAATACAGAGAACAGTATCGTTCATTAGGGTCACCACGCAATATACTACAGCCCCGGGGTTTATCTACTGTATGACTGGAGGTTTGTACCTTTTGACCTCTAGCACCGGTCCCCCTCCCCCCTCCCCCCTTCCCCCCCCCCCATCTCTGTCAGCCACCAACCTGTTCTCTGCCTCTACAAGCTTGGTTTTGTTCTGGTTTGGGAATCCCTCACGTAAGTGAGATCCTATAGTATCCCTGACCGGTGTCACTCAGCCTAACACCCTCCAGGGCCCTCCGCGTTGCTGCAAAGGGCAGCAGTCCCTTCCTTTCTACGACCGAGCCATATCCCACTGCGTGTACCTTCATCCACGCATCCATCCACCGACACGGGTGTTTCCGTGCCTTGGCAAAAACCCCTAAGCTGTTCTAACTCGTGAACTTCCCCGCTGAGCACTGGGGCCACGGACACGGAATCAGGCCACATACCCAATTTCCAAGGTCTCTCCCCGAATCAGCCGTAACTTCCGGAAAAAGGAAAGCGACACAAGAGCATAGGACCTTCGAATCTTCAGATACCCGGAAATTTCCTCAATGAGTCCAAGGTTGGCCTCCAGCTCAGCCGCCAGGTTGTCTAAGGAGAGGAGAGAATAGCCAGTGAGTTTCGACAGAAATGTTTCTCTTCTCATAATTTCCCGTAGGGAGGAGTCAGCCTACAGGCTGCAAGTGACTTCGACACACCCTGCTCAAACTACATCATCCTTAGAATACGTTTTGAGCCCAAGCCTGTAGTTCAGGGTCCGCAAGTCACTATATAAGTGACCAGTGCTTTTTTCCCCCCACATCTTTTACCTTGTTTGCCCTCTTCCAGACACATAGGCCTCCCCACCAACCTACACAAGCCAGGCACATTTCTGCCTCAGGACCTTTGCACTGGCTCCCTCCTTCGCCCAGGATATTATTCTCTCATAGATCTGCTTGGTTTGCTTCATCTCCAGCTCAAAATATATGGTTCCTCAGACCAAAAGCTCTTCAAAAAGAGCAAACCCTTTTATTCTCTATTTCAGGGGTTGGCAATTGACAGCCCGGGGGCCAAATCTGGTCTGTCCTGTAAATAAAGTTCAACTGGAACAGAGCTACGCCCATTTGTTCACACTTCTCTATGGCCTTTTTTACTCCACAACAGCGGAGTTGAGTAGTTATGACAGAGACCATCCGGCCTGCAAACCTGAATATATTTATTACACGGCCCTTTGTAAGAAAAAGCCACCAATCTCCGCTCCCTCCGTTACCCTGATTTACTTCCCTTCATGGCGGGGTCCACCCCGCGTTTACACTGTATGCAGATGTGTTTATTTGTAAGATCCACCACGCAAGGGTTTTGCTTCGTCCACTGTCAGTATATCAGTAAATGTTTGCCGAACAAATAAACACGGGGATGCCTTGTTGCCTATGACGGTGTTTCTGAAAACAGGGCCCCCAGACCTGCAACAGGGTACGGTTCCTGCTTGCGAAAAATGCAAATTCCTGCCTAAGAATGCAAATCTCCAACTTGGAAAATTAGAATCGCAGGGGTGCGTGGGGCCAGGACCGAGCCGTGAATTTCAGGTCTGGAAGCCAACTTCTTAGAGTGACGAGTGTCTGGGACGGTGGGTCCCAGCCGGCTGCAGCCCCCCCCCCCCGAGCACTCACTGCCCCCTCGAATGTTGATGATTAGGCTTCCGTTGACCACGGTGCAGCCTCGGAGCTCCTGGGCGGATGTCACTGAGTCGATGGTCTTCTCGCCTTCCAGGATGTGGCAGACCTTGGGACAAGGGCCCAGGCACGGAGTACACATCAGGCTGAAGAAAGAGCGGAGAGAGGCGGTCAGGGCACATGGCGGACACCACACGGCACAGGGTCCCAAGTGACTAGACTTATGCCATCACCCTAAGGCAGGGCGCTTCGACCACAGCACGGCTGACATTCGGGGCTGGACAATTCTCCGTTGTGCAGGTGTCCCACACCTGAGGGGTGTTAAGCGGCATCCCTGGCCCCCAGCAGCACCTGCCCCCCAGCATGACAGCCAAAAATGTTCCAAACGTTGTCCCCTGTGGGGAGAGTGAGAACCCCCATCTAAGGTGCAGGTGCCTGCCAGTACTCCATGGTGGCAGGTCCTACAGCATTGCCCCAAAGTCAGGGGACTCACGCTTTTACCCCCAAACGATGGGGCTTCTGCCATACCCCAAAGTAATGGGGATTCACACCGCACCCCGTGGAGGATCACGCAGAGACTGGACTCCCGCCATCACACCAAAGGGTGGGGCTTGGGTGTTACCATGGTGATGGGAATTATTCCGAGCTGATGGGCCTGCAGGGGGAGGACCCCCCACCTTGCTGCCCCAGGAAGAGGGAGTACTTGCTGTTGTGCAGGGGTGATGAGCCCACATCTAGAACACAGCCTCACACGGGGCAGTGTGTGACGGGCACAGCCTTTGCCCCTGCTGCCCGCAGCCTAGGTCACCGAATAGAATACACAACCCCCCCCCAGTCCTTTGGGAACCAGCCCCCCCCGTCCCCCCACCCACGCAGGGTCTGCGGGCGGTTCTAGGCTTGGGTCCAGGCAGGACACGGGATCCAGAGTAGGCTGGGCGCCATCTTCCATCCCCCAGGAGGGGGTCGGAGGTGGGCACACACCCAAGTCAGCCCGGTGAGGGTTTTCCTAGAACCTCCCAGAAGGAGAAACGGTCTAAAGCGCTTGGCACATGGAAAACAAGAATCGTGAGTCTTCTGCTCTCATGACCCCTTTTTACTGGTGGTACCGTTGCTGCCACTGTTGTTACTCACACACCGGGGCACACTCGTTCTTCAGAGAGACCTCTGTGGCGGTAGTGCAGTGAGGAGCGGATCTGGTCTGTGTCCCGGTCCCGGGCACAGAGCTTACAACATCCTGAGAGGTGGGAACCTCTTTGTTACGCTGACTGACGAGGTGACTATGCTAATGAGGTGCTCCCTCGGTTGCTTTAGGATGGGGGCTGGTCACCAAAAAGACCAAGGATGTGATTAGACGTGTGGGTCTTCCAGCCACTGAAGATGGAGTTCAAGCGCACGGACGGACGAGGATTCGGCTGATCACAGCTGCGTGATGAGACCCCAGGCAACCTGCTGGACACCAACGCAGTGCCGTTTCCTGGGCACTGAATGCTGGGAGGGCCACGTCCCTGATTCCACAGGGCAGAGCTGGGACTGTCCTTAGTAACATGTGCGTCTTTAGTAATAATGCTGTCATTGTAAGCATGAGTAGTGTAAGCGCCTGACTGACTGTAAGCTTTGATTTCCAAGGCATCCATTTCAAAAGACATCCATCTGGAAGGTTCTGAACAACACAGCCAGGTGAGGAATTTGGCTGCCCCCACTCACGAAGCTCCCGCTGTCAGAAAGCCCTGGGGGACCAGATAACTGACCTCTCGATCGACCACACTTCTCCCTTCCTGCCCTAGTTCCTCTTCATATCCTTTAAATTCACCAGTAACGAGCGAACCCACAACCCCCTGGCTTGGACCCTAATAAAGGCAGAGCCCTCAGTCCACGCTCTCGCTCTACCCATGATCTCGCTGTGTGGCCCTCAAGTGCGCCGGGTACCCTCCAGGACTTGTGAGTCATCACCCTGCTCCTCAAAGTTCTCAGATGGTCTTGGGGCACCTGGGTGGCTCAGTTAGTTAAGCGTCTGACTTCGGCTCAGGTCATGATCGTGCTGCTTGTAAGTTCGAGGCCCGCATCGGGCTCTGTGCTGATGGCTCAGAGCCTAGAGCCTGCTTCGGATTCTGTGTCTCCCTCTCTCCCTCTCTTCCTCCCCCGTTCGCTCTCTCTCTCCCTCAAAAATGAATAAACATTAAAAAAAAAAGTTCCCAGATAGTCTTTGCTGAAGTGTGTCCCATGATCATAGTAAGAACCCCAAGAGCCAGCCCAGCCATAAAAAGGGATCCTGGTGGGGACACGTCTGGCGCTCGCCACAAGTGACGCAAGCCTGGGTAAGCCCTGCAGGCATTCCCAACCAAGGACACTACCATTAACAGGCTCAGGACGGACGGAAAGTATGCATTTTTTTTTTATACTGTGACTTATAGCAAATTATTGAACCTGAATTAGGCTATGTGAGAACCCCCAAGTTCAGAGCCAGCCGATCAGAACTATGGGTGGCCTGGGTACCCCTGGCATCTGGAGTGAGGACAGTCTTGTGGAGGATGGAGCCTGACGTTAACTCCAGGTGGTCAGTGTCAGAATCGTACTGCAGACTCCCAGGTGATAGCAGGACAGCTGGGGTGGAAACGGAATAGTGACCAGATGTTTGGGTTCTTTTGTTGATTCTGCAAATATTCACAGAGCACCTATTACGTGACAGGTGACACTCTAAGCTGGAGGGCGGCAAACTACGGCCCGCGGGCCAAATCCAGCAGGCCACCTGTCGCGGTAAATAGCATTAGGTTGGAGCACAGCCTCGCCCGCTGGTTTGTGTATCATCTAGGGCTGTTCTCACGCTATAGGGGCTGAGTTGCGTAGCTGCAAAGAGGCCATATGGCCCTCAGAACTGAAAATATTTACTATCTGGCCCCACGCCAATGCCTGTTCTAAGCTGCAGGCACACAAGAGTGAATAAAACAGAAGATCCACTTTCCCCGCGGGAGATTACAAATGGCCCCAAGTTGTTTGCAGCCCGTCCCACCAAGAAGTGGTGTTTATTTCCCCATTCACTGAATCTGGGCTTGGCCATGTGACTTGCTTTGGCCAACGGGACAGTCACAAATGTAATGCACGCAGAGGCTTGAAAAGTACTTGCACACTTGGGCAGGCCCTTCCTGGCTACTGGGCTGAGAAACCACACAGAGAAAGTCTCTAGCTGCCCATCTAAGATCCGAGAGGCTATCCTGTACTCTCCAGTCATGGCTGGCTCCGCCCAGGCCAGACAAACCACCGGTCAACCCACAAAAATCATTATAAACCAGAAATGAGTGTTGTTTTAAGTCACTAAGTGCTGGGTGGTTTGTTACACAGCATGAGCTAACTGATGCACTTGTGAAACGTTATCGTCAAGTTGGGTGCAATTAATAAACTGGCAATTAAAATATCAATTGGTGGTAAATGCCATGAAAAGAGTGAAAATTGTGTGATGCGCCGAGGAGTAGCCAGATGCTAATTCAGATGGAGCAGTCAAATAGGGGAGGGTTCTCAGAGGAAGTGACTTCTAGGCTGGGACCTGGATGAAGTCAGCCATGCCAAGATCAAGGCGCAGAGTATTCTAGGGGGAGGGAACAGGGATGCTTCACATCCATTGCACTCTTAATATTCACCCCCAAATATTCACCCTCCTCGTCCCAGGAAAGAGCACCTTGGTGCTCCCACCACGCTCCTCAAAGTGACCATAGATAGCGAGGCTTTTTAAGGTTCCCAGACCTCTGCTCTGAAAATACAAAACACTATTTCCCAGATAAACCACAAGAACGGAAGAAAACATATCTGGTCCTATTTGATATCACACTACATTAGAAATAAGAGCTCTAAAGTCTTTCATGAAATAAAAGAAAAGCTTCAGACGGCAAGCTATTGATTGTTTTTTTGAAACCAACAAAGTAAAATATTGCTATGACAGGTCATAACTGGCATCCTCCCCTCTGCCCTCTTCCCCTCGGTAAAGGACCCAGACATCCCAGGACAGGCTTCCAGTCTCCTGGGACTTGGGTTCTGGGGGACCGCTGCACCGTCAGCAAGCACATCAAAGAAGTCTCCTCCTCTGTGTCTCAGGTCTCGGTTACGGTCAGGAAAAAAAAAAAAAAGACCTTTTATTTAAAGCCAATGTCTCTAAAACAAACATCTCACCGGAAGATGTTAATAGCCATGCTGTGTTTCAAACATGGAAAAAAAACAAAAAACAGAAATGAATCAAAAGGAATATGGTCATTTTCCCAACCTGACTGATAAACTGGCCAGGAAAAAAAAAAAAAAAAAAAAAAAAAAAGCCCTGTCTGGCACACAAAGTTGATTTATAGAAGCCTATTTTTGGCCAACAAAGGCACTTGATAGGTTTTATCAAAAACAAGTAAAACAAAACATTTTGTACTTGCAGGTTTCACAAACACTCAAAGCGAGGCTCATAAGAACCGAAATAAAGATTGTTTTCCTTCCCACCCACTCCACCCGGGGAAATAAAATTTCCCACCAGAACACGCTTGCTTGGCTAATTCTCAAGTCTGAAGAGGAAGGCTTTTTACGTAATCAGATCAGCTCAAGGCCCCTGGACGTGCGTCTGTTTCTGATTTGTTTTTTGTTGTTTTGAGGGGGGTGGGGTTCAAACCTCAACACAAAAACCAGGAAATAGATTTTTTAAACTTGGTTACGGCCCTGAGACACTGAAATAGCTCATCTAAAAATCGAACAACACGAACAAAAAGTCTGCAGTGCGCATAGGAAATCTGACTCACCTCCGAAGACAGAAAACCCTATTCCCACCCAAATGATAGGAAATGGTTTGATGGCACTGTCCTTCAAAAAGCTAACAAAGCCCTGGGAACAGTCTAGAATGGAGTCTCTTTCCTCCTTGTGCTCTAGGCTAAGCGTAGCATGCTGTCTGGCCCCAGCTTGGGGAAAACATAAAAACCTCAGCTCTGTTCTTGGTTGTAACATTTGTGCAGCTACGTCATTCGGGACAGTCCTGTCCCTGTGAAGGATTCTAGGAAACCGAGGGCTTCGGTCTTTATGTCTTCTATTCCCAAAGCGAAATCCAGAAAACTTTAAAAATGGTGGGTCAGAGGGGGCGCCTGGGTGGCTCAGTCGGTTAAGTGTTTGATTCTCGGTTTCAGCTCAGGTCATGATCTCATGGTTCGTGAGTTTGAGCCCTGTGGTCAGACTCTGTGCTCACAGGGAGGACCCTGCTTGGGATTCTCTCTCTCTCTCCCTCTCTCTCTGCTGCTCCCCCACTCACACTATCTCTCTCTCTCTCTCTCTCAAAATGAATAAATTCAAAAAAACTTTTTTTAATGTTCATTTATTTTTGAGAGAGGGAGGGAGGGAGCACGAGTGGGGGAGGGGCAGAGAGAGGGAGACACAGAATCAGAAGCAGGCTGCAGGCTCTGAGCTGTCAGCACAGAGCCCGACGCAGGGCTTGAACCCATGAACCGTGAGATCGTGACCTGAGCCGAAGTCGGATGCTTAACTGACTGAGCCACCCAGGCGCTCCAACTTAAAAAGAATTCTTTAATTAAAAATTAAAATGAAATTAAAATTTAAAAAAAGCTTTTTAAACGGTGGGTAAGACACTGAAAAACGTTTGCTCTCGAGTCCTTTATAGAAAGTTTGTCGACTCCTGCTCCAAAGGCCTAGGACCAAAAACAGGAGGCAGAAACAGCCTCCGACAGATCCAAGTGTATACAGACAGTGGCCAGCTGCCCCCCTCACTCACAGCCTGTTAACTCGGGGTTCTCACACAGCGTTAACCCCCGAGGCCGACCCCGCGTGGCCTCCCCTCTCCGCCGCCCCGGAACCCACACCCCGAACTCACTTGCTGGAATTCATCGTGTACCCCGAGGGGCACTCGGGGATGCACCTGTTGTTGTGAATGACATACTGGTGACATCCCTGTCTCCGGGAGTTCTTGCATTCGACGTGCAGGTCCCGGCAGAAGCTGAAGCTCACGCAGCGCCAGTCCTGGAAGTGGTAGTAGGGAGGCGGGCACGTCTCCACGCACCTGCCGTCCAGGTAGAAGTTGCGACAGGCCACGCACTTGGTGGGGTCGTCGGGCTCCGAGCAATTGCCCAAACACTCGCTGTGGCAGCAGAGGCCGTCGGCGGTGCAGCCATGCGACTTACAGACGGTCGGACAAACTGGCGGGAGAAAGAAAACAGCTGGTCAACAGCTTCGCCCAGTTGCCGGCTGCACAGACCACGAGTCTGGATGAGGGAGGCGCAAGCCAAACAAAATAATAACAGTAACAGTCTCACTTCTAGTGCTTGCTCCACGCCAGGCACAACTACGCACGCGCGCCAGCCCCGCAAACCAGCGGCGTGCTTCTAGACGTTTAGGACCGCATCGGAGCGGAAGGCAGGGAAGCTCGACACGTTTCCATGGTGTAAGCAAACACCCCCCCACCCTGGTCCATTTTAAGGTACCCAAAGGTGCTGCCGAACGTGGAGCTGATACAATAGTATTGGGGCGCCTGGGTGGCTCGGGCGGTTTAGGCTCCGACTCTCAAGCTCAGCTCAGGCGATGTTCTCACGGGTTCGTGAGTTCCAGCCCCGCATCAGTGCAGAGCCCCCTTGGGATTCTCTCTCTCTATCCCTCCCCCCTTCGCGCATGCTCTCTCTCAGGATAAAGAAATAAACTTAAACACACACACACACACACACAGATACACACAGCAGCACAGCATTGAACAGCGTATCTGCCATCCAGCTCTAACGGTAGCAAATACCCTCAAAAGCCTAAGTAACAGAAAAATGTCGTGAGATCATAGGAAGTGGTGAGGATCCATTACCTCTGTTTTTAACATAATATGTTAAGTCTGCATCATGTGTGTTTTCATAACCGCTTCCTTAATAACTAGTTTGCAAATGTCCTGAAAATAAGATCCTGGCAAGCCGGCTCCCATGCCGCTACAAACAGACACATTATTATGTGCGCTTTCTCCATGTTACAAATGGGGCAACCAAGGTACAAGAAGGTGAAGCTAATGGCCCAGCGGTCATCTACTGCTTCAACAGCCATCTGATCGCCCCGATCTAGATCCCGCAGCCAAGGAACACGGTGCAGGGACAAGGTGGCCGCAGACCCACGTCCCGGAGCACAAGGTCTAAGGGCGGAGGCAGATGAGTTCCTCAAACACACAAACGTGTAACTGCATATGTAACAAACTCTGCAAGAGGAGGAGACGTTTCTGTCGCAACATGAAGGAGTTAATGAACAGGAAGAGAGGGGAAGGCCCTGCAGACGGGGTGGTCAGAGGCTTGCCTAGATTTTGTGGCTGGGGCAGTTCCGTGTTCCAGGCAAGTGAACGTGTCCACCAAAGGCTGGATTCTGCCCTGGCTTCCCGCAGCGGCTGGTCACCCATCCCTTCTCTCCGCACGTCCCGCTACGCATTGCCTCCTAATTACCCCCTCGATTTCCGACCCTCCCTTCCCAGGCTGTCGGCAGATCTGTCCGTGGACAAACGGCTTCCCTGAGGCCGGACAGACCTTGTGGCATAAGCTGTTTCGCTCGCTCACTCTGCATGGCTTGAAACACAGTTTGGAAGCTGGGCGTTGTTACTGACCGCCCCCCCCCCAACCCCGGCCCTCAGACTTTTTGTTGCAGCAATTTCACGGCCCCACTGGACCCCAACAACCCGGCCCGGGAAACAGAAGTGGCCCCGGAAGCCGCGTTCACACGGGGGGCAGCACTGTCTGATGGAACTTTCTAGGATTTCTAGGAGGACAGTAATGTTCTCCAGTTGCGCTGTCCAACACGGTTGCCACTTCTCCCCTGTGGCTGTTGTGTGTGGTCAGTGCAATGAGGAACCGATTTTTTTTGAATCGTGGCAAAATACACATAGCATAAAACTGACCATCTTCACCATCTTTGTAATGTTTGCTTATTTTTGAGAGAGACACAGAGAGAGTGCAGGTGGAGGAGCAGCAGAGAGCAAGACACAGAATCCGAAGCAGGCTCCAGGCTCTGAGCTGTCGGCACAGAGCCCGACGCGGGGCTCGAACCCACGAACCACGAGATCATGACCCGAGCTGAAGTCAGAAGTTTAACCAACTGAGCCACCCAGGGGCCCTCAACCCTCTTAACCATTTTTAAGGGCACAGCTCAGTAGCACCAACTACACTCACACTGTCACACAACCACCCCCACCATCCATCTCCAGAACTTTCTCGTCTTCCCCAAACTGAGACTCTGTCCCCATGAAACACTGACTCCCACCCCTTCCCCACCCCCAGCTCCCACCATCTACTCTCTGTCTCTGTGGACAGGACTTCTATGAGTGGAATCAGAGGACTGGCTGTTTTGTGACTGGCTGGTTCCGCTGAGCATAATGTCTTCACGATTCATCCATGTTGCAGCAGGTGCCGAATTTCCTCCCTTTTGAAGGCTGGACAGCATTCCGTTGTGCGTACATACCACATTTTATGTACTCATTCGTGCCTCAGACACCAGGGCTGTTTCCACCTTCTGGACATTGTGAATACTGCTCTCAAGATCACGGATACACAAATATCTCTTCAAGACTCAGCCTTCAATCTTTTATGTATATTCCCAGAAGCAGAATTGTTGAACCACACGGTAATCCTACGTGTAATTTTTTTTTTTTTTTTTGAGGAACTGCCTTATTGGTTTCCACAGCAGCTGCGCCATTTTAGTGTCCCACCAAGAAAACACAGGGGTTCCAACTTCCACTGGGGAACTAAACTTTCCATTGTTCATTCTCGGTTTTAACTGTACCAGCCACAGGTAGACGCGCTGGGCAGCAGAGGGTTCGAGAATGCAAGTACACTCCTCGCCAAGGCCGAGAGCTCTCTTGTGGTCTAGTCTGCACTGGCCTCTCGGAGTCCTTCCCCCAGGCCCAGACAGCAGCCATGTGAGTCTCCTTTCTCCTCCCCTCAGCGCCCCCCCCACCACACACACACACACACACACACACACACACACACACACACACACACAGTCCTGCCTGAGGACCTTTGCATCGCTGTTCCGACTGGCTGGAGCACCTTCCCATTACCCTCCCCTGACTGCCTCCTTCCCGCCCCAGCGCTCCTGAAAGACCTTCTCTGACCTTCCCGCTGGAAGGCACTCCCTCCTTCTCAACCACGTTCTAACGCCTTATCTGATGACATTTTTCTCGTGGGATTTATCACTCTCAAAAGCCATCCTGTCCCTCTTGACTGTCCATCTAGAGGGAAGGCCAGAGAGCAGGTCATGTCTGCTCCACCCGCTGCCCCGGCTGCCACGACACTCACTCCCAAGACGAGGCCCGCACCTGCAGTTCGGCCGACGCGTCTCCGATGAGACAGAGAGGAGGCAAAAGCAGTAACTTTGGAGCAGTTCCCAAGTACCCAGTGTTTAGCCGCTGGCTCAAGTGTGCCTCCAAGACCCATTCCCCCCCACCCCACCCCTGGTGCTCCACAAATACGGTGAAAATGTACATGCAAAAATTGGAGCATCTGTGCATGGGTGCATATTCTGGTTTTTTACATCATGGACCCCAAAGGAACTAAGAGGCTCTAATAGGAGCAAGGTGGGGTGATGGGGGGGTGTCTGTGTAGGTTTTTTTTAGGGATTACATACCTCCCATTCGACTCTCACTTAGTTCCAATAAAGAAGGCGGACAGGGTAAGTACCATTATCTCCATTTCTTTTGTTTGTTTGTCTGTTTTGAGAGAGAGAGCAAGCAGGGGAGGGGCAGAGAGAGGGGGAAAGAGAGAGAGAGAGAGAGAGAGAGAGAGAGAGAGACAATCCCAGGCAGGCTCTGTGCTATCAGCCCAGTGTGGGGCTCGAACTCACAAACTGTGAGATCATGACCTGAACTGAAGCCAAGAGTCAGATGCTTAACTGACTGAGCCACGCAGGCGCTCATCTCCATTTCCCAGAGGCAAGAAGACAGGCCCTTTGGGGAGGCAGCAGGCCCAAAGCTAAGCCTCGATCTTTAGGCTCTGGGTCCCATATTCCCGGGTCTAAAGCGTCACCACGGGGGAATGCAAACTGGTGCAGCCGCTCTGGAAAACAGTGTGGAGGTTCCTCAAAAAGTTAAAAACAGAACTACCTTACGACCCAGCAATTGCACCACTAGGTATTTATCCAAAGGACACAAAAATCCTGATTCAAAGGGGCACATGCACCCCAATGTTTATAGCAGCGCTTTCGACAAGAGCCAAAGTGTGGAAAGAGCCCAAATGTCCATCGACGGATGAGTGGATGAAGAAGAGGTGGTGTATACATATATACAACGGAGTATTGGTCGGCGATCAAAAAGAATGAGATCTTGCCATTTGCAACTACATGGATGGAACTAGAAGAGTATTATGCTAAGTGAGATAAGTCAGAGAAAGACAATATAATATGATTTCACTCATATGTGGAACTGAAGAAACAAAACAGATGAACATAGGAGGAAGGGAAGCAAAAATAAGATAAAAAGAGAGAGGGAGACAAACCATAGGAGATTCTTACGTACAGAGAAAAAACTGAGGGCTGCTGGAGGGGTGTTTGGTGGGGGATGGGCGAAATGGGGGATGGGCATTGAGGACACTTTTGGGGACGAGCACTGGGTGTTATACGTAAGTGAGGAATCACGGGGTTCTACTCCTGAAATCATTCTTACGCTATATGTTAACTAACTTGGATTTAAATTTAAAAATAAAAACAGAAAAATAAAAAAATATATAGAATCGCCACGGCCATCCACAGGGTCCGTGCAGGCCCGGGAAGATGTGACCCCGACTCAGCTTTCGCAACACGGCACCCACCACCCCACAGGCACACCACAAAGGTGTCTTGAAAGAGGCAGCAGCCTCAGTCTCCCTGTCTGTAAAATGAAGACAACAATTCCTTAATTTCTCACAACTAAACAAGATGATGTGGATAAGGCCCAGAATCCTTGGATCCACTTGATACAAGTTAGCTCCGACAGGCACTGTTAGGATGATCCCCGCCATTACTAACGATCTGTTTGCAGCAACCCAAGGCCGAAACCCAAGAGCAGGAAGCAATACATAAGGCGGACAATGATTATCTCGGACTCGCAAAGACCCCACCCTCCGGGAAGGCATATGTGAGAACAGGAAAGGCTTTATTTCCTGGGCTGGGGCTGTGTCTAAGGGTCAGCCCTTGAGTTCAAAAGAAGCATTAGCAGAGACCCAACAAAAACTTCCCAAACACATAAGCCTTCCGGCCTAGACAATGCCAAGAAAAAATACTCAACACTTGCGCTCAAGGCCGGAGGCTGACGGCCAGAGTTTTCAATTTCTTGCCGGAGCCCACCTGAGAATTAGCTCATTCTCCAGCCCAGCTGGCCAGCTTCTGGAAGCAGCCCCAGAGAAGTGGCGCAAGCACGGGCCAGGCTGTGCCCAATAAAACTTTATTTACAGAGGCAGGCGAGGGGCTGGACGGTTTGCGGGCCCCTGCTCAGGGACACATACCTGGGACCGAGTCACTACTTCCGTCGGGGTGTAGACCCCGGGGAGTCAGACATCATCTCAGGGGTGCCTGGGGGGCTTCAGTCGGGTAAGCGTCTGACTTCGGCTCAGGTCATGATCTCACGGCTCATGAGTTCGAGCTCCGCGTCGAGCTCTGTGTGGACAGCTCGGAGCCTGGAGCCAGCTTCGGATTCTCTCTCTCTCTCTCTCTCTCTCTCTCTCTCTCTCTCTGCCCCTCCCCTGCTCACACTCTGTCTCTCCCTCTCAAAAATAAAAAAAAAAATTTAATTCACAAAGTAAATAAATAAAGCATCATAAATGATGTTTATCCACAGAAGACAGAACCTCGCAGGGATGACGAGGTCGTGGCCGCCAGGACCTAAAGCAGCCCCGGACCTAACCTGACAGTCCTACTTCAGCGACCACAAATGGTTCAGCGTTGCCATCGCGGGGGGCGGGGGGGAGGGCCCTCACTAAAGGGTTAAAAGAAACGTGTTGCTGGGTGTTCTTTCACGTTTTTTTCCCTTCTTCTTTTCACATAAGAGTTGTGTTGTTAACTTTTGAAGGTGGTGCTTTGATAGTGATAAGCCACCTCCAGGTGTCTCCCACTCTGTTTCCGAGTACTTGATCTTATTTAATAGAAATGCCACTGGGCTGGCCCCTGCCTCCCTCCCCAGGCTGAATGATGAAAACCACAGGTTGTGCAAGATGAAAAGCGACCAGGAGGAGGAGGGGGCTGACTTTCCTCTCCCCTCGCACCTCGACCGGTCCCCTCTCGTAGACGGCAGTCGAGCCCCAGCCGTCCCAGCTGCCTGGGCTCAGAGGGCCACCACCCCAGGCTCCTTCTGCCAACAACATTGGCAGCCTCTTCGAGAAAATGCCAAGCGGTCCGGGGTCTGCCCACCTTCCCAGGACAGGTGCGTGCTGTGTAGGGAACACACACCCAGACCTCCCAGAGGCGGCCCTCACCAGTCAGTCCCGCGTCTTCCAAACACACAAGTTCCGTGTCCCACTGTCTCCCTCTCCCCTCCCAAGGTGCCTTGGGCTACTGGCCCCAATGCCCTCCCACTTCTCCCTAACGTTCCCCAAACCCCTGGCCTCCAGTTACACTAGCAAAAGTGGCCACAACCTTCCTGCAACTTTATCTCAAGTGGCTTTTCCACTATACCCTGTCGAGAAGGTTGATAATTGACCTTGAAACAAATCCACAGAGTGAGAAGCCAGCTGTGTCAAATCCTCTGGCTGCACCCTCTACAAAGGATGCCTCCCGGGGAGAGAGAGAGAGAGAGAGAGAGAGAGAGAGAGAGAGAACGAACAACCGGAATGTCAACTTATTTAAGAAGAGGTGACTCAAGGGGCGCCTGGGTGGCTGAGTCGGTTAAACGTCCAACTTCGGCTCAGGTCATGATCTCGTGGTTTGTGAGTTTGAGCCCCGCATCGGGCTCCATGCTGACAGCCCAGAGCCTGGAGCCTGCTTCGTATTCTGTGTCTCCCTCTCTCTCTGCCTCTCCCCTCCTCACGCTTGCTCTCTCTCTCTCTCTCTCTCTCTCAAAAAAAAAAAAATGTTTAAAAAAACTAAAAAAAAGAAGAAGAGGTGATTCAAAGCAAAGGAGGCAAGTGCAATTTGACCCCATATTTCTACTCCTAGGAATTACCCCACAGACCAGAGAGAACGTGTGGACACAGACACTTGGACAAGGACAGCGCGCACCCTACAGGACATTACCAGCTGGGTTTATAACAGCAAAGACTGGAAACAGCCTGAAGGTCCACGGCAGGAGACCACGTGAATAAATTACTGTGGACTGAGGAGGGGAATAGTACGCAGCCGTAAAAAAGGAAGGCAGCTCACCGCATTCCGATGTTGGAGTCACTTCCAAGATGGCAATAAGTGACATACGCAAGGTGCAGAGAAGTGTCTAAAGAAAAAACTCACTTGTGGAGAAAGGAAAGGCACAAACATGGGGGGATGCAAAACAGGGCAGCCAGTTCATTAAACCATCTGGTAGTTTCTCCTCTTTTATTCTTTTTTAAAGAATTTTAAGGTTTTAGATTAAAGGGTGATATTTTTAAGTTTATTTATTTATTTTGAGAGAGAGAGAACCAGCAGGGGAGGGTAAGAGAAAGGGGAGACAGAAGACAGGAAGCAGGCTCTGTGCTGACAGCAGAGAGCCCGATGCGGGGTTCAAACTCCTAAACCGCGAGATCATGACCTGGGCCAAAGTCGGACGCTTAACCGACTGAGCCACGCAGGCGCCCCAGTCTGGTAGTTTCTTATAAACACATACTTGGTTCCTTACCACACAACCTAGGGGTTTACCCAAGTGAAATGGAAACAAACAAACAAGCCATGTTCACACAAAGACCTGTATTCACATGTTTATAGTGGCTACATTGGTAATCACCCAACACTGGAAACGACCCAAATATCCCTTGACTGGGGAACGGGTAAACATTATACCTCTGCACAATGAACACTAGTGAGTAATCAACAAAGAATGAAGTGCCGATGCCCACACTGTGGATGAATTTCAAATGCAAGGTATTGAGGGTTAGAAGCCAGTCTCAGGCACTACACACTACACGATCCCTTTTACATGATATCCTGGAAAAGGCAAAACTGAAGGGACTGTGGACACATCAGTGGTCACCAGGGGCTGGAACCGAGGAAGCGCTGGCAAGGGGCCCAGGGGAATCGGGGGGTGGGATGACCGAACCGTTCCGTTGACTTGACTGTGGTGGTGGCTATGTGAATGCATAGACAGAATCTGCAGAACTTCATACCCAAAAAGAGTGGATTCTGCTGTATATAAATTGTATCTTTAAATGGGGGGAAGGGGCCAGGAATGGGGCACCTAGGTGGCTCAGTCAGTTGAGCATCTGACTCTTGATTTCGGCTCAGGTTGTGATCCCAGGGTCATGGGATCGAGTCCTGTGTCAAGCTCTGCACTGAGTGTGGAGCCTGCTTGAGATTCTCTCTCTGTCTTTCTCTCTCAAATAAAAAATTAAATTAAAAATAAATGGGGGGTAGAAAAGGACTAATGGAACATATGTCCCTCTGGGAGGGAGAGAAATGAGCTTGGATGGTAGGCAGTAACATCCTTACACATCAGCAAATTTGATTTTTTTTTTTTTTTGCTATATGTATGTGTACTGCCCTGACATCTATTTGAATGCACACTTTTAATTTTTTTTAATTTATTTTTGAGAGAGAGAGAGACAGAGGACAAGTCGGGGTGGGGCAGAGAGAGAGGGAGACACAGAATCCGAAGCAGGCTCCAGGCTCTGAGCTGTCAGCACAGAGCCCGAAGCGTGTTCAAACTCATGAGCCACGAGATCACGACCTGAGCCAAAGTCGGATGCTTACCCGACTGAGCCACCCAGGCGTCTCTTGGACGCACACTTTTAAAAAGCCTCTGGTAGACAATTAATAAATGCCATTGATCAATTATAAAATTCCATCCTCAATAGTTCTAGGAGAACTATATAAGAATACCTGCCAGGCGTCATTGAGAGCTTTAAGAAGTTTCTCTTAAGATCATTTGTGTTTTATTACAAAAGCAACAGTCAAAGCAACTAAATAAGAAGTGTGGTCATAGATCTGAAATGGGCCAGGAAAAAATAGTATTGATGAGGACAACACCGGCAAGAGGGATGAGGTTTATACAGGATGGATTAAAATACTGCATCAGTGTTAATTTTCTGATTATCATTGTACTGTTGCCATGTGAGATAATTTTGGTGTCCTTAGAAAACAGCCACTGAAGAATTAAGGGTGAAGGGGCAGCAAGCCTCCAAGTGACTCTCAAATGGTTTAGAAAAAAAAAAGTATGTGTATAATGTCTCTATGTAAATTCTTTAGAGATAAAACAGGGTAAGATGTAACAACTAATGAATCCGGATACAATTCCTGCAGCTCATCTGTAAACTTGAAAGCTACATCAAAATAAAAAGGTTAAGAAAAAAAATCCAAAAATCCAAAGTAACATTTAAACCCTGGAAGAGAGAGAAAGACTAGCACAGCGACAGGCTTTGAAAAATACAGCCACCTTCTTTTTCTCTTTGCCTTTTAAAGTTCAAATCGGTTTGGTTTTT
This sequence comes from Cryptoprocta ferox, assembly GCA_028646485.1. Classification (NCBI taxonomy): domain Eukaryota; kingdom Metazoa; phylum Chordata; class Mammalia; order Carnivora; family Eupleridae; genus Cryptoprocta; species Cryptoprocta ferox. Next base: position 5,927,004 of record CM053574.1, on the reverse strand, counting down.
CTTAATTAAGAAGCTATATGGTAAAAAGCGAAAGAAAGCCAAGGGGGGGCTATGTTTCCATAGCACGACATATGTTAATAACATTTGTTACATTTCTTTCCAAAGCCCGTAGTTTAAAAAAAAAACACTCAAGATTTATTATCCCCAAAATTACTGCTTTCCAGAAATTTCCAAACGGAACAGTTGCGTCATGGGCCTGCAGACACATTCCCCGCAGGGCCCCGCGGCTCTGTGCAAGTGTGAATTTTATAAACTCTGTAGAGTCATTTGCCCGGTTTCGCAGCCCGTCTTTCCACACCCGGCGGGATCCCCGAGCCCCCCGGGCGCGCGCGGGCAGCACACCCCGGGGAAATCCCTCCCCTTGAAATCCAGAGAAAGATGTAATGGTGGGGTGAGGGCCTGGGGCGACCTTCTGACAGCTGGCGGGTGGGGGGGAGGGGTCAGCAGTCCCCCTTTCCAGTCCGCGACCCACAAGAAGCAACGGCAAGGACGCGTGTCCTTGAACCAGGGACGCTCCCCCTTGTCTTTCCCTGACAATGCCGCCCCCACGCGCGCGCGAATCGACTCGCTTTCCAGCTCCGTGTGCAATTGAGTTGCGAAGCTCTTCGGAGAAATACGGCGGCGCACGCAAGCCAGGAAGGGGGTGGGTCTGGGGAGGGGGGGCGGTGGCTCCCCGTTAAGGCGGCCTCAGGATTGGCCGGTTGCAGGTATCTGCGTGTGTGTAGGTCCTAACGGGCAGGCGGGCCAAGAGTGGGAGAGGCCCCGCCCCCTCGAGCCAGCGGCGGCCGCGCAGTACAAAGCCCGCGGCGCGCTCCGTTCCGTGGAATCCGGGCCGGGCAGTGGCGGCGGCCGCAGCGCCGCCCTCGCGCTCAGCCAATAGACGGGCGTGCTGCCCGAGTTCTGGCCCCGCCCCCGGGCGCGCGGGGCTCGGTCGGCGGACTGGTGCTCGGGGCCCTGACCGCCGCCGCCAGGCAGTCCGCTCCGGGGGCCCCGGGGAGGGCGGCGCGGGGCAGGGGGGGGGGGGCGCGAGTCTCTCAAGGATGCAGACCCTGCAGGACGAGCCTGCAAAGAATGGAACTTTGGGAAAACTTAAAGGATGAAACCGTGTGTGCGGGCGGCCCCAAGCACGACTGCGCGCGAGCTGGGCGTGTGCCCGGGAGGAGATCCGGTCACCGCGTGGCACCGCCTGGGATGGCCGAGGGGCGCCCTGGCCTCGAGCCTCACTCGGGAGGGGCCCAAAGGAGGGCAGCGGCTCTCCAGGGTCACACAGCAAAATCCCCCAAGTCGGAGGCCAGGGGGGAGTGGCAAGGGCAGAGGCCGCACAACAGGGACAGGGCTGTCTGGACCCTACCCCCCGGTATTTCCACCCACCACTCACCTAGAAGACCAAGGGCCATAGTCATAAGTTACACTTCTAAGAAAATCTACAGGCTATTTGGGGGGGGGGTACCCTCTAGCCAGTGTTCCCTGCAGATCTGAAGACGACAGACCTGTGTGCTCTGTGGGTATTTGCAATTCGGTAAACCGAGGCAGTGAATGGGCGTTACCTCTAACCACACCCCACCAAGAATACACTTTGAAATGTGTATTCGGTTTGCAGAATACAACGTTCAACCCACATCACCCACATCGCTTAGGAAGATCTTATTAACCCTATTTCTCAAGCAACCATCTGCTTTTGGGGCACAGAAGGGCCACTTTGCTAACAGCAACTCAGCTAGCAAGCGGCACGATCAAAACTCGAACCCAGGTCTCCCAAGGACGCTGGGACTGGGTGTGGCATCACGGAGTTCTACTGAGGGTTTTATTCACCTCTTCCCCACCCCAGATGTGGCCCCTTCTAGGCACTGTTAACGCAGAAATGAATGGAGACACTGCCTCTTCTCTCCCAACATGTACAAGAGACAGGAAAGCCCAGGGAAAGGAAAGATTTATTACTGCATCCCAGAGCAATGCACACAGTAGGTGCACAATAAAGCTCATGGGGGGCGGGGAAGACCGGAGATCAAGTGACTGGCTTTATCCCATCAGAAGAGGAACAGTAGGAACAAATGCATGAATCATCAGGGCTGCCTTTAGGGAGCTATAAACAGTTCAGAGTTGATGAAGGGCAAAGTACAGGGGAAGAAGCCTGGGAGGTCAGGGCAGACAGGAAGGTTAGGGAGCAGAGGGGCTTGGACTATGCACCTTAGGAGAAGCCAAAGAAGGGCTTCAACCAGAAAAGACACTATCAGATCCATGTTTGAGGCAATTTTCTAGCTCTCTAGTGGACAGCCGAGGAAGGCAAGGGCAGAGGGGACAGGAAGGAAGAGGCTGGCTTCTGAAACCACCAGGAAGGTGGAGCCTTCAGGACTTATCTCCCGGCTGGTTCCCAAGTTTTCACCTTGGGCAGCTGGACACGACTCACAAGACAAATGACAAACAAGGAAGCTGGGTGCTCCGACTTGCCTGGCCTGGGTTTGAGGTGTGGAGTCTAGAACATCAAGGCTTCTGCACTCAATTGATTGTGTTTGTGTTTGCTAAGTCCCTCCTCAGCCCACCCCAGCCTGATCCTAAAAACCACTCTTGCAAGGTGCAAGGACCTCTGTTTGTCTGTCGTAGACAATTTTTAAAGTTGTCTTCGTTTGTGTATGTAATACATACATGTGTTAGGCAGTTACTGTAAGATAACTTTTTAAAAGTTATTTCCACCTACTCAGGCTTTCTGCCTCTTGAACCAAGGTAAACTTTACAGGCTACTTAGAAATTAACGATAGCAACGGCACAGCTTATGAGATGCAGGCATAGCTACTCTTGGGAGCAAATTCACAGCCTTCAGTTCGTCCACAACATACTGATCAAGCTAAATAAAATAAGCACTTAAAACACTAAATGAAGTTATTTCAGTAATATTTCCAAAAGTATTACCAGACCTGTCTATAATTTTTAGTGGGTTTTAAATTACATTTCTATTTTCATTCTTAATTTTATGTACAATATTTGTTCTCTTTCCCTCCACCTTTTTCTTCTTAGTTACATTACTTTATAAATTCTTTGGAAAAGAGCACTGTCCCACAAACTTTCTGCATTGATAGAAAAAGTCTGTGTCCGTGCTGTCCAAATTCACTAGCCACATGTAGCCACTGAAAGCGGGAAATCTGGCAAATGTGACTGAGGAACAATATTCTATACTTAACAGTATTGAGATCCTCCCTCACCAAAGAGTCATGTTTTGCTTTTAATTATCACATGGTAGGAGTTTGTCTTGCATGCTTATTCAGTTAAGCTTTTAAAAATTAATTTCCACTTTTGTTCACTTGCAGCAAGAGATTAGGGCCAGTGCAACGTCCGCTTTTTTTGGACTGGACTGTGTTGGGGCTCCTTTTTTTTTTTTTTTTGAGATTTAACAGATAATTAATTTTTCTAAATATTCCAAGACCACTTTAAAATGTGTATTATTTGCAGAGTACAAAGTTCAGTCTGTATCTGTTATTACCACGATCTTATTAACCATATTATCCAAACTCCTTGTTGCCTAATTGAGGTTTATCTACATGATCAAGACTGTGTTTGAAGCCCCCAAAGCTTTCTCAATTCTTCTTGTGTTTCCTACAATTTACTCTCTAAAGTTTGATACTGCTGGTGGGCCCTCATTAAGGATTATCCCTTCACACAATGCAAAACCTCTCCCCTACTCCCGAATAATGCCTTTGGCCTTGAGTTCTTTGCCTATTTTTCTCTGTTCATTTTTACACACATGGTCAAGTTTTGGGTGTCGTTTTTGGAATCAGGTATGACCATTTTCTAGTGGTGGAAAGAGAAAGAAAGAAACTGCAGCCTCCTTGGGAACAAGGAAGTGTAAAGGGGGAATGTGGGAATTTGAAATCTGCCACTGCGAAGGTCTGAATTGCAAGGAGGGTTTCCCTGGGGACAATCTCCACCATGAAAAGGTCTGCTCGCTCACATGACTGATGGCTTTTCAATCACAAGTACATGGTGGTCTTGAATGTACACATGTCAACAGAAGCCAGTGTCCCGGGAGCTGCTACATCCATGAGCTAGCTGAGTTTAGACACAGTGACAGGGAATGGAGAGAATCTTCTCAACTTGTCCAGGACAAAAGTAAACAGTAGAATGTACTGCATTTCTGCAGACACACCATGAAATAAAATAGAGTTTAGTTGAAGAAGGAGAAGAAGGAAGATGGAGGAGGAGGAGCAGGAGGAGGAGGAGGGAAAAGAAGGAGAAGGAGAAGGAGAAGAAGAAGAAGAAAGGAAAGAAAGAAAAGAAAAGAAAAGAGAAAAGAAGGAAAGAAAAGAAAAGAGAAGGAAGGGAGGGAGGGAGGAAGGGAGGGAGGGAGGAAGGAAGGAAATACACTTACTTCAAATTTCACTGTGACCAAAGGGAGACAACTTTCGGCTTCTTTCTTTATTGAGTTGGCTCCGAAAGCCAGTCTGGCTGCTTTATATTCTGTCTAGGAAGGACCAGAAGCTCCATGTGTGTCATCTCCACGCCGAAAGCCCCATGGCTGTTCTCGGGACACTATAGTGTAACGCCTCAGACACTGCTACTCTATTAGAAAAAGACGGAGTTCTCGGGTTCGGCTGGGAAACACCCGTTTCCTGCCCATGTTAATTTCGACCCAAGGAAAGAGTGAGTTTGCCCGTTTGCCACTGGATCCTCAGACCTCACTAGCTCTTCAGATGCGCTCTGCAGCCCTCCATCTACCTGAGCAAAACGGCCCATACACCTGAACTTCCCGGCTCCGCTCCGACCTCCGCTGCCTCCAGGCACACACTTCGGGAAAACACAACGAAGCCGCGGAAATGCTTTCCCATCGGACTGGATGCCATGTAGCATCGGAAAGGGTGGGCAGTCTTTCCACACCCAAACCAAGTCACCTTCTCGCTCAATGGAGAGAAAGCTCACGGGTCTGGTTTACACACACACTATGACCACGGAATTCTGCTTCCCACCAGGATCAACAGCGTGCGTATCCTCACTCTCCGGCCAGTATTTGTTCACAGGCGGATTGTTTTCTGCACCATGGAGATGCCCTCGAAACCCCTTCGACCTTTACAGACAGGGTATCTGCCTACAAACCCTTGGTTTCTTAATTAAAAAGTTCACTAGGTGGGGCACCCGCGTGGCTCAGTCAGTTAAGCGTCCAACTCTTGATTTTGGCTCAGGTCATGATCTCACACTTCGTGGGATCGAGACCTGTGTCGGGCTCTGCACTGATGGCAGGGAGCCTGCTTGGGATTCTCTGTCTCCCTCTCTCTCTGCTCCTCCCCTGCTCATGCTCGCTCTCTCCCTCTCTCAAATAAATAAACTTAAAAAATTCACTAGGTAGCAAAACACAACGCACTCAGCCCCTACTGAGTGGCAGGTCCCATCCTAAGCTCTGGTGAGTAGAACAGACACAAACCCACGCCCCTTGGGGACACAGACAGAGTGGCTCAGGAGTACAGGAACATTTAGTTACAAATCAAGAACATTTAGCTACCGGATGGCAGATGGTGCAGATACTCGGGGCAAGTTCACGGGGACTTGTTACTTTCCCCCGGTTATTCTGTAAAAGCTGAAGTGTTTCTTTGTTGCACTGACCAGCCAGAGAGCCAGATGCCATCTTCTGGCGGAACCCTCTGCCTTGCCTTAGCCCCCAAGGCTTCTCTTTACGTCGTCGCCATGCACCAAGCTGATACACAGACAGACGGTGCGCCACGGGTCCCCGTCCCGCAGCCGCCAGGCCTGGAGTGGGGACTGCACGATGAGCAGGCTCGGAGAAGTTCTGTCTCGTCCAAATCTGCTCTCCGCGGCTTTCTCGTCAGACCTGGGATCCACACCTTCAAATCACCCCAGTGGGGAGCAAAAACTTACGACTTCAGGCAGACCCGGGTGTTTGAGTGGATGCATGCTACCTCCTAGACTCGTGACTCAGCTTTCCGTGCCTCGGTTTCCCCATGTGTACACGGGGACAGTGACAGTAACAGCTTGGGCTGTCTTGAGGTTCAGATGGGATGATGCACGAAACGGTCTGTGCACAGCCTCCGGCCCCGTGCAGGGCCCAAGAAAGGGGTTTCAAAGGTGTCCTCTGCACCGGCAATGACCTCGGGCATCTCCTTTGTCAGCCTTGACTCCCCCACAAAATAGCGGCCCTCCTGCACCCCACTGGCGGGGAGGCACTGGAGGGACGAAGTGACCAAATTTCAAGCATGCTCCGTGGAACGTTCCTATCCTGCCCCCTCCCCGAGTATTCTCAGGGAGAGTGCGTTCCCCCACACTTTTGTCAGTCCTCAACCTGCCAAGGGTGGGGTGGGGGTGGGGAGGCAGACTGAGAGCTGGGATCACCGGGGACCCTGGACTGACGGCTCCCCTGAAACCCAGCCCTCCACCGTGCAAACACACATGAGCTCTGTGCCAGGCAGCCCCAAACCAGGCACCCACGCCAGAAACCACTGGGGCCGGCCCTGCTTTCAGGATCCCCACAGTCCAGCGCAGGCAGGTCCCCGCCAGACGCGTCTATGTGTCCCCTCGGATCCAACAGCCTCTCCGGGTTCCCAGCAGCCCCACACTCAAAAGAAGCAGCTCTTCCCCCCAAAGGAAACAGCTAACATGATTGTCCGGGGATCTAAACCAAACACACGATGCGCTCTTTCTGAAGCCCAACTGCGTCGTAAAGTGAACCGCACTTCCGCAGGGCACCTAAACGGCCTTCGAAACTGCTCGGAAGCTTCTAGAAGAGCTCACCCACGGTGGCAGAACACTGGCGACTGAAAGGGAAAACACAGAATGCCCGATTTTCCTCTCGGAAATCAAGATTTAATAGCCTCCGAAGGAAACCATAATTGGAGGGCTTCGGGGCGCATTCCTCCCCGAGGCCTGTGATTACGGAATGCTGGGAAAGGTTGGGAATCTGGGCCTTGAGTGGCGCTGGGCTCAAACTTAAAATGAGTAAGACCCAAAGCAAGGGGTGGCAGTGTGTCCCCTTCACGCGCACGCGGACACTGAGAGAACGAGGTTGGAAAGAGGGAGATTCTCAGGCAAAGAAGGAAAACGTGTCTGAATGAAGAGACTCGGGTCCGGCCAGGGAGGTCTCCCCAGCTGCACGGAGAGTGTGGACACGGAGAGGGATTGGTGGTAAAGATCCGCCCCTCGCACCCCCCAGGGAAACAGCTCAGATGTGGCTCACAGACCTCCACTTCTTGGAACTGCTCTCCGGTAATGACCACCACCCCTCTGAGAGCTCACTGACCCCCCGGGCTTGGCCTTCCTGGGCCCGCCCCCCGCCCTCACCCCCAGCTCACCTTGAGTTTCCCCTCCGTGAACTCGAAAGATCAAAGGTGCATCTTGGTTCTCAAACAGACCCCACCCCCCCCAGAATTTCCTTCCTATCTGTTTCCTTGGCAGGTCCTTGCCCCCCGGCTGCCCATTATTCAGAGTTCCACAGGATGCAGAGAGAGAATTTAAGGCACTTTTCCTTAGCAACCGAAAAATAAAATAAAAGATACACCACCTCGGAAAATTCAACAGCAGGTACCCAAATAGAAACTCTGCATTCAAAAAATGGGGTCTAACGCACACCCGAGCGTCCTAACCTTGACTAGCTTCGGAGAACAATTCTCGCATGTGAGAGAAGCCAACAGCCAGGGCGCGAGGGAAATGGGTGGGAAGGGGCCAAGATAAGCTCTGGGCCAGAGCCAGGGACCCCTCCGAGGAAGCAGCCGCTCAGCTGAGGGGGTCTAATGGAGGGATGGGAGGCGGTGCTGTCCTTGTATCCCACACGGCACTTAAAATAATTTTTTAAAAGTTTATTTATGATTGAGAGAGACAGAGTGCCAGCAGGGGAGGGGCAGAGAGAGAGGGAGACGCAGAATCCGAAGCAGGCTCCAGGCTCTGAGCTGTCAGCACAGAGCCCGACGCGGGGCTCGAACTCACGGACCATGAGATCCTGACCTGAGCCGAAGTCGGACGCTTAACTGACTGAGCCACCCAGGCGCCCCTCACACGGTATTCTATTCAGGGTGTGCATGCCAGTGGCCAGAAGATCAGGGCAGAGAATAAATCCACAGCACCTCGGCAAGTATCTTGAGCTCTCTGAGCCCGTTTCCCCCTTTGTAAAACGGAACACCATTTGGCCACCGGCTTTGCAAAGTTGCTCTGAGGTTCATTTTGTGCCTCCAGCTGTGGCACCAATAACCAGGCAATACAAATCTATTCGTTAAAAAAAAAAAAAAAAAACACCAGGCCACCTCAGGGCCTTTGCACATGCAGCCCCATCCACCTGGAATTCACTTTGCTCCCCAGTGCCTCCCATTACAGCTTCCCTTCCAAAGGGGCCCCCTGACCTCTCTACCTAATGGAGCCCCCACTCCTCCCGGCCTGTCCTGTCATCACCCCGGCATAAGTCCTTCCCAGGACCTGAAATTATGTCAACCATCTGTCTGTAGACATGTTTCCTGACTGTGGGAGAGCAGGCCCCTGGCTCTTTTACCCGGCGTCCCACACCAGCACCCGGCAAAGAGTAACAGCTGTACTAACAGCTCAGTTAAGAGCAGTGGCTACTGCTCAAATGGTAACATCCTCACGTGCGTGTGCCGGGAGCTCTGCCTGGCCACAGTGAGCTGGGGCCAGTCCTGAGCCTGGCGGTGACAAGACTGAGACCTCAGGTGACCGGCTGGGTCACGGGCTGACGCCAGGTCTCAACTCCCTATCACCACCTGGGAAATGGAGTAGAGTCCACTCCTCATACAGACAGCGTGACATCTGCGTTCCTGAAGCTCGTCCCATTTGGGGGCGACGCAGGGTTCGGGCCGCAGCGCTCGAACACGTCACTGATGGCACCACATAAAAGAGGAGTCGGACAGCAAAGAGTCACATCGTTTTACGCACGCTAACTGGCCACGAAATTCACAAGTACTGCCAAATATAAGACACCGGCCCTCGCAAAGGGTCCGGAGTCGGCTTGCGTGGCAGAGGGGCAGACGGCTGTAGCGCGTGAGGCTGTGAAGAGGCAGAGGGGAGGCTGTCTGAAATCGGATGCAGTCAAAACCTCAGCTGCGGGCGGTGGGGGCTGGCAGCCTCCGGGGGGGCCGGGGGGGGGGGGCGCCGGCGGACGTCGGAGACGCAGGCACACATTCGCGTAAGCCTAAAGCGGCTTGGCGCTAGCTGCGGTTTTCTGCGTTCAGTTCACCGAGTGTTTCTCAGAGACGGGACCCTGCAAACGTCAAACCTGCGTCCTGCTCGGGGCGCCTGGGTGGCTCGGTCGGCTGAGCGTCCGACTTCGGCTCAGGTCATGACCTCGAGGTCCGGGAGTTCGAGCCCCGCGTCGGGCTCTGCGCAGAGCCCGCTTCAGATTCCGTGTCGTCCTCCCTCTCTGCTCCTCCCCTGCTCGTGCTCTCAAAAGAAACAAAAAAACTCGTGCATCCTGCTCCAACAGTTCCATTGTTCACTATCACATCCTCCTTGGAGGATTCGAGCCTGACAGCGGGGCTGACGGGGACGGGTGAGACCAGGGGGACCGTGGAAGGTGCTGGTCTACACCTGGAGGGGCCGCAAACCCACCTCAGCCCAGGCACCACCTTAATAACTAAGGCTTAGTTCCTCCCCCTCGCAGAGAGCAATGAATGTATAGCTCAGACCTCCCCCCGCCAAAGCCTGAACAAACCGGACATTTATTTGAAACCTCTAGCTTCTGCTCTTAAATGGATGCACGCGTTGAGATCAACTCCGTAAAAGCTGTGTGTTTCACCCCATAAAAGATCCCTGTGGGGCTGAGGATAAAACTAACGTGTGAATAACGAACAGGTTAAAACACAGAATGCTCCGCGCCGCCCCGTCTTTGAAAACTACTTCACCCGCCCAACGTCAAGAGCAAGGGCGAGGACGCTCCCAGCACTCGGGGACGGCAGCACCTCCTAAAGAAAAATTCTGCGCATTTCAAGTCTGAGGGCAGCCTCGTGCTTCCCTGTTTACAATGACAAAGGGCTGGAAACGTCCATGACTGCAGATTGGACAAGTACATCGCGAATGACATGGCCACAAGAGAAAAAGATTCAGATGACTTCCAAGAAATGCTATTTAAGGAGAAAGTCAGGGCACAGAGCAATGAGAAGAGTGCATTTGTGCAAAATGGAGGGGGGCAGGCAGATGTGAGTGGCTTCCACACACGTGTGTGCACACAATTCCTCTCTGGGGTGAATGAGAAACTCGCAGGAGTGACTGATTCTGGGAAGAGGGTCAACATGGAAAGACCTTCCTTCTCCCTGGAGACCTCTTTGAGATGGTTTTGGCCACTGCACGTACAATACTCTTTTTTAAAAATTGGTTGGAGAGGGGCGCCTGGGTGGCTCAGTCGGTTAAGCGTCCCGACGTCGGCTCAGGTCATGATCTCACGGTTCGTGAGTTCGAGCCCTGCGTCGGGCTCTGCGCTGACAGCTCAGAGCCTGGAGCCTGCTTCGGATTCTGTGTCTCCCTCTCTCTCTCTCTCTCTCTCTCAAAAATAAACATTAAAAAATGTTTTTTAATTGGCTGGATAGTGAAACAAAATGTGGTTAAAACACAGATGGATGGGTAGACACACAAGGAAACACACACACACACCGGAACATTGTTCAACCTTAAAAAGCAAGGCCGTTCTGACACCTGCTATAACCCCGACGAATCTTGGACGTCGTGCTCAGTGAGGTAAGCCAGACACAAGAGGATAGCTACTGCTTGACTCTGCACACAAGGAGGTCCCCGGGGGGGGGGGGTCCCGTCCACAGGCACAGTAAGCAGACGGTGGGAGCCACGGGTGGGGGAGAGGGGTGGGGCGTCAGTGTTTTATGGGGACAGAGCTCCCGTCTGGGGAGATGGGCCAGGGCTGGAGATGGATGGGGGTAATGGCTGCACAACCACACAAATGCACTTAATGCCACTGAACTGCACATGTAACAACGGTTAAGATGGTAAATTTTATGTGATATACGTTTCGCCATGATAAACAAAATTTTTTTAAGTAAAATCAAGTCAGACACCAGTAGAAATCTGATAGTCTGAGCGCTTAAGCGACAAGGTTGTGCACAATCCATGTTGCCATGATGCAATTCAAGGTAAACGCCAAAAGAAACGGGTGTCTCCTCCCGTAAACGAGCAGGAAAAACTCTGGCTTCCCGAAACACACAAAGTTAGGAAGTCGCCGAGAAGCTAAAAGCCAGAAGACTATAGATTCTGGAGTCTGACTGCTCAGGCTCAAGTCCCCCAGTTTGCTGGCTGTGACCACAGGAGGAAACCCCGCCTCCGTGGGCCTCAGTTTCTTCATCTGTAGAATGGTCTGAGAGAACTACCCAGACTCCCAGGGCCAGGGCTGGGGTGAGGCGGATGAGGCACTCACCTCAGGCACAAAATGTAAGGGGGTGTCAAAGCACTCAGTCACTGGGACAAATGACAGGTTTTTTTTTAATGTTTATTTATTACTGATACAAAGAGAAACAGAGCATGAGTGGGGGAGGGTCAGAAAGAGGGAGACACAGAATCCGAAGCGGCTCCAGGCTCTGAGCTGTCAGCACAGAGCCCGCTGCGGGGCACGAACCCACAAACCACGAGATCATGACCTGAGCCGAAGTCGGACGCTTAACCGACTGAGCCACCCAGGCGCCCGGACAAATGACAGTTTTAAAATTTTCTAAAAATTGAGGCCAAAAAGTCCATAGTGCACAAAGTATCAAAACTTTAATTAAAACCGGGATTCAACAGGACCATGACTAGGGTGAGGTGAGCAGGGTCAGACCCCATTTCTATTAAAAATTTTGAAATTTTATTCATTGTAAATGTTTTGGTCTTCAGTTGCCCTTTTTTTTTTCTTTAAATACCGCATTGAAGGGGGGTTCTGAATGGCTCAGTCGGTTGAGAGTCGGACTCTTGATTTCGGCTCAGGTCATGATCCCACGGTCGTGGGACGGAGCCCCAAGTCAGGCTCCCTGATGAGCGTGGGGCCTGCTTGAGATTCTCTCCCTCCCTCCCTCCCCCTCCCCCGCATTCTTTAACAACAACAAAAAATAAAAAGTAAATGCCACATTAAAGTACTAAATTTTGGGGGCGCCTGGGTGGCTCAGTCACTTAAGCATCCAATTCTTGGTTTCAGTTCAGGTCATGATCTCACAGTTCATGAGTTCGAGCCCCGTGTCGGGCTCTGTGCTGACAGCTCAGAACCTGGACCTGCTTCGGATTCTGTGTCTCCCTCTCTCTCTCTCTCTCTCTGCCCCTCCCCTGCTCGTGCTCTCTCTCTCAAAAGAAATACACTTTTAAAAAATTGTCTAAAAAAAATATTTGTAAATAAATAAAATGCTGAATTTTTTGGGGGTGCTACCTTAAGTTTTGTGCCCCAGGGCCCCTGTCCCCGATATATAACCAGGTCATTCTAGAAAAACTGATCCCTTGGGATCGAGTTGTTGGTTTGGTCTGTGATAAGGTAAATTCCGTTTTCAGGAGATGTTTCTGTCCTGAAACAGGAGAAGATTCTACTCCACCCTCTGCTTTTTCCGAAGCCAGCCTCTGAACGCCATGTGCGTGCCACCAAGCCTCCTCAATGAGCCGGGGCTCCAGGGCCAGGTAAGTTCCGGATTTTATTATTAGCAACAAATTAAATTGACTCACAACAAAAGGAGAGCACACAACCCAGTGACCCTCTGAACGGAAACACACACAAGCGCATTTACCCAGGAGCAGAGCAATGAGCTGGGCAGCTGTCTCCTCTCCCACCGACGGAGCGCCACGGGGCCGGCAGCCAGAGAGCAGGGAGCCGTCCCCACCAACGCGATCTGGAACAATCCACAAGGCTTATCATGAGAGATACTGCAGGCAAGAGGCCAACGAACACATCTCTGGCCAAGCAGAGCCTTGGAGGGAATACAGGTTTGCCCGAGGCAGGACAAATCACCTTCCAGCAGGACAGGACCACCTTCCAACTTCCTCCTTCTCTTTTCATCCTTGCCCATCACACACCTGGTAATTCTGGGGCGCTTGCCCAAGTCACAGGTTTGGGAGATCTGGGGCTGCTCTGGGGCTGCCAATTCCACCATCACTAAGGGTCATAGACCGGGGTTTCTCAACCTCAGCGCCGGGGACATCTGGAGCCGGATTGTTCTCTGTCGAGGGAGGACGCTGACGGCATGCCTGGCCTCCACGTTCTAGATGTCAGGAGCACCCCCCTCTCCTGCAGGCGTCCCCAGATACCGCTAGAACCGCCTCCCGTGAGAACCACTGCTTTAGAACGTGACCGGAGGCAAAGACAGAGGGAAATCGCGAGAGTGAACGGGGCCGAAACGACAAAGCCCTTCTGTCCGTCCATCCAGCCCTGGGTTCCAGCTGCAGCCCCACAACCCAAGTCTTGCACCTTCGGCTCGGCGCTCACCCTGGACACGCACGCGCAGCCCACTGTACCCTCCGCTGGCCCGAGTTCCACTGAGGGACTGCCGTGGGCCAGGCCGTGGGTGTCCTGCCTCCACTGCCCCCGTCAATGCTGCCAGCCTACGGGCAGGCAGAGCCAGAGAGAAGTTTCCATCTGCTTCTGTGCCATTCTCCACCAGCCCCCCAGCCCTGGTCCCTCTGTGAATTCCTGAAGTGCAGGGGAGCCCCGGGCCAGCACTGAGGGTCCTTTCTCAGGTCCATTTAAAATGTGAGGCTTGGGGGAGCCTGGGTGGCTCAGTTGGTTAAGCAACCGACTTCAGCTCAGGTCATGATCTCGTGGTCCGTGGGTTCGAGCCCCGGGTTGGGCCCTGGGCTGACCGCTCAGAGCCTGAAGCCTGCTTCGATTCTGTGTCTCCCTCTCTCTCTGCTCCTCCCCCATTCATGCTCTGTCTCTGTTTCTCAAAAATAAATAAAAGTTAAAAAAATTTTAAATTTAAAAAAAAAATGTGAGGCTTTGGGGGGGCACCTGGGAGGCTCCGTCGGTTAAGTGTCCGTCTAACTTCGGCTCGGGTCATGATCTCACGGTTCGTGGGTTCGAGCCCCGCATCGGGCTCTGTGCTCACAGCTCAGAGCCTGGAGCCTGCTTCGGATTCTATGTCTCCCTCTCTCTGTCCCTCCCCCACTTGCACTCTGTCTCTCTCTCTCAAAAATAAATATTTTTAAAAGTTTTTAAAAAATAAATAGATAGATAAAATGTGAGGCCTTGAACCACACTGAGGATTCCTTAAGCCACCACAGGCCACTACAAGAGCCCACCCTCGGTGAATCCTGCCAAGAGTTCGTATTCAACGTCCATTTTCCTTCTGCTTCTCTCACCAGGGAACACTCAAGGCCAGTCCTCCTCTGTGGGGGCTTCGCGTGTCAAGACAAAGAGCGTCTCAGAGAGGTGACTTCAGAGAGGTGCACGGCGACTACAATCACTAAGAAAAGCAACACCTTCCTCAACCCAGAGCCAGAGGGAGAGAGTGACCCACACCAGAAAGCATCAAACCGCAGGCCAAACAGAACAATGGCGTGAGAGGAACGGAGTTCGCCCTCCGAGGGTCTCTTTGTTTGACGTGTTCAGAGCAATGGCACCGCCTTGTTTCATTGCATCCCCACAGACGTCCAGTGACACAGGCTGCATTTTCTGCTTTCTCGACAGACTTGACTGACGATGCCTACGGCCCAGACACGGAAAAGCAGGCTTCCAACCGTACACGTGTGTGACGGAAAACCCATTCGGCGTCCGTGACCTGGGTGCCCTTGCACAAGATGTCAGTGTGAATATGGGTTTTAGACCCCAAGGTGCCCCGTTGATGGACGGATGGATAGACAGTGTGGCCCAGCATACAATGCGATATATTCAGCCTAAAAAGGAAGGGCAGTCTGACACCTGCTTCAACATCAGTGGACTCTAAGGACACCGTGCGTGGTGACACAAGCCAGACACAGAAGGACACGTCCTGTGTGACCCCACTCACAGGAAGTCCCAGAGGAGTGTCCCGTCCACAGAGACAGAGAGTAGATGGCGGGAGCCGGGGGTGGGGCAGGGGGCGGGGAGTCCGTGCTTCGCGGGGACAGAGTCTCAGTCTGGGGAGATGGAAAGTTCTGGAGATGGATGGTGGGGGTGGTTGCACCACAGTGTGAATGTGCTGAATGCCACTGAACTGGCCACGTAACAATAGCTAAAATGGTAAATTTCACATTATGTATATTTTACCCTCCCCCCCACACACACACTCACTCAAGGAGCGGGGGCGCCCCGGGGGGCTCAGTCGGTTGAGCGGCCGACTTCGGCTCAGGTCATGATCTCACGGTTCGTGGGTTCGAGCCCCGCGTCGGGCTCTGTGCTGACAGCTCGGAGCCTGCAGCCTGCTTCGGATTCTCTGTCTCCCTCTCTCTCTGCCCCTCCCCTGCTCGTGTGCTCTCTCTCAAAAAAGAAATGAAACATTTTTAAAAATTAAAAAAAGAAAAACTCAAGGAGGAACACTGGTAGCCAGCCCCACGCCAGGCATTGCATTAAGAGGTCCGCATCTTCCTGGTAACCACAACAGGCACAAAACTGTCCTTATTTTGTAAATAAGGACACAGAAGGTTCAGTCATTTGCTCAAGGTCACACATCGAGGGCGTGGTAGATGGAGCCAGGATGTGAACCCAAGCAGCCTGACTCCAGAGTCCGAATTTTTTAATGTCCACATTGTGGAGTCTTCCAATTTAGGATTCCTAATTCTGAATTTCTGCCAAACCCCCTTGCCTTCCAGTAAATTCCCTCCACTTCCCCGCGTGAACCGGCAAATGCTGCCTTTCTGCCCATGATCACCAGGATGACGGGTGGGAACCACGTGATCACGGGACCCCGAACCAAACCACACACGCTCCTCTGGCTGTCCTCGGGCTGGGCCCTGGGGGACACGAGGGGACTCCCGGGTTTCCCAACCCGCGGGGAGCAGGGACAGAAGGGATACCAGCTAGAGCTCAGACCCAAGGTCAACGGCCAACTCTGCCCTTACATGAAACCAGGAAAGTGAGCCAACATCCTTGGGCCTCAGTTTCCCCATCTGTAAACAGGGGTTAATGAGTAACAATCCCTACATAACAGCTGGTTAGAAAATTAAACATGCTGACGCACGGAAAACGACTAACTCAGGTCCTGGAAAATCAGAAGCTCTCGCTAAACAGAAGATGCTACTGTCACGTATCATATTACAAAAGTAAAAATCCCTAACAGTCCTAGTTAGAGAAACGTAGGTGCTAAAATGAGACCAAGAACAGAGAATTCTGGAAGACTGAGAAGGCATTCTAGAAGAGGTGCCTGTGAAGGTGGGGTTTTTAATGGCTAATGCATAGGACAGAGGCACTTGAACTTTCTAAAACCCGGGCTGGTCGGCTATTAACGTTCTGGGCAAACATTATACAAATCCACTCCTTTTAAGGATGTCACCCCGATGAAGGTGATTTCTCTCTGTAATTAACTACGTACTCATGGGAAGGGGGGAATTCAGTGTAAGAAGCAAGCCAGGTGGGAGAGGAAACCTTCCCCCCACCCCCACCCCCGGAGGGAGGCAGGCAGTGACCCCTTCCCCAGGCTGGCCCTGAACCCGTTTCTTCCAACGACCTTTCATTTCCGCCCACCGTCCACCACCGGAGCGCCTGAGAAAGCAGGGTCACATTCGCCCGTGCAAGCCCTCCCCGAACGCTTCGTGACCAAATAAACCAAAATGGGTTGGAGGCAACAGGAATCTCAAGACGCCTGGGTCACCCGACCGGAGGGAACCGGCCATCAGGACTCAAGTTAAAAGTTAAAAGCCTCCTTTCTCAAGGTCACGGAGCCAAGTCTCTCTAACCTGGCTTGAGGTCTTCGTTCTTTGCTACTGTGCTTACCCAGGATAAAAAAAATGTCCTTCCCTACAGATGGGCAGAAGTGTGGGGGTCTAAAACCTGCCATTTCTAGAGCCCGAGGAGAAATCACGGAGGCCAACTCCGTATCGGGCACTTGCGTTAGGGGATCTGTGGACACTGTCTCGTGTAAGCCACTCAACAGCCATACGAGGCAGAAACAACCATCCGCCCCGCCCCACACACCGCCCTGCCCAATTTTACAGACGAGCAGACAGAGACGGTAAGTAAATCCCAAGGTCACACAGTGAGGAAGCGGCAGAACCAGAATTCGAACCCGGGACTGTGGGCTCCCGTCCCTGCGTGTTAACGCGAACGCCGGTGAGCTCAGGCCACGCCCAGCCGTCTTCTGCAGTGTCCGACGCTTCCAACGAGGACACAGGGAAGGTCATGGTTCCTCGTGTTTGTCCCCTGTGTCATCGTCTAAATCTGGGGGAAAGAATCACAACCGAAACACCGCAACGATCTCCCAGATTCTCGATCCGAGCCGAACAGGCAGCCGCCGCCGCCACTACCCGCGTGTGCGTCCCGGATTCGTCCCTCTCCCATCCCGCGGCGTCAGGACCCCGAAGGCTCAGCGCGCGGTGCCTCCCCTGGGGTGGCGGCGAGCCCCAGAGATGCTGAGCCTCCCCTCCCGGTAACGTTCCCCATTTCTGCTCCCCTGCCTTCCTCAAACCGCAAGGCCCGGCCCGGTGGGGAAGCTGAAGGAAACCCGGAACGGGCTCCCAAAAGCCCACGGCCACTTTTTAAGGGCAAGTTGCGGAGAACACTGAGCCCTGTGCTTGGCACAGACTCAGCACCGATGCAGATCCATTGCCGTCGTCTTTCTGCACGGCACCAGCTAAGAAAGGCTGCACCGGAGTCCAGGGTGGGTGGGCGTCTGAGCCTGCGTTCTCCATAAAGGAGCGGTGGGGGGCGGGGGGGGGGGTGACGGGTGCTCAGCAGACAGCCGCGAGGGAATGGGACGATGGCAGCGGCAGTGGGAAGGAGGAGGGACTCTTGACTCAACACGTGGCTCTGCCTGACCCTTTGGGCTGCAGCCGGAACTCAAATGCCTGCCCTCCGATGACCTTCAGTCGCCTTGGCCCTGAATAACCCTGAAGCTGTTTCCGACTTAACTCCACCAAGACCTGACACTCGACACTCGCACGCTGCCCCCTAACTCCGGCCGGCATGTGGCTTCCCTGACTGATGGTGATTGTGCTCAGCCCTGGTTCCGGGGGGCGGGGGGGGAGGACTGCCATGTCCTTGGGGAGGGCCAGGCTGGGGCGATTATGCTCCCTCGGCAAAGGGGACAAGGAAGCCCGCTGGCTTCAGGGACGGGGGGCGCCAGCCCCCATGCAGACAGAGAGGAATGAGGGTTAAAATGGCAAAACCAAAGGGGGTTTCCTCGTGCCACAGCCACCTTGCTTCACTCATCACAAGCGTTAATTACCTCCCGGAATTTTCACCCAAACCAAGAAGTGGAAGGGTCTAGAGAAAGAACCCCAGGATGAAGACACAAGGGAGCATTTTGAGAGATGACCTTTGTTGGGGATGCGTTAAAGAGAATTCAGTGGGTCTCCAGGCCCTGGTGCAAAATCCTGCTGCTGGGTGAAACCTAGGGTGACCGACAGGTCTGGTTTGTCTGCGACTGACGGGTTTTCCAGAAAGCAGGGCTTACTAAAACTAAGAAAGTCCTGGGGAAACCAGGACGAGTCGGTCGCCCTAGTAACCTAATTATGGCCTCCGAGGTATTAGCCTCTGGCCAATTCTAGGAAGAACAGGAGGCCAAAGTCAGCACAGGATCTGGGTCTTCTTCAACAAACTCCTATTCAACCTTCAAAACCCGGCACAAAAGGCCCCTTCCTCTGTACCACAGAGTAGAGCAGGAAAGGCCGGGCTTCTGGAGCCAGACTTTAGGCTCAAATCCTACCTCCCTTGATGGGTACGAGGGCCATGTATCTAGTAGGTGGCGCTTAATAAGTAATAGCTTGTGGGCATTTCCTGGTGCCCCAGAGCCCTGAATCTGCTATTTTATCTGTCCTTGCCCTTCATTAGACCCAGAGTTCACTAGTTCCCTTCTCTGAACCACCCGAACAGACTAGCACACGATTTAAGGGGGGAAAACAACAACAACAAGATAAAAATCTCGTAACGTGTGCAGGCCGGTTAATGCAAATCTCCATCTCGGTCTCTCTCCATCGCCCTCAAGCCCTGACACCAAGCAGGGCTGTTTTCCACTTGGCTTTTCCTCCCCCGATGATTTCACAAGAGCCCACAGAGAGGCGTGCAGTGAGGCAAACAAGAGAAGCTCTGAAAACCCATTCACGGGCAGCTCAAAGGTGTCAGTGGGCCAGGGGTGCGCAGCCAAGCCTCCGGCCGTGGGGACAAGGAGCCTCGGTGCAGCCGACGAGACTTGCCGACGGCCCCTCTCCGGGCGACGAAGCCACATCTCAGCCAGAGGGGCAGGAACGCACAAAGAGAGACACTGTCGCCACCGGAGGACGGAGGTCCCAGCCGGCACACTGGAAGAGGGCGACAGACCTGCAGTGGCGAGGAACGCTCGGTGCTGACACAGAGCAGGGGCGTGTGGGGACGAAGCTCGCGCCCGAACGTGGAGATGGTCCGGGCTACCCAGTCGCGGGTGGCTCTTTGCACAAATAAACCCGGGGGCCCTTTTCACAGGGACGTGGGGGCTACGCAGAAAGAAGAGTCTAGACTCTGTGAAGTGCCCAGGCTACACTTGTCTCTAAGTCAAGCCGGCTGAGGACGAGAAGGGGAAGCTGCAGGGGGCCGGGGGTGGGGTGGGGAGGTCGCAGGTGACAGGGGGCCAGGCGAGCGCCCCACTGAGGTAGCAGGGGGACGGAGAGGCTGTGCCCACGTGCTGCCGCACCCCTAGACGGGGCTCTGCTGCACCTTCCCGATTACCAACCAGCTATTCGTCCCAACAACCTTACCCTCTACTGTTGTCCCCTCCTTTTACAGATGAGAAAACCGAGGCGCAGAGAGGTTAAGCAACCTGCCTGTGGTCACACAGCCGGCTAGCGAGTGGCCGAGCCACAGCGGGACCCTCGGTGTTGCTGTGGGCCAGATGCCATCAGAGGGAGACGATGATTCCTTCGTATTCCGTCCCACCTTGCGTGAAGCACTCAGGGGAAAGTGCCGAACGTTCCCTTCCCTGGCTCTTCTTCCAGATTGGTCTAGGGACACCCGAGTCCCAAACGGCACCCCAAACCAAATAGACCTGCGTCCTGTGCTTTTTTCTGGTCAGTTATCGGGTGTTTGACGGATCTGCTCCCCATCGCTTTGTCCTCTCCTCCGAGCTCGGCACATAGACCCGCATAGACCTGCCCGCCCGCCGTGGACTGCAATCCCACTTCCTCGGGGTCTCCGGTCCCCCTGGGGGAGGGGATGCGGTTTCTGTCGGCGGACGGCGCGGGTGGCAGACAGCTGGCTCTGAGCTTTCCTTCGGCCACGAAAAGGAGAGAACAACTGTGGGGCACCCTCCCTCCCCTAGATTCCATCGCCCTGGCCCCGGGGTCCCCAAACGGGGGACGGTTCTGCCCCCCCCCCACTCAGGGGACACTGGTGGTGTCTGGAGACGTCTGGGCAGGGGGAGCTCCGGTACACAGAGGGTGGAGGCCAGGGATGCCGCCTCCCCCGGTGCACAAGACAGGCCTCCACCACAGAGACCCGTCTGGCCTTGAACCTCCAAGGTGCCAGGACAGAGAAGCTCTGACCCGGGGCGAGAAGACCCTCCCCTCTCAACTGCATCAAAGCCAAGATCAAAATGTCTCTGGGGGGCCTGGAGGGCTCAGGTCATGATCTCACGGTTCACGGGTTCGAGCCCCGCGTTGGGCTCAGTGCAGACAGCTCAGAGCCTGGAGCCTGCTTCCGATTCTATGTCTCCCTCTCTCTCTGCCCCTCCCCTGCTCACACTCTGTCTCTCTCTCAAAAATAAAATAAAACATTAAAAAAAATAAAAAATAAATAAAAATGTCTCTAACTTGGACCCAAATTCAGGGGAAAAGTCTTGCCTTTCCAGTGGCTGGCTACAACACTAACATAATAATAATAAAATTAAATAAAATTAAATAAAATTTTTTTTTGAAATGCCCCAAGAAAAGAGAAATCCTAGAAACCAGCTCCCTCCACGCACCCACATTCCAGACCAGGTTTCCATGTTGCAAAACCACGGGTAAAAACCCCTGAGGGTGACTGAGGCACACTCCCCACCCCCACCTCCACCCCCACCCCGTGCGACTAAGCAATGTCTCAGCAGCTCCACTTGGGACACTGGAAATATATGCCAGAGGAGACTTATTACACGAATTTCCTTCAGTAAACAGTTGAGATCGTACCTTGGAAACCAGCGACACAAGGAACGCTGGCCACGGGGCCACGTGGAGTCCCTTCCTCTCAACACTAGCTGTCACACGTTCTGTGCCTCCTACTCCTGAAGCGGAAATCGTGGAGGTGAGTGGGACGGCTTGGGCTCTCCGAATACACATTTTTCATTTACCGTCAGCAGGCTTGGTGTGAGAGATCAGGGGACCAGGAAGCAAGAAGCGACAGGGACGATCGGGAAACCAACCAATGCACAGCCCGCCCTGGGATTGCGGGATAACCCACTCCTCACCCAGCAAACGCTTGCGGTTCTGCCTAAAGATCACCTGCATTTTCAGGGGCGCCCAGGGGAGCGGGGCGGGGTGGGGGGAGCAGCTCTGTCCGCTCAGGTTATGATCTCACAGTTCGTGAGTTCGAGCCCCGCGTCGGGCTCCGTGCTGACAGCTCAGAGCCTGGAGCCTGCTTCCGATTCTGTGTCTCCCTCCCTCTCTGTCCCTCTGCCGCTTATGTTCTCTCTCTCACATATAAATAAACGTAAAAAAAATTTTTTTAAAAGATCACTTGTGTTTTCAAAAGCCCATTACGAACGAGTTCTGGGTCGATTCCGGCCGGCTCAGCACAACTCCGGGCGTCGGACCAGTAGTTCCCACATATTCCCTTACCAGTTACCCCGCAACATCTCCACTGAGCCACGCACGCACGGTCGCGGACTCAAAAGCAGCCTAGCTCAGTGAAGACCCCAGCAGCCATACGATCATTTCGGTTTGGGTTTTGAGGGTTTTTCTCCCCCCTAAAAATTTGACACGTATCGCCAATTATTAACACTATATTCTGGAAAAGGTGCTTTCCTGCTTCTCATCACACCTGGGACAGAGCAGTCTGAGACCCGCACCTCCACAGGCAGGTCCTATTTCAACACAGGAAAGGTGGCCATCACCTAGAAAAAGCTTCCAGACGGTCTCAAACCTGGGGTCTCGCCGAGGGCACAAGAAACAGCCCCCGAGAGCCCCCACAGGTCCTGCTCAAGAAGCCAGCTCCTCTCTGGCTCCCGTTGCACATGGCAGTTCCGAGACCGCCTCCCCCCAACCCCAACAAAGACACGGGGTCCCAAGGGTCCCCAGGCGTGAAGCCCACCATGGGCATGAGGACCCTCCATGGAAAAGCCGCTCTAGAATGAACATGCCCATTTGGCCAGAGGTGACAAACCAACACTCCACTCTGCTTGAGAACTGGGGTGGGGGCTTAAAGGCTGTTTTAGCAGCTTAACAGCTTAACACATTGAATCCGCCGTCCTTACAAATGGACAGACGCCAGTTGTGTCTCTTGAATATATGAGACAGTCAAGAGTTCATGATCACACCCCATTTACCAAGTGAGGCTAAAAACAGGAAGGTCAAGAGTCTCAACAATTACATGATTATCCTCTGCAGTAAAACAATTGAAGCCTTCCACTCCACCAGCAGTGGGCCCGGCTGAGCACGTTTGACTCTGTCATCTAACATGGTTCTGAAATTTCCGGCTGCAACAAGGTTAACAGCAATAACTGGCATAATTACTGGGAAAGGGCAGCAAATCATCATTATCTGCAGGTGCTATGATTATAGAGTTGGAAAATTGAAGGAAATCAACGCCGTGCCTCTTAGAATTAGTACACATTTAGTAAAGTAGCGGGGAGCAGAGAAAACAATCCCTGCCCCATATCTGGAAAGTTACTTCACTTAATGCTTTTTAAAAATCTCTCCAGGGGCGCCTGGGTGGTTCCGTCAGTTGAGCGTCCAACTTCGGCTCAGGGCATGATCTCACGGTTCGTGGGTTCGAGCCCCGCGTCGGGCTCTGTGCTGACAGCTCAGAGCCTGGAGCCTGTCTTCGGATTCTGTGTCTCCCTCTCTCTCTCTGCCCCTCCCCTGCTCATGATCTGTCTCTCTCTGTGTCTCAAAAATAAATAAATGTTAAAAAAAATTTTTTTAATCTCTCCCACATTAGACAAACAGATAAATCGGTGGATGAAAAGGTACAGAAGTGGATGCGTGGATGAAAGAATGGGTGGGTAAGGGGTGGGTGAGTGGGTGGGTAGAAGAATGGATGGATAAATGAGACAGACAGGTAGGTAGATAGGTAGGTAGGTAGGTAGGTAGGTAAATAGGGTGGATAGGTGAATGAATGAGTGAATGGATGGATGGATAGATGAATGGGTGGATGGATGGATGAATGAATGGATGGATGGATGGATGGATGGATGTGTGAATAGGTAGATGGTTGGATGGAGGGATGGATGGTTGGGGGATGGACGGATGGATGTGTGAATAGGTGGATGGATGGATGGGGGATGGATCAATGGGTGGATAGGTGGATGGATGGGGGATGGATGGATGGGTGGGTGGGTGGATGGATGGATGGATGGGGGATGGATGGATGGATGTGTGAATAGGTAGATGGATGGTTGCATGGAGGGATGGATGGATCGTTGGATGGTTGGATGGAGATGGATGGAGGGACAGAGAGAAAGTCATTCTACCTAAGAACAATGCTCACAGACTCATATTCTGTCTGAAGAAAAATAAACCATTCTTAAGAATAGAAAAGAACCCTTTCAAAAGTGGAAGGATACAAATAAATACTGTCAAGATTCCACTTCTCTCCAAATCAGTTTACAGACTTATCATCCCACACTAAAACCCACACAGAGCTTCCAAGTCTGTGGGTTTTTCCCCTCTTCTTTCTCTCCTTCTCCTTTCCTGGAACTTGGTTACATTTTCTGCATCATAAGAAAACTAGACAAAGCTGGGATGCTTTCAAAAATTAGGAAGGAAGGGGCGCCTGGGTGGCTCAGTCAGTTGAGCGTCTGACTTCAGCTCAGGTCTTGATCTCACTGTTCCTGAATTCGAGCCCCACATTGGGCTCTGTGCCGACAGCTCAGAGCCTGGAGCCTGTTTCAGATTCTGTGTCTCCCTCTCTGTCTCTGCCCCTCCCCCACTCTGTCTCTGTCATGCTCTGTCTCTCTCTCTTTCAAAAATAAATAGTAAAAAAAATTTTTTTAGTTAAAAAATTAGGAAGGAATATGTGGAAGATATTTTATGATCATTTTACAATCATTTGAATTGTGACTTGAAGGCAAGAGGAATGCAAAGACTGATGGCTTAGAATACGTGGCTCTAACATCAGATTCCGCTTTATAAGTACAATCAATCAATCAACCAAGGAAATATGACCTCCTGCCCATGACATGGACCATTCAACTCACGATGCTGACAAATTTGATTACAGCATGGACAAAGGTATAGTAAACCCCAGGTGTATGTGAAAGGCATAAAACTACTAAATAAATAAATACATAAATAACAGGGGCGTCTGGGTGGCTCTGTCAGTGAAGCACCCGACTTCGGCTCAGGTCATGATCTCACGGCTCCTGTGTTCGAGCCCTTCGTCAGGAGGCTCTCTGCTGTCAGTGCAGAGCCCACTTTGGTTCCTGTCTCCCTCTCTCTCTGCCCCCCAAAATAAATAAAAACATTAAAAATATTTTTTAATTAAATTAAATTTTAAAATAAAATTTTAAAAAATTTCTAAAAACTAACACATGGATGGATGTTTCCTACGTATGGTAGGAGAAACACTTTTCAGAATAAAGTCAATAGGGGAATCCTGAATTGGAAGGGTGACGGGGGCACGGGGCTAAATTTAGAAGCCCAAGGGGCTGTGAGCGTCAACTCCAGACCCCCATCACATAAACTCTTTTGAGGCTTTCGACCCACTTCGGTCTAGAGAGGGACCTGGTGCCCGTGTGCTGGGGCTGCCGTAACAAAGGACCACGCTTGTGTGGCAACAACTTGGAAACACATGGGAAGTCCAAAATCAAGGTGGCCACAGAGTGGCTCCTTGGAGGGCTGTGAAGAAAGGGTCTGTCCCAGGCGTGTCCCCTTCACTTAGAGTTGACTCTCCCCCCCCCCCACCTCGTGTATCTTCACATCATCTCCCCTCTGTACCTACTTGCCTCTCTATCTGACCTTCCTCTTCCTTTAAGGACACCAGCCCTAATGACCTCATTTTGACTTGATTACGTCTGTAAACAATCTTTTTCCAAATAAGGTCACATTCTAAGGTCCCGGGGGGGTTATGACTCCAACATCTCTTTTTTGGGACAGGGGGCCATAATCTAACCCATAACCGTGGCAGGTAGGGCCCCAGAATGTGGCAGACGCCACCTCTCGGCCACAGCAAGCCCACCAGTGACGAAACACAAGAACCCAGCTCTCTCCTCCACTTCCCCGTCTGACAGCGGCCCCCTTGCCCGGAGCACATTTAACCAGCACCCGCTTCTTTCCCCCAACAGACCCAAATCCCTCATGCTTTCACGCACTGAATGTCACTGCTGCCTGCCACGTTGCAGCCACCAAGCAGATACAGAAGACACAAAGGATGAAAAAGCCACGTAGCTCTCCAAGTGGGACAAGACACTCCCCAGCCTGCCAAGGACTTCACAACACACTGGAATGAAATCCCCATGTCTTCCCACAACCTAACCTTGTTTTCTTTTCCTTTTTTTTTTCTTTTCTAAATTGTGATAAAATATATGTAACAGTTACCATGTTCATCCTTTTTAGGTACCGCTTGGGGGCATCAAGCATACTCACACTGTGGTGCAACCACCCCCACCGTCCGTCTCCAGAACTTTCCGTCTCTCCAGCCTGAGACTCTATCCCCACAAAGCATGGACTCCCCGCCCCCTGCCCCACCCCTGGCTCCCACCCTCCACTCTCCGTCTCTGTGGACGGGACTCCTCTAGGGACCTCCTGTGGGTGAGATCATGCAGGATTTGTCCCTTTGAGTCTGGCTTTATTTCACGGAGCGTAATGTCCCCAGGTTCATCCATGTTGTAGCAGGTGTCAGAATGTCCTTCCTTTTCCAAGCTGGATCATATTCTGTTGCGCGGATACAGGCCACATTTTGTTTATCCATTCGGCTGCTGACGGACACGTGGGTGGCACCCATCTTTTGGCCACTGTGGATAACGCTGCCGTAAACATGGGTGTATGAACACCTCTTTGAGCCTCTGCTTCCAATTCTTTAGGGTGTATACTCAGGAGTGGGATTTCTGGGTCATACGGTGATTCCATGTTTACTTCCTTGAGGACCCACCAGACTGTTTCCCACAGCGCTGCGCCATGTCACATTCCCACCAACACTGATTTTCTTCTATTTTTATTATTATTATTTATCATTATTATTATTTTAGAGAGAGGGAGAGCGAGTGGGGGAGAGGGGCAAGGGCAGATGGCGAGAAAACCCCAAGCAGGCTCCAGGCTCACAACGGGGCTCGATCCCATGACCCTGGGATCGTGACCTGAGCTGAAATCAGGAGTCGGACGCTCAACCGACTGGGCCCCCTGGGTTTTCACAGTAGCCGGATGTGAGGTGGCATCCTATCCTCCGGCTTATTACTGACATCCATCCTTCCCCTGAGGCATGTCGGTCAGCCTCACAAGGTCAAAAACTCGTCTCTACTGACGGGCCACGTCCTCAGAGCCTAGAACAGCACCTGGCACGCAGCAGGTGGGCTGGAAGCAAAAGTCACCTAACGAAGCAGCTTGGGCAGAGGGGGGAGGCATCTGGGGGCCATGTGAGGATTTCAAGGGCTGCGTGGAGAGATGAGGGGAAGAAAGGTTCGCAGCCCCAGGCCCAGTCAGGCCGTGGGGGGGGGGGGGCCTGGGCTGTGGTCCCAACTGCTGTCCGAGCCTCAGCGTCCTCCTCTGTGAAATGGAGATGGTAAGTGTGTCCACCTCATGAAGTCACCAAAGGGTTGGGAAGAGAATTCGTGCAAAATGCTTGCTTGCGCTACGACACACACTTCACCCACGCCCGCCCACCGGCTCCCCTAGGAGAGACTAAGTCAGGCAAGGCCCTCCGGCGGGCCCAGGAGCCCCAGAGGCCTGTGCAGAACAGAAACTATCTAGGGAATGTGTTTTCAACAAAGCCAATGCCAAAGGAACACGTGTCTACAGCCAGAGCCATGGCCTTGCAGAGCCTCCAGCTTCCCCGCCTGGCTCGGGCCGCGGGACGCTCCCTCCCTCGGCTGCCCGAGACCTTGGGCGGCCTCTGCAGCGAGGGCCGGGTCCCAGCAACTCCGAGGCAAAGCAAGCCGAGAGGGGAGAACGTTCCGGATCTCGCACTCGCGCCTGCGCACGCTGTTGCGGGGAAAAGGCTCCGTGTTGCCTTGAGGAGGTTCAAAGCCACTGGGTGTCTGGGGCGTGAAGCTGCCACCCAGCAACCTGCCCCACAACCTTCTCCCGCCTCCGCCAGAGTCGTGGGCCTTGAACCCGCACGGCTGGTGGCCGGAGTCTTCACCGCAACCCGCCAGGGTCTCTGAGGCTTTTCCAACTAAACTTTTCCTAGGCCGCGTCTTGGGCTCGGTCTTGGCCTTTCTGCATGAAAAGTGCGACAAGTCCAGAGTGACAAGTCCTAGCTGGACCGCCCCCCCCCCATTTACCCATGTCCTTCTCCACTCTCCTCTCCTTCAGAAACTAAATGGGACAACAATCAATGATGAGGACAGTGATCATAATGACGCAACAGGCCCAGGGGCGGGAGGAATTCGTTGGGACGAGGCACAAGACGGCTGCAGGTGGCGGTCGCACCGGGTTGTTTTTGGTGGTGGCCATGCAAGCGCATTTTGTCCAAATTCATGGAACTGACCACTCACAATCTGCGTCTGAGTCTCAATTTTTTTTTTTTTTTTTTTGAGAGAGAGCGCGCGAGAGAGCATGAGTCAGGGAGGGGCAGAGACAGAGGGAGACACAGAATCCAAAGCAGGCTCCAGGCTCGGAGCTATGAGCATGGAGCCCAACATGGGGCTCGAACCCACGAACCGCGAGATCGTGCCCTGAGCCGAAGTCGGACGTTCAACCCACTGGGCCACCCAGGCGCCCCTAAGTCTCAATTATTAAAATTCACTAAAAAGAACACAGCAGCAGCAAGGTGAATACATTCATAACTGTAAGAAAGCTCCAATAACAGCAACCGAGTAACTGCAATGGTTCTCAGGCCTGCCTTATCTGATCCTTACAACTTTATGACGGGTTTCCGTTCCCATTTTACAGATGAGGAAAATGAGGGCCTTTGGAGAATTCCAGAAACTCGCCCGGCTTCCCACAGTTCGTGAGCGGCAGGGCCAGGTTACAGATCATAGCAAGCGCCCTGTGTGCCCAGGGACGTGCTGGCATGCGTTTTATTTAATGACGGCTTTTCAAGAAACTTCCATCATGGGGGCACCTGGGTGGCTCCATCAGTTAAGCATCCGATTTGATTCTGGCTCCGGTCATGAGACAAGGATGTGGAATCGAGCCCCGCGTCTGGCGCTGAGCTGATGGTGCAAGCCTGCTTGGGATTCTCTCTCTCCTTCCCTCTGTGCCCCTCTCCTCCTCTCTTCCTCAAAATAAATTTAAAAAGAGAGAGAAAGAAAGAAACTTCCACAATGAAGCCCTTAAAGCAAGTACTGTGAGCCACTGTCAATCCAGAAAGCCCCTATGCACCCGGGCGCACACGCTTGCACACACACACACACGCATGCACGCCCGCACGCGCACATGTGCTGCCCACTGAACCAACCTGCCACCTGACCATGTGACACTTTCAAACCAAAGACAGCGAGTCCCTGCAACTTTGAGCATTTCAGGAAAGCAAAACATCTTTTTTTTCCTCCTAACTCCTAAAAGATCTATTTATTCTGGCTCGTAACAAAGTTCTTTAGTAATCCAAAGCTAGAGAGCATACATGCGTGTGATATTTTGTTCTTAACAAACCAAATATCGACAACTGGGTGTGTTTTTTTTTTTTTATTTTTTTTACATTATTTATTTTTGAGAGAGAGAGTGAGACAGAGTGTGAGCAGGGGAGGGGCAGAGAGAAGGAGACACAGAATCTGAAGACAGGCTCCAGGCTCTGAG
The DNA here is from genome assembly GCA_028646485.1 of Cryptoprocta ferox. NCBI lineage: Eukaryota > Metazoa > Chordata > Mammalia > Carnivora > Eupleridae > Cryptoprocta > Cryptoprocta ferox. The sequence goes on along the minus strand of CM053574.1, from coordinate 5,897,931 downwards.
TTGTCAGCACAGAGCCCGACGCGGGGCTCGAACCCACAAACCGTGAGATCATGACCTGAGCCAAAGTCGGATGCTTAACCGACTGAGCCCCCCAGGTGCCCCAAAGTTTTTTTTTTCAACATGCTGGATGTTCAACTGCCTCCCCCTCACATTCTCCAACCTGTACCGCAATGTCCTGGCTCTAAATGACATCATACTATGTGCTGTTTTATGTGCATTATCTTACACCCACTCGATCCGGAAGCTCAGGTTATATTTCCCACCTTTCACAGTTGGAAAACACAGGCTTTTTTTATTTAATCCCCAAAGGAAAACAACCTGCCCAGAGGTGTTGTCAGTTAACAGGGGGTTTTGAGATTTAAACTCACATAGGCCCTCAGTCACGATGACAAAGTATATCCTCGAACATGACTTCCAAGTTGTTTTGCTTTTAATCTTTAATTTTGATCACTGGATGTCTGTGGACACAAACCTGTTGACGGAAACTCCTGAATAATCTTTACAAAACTGAGCCTTGTATCCTCACCAGCCCCCTGACGTGTCAGGGCTCGCTACTTTATGTCTTGGCTCGGGGTTTCTCTGACATCCCGTGTTTTGTTGTTGTTGTTGTTGTTTTAACATTTTTATTTATTGTTGAGAGACAGAGACAGATCATGAGCAGGGGAGGGGCAGAGAGAGAGGGACACACGGAATCGGAAGCAGGCTCCAGGCTCTGAGCTGCCAGCACAGAGCCCGACGCCGGGCTCGAACCCATGACCTGAGCTGAAGTTGGACACTCAACCGACTGAGCCACGCAGGCGCCCCTGACACCCTGTGTTTTATTCTGACACCACTCCGTGTTTGAGATGTGACTGAAGTCACTGTTAACGGGGGACCCTCGTAGAGATCCAGTAGCTGATATGCAAAAAAACGAACACCAGAAATCCACCTGAAGAGTTCTGTGTGGTGAGTAAAATGCTGTTGTTCCCTTCAAAAGTGTGCAGCACTGTGTAGGGGCCAGCATTTAGTTACAAGTATGGTCTTGGCAATCATTTAAAAAAAAAAAGTTATCTCTGGGGAGAAGGCCATTGATATAGGGGAATTTGCAGGGAGCCCAGAATGTTCCCCTACCCGCCCTGAGTCCGACTCTCTTTATCATGACTTGTAAACCGTGAAGATGTCCTCTGCACTTCTGTGAGGACGCGTTCCATGCGACAAGGTAGTCAGGAGGAAAGACGCTGAGAAAACTGGCAATTCAGAGGATCAGGACCTAAGGATAGGTTTCAAAATCTATTTTCATACGTTCAAATCGTGGAAACGAGGGTTTGGGGGGCAGGGGCGGAGGTGTGTTTTCTCCTCTCCTTCTTTAAAATATTTCTGGAAATAGATTTTTCACAAATATTCCTGAGAGAACATGCCAGAATCGGACCATCGCTCCCGACCAGTCAGCCCGAATATCTGCCAAACTTTAAACCCGGTCCACAGTCTACAAAACAAGGCAAGGTGCAATGTCCAGCTTTCCCCACCTTGAAAGATCCCGAGAAGGTCCTCAGACCTGATTACGCTTCCCCCTCTCCAAGACAGCCTTTAACTTCTTAAATTCTGACTCCTTGTCCTTATAGATGGAAAACCATCCTAACATCTTTGCTCCAAACTCACATGAAAGAGGATTTCTAGTTCTTTTTTTTTCAATTCTTTTTTTACATTTATTTATTTTTGAGAGACAGAGCACAAGTGAGGGAGGAGCAGAGAGAGAGGGAGACACAGGATCTGATGACAGGCTCCAGGCTCCGAGCTGCCAGCACAGAGCCCGACGCGGGGCTTGAACCCTCGAACCGTGAGAGCATGACCTGAGCTGAAGTCGGATGCTCAACCGACTGAGCCCCCCAGGCGCCCCAAGACTTTCTAGGTCTCTAAAGAATACAGCTCTGGGAAGGAGGGAGGGACGAACAGGCGGAGCACAGGGAACGCACAGGCAGCGAAACCATTATCTGTGACGTTGTCTTTGACACGTGCCATTATACGCTATGTCACAACCCAGGGGATGTCCACACAACACGTGAACTCGAATGTAAACTAGGGACCTTAGTTAATATGCTGGATCAATACTGGCTCATCAATTTCGACTAACATACAGAGTCCCCGCCCCTCCCCCAGCCGTTACCCACAGTCAAGCAGTCAAGGGGTCCTCCTTCTGCCCGACCACCGGCAACCTAACGCAGCGTCACAGCCTCCCACCCATTTCATCACCTTAGGTCATCAGACAAGGGCAAGTGCACGACAACAGTTTTGCGAGAGAGATGACACTCGCGTAACTTGTATTACATTATATTGTTTTAAGTGCTCTATTTTGTTGTTAACCTCTTACTGTGCATAATTTATGTCACCCTTTACCACAGGTAGGTGTGTACAGGAAAAGGCATTGCACAGACAGGGTTTAGTGCTATCCGAGATTTCAGGCAACCGCTGGGGGTCTTGGAACAAAACCCCCGTGGATGGTGTGGGGGGGGGGGCAGCTGTACCACGTTAATGCAAGATGTTAATAGTAAAGGGAATCTGTGTTGGGGAGGGGGAGGGACTCTATGAGAAATTTTTTTTTTTCCTTTCTGCTCAATTTTTCTGTAAACCTCAAACTGGCCTTAAAAATAAATGCTATTCAGGGGCGCCAGGGTGGCTCAGTTGGTTAAGCATCTGACTTCAGCTCACGGTTCATGGGTTCGAGCCCCACGTCGGGCTCCGTGCCAACAGCTCAGAGCCTGGAGCCTGCTTCCGATTCTGTGTCTCCCTCTCTCTCTGCTCTTCCCCCACTCACACTCTGTCTCTGTCTCTCTCAATAATAAATAAACAGTAATAAATTTAAAAATAAATAAATGTATGTTATTCATAAAAAAAAGAATAAAATTCTGCAAACGTCATATATCTGGGGCTTCAGGGAGATTTTCAGAGCCACCAACTTGGAGCTAATTGAATGAATAACATCATCCTGTTAAAAACTGGCTGCTCTTCAAAAAAAGACACTGTTCAGAAAATGAAAGGGTTAAGCCACCAAATGGGAGAAAATATTCACAATACCTCTGACATCATTCTGGATTGCAAAATGGATAAATAATGAAACAAACCACCCCCCAAGGGGGGAGGCAGAAAGGGCAAAGGATTTTAACAGTCATTCCACAAAGCGTATATGGATCCCCAATACACCTGGGAAAAGATGTGGACCATCATTGGCCATCAGACAAATAAATGCAAATTAAAGCCACATGGAGACGTCAGTCCACACGCCCTAGGACGACTGATATTAAAGACTGACAGCACCAAACGCTGATGAGGACGCAGAGCCCCCGGAACTCTCCTATGTTGCCGGTGGAATCACACTGTGGTCCCAACAGTTGAGGTGAGGGCCTGGCGGTGTCGTAAAGTTAAATATATGCCAGCACGTGCATATCACTCCTAGGTCTGCATCCAAGAGAAATGACAGCATCCGTTCCCACAAGGGCTCACGCACAAATGTTCAAAGCAGGCTGATGCATAATCGCCAAAGATTCCAAACACCGTATGCCCACACAACGGAGTACTCCTCAGCAATTTTAAAAAGGGATAAAGCTGTCGGGGCACCTGGGGGGCTCCGTCGTCTAAGCGTCCCACTCTTGATTTGGGCTCCGGTCACGATCTCACAGTTCGTGGGATGGGGCTCCACGTCGGGCTCTGCGCTGAGCATGGAGGCTGCTTGGGATTCTCTCTCTTCTCTCTCTCTCTCTGCCCCTCCCCGACTTGCACACACGCTCTCTCTCTTTCTCAAAATCAATACATAAACATTTTTTAAAGGGATAAGCTATCAATAAACGCAATAACGTGCGTGAATCTCAAAACATGAGATCTCTCTCCAGGACCACACACCAAGGAAAGGCCATACAAGACACAGCAAGAGGACGGCTCGTCTAAAAGCCAGGAAACGGGCTCTGCCATGAACAGAATCTGCTAGTGCCTTGATCTTGGACTTGCCTACCTCCAGAGCTGTAAGAAGTAAATGTCTGTTGTTTAAGGCCCTCAGTCTACGGTATGTTATTAAAGCAGCCCGAGCTGACTAAGACACCTACCCAAGGCCAGCAGACGTTTGCTCTGCCCACATGGAAAATCCTGACTTGTTTCACCCCAAATGCTAGGGTCAAATGCCAAGGGGTGCCAAAATCCCAGCCACCCACCCAAGGACAAGGTTGCTGCCACCCTCCCGGCTCTGTTAGCTTTGAATTTCCTCAACAAGGACCCCAGGGCGTGGGGACAGCAAGGCAGACAGGTGTTGGAGGACAGCATCCAGTGGGGATTCAGAAAATCCATTTGGGAGAACCCCAGGCGTTGGTTAACTAGAGTAACAGGTCCACACCTCCATGTGACATCCCAGACCAGTGTGACGATCAGAGACGTGCCCAGCCCACCCCTTTTGCCGAACACACACACCCAACACGCCCCGGGGCACTCCTGGACTCCCGCAGACATGCAGAGACCTCGATATCCACTCTCAGATCCTATCACCCCCGTCTCGGAGAGGGTTACGCAAACCGTACTTTGTTCAGTTAGAAGGAAAACAATATAAAGCGAGAGGCCAGGAGCGCGGCTGGGTTTCGGCTCGCATTTATACAGGATTTCACAGAGCTGACAAAACAGCTTCATGCCCCCCCACCGCAAGGGACTCCAGCCACAACCCTGCGGGTCAGGCAGGGACTCGGGCAGGGGCAGTCTGGATGGGGACACCAGCAGAGGGAGTCACTGGAACTCACGGTGGGTAAAGGCTGCCGCAGGCATTGCACATGATAGGTACACACCATGCTGCACAGGGTGGCCTGACCCACCCTCTCCCTGCCTCAGTTTCCTCTTCTATAAAAAGGGGAGGCTAAAATCTTGTCCCCCAGAGAGTTCTCATGAGGACTAGCGTGCTTATTTGCACACAGTAAGGATCAAGTAAATGCCAGAGCTTTGAATCCTGTTACTGTGGGATTTTTTTCTTTCTGACTTCAAATCCCATACGAGTCCTTCAAACCCCAAAAGCCCCAGTAATCACAAGAGAACAGTCTGAGAAAACAGGAGGAAGCAAAGTTCATCCGCTAAGCTACCTTCCCAGATAGCAACATACAGAATCGAGGTCTGACCTACCTGGATCAGTGCCCTGAATGAGAAACTGCCCAGGTGCCAGCGCATTCCAACATTCACGGGGTGCCCATGGAATGCTCGGCCCCAAATCGGGCTGAAGGAGGGGCCGCAGAAGAGAATCAATCCAATCCCCAGCTCAAACTGGCTAAGTGGGGTGACACTGGAAACTTCCCCGGAAGGAAGCATCTACGGGGAAACTGCTGCTAAAAACAGAGGCCCAGGGACAGTCTCGTGGGGGATTTGGGATTGGAACCAAGCGGGGGCTTGGTGGGGGCAGGGGGGAAGCACAGAACTTTTGGAGATGCTTCCAGTCAGGAACCAAGGGGTTAGAAATTAACTGCTGGGCACCACACACGTTACCAACTGACCTTAACAACATGTTTATGGAGGTACCACGATCCCATTTTCCAGATGGGGAAACTAAGGCTGTTCTTACACACCCAAGAAGTGCTGGAAGTATTAGAATTAGGAAAGCATGGAGATAAGAAGGAAGATTCCAGGTACCGGCTGTGCGATCCTGGATAAACTACTTCGCCTCTCGGTGCTCAGTTTCTCCATCTATAGAATGGGAATAACATTCCCTAATTCTTTAGGTCGTCAAGAAGACGAAATGCATCAATACACATAAGGCTCTAAGAATAGTATCCAAAACACTGTTCTAGTGAGCACCAGGCTATATTTTTGCCAAAACTCTTTGAACCATTCTCTTCAAATCTGTGCATTCTGTTGTGGGTAAATTATATCTCAATAAAACTACGGAAAAAAAAATAAAAGTTGGGAACAATCAGAGAAATAAACAAAAATAAATATCAAAGTCTTTGCCACAGCACGATCTCACGCCAATGATAAATTGGAAACAACCTTGCAATGCCGCCCATACAGGAATTAAAGGTATGATATAGATTTATATTTACACAGAGTTTTAATGGATTTAAGAGGAAAAAAAGCAGAGTGTAACAGAGGCATCAGATGGCATTGCATAACCTCGTTTTCTTCAACGCATGATAGGATTCCAATTGACACATGTTTGCAGAGACAATCATGGAAGATTTCTCATTAAAATTAAGAAGCCACACTCGGGGGTGGGGGTAGACTTCACGGTGACCTGATTATCTACAGTTCTTTCCTTTTTAGCTATATTTCTCTGAAACAAAGCATAGATGATTTATGAAATAAAGAATACACATTTTTAAAAAGACCTAATGAATGTTTTTTAAGGAGCAAGATTAGACCACAGAATCTAGGGATGCAATTTGCATCCTGAAACGACGGCAGCCCCTCCCCACCTCTTATCCATGGGTTCCAAGACCCCAAGAGGATGCCCGAAACCGTGGATGGTCCCGACCCCTATACATTGTATGTTTCTCCCGTACGTACGTATAAACCAAGCACAGTGAGAGATTAGCAACAAGAGCCAGTAACAAAGTAGAACGATTATAACAGCAGACTAATAAAAGTCACATGAATGTGCTCTCTCTCTCTTTTCAAAATATCTTATTGTGCCGTACCCACCCTTCTCTTGTGATGGGGAGGAGAGGATAATGCCTACATGACGCTACGCAGGCAACTCGTGACCTTCTGACATTCATCAGGAGAATCACCTGCTTGTCGCCAACACTGAAACCGCAGAAAGCAAAAACCGTAGATAAGGGGGCCTACTGTATACAAAAACATAAGGCAGTAATCACTACAGGGTAGGACAGTGGTTATCCAGTGGCTGGGGGAGGGGGGTGGGAAAGTGAAAGAGACTGGGACCCTTGGTCCACCAAGGGGCTTACATGGGAACTGGCAAAGTGCTATTTTTTTAAATTTTTTTTAATTTTTTTTGAAAGGGGGAGGGGCAGAGAGAGAGGGAGACACAGAATGGGAAGCAGGCTCCAGGCTCCAGGCTCCGAGCTCCGAGCTCCGAGCTCCGAGCTGTCAGCACACAGTCCAACGCGGGGCTCGAACTCATGAGCCACGAGATCACGCCCTGAGCCAAAGTCGGACGCTTAACCGGTTGAGCCACCCAGGCGCCCCTGGCAAAGTGCTATTTCTTGAACTGAATGAAGGTAACAAGGGTATTCACACTAGAGCAGTACTGCTCAACCCGGACACATGTGGCAACACTGCCCCCAGACATTTTTGGCTGTCACAACTTGGGACGATGCTACTGGGGTCTAGGAGGTGGAGGCCAGGGATGCTGTTTACCAGCCCTGACACGCAGGACGGCCCCCACGACAGAATATTATTCAGCACAAAATGTCAGCGATGTTAAGATGGAGAAACGCTCCCTAAACTCCTTACATTTCAAAAAGAAAAACAAATGAGAGACAGCATTTGTGATCAAGAAACACAATAATAAGAGGACCAACTTTATTTGTGATCCAGAAAATGCATATTAAGGCTCCAATAATACACCTTCCCACACCACCCGGACCCGAACGAAAAGGTCTGACCTGATTAACTTGGGGGAAAAGATGTGGGGGAAAAAATGGTGATTTTTTAGTATCTACCGACGTGAGTAAAATGTAAAATGTTTTCTTTGTTAACTGCTTTAGAAAACAAATAGTCCTTATCCATTTCATCCTTCTCCCTGTGTTCAATATTTAATTTAAAAAATTTTGGGGGTGCCTGGGAGGCTGTCGGTTGAGCGTCTGACTTCAGTTCGGATCATGATCTCGCGGCTTGGGAGTTCGAGCCCCGCATCGGGCTCCGCGCTGACAGCTCAGGGCCTGGGGCCTGCTTCCGATTTTGTGTCTCCCTGTCTCTCTGCTCCTCCCCCACTCACACTCTGTTTCTCTCTGTCTCTCAAGAATGAATAAGTGTTAAAAAATTTTTTTTAATTTTTTTAAACCTACGATGCTCTGCTAAATATTAAGACAAAATTTATGATCTAAAAGTGAGACACTAAAAACATTTGCATGTTGTGTCTCTAACAAGCTATTAAAAATAAAAGGTTTTGGTCAAAAACATAAAAAAGGAAAAGAAGAGAAATCCAAGGGAGGACCTTTTAGGGTCAGCACTTCGTTCTCGGCCTCTGCCTGCAGCCAAGATAGAGAAAATGAGGTTTTGGATGATGGACGGCTCCTCCAGGCGGATGTTAACCCAACCGCCAAACCACCCCCCCCCCACCACCACCAACCCCAACACCACTTAGTCATGAACAATAAAAAAGTTTAAGGAGCACAGACTCCAGATGGCAGAGTAAAACCTTTATTAGATTTCAAACAAAAACTCCTACCGTAATACTTTTAACATGATACAGCCCCATAAAAATAAAGATGAATCACAGACCATTTGAAAGGAAAGGTTTGACCACGCAACGTCACAACAAGTCACACCGCCGTGCAGCATCCTCACGCTGAGAGCAAGACCCAGAAATAGAAACGAGGGCCAAACAGCGGGGGCAGCCCACAGGTCAAGTTCAGCGCTGGCCCAGCCCGCGCTCCTCCAAGCCAGCATCGCAAAACCATAAGCACATGATGAGGAAGGAGAGAGAAAGTGCCTTCGGAAAAACCGGTTCCAGCTGTCTCGGGAGTTAGCGCAGCCGGGACAACAGAACAGACGAGGACGGAGAAGTCTTCCGAGCTCTGGTAGGACAGAGACACTTTGCCAGCGAACTTAAGCCTTTCTTTCCACACCCCACGTGCACGTCGGTGCTGGGGGGGGCCGTCTGTCTTGTGGGACGGTGGGTTGTGAGCTCTGACTCTACAGGCCCCTAAGCTGGCAGCTTCCAAGCATCGTTTACAGAAGCCCGTCGAACAGTCGCTCAGCTACCAAGAAGCCACGCACAGTTATAAAAAGCTCTGCAGGTCACAACAAGTTACATTGTTAATTCCAACAACTGGACATTGAAACAACCTATTAAAATAAACCGTTAAAAAAAATTTTAAACCCTAACAACTAGTGATTCAGACTCACTCAACTGGAGAGGCAGCGTGGCAGAGTCACAAAGGCACGTGGTTCAGAATCAAAACAGACCGTGGGCTGGATGCCAGTCCCAGCCCCGCCCCCACCCTATTATCTGGGCAACCTTGGGCAAGTCACTTTCCCTCCTGCGGTATTCGGTGTCATCGGGTGTTAAAATATGCTGTTAAAGCAAGGACAATTCCTAGGTTGTCTACGAAGATTAAGTCAGATCATTCGTATAAAGAAATGGAAAGAGTGAGCCCTCAAGAGGAGTTTTTGTGATAATGATGATCAAAAATAACAAGTCAAAATTTTGTTCCCAAACTCTTTCGAAAACAAGAATGTTATATGTCCAAAACCTTGGAGGGCAGCCAAAGCCGCATTCAGGGGTTGAATTCATGGCTTTAAAATTGTTAATGTTATTGGGGCGCCTGGGTGGCTCAGTCGGTTGAGCATCCAACTTCGGTTCAGGTCATGATCTCCCGGTTCATGAGTTCGAGCCCTGTATCAGGCTCTGTGCTGACAGCTCAGAGACTGAACCCTGCTTCA
>CM053574.1:5822450-5888270 GCA_028646485.1 Cryptoprocta ferox | reverse complement strand
CCCCCCGTGTAAAAAAAAAAAAAGCAAAACTGGTGAATCTCAGTAAATGTAAGAATATATAAACAAGTTTATACCAAGCATAAAATCATGCTATTAAATCCGAAAATCTCAATGAAATGATTACGAAGAAAATACCAATTTTGACTCAAAAAAGATGTGTCCAGAGGTTAAAAAAAAATTCAGCTAAATTCTCTAACAACCTCATATGAATTTTTTCAAAGGTTATCAAAGAATTGCTCGCCCAGAAGTTTATAGCACCATATGATTTTTCCAACAAATAATTGGTTCTTCGAGTAAGCGTTAGTCCTGATGCCACAATTCTAAAATATTTAAAATGGCAACTTGCCTAGTTCCTATTATGTGGCTAGAATATCAGATAATAAAACCTAATGAAAAGATTGCAAAAGAAAACAGACCAAAAATATAGCACGATTTCACTCATGAACCCAGAGGGCAAAAATCCAAAAAAAAAAAAAAAAAACTAACCACGACAAAGCAAACCTAGCAAATCAAATTCAACATTATGCTTAAGAGAATAATTCACCATAGCCAAGTAGAGTTTACCACAGGAAAGTAAGGATGATTTTATCTCAGGAAATCTATTAAAACATGGATGTCAGGGAATACCATTGTTAAATATTTAATATTAGTCTTGAAGCCCAAGTCAAAAGAGTAAGATTTAAAAGCAGTGAGGTTATAACACTTAGACGGGATTTTTTTTTTAATGGCCAAAAATTTGCAGAGGATAAAATTGCACACAATGAATTAAAAAAAAAAAGTAAAACCTACTCATCAGTTCCGTTAAAGGATCGGGATTCAGGATAAATATGGCCATTCACAGTAGCAACAATGAGCAACAAACTCTAAGATGTAAGAATCATTATAGCAAGGACTATGTGGGATAAATATTTTTAAAAGAACAACATGAAAATATTTGAACAAATGGAGAAATTGATCACATACCTGCTTGGAAAGGAAAAACAGTCAGGTATATTTTCTCAAATTAATTTATAGATTAAATACAATTTTTAACCCAAATCTGAATGGAGGGGGGCCACCTGGGTGGCTCAGTTGGTCAAACTCCTGGTTTTGGCTCAGGTCATGATCTCACGGTTCGTGAGATCAAGTCCCATGTTGGGCTCCATGCTGACCATGCAGAGCCTGCTTGGGATTCTCTCTCTCCCTCTCTCTCTGCCTCTCCCCTGCTCATGCTCTTTCTCTCTCTCTCTCATGATAAATAAACATTTTTTTATCTCAATAGGTTTTAAGCACGCTGGAGGAGGTAGATTTAGAGATTCTTAGGTTCAACAAGAAAACTAAACACTTTGAAAAAGTGCAACAGGAAATGTTGGATCTACCATTGATAAAACATGTTCTAAATCTATGATAATTAAATCAGCATGGTACTGGTGGAAGAACAATCCCAGATGAATGAAACAGAACTGGTATCCCAGAAGCAGCCCATGGTGTTTGGTTGAATTTAATAAATGATGAAGAAAATATCAAGAGTCATTGTGGGAAAGGAACTGATTATTCAATCACTGGAATTCAGGAAATTAAATAAAGGCTCCGGAAAATCATTTTAGGCTGTCAGTTACACCATACACAGTCTTGCTCTAAGTCCTGGCTAAAATGTGTCACGAATGCCCCTGTAATTCCCACCCTGGGGTTCTGTGCTAGATGTCAAAAATCGTCACAAATCCCTGCTCTCCAATCAACAGGTGGACCCTCTCCTAGCTGGTCCTTCGAGCTTGCCTGAGCCATGTGACTTGCTTTGACCAATAGGAGAGTAGCACACGTGAAGCAAACAGACTTGAAAAACACTTGTGCACGAGGGATTAATCTCTGGCTACATTTGGAACCTCCAGCCCATCATGTGATCCAAGTATAAGCCAGCCTACTGCAGTTTGAGCCGGCACAGGGAGGAAAACCAAAGCATCCCAGCTGACAGACAGCCCAGCACGGCCTGCCAGCCATGTGACAGAGGCCATGCTACATTATCCAGCCACTGGCCGTCCCACCAGCTGATCCCAGAGTCGTGAGAGAGCCAACCCTGTGTCTGTGGTCAGCTGATGGGTCCCACCCAGAAGACCTGCCCAGCTAACCCACAGAATCGTGAGCAAAATTAAACGACAGCTGTGTAAGGCCATTAGGTTTCAGGCTGGGCTGTTACGCGGCACAAGCTAGCTGATACAAGTTCCAAGAGGAGGCCCTATGTCCTCCCAATAAACCTCCCCTCCTCGCTGTGGTTCAAGTTGGTCTGTGCAGATTCCTGTTATCAGCAATTACGAGATGACTAAGAAGCTCCATGCTGAGCCAGGAAGACAAAATCAGACTGAGGTGCCCTCCCTCAGTCCCTTCCCCATCTGGAGTCTACTTCCTCTCTGCTACAGCCATTCTATTCTGCTTACTCTAAAAAGCACTCTGTTCCCTGTTCCTCAGACAGAGAAGAGAGGCCAGGAAGGAGCTGACATATTCCTCATTCTTGATGACATTCTCATGCCCCGCTCACCACACCTACCCCTTCCTTGTTCCTCTTCTTGCTCAGATGTACCTAGAATAGCCTCTTTGTTGTATGCGGCTTCCCCAAGCCTCTCCTTCCTGTACTCTACAGACTCTCGAGGAGGTAAAAAGGCTGAAAAAACATTTCAACGTTGCATTTCATATTTAAAGGGAAAAAATTGAAAAAGAGAAATGAGATTTTTATTTTTATGAAAAGAGGGGATATCAGTTAAAAGTTGAGAAAAAAAATGAGAAGACCGGGTCCTTTACCATTTTCTCATTCCAGATAAGGAAATGGAGGCTCAGAAGAGCCAGACAACTTGTCCAAGGTCACACGACAGATGCAGGACTCAAATCCAGGTGTGCCTGACCGCAGAACGGTCTTTAACCATGCAATGCAAAGCTCTAGAGCAATGCTGTCCGACAGAACTTTCTGGAATGATGGAAATGTTCTACGTTGCACTGTCTGAATGTGGTGAGTGCACCCAGGGGACAAATGTTTAATTTTGTTTAATTTTAATTCATTTAAACTTAGCCACATGGACAGCCCGGCTCTGGATTTCACCACACTGATTCTCCGTTGCCACCAGAGGGGGGACCCTCACCATCCTTACCCTTGCCGAAGCCCACCTACCCATCCAGGAGAAGCAGCAACTGGAAGATGTGAGGAAATAGCGTGAGGGAAACGGGGTTACCACCAAACCTCTGAAAGCCTTCTATAAATACTCTAATGTCGGGGCGCCTGGGTGGCTCAGTTGGTTAAGCGTCGGACCCTCGGTTTTGGCTCAGGTCATGATCTCATGGTTACGTGAGTTCAAGCCCCGTATCGGGCTCTGCACTGACAGTGTGGAGCCTGCTTGCAATTCTCCCTCTCTCCCTCTCCCTCTCTCTCTCTCTTTCTTTCTCTCTCTATCCCTCCCCTGCTCACGCTCTTTCTCAAAACAAATAAATATGCATCATAAATACTCTAATGTCCTCTAAAATAAAATAGACAGCCCGTGCCACTTTACACTTACTCATTTAGCAAGAACAGACCCTTAAGAATGGATTCTCATTTGAGGCATCGGCCTCAGTCAGTTAAGCATCTGACTTCGGCTCAGGTCATGATCTCACGGTTCGTGAGTTCGAGCCACGCATCGGGCTCGGTGCCGACAGCTTGGAGCCTGCTTTGAATTCTGCGTCTCCCTCTCTCTCTGCCTCTCCCCTCCTCACGCTCTGTCTCTCTCTCTCTCTCCCTCAAAAAATAAATAGTAAAAAAAAATTTTTTTTAATTTAAGAATGGATTCCCCTTGACCATCCCTGGCTGGAACCTTTCTAAGATCTCCTTCACCAAGTAGGGAACAAACCAGAATTTTTTTTTTTTTTTTTTTTTTTTTTTTTTTTGCCTCTGTGTAGCCAACATTTGCACTGTGGGTCAAGGGGGAATCAATGTCATTTTGTAACTTTTTTGATACGGAATTTGTAACCTTTATGACCTGGGTCTACCTTAGCCTGCCTCACCCCTCCTCCCAAGACCTCAAGGCCAATGTGCCACTGTGTCCCTCACTTTTCACGTCCCTAACTCCTATCTTTCATCCTACCAATGCCCATTGCTGTTATGTGCCTTTCCGAACACGAGACGCTTATAAACTCCCAACGGCCAGAAGTCCCAGAACCAACTCAGGCAGTGCACCAGGCTTGTGGCTCTCTTTCAAAGGCATCTTTTCAAAACTGTGAAGAAAGTCTGCGAAGACTTATACCCTCCTCCGAACCACATGGGCATCTCCAAGATAATTCTCCAAATTTTTTTTTTCTTCATCAAATTCATCCCCACTCGGAAAACCTTTCCTTTCTCTGACTCACCTGCTGTTTGCTCTCTGGCATGAATCTCGAGGTCTTACCCACTCCGTCTTCCCTAGAACCACGTACCCTAAGATCGACTTCTTGTTGTTTTTCTTACCCTTGTAAAATTCCTTTGCAAATATCCCTCATACCTCGCTCACTTACAAAAATAATTTTCTTAGCAAAAGTTGCCTTCGTCAACAACACGAAATTTCCTTACGAACTTCAGTCTGTGCCTTGTTTACTATACGCTAAAAACAGGGAGACCGATGAGGACCGTTTTACTGCATGACAGAATTTTCAGAGTTTAAAAAAGAAAAAAATCATCAAAGAGGCACAGCCTTGCCCAAGGCAAGGAGCAGCCAAAGGCTGTACATTCATTTTGTGTGGTTTTCCGAATCTGTGTTTTCTTTGATAATATGACAGTTTATTTTTAATAACACCAAAAACAAAAAAAGCAAAAAGAAATCTTGACTTAATCCGTTAAACACAGAATCACCAAATGGCCCAGCGATCCCACTCCTCGATGTATCCCCCCAAGAGAACTGAAAATAAGTATTCAAACAAAAGATTGTACACGAGTGTTCATAGCCGCGCTATTCACAATAGCCAAAAGGTGGAAACAACTCAAACGTCCATCTCTTGGTAAGTGGATAAACAAGAGGGGTATATCCACACAATGGAACATTATTCAGCAAAAAGAGCGTCCGGACACATGCTACAATGTGGACGAACCGTGAAATTGTCTAGTGAAAGAAACAAGACATAAAAAGCGTATTATCGAGGACTCCGTTTATATTGAAACAAACAGAGATAGAAAGCAGACGAGTGGGTGTCGGGGACTGGGTCGGGGCAGGGTGAGAGGGGCCAAGGGGAACAGGGAGTGACCACCAATGAGCACGGTTCCTTTGTGCCACGATGTTGAAACACATAGGGTGAGGACGGTCACACAGCACTGTGAATGTACCAAATGTCACTATCAAATCTGTCACTAGTCAACCGTATGCGTATTTTACCACCGTAAAAATACATTGGTTTTTATTTGTATTTTTTTTAAGGTTTATTTCTTTTTGAGAGAGAGAGCAGTGTGCAACCAAGGGAGGGGCAGAGAGGGGGCGGGGGACAGGGGATTCGAAGCGGGCTCTGGGCTGACAGCAAACAGCCCAATGAAGGGCTCAAACTCATGAACCACAAGATCAGGACCTGAGCCAAGGTCAGACCCTCAACCGACTGAGCCACCCAGGCGCCCCAAAACACATCTTTTTTTTTTTTTTTTTTTTAAGAGAAATCTTGACTGCTTCGGATCAAGCCTGTCTTGCATTGCATATCTCTTGCCAGTTTTTTTTGCAAAGGTGAAAACCTTTTGCCTCCACGCCAAGGCGATGGCCTGTGGCAGGAACCCCATTTGCCCGCGGACAAGCACTGCAAGTGGTCCATAAGGAACACTCGTGCTATACACGCTCCGTGCCAGGGTGACGCGCTGTAGGCACCAGAAATCCTGTCCTTAGCAGACCTCCAATGAGAACAGTTTCTCATAGGCCAGCCCTTGGAAACACTCTAGAAAAAGCCCATCAAGCCATCTCCCTCTCTAAACAGCAACCAGCAAGCCTGGGGGTCACTAAAGACCCAAGGCCCTCGAGGAGAGAAAACAAGAAGCAAAGAAATTTGTATAATAAAAAGGTCAAAGGACCCTCTCCCGGAAAACCTCCAGGTACGTGATGGCTTGGGGCTTTTATCTACCAGATGCCCGCCCCACCCCCCCAGCACCATTGGATCCATGCCTCAGTGTCCATGGGTTGGGGATCTTGGGTCACGTCCCAAACCTAGAACTGGAGGAAACCAGCTGACTTTTTGCTGCTACCCATACGGCCCCACCCATGACAGATAATGGGACCCCCAAGGAAAGCAACATTTTTCCTCGTAACCTTATTTATCTGTAAGTTTGAGCGAGCACAGACTCCCTCCAAGCCTGAGAGAGAGGGAGAGAGAGAGGGAAAATGGGGAGCAGAAAGAGAGGGGGGGGGGATACAATTTTGAAACTCTTTGCTGGGAAAGGGGACGTTCTATCAGGGACAGGTGCCTGGCGAGACCCCACGGTGGTGCACCCGGCTTCCCCCAGCCCGACAGGACTCGAGGTCCTCGGGACCTTCCCGGGACACTTGAGGTGCTCAGTCACAAAGAACAGATCTTAATTCTGACAAAGGGTCTGGTGACGCGGTGGGAAATAACTGGTCAATGAATTTCGTCAAGGAGGCGGGAACCAAAGAAAAAGTTGTCCGACCAGTTACCAAGTTAACCAGACAAGCCACCTTTCCGCAATTCTGTATTTAACTCTCTACCCCACCTTCCTCCAAAGGATTGGGCCCATTTACTTCTCTAGGCGAGAAGGTAGTTAATGGGAATCCCTGAAGCTCCCTCCTCCAGGAAGCCAGGCCCTTGCTCAATCTTAAGCCTGCCTCTACTCCTAAAGATGTGGACCGTGCTGTCACCACAATGCCAGGTGACCATGCGGTCAACCGGTCTACCTTCCTTCAGGGCATCCTCGACACGACCAAAACACACGCTGCCGACCCAGCTCTCTGACTTTTCCCCCAACTCAGCAAGGGCGCTGGGGTCCCAGCAACAAGCCTGGCTCGACCCATCTGTTCACTCACTATCGGTCAAACAGGCCACCCTGAAGACACCCCCCGTGTCCCCTTCATGACTGCTCCCTTGTGCCGCAGGAAAACATCTGGCATCCAGAACACGTGCTGGTCCGAGCCTTTTTGCACAGCAAAAAAAAAAAAAAAAAGTGGCTTTTCTGCCATTGCCATTCCACCCATCTGGAACGCCCTTCCTTCTGCCTCTCTTTCGAAGCGTCATTTACCAGCTGATCCGAACCACTCCAATCTGGAAGCACCTCTCACCTTCCACAAATGCCAACGGCAACTTGTCATCAACGCTGGGGACGAACGGAAGCACTCGCTCCTTCCTGCCACCCAATATCCAGTCATCCCCCCCCTCCCCACCCCCAAACCAGAAGTTCATCTCAAAAATTCCAAGCATCCCCGGTGATAAGGAAATCACAGTGACTGCGGAGGTTTTTCAGTGCTGCTCTCCCAGACTTTTTTAAAAGATCGTTGCCGAAACAAAAAGGAACGTGAATGAAAACTTCAAAGGGTCCACGAAGCCACGCGACCTCCCGTCCTTTGTTACTATCGTTCCGTACCCACGTGCACATGTTAGACCTCCTCAGTGACACAGCCACAAAGGAATTTAATTTATCAATATTCTGCGGCGATGTTATCTAGGGAACATTGTGATTTCCAGGTGCTCTGGCTCCAGACATGTCCAGAACCACCGATCCGATGACTCACTTGGAGAGGAACAGGAAGGGGGGGGACACCTACCTGCCTTGTGACATCCTCTGCCAGCTGGGTGGCTTTGAATGCTTCATTCACTCCTGCCTTTCGACTCCCCAGCCAAACCAGATCCTGATGCAAGGTAAGGCCGGTATCCCACACTTCACAGCCCCCTCCCCTCAGGGCCAGAAGGGGTAGGGGGACGGTGTCAACCTGACGTTAGGATGCTCCCAATATCCAATGAAAACGGCCCCTACCCCCCAGCGCTCCCCCTCATCTTTATAAGGTGCAGAGCCAAAAAAAGAGGTTGGCACTTTTTTTTTTTTTTTTTCTGTCAAGAGCCATGCAGTCTCTGTTGCAACCACTCCTGGCACTAACGCGGCCACAGGCGGTATGTAAGTGCATAAATGAGCCGGATGGCCGGGGTCCAATGAAACCTTATTTGGGGACACTGAAATGTTAATTTCATGTCATTTTCACCTCTTAAAAAATATTATCCTTTAGATTTCCACACACACCCCCCCAATCTTTTTAACATATAAAAAGCATTCTTTGGGGCGCCTGGGGGGCTCAGTCGGTTAGGCGTCCACCTTCGGCTCAGGTCATGATCTCACAGTTCGTGGGTTCGAGCCCTGCATCGGGTTGTGTGCTGACAGCTCGGAGCCTGGAGCTTGCTTCAGAGTCTGTGTCTCCCTCTCTCTCTCTGACCCTCCCCTGCTCATGCTGTGTCTCTCCCTCTCCTCAAAAATAAATAAAAAACATAAAAAATAAAAAATAAACTCAAATTGAAAAAAAAAAAGCATTCTTAGCTCATGGGCCATACAAAAATCACTGATGGGTTGGATTTGGCCCACGGGTCAGTTTGCTGACCTCTGGTCAAGGGCACTGGACAAGTCTGAGGTCAAACCACTTCCCGGCAAAGTCTCCTCCTAGCCTAAGTTTCTTAATTACTACTCTAGCCTCAGTGTCCCCTTCTGTAAAATGGGAACAGCATCCTCTCGTGTAGGGTGAGGATTCCTCGAGGCAGCACTTGTCCAATGCTTAGCACTTAGTAAGTGCTCAATAAACATTGGCTGGGAATGAGTGGTCAAAGACGTCATTGCATATCGACAAAACAGAGGCTGGGGACACAACGTTAATTCCACAGTCCCTATCTTCCAGAGATCTTAGCCTGAGGCACCTGGATCGCTCAGTCAGTTAAGCTTCTGACTCTTGCCTTAGGCTCAGGTCATGATCTCAGGATTGCGAGATTGAGCCTTGCATCCTCTGCTCTGGGCGTGAAACCTGGGTAAGTCTCTTTCTCTCCTTCTTCCTCTACCTCCACCCATACCGTATGCACATGCGAGAGAGAGAGAGAGAGAGAGAGAGAGAGAGAGAGAGAGACAGAGATCTTAGCCCGATGGGGGAGGTGGCTAATGCAAGGTGGGATGAAAGAGCTGTGTGGAAAGGTAGCCAGAATGTTGGCAGGGGCAAATTCTAGGGAGCATCCCCCCCCTCCCCTCCATCTCTTTCTTTTCAGTGCTTCACCAACTTTCCGCATTGAGTGCAGGAAAGCGCAATGGTTAATGCCTCAAATTCTGAGCTAGAACATCCCTGTTTCCAGTTGGATCCCCACCTCTACCGCTCCCTGGCCATGTGATCCAGGCCAAGTGGCTTGACCTCTAAGGGGCCTCCGTGGCCCCCTCTGCGATGTGGGGAGGACTCTACGCAGCGTCAGAAGCAACGTGCTGTGAACAGCGCCCCGCACAAAAGAGCATTTGCCACCAAGGAGATTCCGATTATTGAAATGGCAAAGGCAGAATTAACTATTTGATATTTGATCTCAGTAGAGCACCCGAGTGCTCAGAGAATCTGGAACAAGGAGGTAAGTCCAGGCCCGGGGAGGAGAACCCTGCCTCCCTCCGCCCTCCTGCTCCTCCTCTGCGGGCCCGGCCTCGCCCACCCCTCTGACTGGCAGCGAGCAGCTGGGGCGGCCTCCCAGGAAGAAAGAAATGCCAGTGAGTTTGGCTCGAGCAGCTGGTCAAGCAAGCTCAGTGGCTTCTGAGACCCCCAGGAGCCCAGAGCGGGGGTCCACAGAGCAGCTGCAGGCACGAGGGAGCAGCGTGGTCTTCCCCCTGCGGCCGTGGGTCCAACACCCGCCCCCATCCGCAGGTTGTGCAGTGGGCTCCCCTCTGCCTGCCCCAAGCCCCAATCAGAACCAGAGCCAAACCCTGGTATTTACCCAGCGGCTGGTCTGCCCAGAAGGGTAGTGGATTCATGGCACTCACAGGAAGCTTCCAGAACACTCAGAGGCCCAGGCGCTGGGCTAAATGCCCCCCCCCCCCGCACCATCTCACCTACCCCTAAACCATAGCTCCGACAAGCAGGTCCCACAGTTGTCCCCATCTTTCAGATGGGGGAAAGGGTGGGCGGGGCTGACCTTCGGGGTCCTGATGCACACCGATTTGGGGGAGGAGATACTCTCCGAACCTGACGGCAAGTGTGAGGCTTCGACGGGTGCCTTTACCCACAGAGACCTCCCTCCCGTGACTCTCCTGGCAGATCTGCTTCGTCGCGTAGCCAAGGTCCGTATTTGCCACCAGAAGGTCCTCCGGTCCCTAGGACCCCAATGCCCGGCACACAGTAGGCTCTCAATAAATGTGATCCATGACCCAAACCTGCATAGATCCGATCTCTCTGTCCACCCGAGGCCCCTTGCATCTGGCCTCGCCTTTGGCCCCAAATCCGTGAGCAGGGTGACGGAGAGGTAGCGTCTCAAGCCTTTTCCTTTTAATTACTTTAATTTTCTTTTCCTTTTAATTACTTTAACCTTCCTTTGCTTTCTCTGCTTAAAGCATCATTGTTTGGGGAACGGGAAGAAGAAGGGACATTGTACAGAATGGATACAAACCGGGGTCCGGAGAACAACCCACACTTGCGTCCCAAATGCTGACCAGACCCCAGAAGCTTCCAGAACCTGACAATCACGTAAGAAAAAGGCAGTGGTTCTGGAGGCTCTAGGAAGTATTTGAGAACGTTCTAGACGGCTAAAAGAGTTGATGGGTCTATGCACAGGCCTGTCACCTAAGACAGAGGAGCATCCCCTAAAGGTTCATTCTGGTCTGTCCTGTGTTTAAGTCTCACACGACACCAAGTAAGCCTTCAAAAGCCACGGCATCAAGGTGACATAAGCACCCAAAAAGCCAGAGAGGCACCCTATCGTTCACGGCTGCCTTATTCGCTGCGGAAGCCGCCCAAGGGTCCATTCGTGGGTGAACGGGCACGTAAATGCGGTCGCTCCACACAGCGGAGTATCCACCGCCGGCCTCAAAAAGGAAGGAAGCCCCGACGCCCACAATACGGTGACCCTTGAAGACGTTATGCTCCGTGGAATAAGCCAATGACAAAAGTCCAAATACTGTCTGATTCCACTTCCATGAGGTCCCTAGAGGAGTCCCAACCCTAGAGACAGAGAGTAGACGGTGGGCGCCAGGGTTTCATAGAGACAGAGTTTCAGTCTGGGGAGATGAGAAAGTTCTAGAGATGAACGGTGGGGTGTCGTTGCCCAACGGTGGGAGTGTGCTTGATGCCACTGAACTGGATACTTAAAAATATTTAAGATGGCGGGACACCTGGCTGGCTGAGATGGTGGAGCACGCAACTCTTGATCTCGGGATTGTGAGTTCGAGCCCCGCATCCGGCAGAGAGCTTACTTTTCAAAATAATAATAAATACATAAAAATATCAAATCTTTAAAAAGAAATTTAAGATGGTAAATTTTATATTATGTGCATTTTACCACAATAAAAAAACTGAGGCGGGGAGAAAAAGGCCAGAGCGGAGTTGTACTCAGCAGACAGGGGCACTGGTTCAATAAAGAAGCCTTTCGGGGGCGCCTGGGTGACTCAGCCAGTTAACGCTCTTGATTTTGGCTCAGGTCATGATCTCATGGTTCGTGGGTTCGAGCCCCGCTTCGGGATCTGTGCTGACAGCTTGGAGCCTGGAGCCTGGAGCCTGCTTCGGATTCTGTGTCTCCCTCTCTGCCCCTCCCCTGCTCATGCTCTGTCTCTGTCTCTCTCAAATATAAATAAACATTAAAAAAATAAACAGTAAGTAAATAAATCAACAAAGAACAATCGTTTCAACATCCGTTACCGGGACAGGACAATGCTGCGCCTGGGGACGTCCGCACTGATCACACACCGGGAGCAGTGACATCAACGCCGGATGTCGGGAGCCGGGTACCGTCAGTCACAGCAGCAGGTGCACAGCCACACCCACCCCCACGACAGAACCCCCCAGTGTTAGAAAAACAACCTGTTCTCAAAGGCAAAAGATTAGAAGAAAAAAAAAAAAACTGCTCGCATCAGGGA
Source organism: Cryptoprocta ferox (assembly GCA_028646485.1). Taxonomy (NCBI): domain Eukaryota; kingdom Metazoa; phylum Chordata; class Mammalia; order Carnivora; family Eupleridae; genus Cryptoprocta; species Cryptoprocta ferox. Next base: position 5,876,254 of record CM053574.1, on the reverse strand, counting down.
CATTTCTGCAGATAACATCACGCTGGGTATTTTGACTAAAATGTGCACAGAAATCAATCCACAGAGGAATCTCTTAAATAACATCTCAAGACCTGAGAGCTCGGAGCATTTCAAACAAGCACCTAAATTTGGAGACCTCAGCGTCGGAATAACAAAAGCATGTTCCATTTCTCTGTTGTCCCCACCTACAAAGGGCTCTAGACAGAGGGGACAATCCCCCCCGCAAAAAAAAAAAACACCACCACATGCCTTTTTTGTGTCTCAGACTTGGCACAAACCCCAGCTGCCGTAGGAGCTGTGGCCTTAGGTAAGTTAAGTAACCACTCTGGTCTCTAAAATGAGGATAACGGTGCTCCCCTCGTAGCCGGGTGCTCTCCAGACACAGATCCTAAACATCCGCTTCTCCCCTCACCTTCGTGAATACCAGCTGCGCCCCAATCCATCCAGACTGTCACTCCCGCAGTCTTTTCACCCCCACCTGCCCCTCCCCCACCTCAGGAGCTTCCCTGTTCTACAAAATCCCAAACCACGGGTAGCCGTTCCGCTTGTGCTGAGACTTACTTTGCCCCGACTTTGTCATTTAGCTTCGTTCTCTGTCCCTGACCGACCAACGTCCCGAGATTGCTCCACAATGTCATAATCATCACACCCTCCCCGATCCTCAAACAAGGCCTCTCAGAAGATGGCCTCCACTCTCACCTTCTGGTATCCCGCCACCCATCACTGCTGCCTCGGAAAGGCTCCTCCCCACGGCTCCCATGGATTCTACTCAGGACTCACCCGAGTAGCCTTTGGGCTCAGGCAAGAAGACCCTCCCTTCTCCCGGGCCCTATCTTTTGCGATACGACCGTTAAGCCATCCACTCACTTTCTCCGGTCGCTAATTCTTCCCAGGGAATTCCAGAAAGCACAAAAGAGTCAAAACAATTAAAAAAAAAAAAAAGTAACGGGTGTGTGTTTGGAACTTGCCTTCCTGGTGATCAAAACATTATAAAACCACAATGATTAGAACACAGCAGCACACCCCAATGCAAGGAACTGATTTACCGATACCCACAAACAGACCCCAAATCAATGGCAACGGAGTAAATTTCAGCAATAAATGGCATTGAGACCCCAACAAGTTATTTGGGGGGGGGGGGAAGGGACATCCCTTTGAGTCATGCACACAAGCAGATGTCAAATGTCCAGGATGAATTTTTTTAATGATCATTAAAATAGGAAACTTGGGGGGGGAAACACATTCATTTTACGGATAGAAAAGGGCTTTCTAAACATAGAGTAACAGGAGAGGCACCAAAAACCCAACTCTGGACCCCACAAACATTTTAAGCTTCTCTGGCACCCGACACGCGGAGCATTTTCACCACCGAACAAAAGCGTCTGAAGACGCAACTGGCAAAGGGTTAACAGCCTTCACGTATGAAAACCGCACAGAGACTAGTATTTCAAACACCACCGAAGTACTCAAAGATAAACGGACAAAGGATATGAACCGGAAGAGAAAACCCCAGTAAATAAACATGTTTTAAAAGGTTCAACCCCAATAATAATCAAAGAAACGCAAATAGAAACAATGACACCAAGCGGCTCCTCCCTCCGGTAAATTATGAAAGATTTTTCAAACAACACGCAAAGCTGGCCAAGGTGTTCCCTCTCGGCCAAGGCTAGGAGGAGCGCCCATCAGTACAACATTTCCGGAAAGCCATTTGGCAATCAGTATCAGGAACCTTTGGCCCAGAAACTTCACTTCTGGAAAAGCAAAGCCTAGAGAAACAAAACGCTCAATAAAGCTTTGACCCGAAAATGTTCATCCTTCTCTTCAGAATAACTGGAAATCATCTAAATGCCCAAAGGCAGGGAAAGGTAAGTAAATAAAGACACAGTAAAACCACGAGGAGGAAGTACCTCCATTAAACGTGGGATAAGGATTGTTGGTTCGCTTCCTTCCTTTACCCATTTCTTTTGCCACATGTCTACACTGAGCAATCTTACTTCTTTCATCACTCAAGAAATAAACTTCTTTTTTCTACAACAAAGTCCACACTCGCCCACCTCCAGCCCCCTCTCAAGTGAGAGGAACATTAGACGGTCTAGCACAGGAAGTGGCTAACACTGGCCCACAGCTTGGCTTCTAAATAAAGTTTTATTGAAACACAGCCATGCCCACTTCTTTCTGCGTTGCCTGTGGCTGCCTTCCCGCTACGAGTAGTTGTAACGGGAGGCCACGCAGCCCGCAGAGCTGAAAGTATTTAATATCAGAGCCTCTGCAGAAAAAAAAAAAACGTGCCACCCCCTTGTCTAGCGAACGCCTCCAGCTGCCAACAAACAGGGCGCGAGAAACGGCCGAGAGCCCCGCGTGCCCCGGCATACCTTTCTGGCAATGGCTGTGTGTCCAACACCGCTCGACAAACTGCCCGTTGATGACGGTGGCAGGGCAGCTGGTCTTGCCCTTGGCAGTGCCTGGACAAATGTCCCCACACTCCTCATTGTCGTCTTTGTTCAACACAATGTAGTTATCCTCCACCGAATCCAGGATGCGCGACCAGTCGATAGTGGCCAGGTAGCACAGCTCGTTGTTCTTCTCAATGCGGACGGAGCCCCGGGTAATGTTCATCAAGCTGTAGAGGCCAAGCTCCTTCAGATGAACCATCTCGAAGATGACCAGCGCGTAGTTGAAGAAGAGGCGTGAGCCCCGGATGACTGTGAGGTTGGGGAAAAGGTCCTTCAGGCTCTCGAGCCCGTAGACCCGGAAGAGCAGCAAGTAATCGGTGATCATGATGAGTTTGGGGAAACTGAGGTCTCGGAAGTCCTCAGGCCTCGTTTTGAACATCAGCAAGATCTGCAAATGTCCTTCGATGACCGAGCAGTTGGCCAGCTCGTGCAGCCTCGTGAGGTTGTTTCGGATATCCATGCCGGGACACACTGGAAGCGAAAGCAAGCAGAAGACAGGTGAGCAAACATGCCACGCGTGGGTTGTAAGAATCAGCGGCTGAGGGGGCGCCTGGCTGGCTCAGTCGGTGAAGCGTCCGACTTTGGCGCAGGTCACCATCTCACAGTTCGTGGGTTCGAGCCCCGCGTCGGGCTCTGTGCTGACAGCTCAGAGCCTGGAGCCTGGTTCGGATTCTCTCTCTCTCTCTGCCCCTTCCCTGCTCGTGCGCTGCCTCCCTTTCTCCCTCAAAAAGAAATAAACATTAAACTTTAAAAACAAACAGAAAGAATCAGCAGCACAGCAGGGCCAGCTTCACAGGCGTGCGCCTGGAGTCCTGGGACTCACTCAGAAGGGCCCTGCCCTTGGCTTAATGCTCTTCTATCCGTGTTTAAATCCTTGAGCGTTTCTGAGCAAGGGGCCCCACGTTTTCACTCTGCACTGGGCGCCCCACCCCCGCCGCCAGTTCCATAGCGAGCCCCTGATTCATGGTTTTCTCCACAGTGTCCGTGCCCAAGCGATCACCTTCGAAAGGCAAAGAAAAGAATCCCTTCGGCAGGACCTGTCAGAAGCCTTAAAAACCATCCCATGGAATGAGATGCAATGGAGACGCTGGGATGACACAGGATTGAGTAATCCGGCAGGTGCGGAAGGGAAAGGGGAGCCGCCCGGTGAGTCAACACTGGCGATCTTCAGGAGATGGATTTGCGAGGACAAAGGTGCCCTCATCAAACGGGGCACGGAGAACTGAACTTGTTTTGGCAATTCTCCTACCTCGAGGGCCCTCCTTCCCCACCTCCCTTCTCCCTCCCAGGCCGCAGCGCCCCAACAATAACTGCCCGCCACTCACACAACGGCAAGGCGGTGCCCCCCGCCCCGTAACACGACCTAGAGAAGCAGTGAGTGAAGTAATCCAAGCCCTCAAGCAGTGCCCAGCACACAGTAGGTGCTCGATTAATGCCAGCTGTTCTGTGGTTGCTGATTTCTGCCACAAACATGTCACCATCCTCTCTAGGCTCTGTGCCTTCACGTCCCTAGACCAGACGCGGGCAACCATTTTCTAGCAACGCTCAGGCAGTGACTATGTTCGGCTTCGTGGTCGGACGGTCTGTATAGACGCTGTCCCCCTCTGCCACCGTAGCTCAAATGAGAATGAGTGGACGTGGCTTTGTTCCGATAAAACTTCATCTACAAGAAGAGGTGGCAGCCCAGAGTTCTGTCCTGGGGCTGTAGTTTGGTGACCCTTGCCCTGGTCCACGGCTGTCCAACGGAACTTTCTGCACTGACACAAACAGTCTAAATCTGCGCTGTCCACCACGGAAGGCAGCGGCCGTTCGTGGCTTCACACGTGGCTAATAAGACTGAGGAACCGAATACTTAATTTTACCCTACTTAAATGGAGATAGACACATGTGGCTAGCGGCTACTGTCCTGGACAGGGCAGCCCTCGACTGTGGGCTATCACACCCCTTTCTACCTTAGCTCCCTGTTTCGAAACGCAGCCCATCATCCTTCAAGATTCAGTTCAAAGGCCACCTCCTCCAGGCAACCTTCTCTGATTTCCTTTCCTCCACATACCTCTTTGAAGCTTCCCCATCTCCTTGTGCCCCTTATATGCAAGTCAACAGTCATCAGAATCAAACTCTTTAGAGAGCTTCTCCTTGCCAACACACGCACGCGCGCACACACACGCACGCACGCTCCATATCCCTCAGCCCCGGGAATATGAGGCTCAGGACACAATTTCTGCTAAGTGTATTCCAAGACACTAAACCTTCCCCCAATATCTTTGAGGCAAAACAGATGATTCTAAAGAATACTGGAAAATTCTCTTTAAAAATCCACCCTGAAAACAAATTGCAAAAGAAGCACAAATTAGGGGGAAAAGAACCAGCAAAGCAAACAATGGAGGAAATAAAGCGGCAACGTTCCTCGGCCACGTTCTGGGCAGATTAGGCGAAGTCAGGGGAAAGCACATGCACACACTGGCCCACTCACCGGGAAAGTCGGGGGGCTGCCTGGGGAGGACGAGGGTACTGGTTCCAGCCCCCACGCTCGCGCCTCCCAAGCCCCGCCTAAGGCTCCCAGCTGCGGTCACACCCACAGCCACTGTGCCTCCCACAAGCCTATCCCCACCTGACCAGTGGCAGGCAGGCAGGTGTGCCAGATCTGGCAAATAAAAATGCAGGATCCCCGGGGGGGCCTGGGGGGCTCAGTTGGTTAAGCGTCCGACTTCGGCTCAGGTCATGATCTCGCAGTTCATGAGTTCGAGCCCCGCATCGGGATCTGTGCTGACGGCTCAGAGCCTGGAGCCTGCTTCGAATTCTGTGTCTCCCTCTCTCTCTCTCTGCTCCTCCCCCGCTCATGCTCTGTCTCTCTCTCTCTCTCTCTCAAAAATAAATAAACATTAACAAATGTTTTAAAAAGGCAGGGTGTCCAATTAAATCGAAATGTCAGATAAGCAACAAGTATTCAAATTCAGCCAGGGGCCCTGTCTTTTATCCGACAACATATGGCTTAGACTTGCCCACAGTCCTGGGCTTCTCAAGCCTGAGCCGCCGCCTCTATTTCACACGTACACCGCTGTGCAGGTGCCGACCGCCGCAATAAAGCAAGTAGCCCAATAAAATGCATCAAACGAGGGCACCTGGGTGGCTCAGCTGGTTAAGCGTCCGACTCTTGATTTGGGCTCAGAGCATGATCTCACGGTTCACAGGATCGAGCCCCACATCGGGCTCCATGCTGATAACACAGAACCTGCTTGGGATTGTCTGTCTCTCCCTCTCTCGGCCCCTCCCCTGCTTGTGCTCTTGCTCTCTCAAAATAAATAAACTTTAAAAAATTTCACCCAATGGATTTTTTGGTTTCCCAGTGCATGTCAAAGTTATATCCACACTAGAGTGTATTAAGTGTGCAAGAGCATGATGACTACAAAAATGTACAGACCTAAGTTAAAAAATACTTCATTGCTGAAAAAAGAAAAAAATGCTAACGATCCCCTACGTAGCCTGAAAACGCAATGCTGGGTGAGAGAAGCCAGGCACCCACACGACATGTGGAATGATTCCATTTACAAGAAATATCCAGAAAGGGGAAATTTATAGAGACAGAAAGCAGATTCGTGGTTCCGAGGGGCGGGGGAAGAGGGAATGAGGGGTGACAGCTACTCAAGCTGCAGCTTCTCTCTGGGGTGATGGAAAATGTTCTAAAATTGCTTGTAGTGGGGCGCCTGGGTGACCCCGTCGGTTAAGCGTCCGACTTCGGCTCAGGTCATAATCTCATGGTCCATGGGTTTGAGCCCCGCGTCGAGCTCGGTGCCGACAGCTCAGAGCCTGGAGCTGCTTCCGATTCTGTGTCTCCCTCTCTCTCTCTCTCTCCCTCCCTCTCTCTCTCTCTCTCTCTCTCTCTCTCTCTCTCTCTCTCAAGAGTAAACTAAAAACATTCTAAATAATTAAAAATAAAAAAATAAAATTGATTGTAGTGATGGCTGCACAAGTCTGCGGGTGTAACAAAAGCCATTGAATTGTAAACTTTAAAGAGGTGAACTGTATGGCATTGAATTACAGCTCAATAAAGTTGTTATAAAAAATGTGATGACTAGGGGCGCCTGGTTGGCTCAGTCAGCTAAGCGTCCGACTTCAGCTCAGGTCATGGTCTCACAGTCCGTGGGTTCGAGCCCCGCGTCTGAGCTGTGCTGACAGCTCAGAGCCTGGAGCCTGCTTCTGATCCTGTGTCTCCCTCTTTCTCTGCCCCTCCCCTGCTCACGCTCTGTCTCTCTCTCTCTCAAAATAAATAAATATTTTTTTAAAAATTTTAAAAATTTGATGACCATAGGGGGCACCTGGGTGGCTCAGTCAGTTAAGCATCAGACTCTTGATTTCGGCTCAGGTCATTATCTCACGGTGTGTGACATCGAGCCCTGCATTGGGCTCTGCACTGACAGCACAGAGCCTGCTTGGGATTCTCTCTCTCCCTCTTCCCTCTCTCTCTCTCTCTCTCTCTGCCTCTCCCCCATTCGTGCACTCTCTCAAATATTTAAAAAATAAAAAATTCGATGACTATAATAGTAGGGAATAAAGAATTGCTTTTTAAAAATCCCCAGTGAATCTAACTCAATTCATTAAGGCTGTGTGTGTCCCTATTAGTCTCAACAATAGAGCAATTTACTGTTGGGACAGAAAATATCCCGAGGATGTTAGAAACGGTGCCAGAAATGAATGCAGGGCCTTCTGCCGGCTCTTAATACCTCGGGGTGGGAACCGAAAACTGCTTCAAGTTCTCAGTAAGCGGTACCTGACTAATCCCCACTCTGGACACTGGTAGAGAACCATGGGGAGCAGAGGAAGTGGGGGGTCCGGCGACAGCTAATACAATAATCCCGTCATCCACGGTTTCAGTTCCCCGCGGTCAAGTGCAGTCAGAAAGTATTAAATGGAAAATTCCGGAAATAAACAATTCATAAGTTTTAGATTGCCCACCGTTCTGAGCAGCGTGACGAAATCTCACGCCATCCTGCCTCGCCCGGTAGGTGGATCATCCCTGCTTCATCCAAGCTGCGTGCGCTACACGCCCGTTAGTGACATAACATAGGTACGCGTGTACAGAAAACAGACACAGCATAGATGGGACTCAGTGCTACTGTGGTTTCATGCATCCACTGGGGGTCTCGGAACATACCCCCTGCAGATAGGGGTGGGGGGAGAGGTAAGAACCATCTTCGTTCTTTCAAAAATGTGCCTGAGGAAGAAGCAGGTGCATGTGACTTAAATCAGGAAAGAGTGAAACAGTTTTCATGCAGTGACGGCCGAGAGAAAGCCTGTCAAGATCATTTCCTTTGTTCCCTCCTTCAGCACGTATCCACAGATGACCTGCTCTGTGCCCAACACCCTTCCAGGTCTGGAGGTGCCATGGGGACTAGGACAGATCCGGACCCCTCTGTCTCTCAGCCTCGTAAGTCCCTATCACCTACTTGAGTCAACCTAAACTACAAGGGGAGAGGATGCCCTCCGGCATTTTAAATTTTCTCTAACAAGGTAAAAAAAAAAAAAAAAAAGGAAGACATTACATTTTAATTAATGCAATGTACCCAAAAATTTCACTTCAACGTGTAAGCTATACTAAAAAAAAATATTTTGGGGGTAAAGTGAACTGGTGCAGCCGCTCTGGAAAACAGGATGGAAGTTCCTCAAAAACTTAAAAACAGAACTACCCAACGACCCAGCAACTGCACTGCTAGGTATTTATCCAAGGGACACAGGTGTGCTGTTTCGAAGGGGCACATGCACCCCAATGTTTATAGCAGCGCTTTCAACAATAGCCAAAGTATGGAAGAGCCCAAACGTCCATCGACGGATGAATGGATAAAGAAGATGTGGTGTATACACACACACACACACACACACACACATATATATACACACAATGGAATATTACTCTTTGATCAAAAGGAACAAAATCTTGCCATTTGCAACTACGTGGATGGAACTAGAGGGTATCGTGCTAAGCGAAGTGAGTCAGTCAGAGAAAGACAAATATCATACGACTTCACTCATAGGAGGACTTTAAGATACAAAACAGATGAACATAAGGGAAGGGAAGCAAAAATAACGCAGAAACAGGGAGGGGGACAAAACATAAGAGACTTTTAAATATGGAGAACAAGCAGAGGGTTACTGGGGGGGATGTGGGAGGGGGGATGGGCTAAACAGGTGAGGGGCATCAAGGAATCTACTCTCGAAATCATTGTTGCACCGTGTGCTAACTTGGATGTAAATAAATAATAAAGAAATAAAACATATTTACCCTGAGTTCAAAAAACACATTTTTAAGTTTTATTTAAGTAATCTTTATACGCAACATGGGGCTCGAACTCATGATCCCAAGATCAAGAGTCGCACGCTCTTCCGACCGAGCCTACTGGGCGCCCCATGATACTAACAAAATTATTAATGAGATACTCTACAAGATTCTTTTCCTCACAGTAAGCTTCCAAAATGCCATCCAGCACTGTCTCCACTCAGATGCTAAATTTTCAGCAGAAATACTCGACCTGTATGTGTAGATTTCATAAAGTGTGTCATTCAATGCGTAGGTTCATTTCCCCGACTTGTTCCAAACGCACTGAAGAGTTTCCAACGACAGAATCGAGGACTGATGTTTTCTATATTTAAATGGACTGATGTAAGATAAAAGTAAAGGTTCAGCCACACCGGCCGCAGCTTCAAGAGCCCCATGTGGACAATGGCCACCACATTAAACAGCACACACACGGAACATTCCCCTCACAGCAGCACGCTCTTTTGGACAGTGCTCATCTAGAACTTTCTGCCCGGCCAGAGGAGTCTGAGGATTTTCCAGGAGAGAAGACTTAACACAGGAGCGCTCTTAGAAAGTGTCCCTTCTGGGCGCCTGGGTGGCTGTTGGTTAAGCATCTGACTCTTGATTTTGGCTCAGGTCATGATCTCAGGGTCATGATCTCATGGTTCCTGAGATAGAGCCCAGCTCGGGCTCTGCACCCACAGTGGGGAACCTGCTTGGGATTCTGTCTCCCTTTCTCTCTGCTCCCCTGCCCCCCGCTCGCTCTCTGTCGCTCTTGAAAGAAAGAAAAAAGACAGAAAGAAAGAAAGAAAGAAAGAAGGAAAGAAAGAAAGAAGGAAAGAAAGAAAGAAGGAAAGAAAGAAAGAAAGAAAGAAAGAAAGAAAGAAAGAAAGAAAGAAAGAAAGAAAAAGAAAGAAAGAAAAAGAAAAAGGGAAAGAGAGAAAGGGAGAAAGGAAAGGAAAGGAAAGGAAAGGAAAGGAAGGAAGGAGGGAGGGAGGGAGGGAAGGAGGGGGAGGAAAGAGGACGGAGGGAGGGAGGGAGTTCCTTCTGCCTGGTTTTCTCTCACCCATTAAACCAGGCAAGGAGAAAGTGCGGAGGGGCAGGGAAGGAGGGGTCTAGAAGGTTCTGGCCATGCTGACATTGAACACATTCTGCGTTCCATCATGAATGTACTTGATCCTGAGTCTCCACATTCTTCAAATGCTCCCTGGTGACCTATTCTGGGGCCACATGTTCTTCTCTGCATCCTTCCCAGTCTTAACACCCCGAAATCCAGGAGTCCTGTGCCAACCAGGCCTGGGTTTAGGTGTCCGGCCACACTAGAAACCCAACACGTCTGGCTTCCCGCCCCGACACCTCCCGCCGTGGAATCCGGAGACGCCTTCTCCATCCCTGTGCCTCCGCTTTGTCGCTGTGCACAAGGGCAGCAGCGTGAGCAAAGCTCGGAACCCGTGTGCGTTCTGCGCCCCGAGCTCACCGACCCAGTTCCTAGACGTGTTGGCTGCAGAAATCAGAACTCGGGCACACTGGGTATCCGGCATCCTGAAGATTCTCCACCTGCCCGAAAGGCCGGCTCTTGGAAATGACTTCCTCCAAGAAGGAAAACGTGGGGGCGGGGCGGGGGGGAGCTGCGGCAGGTGCGGGGCAGAATCGGGAGACCAGGATTCGAATGCGGCTTCCAGGACCAGCAAGTCACCCACACGGAAATAAGTGCTGTATTCATTCAGCCAACGTCTGCTGGGCACCCGGGTGCACCAGGCACCGTGCTGGGCACGGGACTATCAAGACGAAAAAGGTGGGAGGCTCACACCTGTGACAAGGTGCCATCAGAGTGAAGAGACAAACACCAAAGCAACGAGCTGCACGGACCAGACGTCCTGACCGTCCCGGGTGCGAATCTCGGCTTTGTCGACTGGCCGCTGTGTGACCTCGAGTGAGTGATTTGACCTCTCTGGGCCTCGCCTCTCCGGGCCCCCTTGGGCGGGAAAGCAGGTGCCCGGAAGGCAAATGAGGCGGTAGCAACAGGGAGCAGCACAAACAGCATAGGGAAGCCGGCTCAGACAAGATCTAAGGGCCTTCAAGAGGCCTGGGTGAGTGATGAAACCACCGAGGGTCGGGGCAATTTTATAAACACGGATGTCCCTGGCCCCAGAGCCCCCTGTTCTGGAAATCTGCCGCAGATAGGTTCACACGCGCATCCAGGGAGGTTTGTGGGTGAACGGGGGGGGGGGGTTTCGGGGGGGGGGGTCAGGCATGGTAGTATTTTCCTGCAAGTTCCTGGTAAAAACACCAGAGAAGAAACAGCCCCCAGAGAGGAGACCTGAGGAAGGCGGCTCTCAAGCCCAGATGGAAGGTCCCTCTGGGGACAGGAGGGTCGCTCTGCCTCCACAGGGGCCAGGGGCCCCGAGGTGGGCGCTCGGGGACTCGGGGACAGAGGAAGCAGGTAACAACAGCGGACCATCGCATACGGAAGATGGAAGAGAAAATCGCGTACGCAGAAGCCCGGAGGGGGAGAGAAGGCCCCAAATGGGCCGCTCGCCATCCAGACCAAAGTCCTTCTGGAAACTTCTCACAGTCTTGGAGGACACGCCAAGGGGATCTTCTGAACAAAGCAAGGGCCCACAAGGCGCCGCGGGAGACGGAGAAGTGGATGAAAGCCCTGGGGAGGACGGAACCGCAGGTCCCCCCTCCCCGGGAGGAGGACGGATGCCTGACTTGTGACGTGCACAAGGCAGGGACGTCCCAAGGCCGGAGGAGACCTGCAAATTCCTCCACGGGTGCACGGGGGTGGTGAGCTCTGGGAAGCAGGCCTGGGGAGGGTAAAGCGGAGAGCCACAGCAGGACGAAAGGAGCGCGGTTCGAAGCACGTGAGCCAGACGCCGCTGGAAACTGCTGGAGACGCCCCGAGGGCTGCGGGGCCACCGGGTGGGAGCGGGCAAACCGCTGCGCACGTGCCGCCCAGACAGCGTCTCCGGAAGAGGAAAGTGATGGAGGCTCAGAGAGGGCTGTGTCCTCCTCAAGGCCACACAGCAAAGATGAGACAGAGCTGGGACTTGAACCCAGGACATGAGTTCGCTCGGCCCGGCGTGGCACGGAACGGCAGGCTGGGGGCCGTAAACAACACACGCTCATTTCTCCACACTCAAGGTCCTGAGGCCTCTCTTGGTGGCGCAGATGCCTGCCTTCTCCCTCTGTCCTCTCGGCTGTCCCTCTGTGGGCACGCGGGTCTGTGTCCTACCCTCCTCTTAAGGACACCAGTCACACTAGATTAGGGGCCGCTGTAATGTCCTCGTTTTTTTTTTAAGAATACATTCCTTTTTTCAAATGAACTCTTTTTTTTTTAAGTTTATTTTGAGAGAGAGAGAGAGAGAGAGAGAGCACACATGAGCGAGAGACTAAGGGAGGGGCAGAGAGAGAGAGAGAGAGAGAGAGCACACATGAGCGAGAGAGTAAGGGAGGGGCAGAGAGAGAGAGAGAGAGAGAGCACACATGAGCGAGAGAGTAAGGGAGGGGCAGAGAGAGAGAGAGAGAGAGAGAGAGAGAGAGAATACCGAGCCGGCTCTGTGCTGTCAGCGCAAAGTCCGACTCGGGGCTCGAACTCACAAACCCCGAGATCATGACCTGAGCTGAGATAAAGAGTCGGATGTTTACCCCACGGAGCCCCCCAGGTGCCCCAGGGCCCTCATTCTGGCTACCTCCAAATAGTCGCCCTCTGAAGTGCTGGGAGTTAGGACTTCGACACACGACTTTGGGGGAGAGGGACATAATTGAGCCCGTCCCACACAGGTCCCTAGGCCCCCCGCACCTGCACGTGTGCCCTCAGCCATCACCTAGGGTTTCTCAAAGTGTGCCCTCTGGACCCCCAGCATCAGACTCTCTATAGGAGGGAAATGCAGATTCCTAGGCCCGGCTCTAGACCAAGTAAACCAATTCTGTCTGGGAGCCAGGCCCAAAACATCTGCATTTTAAACAAGGTCCGCAAGGGATGTGGTGGGCGCTCAAGTCGGACAGACAATCTACCCATCCTGGCCCCACCGCTCCAGCACGGCTCCCCCCACAATGAGACCCCGTTCTTCTGCCCCGCCTGCCCCATTGAGCACTTCACCCCAGAGCCAACACCATCGGATGCCTCCACTGGGGCCGCTGACTGTTGCTGGAAAGAGCCCCATAAGCATGGTGGACCGCCCCCAGCAATTTCAAAGAAAGCCGGACCCACGCCCATTTTATCTGCCTGTGTCCCTGGCTGCTGTGTTTCAGAGCCAATCCTTTTTCTTTTTTTCTTTTTTTAATGTTCATTCATTTCTGAGAGAGAGAGGGAGCACAAACAAGGGAGGAGCAGAGGTAGAGAGGGAGACACAGAATCCAAAGGAGGCTCCAGGCTCTGAGCTGTCAGCACAGAGCCCGATGTGGGGCTCGAACTCATGAACCCTGAGATCGTGGCCTGAGCCGAAGTCGTTAGCTTAACCGACTGAGCCCCCAGGCGCCCCCCTGAGCCAATTTTGATCCTGATTCTCATCTTAACTAGAGCTGCCCTAAGACCATAGACTGCTCACAGTTCTGGAGGCTGAGTCCATGATCAAGGTAGGCAGCATGGCCAGTCCGCAGGGAGAGCGCTCTTCCTCGCTGGCAGGCTCTCTCGCTGCCCCCCACGGTCTTCCCTTGCTGCATATGTGCTAAAGGAAAGAGATCTCTCTCCTGTCTCTCTCCAACCCCATCAAGGTAGGGCTCTACTCTTATTTAACTTAAATTACCTCGTAAAAGCTTGATCTTCAAATACAGTGACGTTGGGGACCCCACACTGGGCTTCAGCGCAGGAATTTGCAGAGGTGGGGGCTACAGGACTTTGCTTCCTGCTTTGGACAGACGCATACCAAGCCCTTCTTCCACCTACACTTGGAGCGTGACTTCATTCACCCATATAGTCCATGCTTCACTAGACCGCGTCTCCAACGGGCAGACCAATGTCTACGGGCACCCACCCAGACGGATACACCCGGTCTGCACTGAAAGGGAAGGAGAAGGGGTGGATGATGCAGCTGCAGGGGGAAGGAAGGAGGCCTCTGACCCGGTCCTGGGAGGAAGAAGCAGGTGACCACGGGCAAAAGGGGGGAAGGAGTGCGCGTGGGGCGCAGGAAGCACAAGCGCGTGCAAGAACGCTGAGGCATGAAGAACAGGGAACCCCAAGGAACAGCAGCCCAGAGCGGCGGCAGCTCATGTGCCAGGGCAGGGCGGCAAGCTGGCAGCTGCGGACCCAAGTAGGAAGCAGAGAAATCCCAGTGGCAGCACAACAGAGGAAGTGCCGAACCGGGCACACTGGCCTATGGTGGGGGTGGCTGTGAAGACAGGATCGAGGCCACAGAGACGCTCGGGAATTGGCACCCCCTGGTACCCGGGGAGGTGGAGGAGGGGAGGGACAAGTGAGGGGCAGTCACTACTGAACGCGGAGAGACTGAGACAGGACGGGTTTGGGGTAGTGAGGACACCGGGCACAGTGTGGGGCCCGTTGAGTGCGTGAGGACTTTGGGGCGTGCCCAGATATGGGTCCAGAGCTTGGGAAGAGGGGCCGATGCTGGTGATGTTTGGTGACAGAATCGGGAGGAGAGGGGGCAACCAGAGGAGAAAAGAGTGGGGGCAGAGAGCACAATATTTAAGGACAGGGGACGGGGGGGGGGGGGTGTCACGCCCACCCTCTGACACCACCTTCTGTAAGCCGGAGAGTTCCGGGACATCTAGGCATTAGCTCTGTAGCCAGAGCTTTGCAGTCCCAATGAGGGCGTCGCACATCAAATCACAGGGTCACAGGCTTCCGTGTCCCTTGGGAGTCCCACGTCCCGGACGGGAAGGGTAGCGCCACAGAAGACACAGGGAAGAAAAGCGAGGAAGTCTTGCGAGACCAAAAGGCACTTTGTAAAATAAGTGAATAAATAAAAGGTAGCAGGCGGCTTTGATACAATGGAACCGCATGTAATTAGGGAGGACCGGCTCAGAACTCGTCCCCTTTCTGATCTTCTGCAAACAGAAGTCTTTGCAGATTGGCCACAAGAAATCACAGAACGCCTGCAGGAAACGGGGGCAGCCCTACTCTCTCTCTCTCTCTCTCCCTTTGTGTCCGAGCACTACCTTTCTCCACGCCGGTGGCAAACACAGGTTTTGGAAAGTACCTGCGTTTTCCACACTCCCACAAAGGCACAGAGGAGAAGCAAGAACCTTCTCGCCCCCAGACTCCTGTTCCTGAACACAGACCTGATGCGACACCCTGCCCTTGTGGGACCAGAAGACAAACCCAGATCTGAAATCAAACTGTAAGCCTCCTGGGTCTGCCCCGAGCTCCAGCTGGGATTCCCGTCCGGTCTGCATGTGGTGACACAGAGCAGCTAATCTTGCCGTGCTAGAAACCGAATCCCAAAAGCACCCCCTGGGTACCAGGCATCACAGCAGAGACCCCCCGCCTTGAAACAAAGGCCAGGGGGCTGACGCCATCCAGGAACTTTCCAAGACGTAGCCAAGGATTTCTGCACAGATTAAAAAATATATATATATAGGACCAAAGGGGCATATGCGTTCCACAAGGTTCTACACGGGCCCTGACAACCCCAAGTTCACAAATTCTGAAGCGCAGTGACAGTCCTTTCTCAGCATGTCTGCGGGGTCCCCGGGAACACAGAATTAGCAAAGGCTGCACCAGGTCCCCAGGGGAGATACAGAAGGGTCAGGCTCCCGCGTGTCTCTGGCTGCTGCTCTTGTCAACTGATCCATACGTAACCTTGTTTTACATACGTTTCTACTTAAATACACCTTATTTAATATACAGTGTTGATTCACTGGCTTTGAACCGCAGCCAGTAGCACAAAGCACCGCAGCTCCCGCCTGCGCTGAGCTCACACAGCGATGTATTTTCTCCATAAGGCGCATCCAGCCTTCCTGCATTTGTTCAAAACACCACATCAACGCTACAGGCAAGGCCGTTTTCAACAGCAAAGTCACCAACGAAAAGCACGGAAATGTGAAAAGCGTGGCACTAAAATACATCGCCAGAAACGGGCACTCGGTTTAATCTTTGAGGATGGTATGAATCCGCCAACACCAGAGCTAAAACCAGAAAGAGTGTCGTGTTTGGCCTCGGCAGGGAATGGGCCGGTTCGGTGATTCGAATGGTCGAGTGCTCCCTGCAGGTCCAGGAGGAAACACGAAAGTGCGCTGCGCCTTGATGTTGGAGTTACAAATTAATTTTAGCGACGAGGTGAATTCACCAATAGGGGACCCATGAGCAATGAGGAGCTTATGAGCACAAAAATTAAGAATATCAATGTTAGGCGCACCTGGGTGGCTCAGTTGGTTAAAGCATCCGATTTCAGCTCAGGTCATGATCCCACAGTTTGTGGGTTCGAGCCCCGCGTCAGGCTCTGTGCTGACAGCTCGGAGCCTGGAGCCTGCTTCCCATCCTTGTCTCCCTCTCTCTCTGTCCCTCCCCTGCTCACGCTGTCGCTCTCTATCTCTCAAGAATAAATATACATTAGAAAGAACAAAAGAATATCAATGTTAGGGGCGCCTGGGTGGCTGACTCAGTTGAGCGTCCGACTCTTGATTTCAGCTCAGGTCACGATCTCATGGTTCGTGAGTTCTACCCCCGAGTCAGGCTCTGCGCTGACAGTGGGGAGCCTGCTTAGGATTCTCTCTCTCTCTGTCTCTCTCTCTCTCTCTCTCTCTCTGCCCCTCCCCTGCTTGCACATACTCTCACAATAAATAAACTTTAAAAAAAAGTCAATCTTAAGAATATGAATTCAATTATAACATATGTTTTAAAGTCTAAAGAGAAAACGGTAACAATGGAGAACAGCTCAGGGTTGCCAGGACAAGGGATGGAGATAATGTAGTAATAAAGGGGTGTCTGGAGGGAGTTTGGGTGATGGGACTGTTCTGTGTCCTAGCTGAGGGGATGGCCACACAGGAATCTATGCATGGGTTAAAAGTCACGTAACTGTGCACAAAACAAAAACAAAAACAAACAAACAAACAAAACACTAAGATACAAACTGATAGCACAGTCACCTCCCAGAATAGAAATGGAATCATTTTAGGGACAACATGCCGCAAGGGGACTTTTGTTTCTTTCCCCTCCATGTTCTTGTAAATATCTTGGCAATGAGCATGCATTACTTGTTATTTTAAATAAAAATCCATAAATAGGGTCTGGTTGCAAATCAGAAGCCAATGTATGCATTCTTTTTTTTTTTTAATTTTTTTATGTTTCTTATTTATTTTTGAGAGACAGCGAGAGACAGCCCAGGCAGGGGAGGGTCAGAGAGAGAGGGAGACACAGAATCTGAAGACAGGCTCCAGGCTCTGAGCTGTCAGCACAGAGCCTGACACGGGGATCGAACCCACGAACCGCGAGATCATGACCTGAGCCGAAGTCGGACGCTCAACCGACGGAGCCCCCCAGGCGCCCCTAATATATGTATTCTTAAGAGAAATTAACACTAGGGGTCTTGAAAGAAAATCTCACAGCAGACACCACTTTCGAGTTCTAGACACAAAGCCGACGGCAAGGGACCCTCATTCAATGCCAAGATGACTGTCCAAGTAAATAAATCCTAAGACCATACACACGGCTAACGAGGGAACATCGCCCTTACTTTCTCAGTGGAGGAAGTGGAACCCATATATTCAGGGAGCCTAACTTTCTTTGATACAGCTTTCTCTGTAACAGGGAAATTCATGCCGCACCACGCATGGGGCATCGAGGCGTGCATGTTGAACCAGGGACCACGCATGCAAGTAGGCACGTCACGTCGTAAATCAGGAGTCCACACACTTCCTATGTATCGGGCCAAAGTATAACTATTTTCCTGGGCCATGCAATTGCAGCTATTCAACTCTGCCAGGGCATGAGAGCAGCCATCGATGATGCCAATAAAACTTTATTTATAAAACCAGGCGTGGACAGACAGGATCAGGCTGTAGCTGGCTGTTCTAGAAGGACTTTGGCTATATGTAAGTTAGAAACTGGGCTAGGAGGGGTGCCTGGCTGGCTCAGACAATAGAGCATCTGACTCTTGATCTTGGAGGCAGGAGTTCAAGCCCCGTGTTGGATGGGGAACCTACATTTTCTTTGAAATTTTTTAATGTTTATTTAATTTTGAAAGAGAGACAGAGCATGAGCAGGGGAGGGGCAGAGAGAGAGGGAGGCACAGAATCTGAAGAAGGCTCCAGGCTCTGTGCCGACGCAGGGCTTGAACTCATGAACCGTGAGATCGTGACCTGAGCCAGAGCCGGACGCCCAACCACCCGAGCCACTCAAGCGCCCCTTCACTGGGCTGAGAGTGCTTGGCAGTAGGGATCGGCCCTCTCTGAAGAGAGAACTAACATCCGAGCTCAGGAAGGGAGCAGAGAGGATGGAGGGAGCAGGCGCAGGTGCGAAGTCAGCAGGAGCCTGTCTTCTCCTGGGAGGAAGGAGGCAGTGGCCGACCCACAGAGGTCAGCCGGGGTGAGGCGACGGGAGAGCACTTGAGAGGTGAGGGATTACCTTCACTAGAGCCCCTGGCAAAGCAAAGCGATGGAGACACAAGCCAGACGCCGCGGGCAGTGCAGTGGGTGAGGGGCGAGAGAGAGGGTGGCGAGGGCCCACCGGGGCAGGCCAGGCAGGGGAAGGCTGGAGGTGAGTGGCGGGGAATGAGGGCAAGGGAGTATGGGGGTATTTGTGGGTCAACGAGGGGAAGGCTCCCAGGCAGATGGGGCTCCCGGAACAGAGAAAGGCGCGGGGACCCCGGTGGGGAAATGTCCTAGACAAGGTAAAGGTCATCTCCCTGAACGTGGCTGTTCTCAACTGGGGACGGGCTGGCAACGTCCAGAGACACATTCGGTTGTCACGACAGGGAGAGAGGAGGTGCCCTTGGCACTGTGGGTGGGGAGACCAGGGACCTGCTCAGCCTCTCGCGATACGCAGGACAGCCCCCTACAGCCAAGCGCCGTCTCATCCCAAGTGGGAAGAGCGCTGAAGGTGACGGGGGGGAGGGAAGTGGGTGATGGGCACCGAGGAGGGCACCTGTTGGGATGAACACTGGGTCTTGTATGGAAGCCAGTTTGACAATAAATTATATTTTTTTAAAAAAAAAGAGCACTGAAGGTGAGAGGCTCTACTCTAACCAGATTAAGAATGGAAGTCAATGGGGGCGCCTGGGTGGCTCAGTCGGTCAAGCATCCAACTTCGGCTCAGGTCGTCATCCCACAGTTCGTGGGTTCGAGGCCCCCCATCAGGCTCTCTACTATCAGCTTCAGATCGTCTGTCCCCCCCTCTCTGCCCCTCCCCATCGCACTCTCTCTCTCTCTCAAAAATAAATGCTAGAAGTCCATGATGGAGGAGGTAGAGCGGGGGCCCCGGGAGCTCACCTCAATGACCTCTATGAGCGAGTGAGTTGGCGGGGGAGGGATGACGGGCAGGTCTCCAGGAGAGAGGCAAAGGTTAAGAGTAACCTGGAGGAGGTTAGCAAGCAGGGAGAAGTCCTGCTCGGAGGGCCCCCAAGCACACACGAGAACACAAGGGAAGCATCTGGAACCGCCCTTGAGAAACGAGGGGGAGTTGAGAAACAAGGTGGCTCTGGGAGGAAGCCTCTCACACCTCAACCAGCTGACTCCCTGGACCCCCCAGAGCCCCAGGGGCATTTACTGTCATTAATCCCACACCGGCTTCATGCCCTACCTTTGCAATGCGCCCCCCCCCCCAAGTACTCTCAGGCCACAGCCAGCCAGTCTGAGGAGAAATGGAGGGGGAAGCCGCTGCCCAGTTCTGCCAGGGAGAGAGGACCGAGGCGGCACAGCCCATGTGACATCTCCCAGAAAGTCCTCCATTTCTTTTTTTTTTTTTTTTTTTGTAATGTTTATTTATTTCTGAGAGAGAGAGGGAGGGTGACACAGAGTCCGAAGCAGGCTCCGGGCTCCTAGCGGTCAGCCCAGAGCCCGAGGCAGGGCTCGAACTCACGAACCGTGAGATCATGCCCTGAGCCAGAGTCGGACGCTTCACCGACTGAGCCGTCCAGGTGCCCCTAGTCCTTCACTCCTTAAAAAGCACACATCCCATCCCCCACCCCGGCCAAAACGCAGTACTGGTGACTTTAGAGATTAATGATCTGTGGAGTTTCTCGCCATTTCCAAACCTCTGAGGGGGCATCACATCTCATTTATTCAATAGGATTTTGTTAACCATTACCACAGGCCAGGGCTGGGGAGGCTCAAACCCAAGAGAACAACCTTTTCAGAAGCCAGTGCTCCGAAGCCAGGCCACCTCTACCGACCTCATCAAATGTCCTCTCCTGCGAAAAAAGGGAGACTAAACCCTACGTCACAGGGCCGTGGTGAGGACTGGCGGAGATTCTATGCTCCAAGCATGTGGAACAGCACCCGCCCAGCGTTTGCTCTTTTTTTTTTTTATTTTTTAACATTTATTTATTTTTGAGAGACAGAGTGACAGAGCGTGAGCAGGGGAGGGGCAGAGGGAGAGGGAGACACAGAATCCAAAGCAGACTCCACCCCGATGCGGGGCTCGAACTCACGAACCACGAGATCATGACCCGAGCCCAAGTCGGCCGCTTAGCCAACTGAGCCACCCAGCTGCCCCACGTTTGCTCTTATTAGTATATGTTAGTTAGGTATTAGCGGAAGAATAAAAGGCCCGTGGCTTGGAGTACTGGTGAGAACATGAAGCCTACGAGCTGAATCGAGAACACATATTTTAACCAAACACCTTCTATGTGCCAGGCACTGCTCCGGGCTCGGGAAGTGCAGCAGTGAACGAAAGAAACCTAAGCGTCAGGGCGCCGGGGGGCTCGGTTGGTTAAGCATCCAGCGTCAGCTCAGCTCATGATCTCAGGGTTCATGAGTCCCAGCCCCACGTCAGGCTGTCAGCGCAGAGCCCACCTTGGATCCTCTGTCCCCTTCTCTCTCTGCCCCTCCCCCCATTTGTGCACTCGGGCGCATGCACTCTCTCCCCCCACCCTCAAAATTAAACATTAAAGAAGAAAGAAAGACACATAAGCCTCTGTCCTTGTGGAAACTGCAAACGTGTAAAGAAGTGGTGAATCCATCTACTGGCCCCTGGAAGCCCAGGCACAAGTCCACGATTAATTACCAAAGCTGCAAGGAACAGACGAGCAGGGAACCACACGTCCATGGGTGCATATGCGCATACGTACATAAAACCTGGACCGGGTCTCACACTGGTCTTGGATTTTCGGAACAAGAACCCAAAGCAACGGCCACCCTTTGTGGGTGCCCACTGTACCCCGAGCACCCAGACCTTGGAGCCACCGCATGGCTGAGACAGGCGCTCAGCAAACCTGGGTGGTCAGCCCCCCAGCGCCTGTGTGCACTTTCTCATGGGCCTCGTGCACTTGCAGGGAACTCAGGAGCTTCTGATTCTTCCCTCCCCGACCCCTTCCTCATCATGACTGACTGCCTTTTATGGAGAATTCTGAAAAAATAACCCAGCAGATATTTTTAAAGCAGGGCCTCGGACACCAGTGGGGAAGTCCAGCCAGGTCTCTGGAAGGATTCTCCATTCCCTGCTCCACGGCCGCAAAGGTCTGCTATCAAGCGCAAAGAGCAGGCTGGAGCTGGGTATTGCCTCCAACTGCCACCAGCACAGGGAGGCCCAGGAGGGAAGTCCACGGGGTGGGGAGGGGGGCTGAGAGGCTCACCTGAGGCTCACACCTCCCTGGGTTGGCAGGTAAAGACCTCTTCATGAAGGCCAGAGCTGGGGGGGGGGGGCGATTATGGGGAGATATGGGACATCCAGCAGCAGTCCAGAGCCACGCCAGGCCACCAACAGAAAAGTTCAAGTTCTCCCTCCGGCTGACTGACTTTAGGGCAAGTTGAACTGTCTCCTACCTGAGCCTCAGTTTGCTGCTCTATGAAATGGGCAAACAGCACCAACCTCCAGGGGCCAGTGTGACGGTCCAGGGACATAAGCCCGGGGCGTTTGGTGGCCCTAACTATAATAATCACGATCGAGCCGCCACTGCTTCTGCTACAACAAAGGCCCGGTTACCAAGGCGCTAGAGTTTGCCTCCGGACTTCTGGAGACAGAACCCCAAAGTGTAAACAGGCATCCGAAGCGCGGGCAGCCACGGCCTAGATCTACGGAGGGGGTAGGATTCTACACTTCCCCCGCCTAGGGCACCCATCAGCAGGGACCCCAAGGGACCCTCAGACCCGTCACCCTGGACTCCGGCTGCACACCGTGTGCGGCCCCGCCATTCGGCCGCCGGGACCCGGAGACCCCACTTCCCGGGGGGGGGGGGGGGGGGCCAGGGAGGACGCGGGTTCCGTCTCCGGAGCGAGCCGGGCGCGGGGCCGAGGCGCGCTCGGGAGAGGCCCCCGCAGCGGGACGGGCACTGGGGCAAGGTTGCTCCGGCCCGGGGCCCGCACACGGGGCGCGGAACCGCGAGCCCAGGCGGGCAAAGGCCAAGGTCAGCGGCTTCCCGCCCCGCGCGGGGCCGAAGCCACGGTCCCGGCCACGCGCACCGCCCCCCCCCACGCACGCACCCCGAGGAGCGCTCTGGGTGCACGGCGGTGGGCTCCATTTTGGCAAGGGGTGCCCTCCCCACCGCGCCGCTGCCCGCCCGCCCCCGCGCCCCCAGACTCACCCTCTCCGGGGTACAGGTGGCCCGCGGCGCCCAGCAGCAGCGCGGCCACCGCCACCAGGAGCGGCGCGGCGGCCGCCCCCCGCCCAGCCCCGGCGCCCATGGCAGCTGGAGCGCGGGGTCCCGGCGGCTCAGAGCGCGCGGCGCCGGCCCGCGGGGGTCATGCTCCGAGGCGGCCGCCCGAGCGGCGCTGGGGGACGCGCGTCCTTCTCGTCCACGCCGGCGGCCCCGCGCGCCGCAGCCCCCGCCCGGGAGGGGGCCCTCGAAACGGCCCCTGGAGGGGCGCGGGGCCTCGGCCGCTACCGACCCGGCGGAGGCGGCCCGGGCCCCGTCCCGCGACCTCCGGGCCCGGAGCCCCCCCCCCCCGCCCCCTCGCTGCGCCCCGGCCGCGCGGCTCTGGGCCCCGAGCGCTCCGGGCCGCGACCTGCGAACGCCGAGACAGACGGACGCGCGGACAGACGGACGGGCGGGCGGGCACCTGGGCGGGCGGGCGGCGGGAGCGAGGGCTGCTCGGCCCGTAAACAACGCGGCCCGTCAGCTGGGCCCCGTGCGGGTCGCGGGAAAAGGCGGCGCGGATCGGCGCCGGGAAGGGACGGGGCGCGCTGGAGAGGCCCGGGAGGGGAGGAGGGAGGGAGGGAGGGAGGACCGGGAGAGGGAGGCGCCGCCCCGCCCGCCCGCCGGCCTCCCCGCCCCGGGCCCCGCGCCGGAGGGCCCCCGGCGCGTCCCAACCGAGGGGGCGCCCCAGACGCCCCGCGCCCCGCGCCTCGGAGCTCTGGGGCTCCCCACACGCCCGACCCTGCGACGCGGATCCCTTCTCTAACGCTTGTATTGCTACTTCGTTCCCTTGGACTTTGGGAGGC
This sequence comes from Cryptoprocta ferox, assembly GCA_028646485.1. NCBI lineage: Eukaryota > Metazoa > Chordata > Mammalia > Carnivora > Eupleridae > Cryptoprocta > Cryptoprocta ferox. The sequence continues at coordinate 5,853,012 of CM053574.1, read as the reverse complement.
TCTTTTTTTTTTTTTTTTTTTTTTTTTTACTATTTCATTAAAATGTTATTTATCTCGGTCGCTCGGGTGTTCGGTGCTCCCTTCAATGTTGCGCTCGCGTCCCCCCGGTCCCAGGCCTGCCGGCGCGTCTCGTAGCAGACGCGCGCTGGCGCCCCTGCCCAGCGCCAGGGCCCTGGGGACAGCCGCGTGCACGCGCGCCCAGGGCGCTCGGTGTGCTCCGTGGCAGGGGTGGCGGAGGTTGCCTGCGGCGCGGCCTGCGGTTGCCGTTGGAGAGAAGACACCTGGCCGAACGTGCAGAAGCTCGCAGAAGAGCAGACGGGGCCCTGCAGACCCCGGGGACGGCACAGGTGGACACGCCCGGTTTTCAACACACAGACCCAGAGTCCGGGGGTGTCCGAAAGTCTGGCAGATGCCGTCCGCGAATAGGGACTAGGGCACGACGGTGGTCAACCCGCCTCCCCTAGGTGGGGGAAGGAGCCTTAAGAACAGGAAAGCCAGAACCGAGTGGAATCTGGCTCTCGCCCTCCCCTCACTTCCTGTGCGGCCTTGGACTTGGGACTTTACTCTCCGAGGGCTGGCCTCCCAGCCCTCCGCTGTGTAGTAGATACAACAATACCTGCGTGTCAGACTTGAGGGGGCGCAAGGGAAAAGAAAGCGGGAGAGGGCACCCCGCACAATTCCAGGCGCGGGGCGGGGCGGGGGGCGGGGTGGGCACTCGTGCTTCCTCTGGTCCATGAAGCAAATATTCGTTGGCCAGGAGCTGAGCCCCCAGTCCCTCTAAGACACCAAGCCTGCTCCCGCCTCCAGGCCCCTGCCCATGTGGTTCCTCTCCCTGGCCCTCCAGTGCCTGTCTCCCCCTCCAAGGAAGCTTCCCAGACCACACTTTGCAAACGCTCCCATCCCCTCATCCCTTTGTTCCCTTCCCTGTTTTTTACATCACACCAGCTCTTCCTGAAATTCTTCGGGGTTTTTTTCATGTATCTTCTCCCGTCCCCTGGACGCAGGAATCTGTCAGCCTTCCCTACTTGTCAGTCTTTACACCCAGCGCCTAATAGATCTGTTGCTTAATAAATATTTGTCGAATGGGAGAATCAACACGCAGTAGTGATGGAGGATTTACAGTGAGCAAAATAAATACACTTGGTTTCCTTGTACACCCCGCAGTCTGGACTGGGGCGAGGGCCCTTGATGAAACAATCCTGGGCCATACAGTGGGGAGGGCCGGGGGGAGATAGGGCAGGATCCCCCGAGGAAGTGAGTTGGAGCTGAAATCTGAATGCGAGGAAGAGTCAGGCGAGGAAAGCATGAGGAAGTGATCCAGCTGGGAAGGCCAGCCTGAGCCCAGCCAGGAGGGAGGAAGACAGGCAGGTGCTCTCCGATCTGACCCAGGTACCCAAGCAGGAACACAGACAGAAGACAGGGGAAGAGCCTCAGATCTACCCTGTTAAGCCCTCTCCCAAACCGCTTTTATCCTAAAAGCCATAGGGAGCTCCAAGAGGGTTTACACAGAAGGGCTGACATAATCTGATATTCTTTCCCATAACATCTCACCATCTGCAGTGGGGCCGGCATGAACCCAAGGAGAACGAATAGAAGGTAGGCGCCGCCTGAGGGTATCAGGAGTTATGGGATCGATCAACGGCCCCCTTCCTCCTCGTGCAAACCTGTCCAGAGCTGGGGGCTTCCTTCTGTTCCCCGGTGCCCCAAAAGTCCAAGCTGTTCCAGACGGGCAGCGTGTGCTAGAAAATGCACAGAGGGGTACGCACCGTCCTCTGAAAACCGTTCAGGACACAGGACTCGTGTGTTGGGTGTAAGTCGAAAGAATCATTTCAGCAGGGACTTGCTGAGAGAAAATGAAGACCACTTCCTGACACCACTCACTGTTTCTGTTGTAAACACCCCCTGTCCCCCTCCCCAAAAAAAACCAGGCGTCTAAAAATTGAAAGCCAACCTCGGCCTTTTGTTAAAATCATTGGAACAGAAGTAGAAAAAACCACCGTTTGGCAGCCTCCAAATAATCCGTTCAGGTGAGAACCATCTGTGAATGTTAAAACTAATGGTTGGAGGTTGGGGAGAGGGCTTCCATTGTCTCCAAGTATCTTTCTGCAAGATAACCTGTTAATGATAAAGCAAGGGGGGACGCCTGGGGGATTCAGTCGGTTGAGAGTCTGACTTCAGCTCAGGTCACGATCTCACTGTTCGTGGGTTCCAGACCCACATCGGGCTCTGTGCTAAATGTTTGCTCAGAGCCTGGAGCCTGCTTCGGATTCTGTGTCTCCATCTCTCTCTGCCCCTCCTCCGTTTGAGCTCTGTGTCACTCTGTCTCTCAAAAAAATTAATAAATGTAAAAAAATGTTTTTAAAGTGATAAGGGAAGGAGAAAAGCTTCACGGAGGAGAAAGCTGGCACACATCACCTTCACTAAGTGATCAACATTGCTTTTGAATTTTCTGTTGTCATGTAAGACATCACCAGGACAATTGGAGAAGACTCAAAAAGCACCATCAATGATATAATAGTATTGTATCAATATTGATTTAATCATTGTGCTGAGGCGATGGGAGAGAACGTCTTTGGTTTTAGGAACTACATCCTGAATGAAGTATGGATAGGTATAAAGGGCCAGAATGTCTCCAACTGACTTCCAAATCATTTAGGGGAAAAAGATGGAGAAAGAGAGAACCGAGCAGATGTGACAACGTTGGGTCCAATTTGTAGGTCTGGGGAGGAGTGTGCACGAAGCGATGGGCTGTACTCTTCATGCAGCATTTCACAGAGCCCGAACATCAGAGCAAAATGAAGAGTTTTCAATTTTGAAACACTCATTTGGGGCTTTTCATTTCACGTTGTTTTTGTTCAGTTGGCTTTGATTTGACATTTAAGCACATTGCACTCTGAATGCATGATCAGAAAGCTGAGAAATGAGAGCTTGGTTCCTAGGTCACGAATATAGGCAGTGAACCCCTTTGTTGGCCTTCAAGGAAGGCTTGGGGAGACCTCACCACCAACCCGCTGAGCATCTTCTGTTGGCAGGTCTCTCTGGTGCAATTTTCCTCGATCTAGCTGCTTTCCATTGCATTGGAGCAGGAAACCAAACGTAAACCCAGACTCCTGTGTTGTCATGGAAACCTGCTTTAATACATTTAGGAGTCCGGAGGCAAAAAAAAAAAAAAAAAAAAAAAGAGTACAGACTGAGTTCACTTGTAAATAGCATTGCAAAAAGCCAGCATGGAGAATTTACTAATAGAACCAGGCAAATTAAAACAAAAAAAACACCAACTCCAGGACCAAGTGGAACTCAGCAGCCCAGGAGGGCAAAGACGGTTCAATGCTAGGGACTCTAGAGTCGAGATCATTGTTTCCATAGATCCAAGGAAAGAAGGAGCATGAGCCCCTCCCTGACACTACAAATGTATTTGATGAATTCCGTAGCCATTCAAAAATGAAACCGTGAGGGGTGCCTAGGTGGCTCGGTTGGTTGGACGTCCGGCTTTGGCTCAGGTCATGATCTCGCAGTTTGTGGGTTCGAGCCCTGCCTAGGGCTCTGTGCCAACACCTCAGAGCCTGGAGCCTCCTTCGGATTCTGAGTCTCCCCCTCTCTCTACCCCTCCCATGCTCATGCTCTGTCTCTCAATAATAAAAAAAAAAATGTTCAAAAAAATGAAACCATGAGACTCTACAATGTGGAAATACTGTTTTAAAATTTCAAAGTAGGGAATGTTTCTTGAAGCAAGGCGTAAGTCCCAAATCAAAAATCCAAAAATAACAAATTTGGCTACGTAAAAACTAAGATTATAGGAATAGCAAAAAGAAAATTCATGCATAAAACCAAAAATCAGATTTTTAAAAGTGAGATAATTTTTAAGAGAGAAAAAAAATTAAATGACAGATAAAGGACATGCATTATATTACAAAATGTACAAAACCTAATATTAATATTTTTCAGCAAGAAAAAAATCTCCAAGCTCTTGTTTGCCAAAATTAAAATGGCAAAGGACATGAGTGGGGAGCCCACAGAAACAGACTGATGAAAAGAAGAAAAAAAAGGAATACAAAAGGTATTCATATAAAACATATAAAAAGATGTTCAGCTTTTTTCCTGGAGATATGCCCACATCACTTTTGCCGAGTTTGCCCACAATCAGAAAAATGGGCAACACGATATGAACGTTTGTAAGAAAGCAGACACTCTCGTAATCACTGTTATAAATTAGGTCAGTCAATCAAAGCGATGTGATTTGGCAATGACTTTCAACAAGGAAATTGCACTGACCCTTTCTACCTTTCATCTCATTTCCAGGAATTTATATGCTGCACAGATAGACTCCCATGAGTATAAAAATATATATATTCACAAGACTATTCACTGTAACAAAACCTAGAACAAAACCTAAATAATTTTTCCCCAAGAAACAGGGAGACCTATCCATTCTCCTCAAAATACCTAGCCAGTTCAAATATTTCAAATTTTTCTTGTTCTTTCTCTTTTCTTTTTCATCTCTTATACCGTTCACATGGGGTTTGCATCAATAAATTATAGTAACTTACAATAGTCTCATATTTTTCCCTTTTTTTTTTTAATTTGGAGGCTATAAAGGCAGGGTGTGACATTGATATAAGAAAACAGATATCGGGGCGCCTGGGTGGCTCAGTCGGTGAAGCATCCGACTTCCGCTCAGGTCATGATTTCACGGTTCGTGAGTTCAAATCCCGTGTCGGGCTCTGTGCTGACAGCTCAGAGCCTGGAGCCTGCTTCGGATGCTGTGTCTCCCTCTCTCTCTCTGCCCCTTCCCCCCTTGCGCTCTGTCTCAAAAAATAAAACGAATAAACATTAAAAAATTTTTAAAAATAAATCTCCGTTTCTGACCCATATTCAAATACAATGGTTTATTGTTTTGCTTATTTTTTATTGTAGTAAAATGTGCATAACATAGAATTTACCATTTTAACCATTTTCCAGTGTACAACTCAGGGTATTTAGTATATGCACAGTACCATAATGCCATTACACTGACTGCAATTTTTTTTTTCATTGTCCCAAATGGAAACCCCATACCATTGAGCCGCTTCTCATCTCCCCTCCCCTCAGCCCCCGGCAACCGCTAATCTACTTTCTGTCTCTCTGGATTTGCCTGTCCTGGACATTCCATATAAATGGAATCATGTAACATGTGACCTTTTGTGCCTGGCTGCGTTCGCACTTAGTGTAATGCTTGCAAGTTGCGTCCATATTGTAGCAGGGATTAGCACTTCATTCCTTTTTCTGGCTGAATGATATTCCATGACCCATCGGATTTTGAATCGTCAGACCCTCCCCACGTTTCTGTCTTGAACCTACCCTTGAACTCACACTCTGAACCCTGGACTGTAGCTGAGATATAGCCCCTTGGAATTTCCGAGCGAGGGGCTCCTCCTGGTCTCCGATGCTACTGCAGCGCTGTCGAGATTGAGGCTTCATCTAAGTGAGTTTCAGAGAATTTACAGAGCAACTGGGTTGAACAAATGAAATGCTTGGAAGATGGAAAAGCTGGGGTGTCTGGGTGGCTCAGTCCGTTAAGCATCCAGCTCTTGAACTCAGCTCAAGTCCTTTTTTTTTTTTATTTATGTTTTTTATTTATTTTTGAGAGACAGAGGGAGACAGCGCGAGCAGGGGAGGGTCAGAGAGAGAGGGAGACACAGAATCTGAAGACAGGCTCCAGGCTCTGAGCTAGCTGTCAGCACAGAGCCCGATGCGGGGCTCGAACCCACGAACGGTGAGATCATGATCTGAGCCGAAGCCGGACGCTTAACTGACTGAGCCGCCCAGGCGCCCCATCAGCTCATGTCTTGATCTCAGGGTGGTGAATTCAAGCCCTGCATTGGGCTCCATGCTGGGCATGAAGCCTACTTAAAAAAAAATTTTTTTTTTAATTTTTAAAAAAAGATGGGGAAGCTCGACCCATCTGCGAGTATTCCTATTACCCCTGTGCGGTTTGCCTGTCCTTCCTACTTGCCTCCTCCCAGGGCAGCTTTCAAGGGGGAGAAAACAAAAAAGACATGATGGGACACATGTGAAAAATTTTTATTTCTCCAAAGCATTTCCTTTCCTTGCTGATATGTACAAGACTGTTTCCTACTGGCTGAGCGTGGGTTACAGGAATCTAGGTAGAAACACAGTATATAAAAAATTATAATTCAGGGCGCCTGGGTGGCCCTGTCAGTTAAGCGTCCAACTTCAACTCAGGTCATGATCTCACCATTTGTGGGTTCAATCCCCGCGTCAGGCTCTGTGCTGACAGCCTGGAGCCTGGAGCCTGCTTTGGATTCTGTGTCTCCCTCTCTCTCTGACCCTCCCCTGCTCTCTCTCTCTCTCTCTCTCTCTGAAATAAATAAACATTAAAAAGTTAAAAAAAAACAAGGAAAAAGATGAGTTAAATCTATGTGTACTAAGATGAGGAAATCTGCAAGATGCTATTTCTATACCAAAAAAAGTTAAAAGACTAGCATAAGTGAAATATAACCATTTGTGTTTCAATTGAATTTAATTTTTTGTTTTATGGAGAGAGAGAGCAAGCACAAGCAGAGGAGGGGCAGAAAGGAGGGGAGAGAGAGAGAGAGAGAGAGAGAGAGAATCTTAAGCAGGCTTCATGCTCAGCGCAGAGCCTGACCCCCCAACCCTGAGATCGTGAGATCATGAGCTCATGACCTGAGCCGAAGTCAAGAGTCGGACGCTCAACCAACTGAGCCGCCCAGAAGCCCCTGACCATTTATGTTTTAAAAGAGAAGGTGAGATATAGCAACACAAATTAACATACACCTATTCACAGATGTTTCTAGATGCGTGACATTTCTTCCAAAGAATACACAGGAAACTGGCCAACCTTTTCTTATCTGTTTGGATTATGTAAATTATGTATGTTAATTCTCTTTTCAAAAATCAACATAAGACAGAGACATTTTTTTCAGAATAGCATCCCATATCTACAAAGTGAAATAAAATAAATACAGAGGAAAAAAATAAAAGTCTCTGACCCAGGGGTGCCTGGGGGGCTCAGTCGGTTGAGCATCCGACTTCGGCTCAGGTCACGATCTCACAGTTTTGTGGATTCAAGCCCCGCGTCGGGCCCTGGGCTGATGGCTCAGAGCCTGGAGCCTGCTTCCGATTCTGTGTGTCCCTCTCTCTCTCTGCCCCTCCCCTGCTCATGATCTGTCTCTCTCTGTCTCTCAAAAATAAATAAATGTTAAAAAAAAAAGTCTCTGACCCATTAAAAGAAGAACTATAGTACTTTATAGGGGGACATAATGTAGGACTTAAAAACAGAACACTGCATATGGGCATTCCCTCTGCCCCCCCAAAAAATACGTAAATCCAATTCAATATCAAAATTTATATTTAGGGACGCCTGGGTGGTTCAGTTGGTTAAGTGCCCCACTCTTGATTTCCGGTCAGGTCATGATCTCACAGTTTGTGAGTTCGAGCCCCACATCAGGCTTTGTGCTGACAGTGCAGATTCTAGAGCCTGCTTGGATTTCTTTGTCTCCCTCTCTCTGCCCCTTCCCGCTCATTCTCTCTCTCTCTCTCTCTCAAAAATAAACCTTAAAAAAATCTTTTAAAAATTTTCTATCTAGAGTAATACGTGAAAATTATCCTGCTGAAGTTCATCTAGAGGAGGGTTTCTCACCCTTGGAACTGTGGACATGGAGAGCCAGCCCATTCAGGGTCACGGGGGCTCGCCTATGTACCGTAGGGCATTCGGCAACCTCCCTGGTCCCTATGCCAGCAGCACTGCCCCAGTTGTGACAACCCAAATTGTCTCCAGACATTGCCAAGTATACCCCGGAAGGCAACCCCGGGGTTTTAGATCAGTGGGAACCACGGATCTAAAAAATCATTAGATCAGCACCAAGAAGAAAATATGGAAAAGAAGGTAATCAGGACAGCAATAACATTCTCAGACATTGAAATATTAAAACGCTGAAAGAGGGGCGCCTGGGGGACTCAGTCGATTAAGTGTCCGGCTTCAGCTCAGGTCATGATCTCGCAGTTTGTGAGTTCAAGCCCCGCGTCGGGCTCTGTGCTGACAGCTCAGAGCCTGGAGCCTGCTTCGGATTCTGTGTCTCCCTCTCTCTCTGTTCCTCCCCCGCCTGTGCTCTGTCTCTCTCTCTCTCTCAAATATAAATAAACATTACAAAAAAGTTTTAAGCTAAAATAATTCATATAGGCAAAGTACAGGCAGCCAGTTAAATCACTATATCAGAAGAACTAACCTAAAAATACACCCCCATTTTTTAATAAATTCGTTTCAAAAGTACCTCCCAATCACTTGGAAAAAGAAAAATTTCCCCCGATACCGTCAGTTAGCAAGAGGGGCTGAGATAATTATCTGGTAATTTGAGAAGGAAATTTATCAAGTCTTTAACATGTATATTTAAAAGCTAGATCTAGGATTGCCCCTGTGGCTCAGTTGATAAGCGTCTGACTCCTGATTTGGGCTCAGGTCATGACCCCAAGGTCACGGGATCAAGCCCACCAGTAGGGCTTGAGATTTTCTCTCTCTCTCTCTCCCTGTCCCTCTCCTCCACTCACACACACTCACTCTAAAAAATAACTTTTTAAAAAGGCTAGATCTTAAAGAGAGTCTAAATCTAATTGGCTAAACTTGAGATTCTTCTATTCTTCTAGAAAAAAAACACTAGATGAATATAGAATTAGGTGCGTATCAATCTTCCAAGAGAAAGCCCTTGTTAAGCATAACATCACCAAAAACATGATAATAACAATGTCAAGATTTCACTCCATGAAAATAAAAATGTCTACATATCCAAAAAGAAATGACAAAAATGAAAATATAAGCAACAGAATGGGGAAATATTTTCAACAAGCAACATACAAAAGAGGTCTATATCTGTAGTATGTAAAGGGTGTTTTCAAGTTGATAAGGGTTCTGCTTTCTAGATAACAAGCAAATGGTATCAAGGGACTGTTTCCAAGAGAAAACAAGACTGCCAAGGGGCCAACTGTTCAGGGTTACTTCTAACCAAAGAAACATGAGTGAAAATAATTTAGGCAGGTGCCATTTTTCACCGAGTGAATTCGCCAGTTTAAATATAGGATAAAAAGACATGACCCCTGTCTGATCCAGTCATTCCACCGTGAGGTTAACACCCACAAAGAATCGACAGCAGGAACGCAAACAGATGGTTTTAACCAACGTTCACAGTAGCCAAAAAGTAGAAGTAGCCCAATGCCCACTGATGGATGCATGAATAAGACACAGCGTGGTCCATCCATTCGCGTGATATTTTTCAGCCTTAGAAAAAATGAAATTCTAACACAGGCTACAAGGATGAACCTTAAAGAGATTATACTGAAGGAAATAAGCCAGACATGAAAGGACAAAGATTGTGTGATTCCGCTTGTACGAAGTAGCTACAGTAGTCAAATTCATGGGCAGAAAGTATATTGGAAGTTACCAGGGGCTGGAGGCAGAAGCGGGGATAAGGGATAGCTGTTTAACAGTACAGAGTTCCCGTCTGGGATGATAAAAATAATTCTGGGGATTTGCTAAGAGAGTAGAATGTAAGCATTCCCACCTCCAAAAAAAAAACAAAAAACGAAAACGAAACAAAACCAAAAGACGTAACTACATGAGCTGACGATGGCTGTGTTAATTACCCGGATCCTGGCGACCACGTCACAAAGTTCACATGTCAGATCAACACATTGTATACTTTAAGTGAGTTCGATTTGCTTGTCAATTATTGTACTTCAGTAAAGCTGGGGAAACGTTCTGGAAATGCATAGTGGTGATGCTTGCACAATAAATATTGTGATATATTCAGTGCCATTGAACTGTACGTTTAAATGTTTATTTATTTATTTATTTATTTTGAGAGAGAGAGAGAGAGAGAGAGAGAGAGTGAGTGCATGCGGGGGAGTGGAAGAGAGAGAGAGGGAGAGAGAGAACCCCAAGCAGGCTCCACATCTGTGCAGAGCCCGATGCCGGGCTCAAACTCACAAACCATGAGATCATCACCTGAGCCAACACTGAGAGTCAGACGCTCAACCGACTCAGCCAGCCAGGCGCCCCTGAACTGTACGTTTAAATATGGTTAAAACAGGGACGCCTGGCCAGCTCAGTCTGTGGAGCATGTGACTCTTGATCTCGGAGTTGTAGGTTCAAGCCCCACGTTGGGAGTGGAGATTACGGTAAAACAAATCTCTTAAAAAATGGTTAAAAGTTTTATTTTATAGATATTTTACCATGGTTTTTCTAAAGCAACAAAAAACACCTAAAAGGAGGGAGCTTAAATGCATTTTACGAAGAAACAAAAACACTCTGAAAAGGCTACGTACTGTATAATCCCATACTGTATAACCTGATGTTCTGAAAAAGACGAAATGAGAGAAAGTAAAAAAGATCGGGGGTTGCCAGGGGTTCCGGAGAAGGGAACGAGGGGTGGACAGGTGGGACCCAGGGGGGCGGGGGCAGTGAAACCATCCCCCGTGTAAGACTGTAATGGCGAATCCGTGTCCTTACACACCTGCCAAAACCCAAGGAAGACACGACGCCAACAGTGAACCTTCTGTACACTACGGACTTGCGTTAATCATAACGCATCCACGTTGGCTCGCTACTTGTGACAAATGCGCCACCCTAGGCAAGATGTTCATAATATGGAAAACTGAGGGGAGAAAGGGTACAGAAATTCCCTGTGTTTTCTGCAAACCTCAAACCACGCTACAAGTTTTTCCTAATAAAATTATGTCAAGTTTTAAGGTAATTTTTCTTAAAAAGGTTGGAGGGGTTGGAATTGGAAGAACATGCCTCAGACACCTTAGCCAACATCCCTGGGATGCAGTGAAAACAGCAGTTGTGGGATTGGGAGCGATCAAGAAACCCCTTTCCTGTTACTATTTATTTATTTATTTATTTATTTAGAGAGAGAGAGAGCAGATCAGGTGAAGGGCAGAGACAGAGGGAGAGAGAGAGGATTCCAAGCTGTCCAGCACGGAGCCGGATGCAGGGCTCGGGGCTCGAACTCACAAATAGTGACATCATGACCTGAGCTGAAACCGAGAGTCAGACGCTCAACCAACTGAGCTGCCCAGGCGCCGCCCTCCCCCAAAAGCCTTTCCTGTTTCTGAACTGTTCCCATGTAGGGCCTTTGCCAGGTCCGACCTTGAACTCCACACGCCCTCAGCCCAGTGCCGAGGGGCTGGCCCAACGCACAGGTGTCCCCCATGGACTCCAAGAGCCCCACCCCACTCCTGGCTGCCTGGCCGCCCCTTTAACTTAAGACTGAATGTACCATCACCAGTTCTGAGTCCTGAAGTCACCTCCTGATCATTCATTTAACAAATATTTATTGAGCATTTACTAGGCGCCAAACTGAGTGTATCCGCCTCCTACTGCTACTGTGATAAATTACCACGAACTTGGTAGCTCAAAATAACACATTTGTTATCACACGGTTCGGGGGGCGGGGGTCATAAGTCCAGAACTGTCTGGCTAAGCAAAAAGGTTCTTCTTCCTTCCAGAGGCTCTAGGAGAAAATCCTTTCTTTGCCTTTCTCGGCTTCTGGAGACTCATAGATCATTCCTCCGTCTTCAAAGCCCGCAACGTCAAGCCAAGTCTTCCTGCCGCCATCTCCTTGGTTTTGTCTCCCCTGCCTCCGTCCTCCACATTTAAGGACACTTGTGATCACACTGGGATCACACAGATAATCCAGGATAATCTCTCCATCTCCGGGTCAGCTGATTATCAACCTTAATGCCCCACGCACGCAATCTCACATGTTCATAGTTCCAGGGATTAGGAAGTGAATATCTTTGGAGGCGCTATTATCTTGCCTGCAGCGCTGCGGATGTGGCCTTAAGTAAAACAAATAAGATCGCTGCCCTTGTTTATAGAGGTGACAGTCTAGTGGTAGAAACCCAGCGATAAACATGCGGGGGGGGGGGGCGGGGAGGGGAGGGTAACCGTGAAGCTCTCTTGGATGCTTTTACATTAATGCCACCACTGGTTTGGAAAAAGGAAACATCGAGACTCCTAAAAGTACGCAATCCTTGATAGTGGCAATGCTGCCACCATCTCTGATCACAAAGGAGGTCAGTGAGAATGGAAGCAACACGCCACACGACATGGGGGTGGGGGTGGGGCCATACATAGAAAGGAGCAGGTGCCCGGGGCTCCAAGGTGGAGACAAGAGGAAATGCATGGGCTTCGTGAGCAAAGCTCAAAGAGGAGACTGGGAAATGAGGCTGCAGGGAGGGCGGGGGGCCCCCACGCAGATGAGGAGATGGAAGGGTGACCCCAGCCTGAGTCACACGGGGAGATGTGGACGACCACCTGAGTGTGAGGGGAAGCCAGCCGCGGGAGGGCTGGAGACGGGAACGGAGGGCGATCCTGCCACACTCCGTCTGGCCCTGCGGCGTCTTTGCCTTCGGGGCCAGTGGAGGCTCCTCTTCGCCCCTGGCACCCCCAAAACGACCACTGGAGCCCCCTTGCCGCTCACCGCCCGTCCTTCGGAAGATGGTGTCTCTTCTACGTGCACCATCCAGCATCTGGACGCTTCTCCCCAGCTCCTCGGTCCCCATCCTAGCTCACTCTGCCATTGCTCACCTGGACCAGCACAGTCCACCGTGGTACCTACACCACGCCCCCCCCGCCCCCCATGCCCCTTCTTGAACCCCACGGGTTGCCCTCCCCGAAGACGCCACCAGAGGGCGCCGGAGAGCACCCCAGTGCGGTCCTCCAGGGCCCCCCACCTTGGGAGTGCGGGGAAGGGGTCTGAGTCCTCCCTGTCTCCCTCTGCTCCAGCCGCACAGATTCTTCCCTCTTCCTCCAACACACCAGACCCAGTGCTGCCCCAGAGCCTTTGCGCAGGGCTGTGCCCTCTGCCTAGAACCCTCTTCCCACAGACACCCACATGGCCGCGTCCCTTCTGATCTCTGCTCAAATGTTAACTTCAGCAAGGACTTCTCAGAGCACCCTGTTTTAAAATCTGCATCCCACCCTCACCCCCAGGGGTTTCTGTCACCCTCTATCTCTCTCCTGGTTTGGGGGTGTGCTGGGTCGGGGGGGGGGTACTCAGGAGGAATATCCAGGAGGCAGCTAGATATTAGAGCCCAGGGCGAGGCAGGAGACAGGGTCTTCACTACACCAGGACACAGGATGAGCAGACCCTGGGAGGTTGTGTGGAGCGAGAAGCTGGCTTTGCCCTCGAAGCAGCGGTTCCTTGGTCATCTGCATTTATGAAACACCGACTGCATGCCAGCACCAGCTGGGCTCTGGTGATTCAGGAGTGGGGGTTCCCGTGGGGGTGGAGGGGTGCCAAGCCGAGGATTTGGATGCAAGGATGTATTAAAGAAGAGCTCCTATCCCGTGGGGAGCACTAGTGTGTGAATTGTGTCTCAGACTTTGTTCTCTCTCCGTGAAAGGGAATTGAGCCTTGTACTTCTTCTTTTTTTTTTTTTTTTGATGTTTTTTATTTATGTTTGAGAGAGAGAGAGACAGAGTGCGAATGCGAGGGAGCTGTCAGCACATGGCCTGACACGGGACTCGAACTCACGAACCACGAGATCACGACCTGAGCCGAAGTCGGACGCTTAACCGACTGAGCCACCCAGGCGGCTCGAGCCTTGTACTTCTGTGCCAGGCAGTCGTTAGCTGTGGGCCATGACGGGTAAGGAGGCAGGAGGCCTCCGGGCACTTCTGGCTCACCTCCGGGAGAGCCGGTGCAGAGCCGTGGGCAGCACCGAGGTCCACAGATGCGAGCTCGTAGTAGGAAAGCATGAGGGGTGGGGATGAGCCCACGGAGCTGGGAGAGAGACCTGGGTGGGCACCAGCAAGTGCATGTCCAAGCCCGCTGTGCCACTTCTCCGAGTGTGATCTCAGACAAGCCCCTTCATGTCTCCGGACCTCGTTATGCAAGGACCTCATCTTTAAGACGGCGCCCACCCTGTACCTCCATTCTGCAAGTAGTACCGAGTCCCTACCGTGTGCCGAGACTGGGGATCCAGAGGTGAGCAGAGCAGCCGGGGAGGGAGACACACAACAAACAAAGTGAGTACCTGACATGTACAGTCGACTGGGCTGGGGTGTACGTCATGGAGAAAAATAGAACAGGGATATAGATGCTGCCGGGGAGGTGGTTTAAAGAGTGAAACTAAATGGAAAGATCCAGGGGCACCCGGGTGGCTCAGTTGGTTAAGTGTCCAACTTCGGCTCAGGTCATGATCTCACGGTTCCTGGGTTCAAGCCCCGCATCGGGCTCTGTGCTGACAGCTCAGAGCCTGGAGCCTGCTTCAGATGCTGTGTCTCCCTCTCTCTCTGCCCCTTCCCTGATCATTCTCTGTCTCTCTCTGTCTCAAAAAATAAATAAATAAACATTTTTAAAAATAAATAAATAAGAAGATCCTGGGGCACCTAGGTGGTTCGGTCAGTTGAGTGTCCGACTTTGGCTCAGGTCACGATCTCGCAGTTTGTGAGTTCGAGCCCCGCATCAGATTCTGTGCTGACAGCTCAGAGCCTGGAGCCTGTTTCAGATTCTGTGTCTCCCCTCTCTTTCTCTCTCTGCCCCTCCTGTGCTCACGCTGTCTCTCTGTCTCTCAAAAAATACATAAACATTAAAAACAATTTAAATCGGAAGGCCCAGAGAGCCTCTCTGATGTGGCCACATCTGTGCAGAGATTGGAAAGGAGTGAGAGAGGGAGCCTTGTGGGTATCTAAGGGAAGGGCATTCTAGTAAGAGAGAGCAGTGCAAAGGTCCTGAAGCAGGATGGCGCCCGGCTTGTTGGGGGAGTAGCAGGAGGCTGGTGTGGCTGGAGGCAGTTAAGTTCAGACAGGTAAGAGGTGACGCTCACGGCCCATTGTAAGAGCTTCAGATCTGACTCCTGGTCTGTGGATTATTTAACGGGGATTAAATGAGACGAGGCAGGCCATGCACTTAACACAGAGCCTGGCAGACAGCGAATGTTCAGGAAACATCAGCCAACGATGATTTCTTGAGACCATCAACGGAAAAGAACGTGGAGCCTTCTGTGAATTGCATCGAAAAATGGAACTCATAGACCATCCTGGTAATAAAATAATGGTCTCTCACCATCACCACCAGGCTATCAGCCAACAAAATCCTTAGAACTCAGCCTCTGCCTTACAGTTCTACGTGGCCTGACCTCCGGTCCAGGGGATGGCTCTGTCTGGGACCTCAGGGTCAGTACACCCAGCCCAGGAGAACCCAAGGGTCAGTATTGAAGTCACATCCTCTGTCCACCCATCAGGCAAGGCCAAAACAACCAGGAGCTGATACAACTCTATTCTGAGTAGGTCCCCACGCCTAGCCTGCCTTGCCCCACCTCTCTCTCCCTGTCTGAGAAATGGGAATGTGCTCGAGGGCGGGGGGGAAGGAATAAAATGATCCCAAGTGAGGAATTCAGCCAGCTGGGATAGTCAAGATGAACCCCAAGCTTTCAGTCCTTTCTCGCTCATTGATGTCTCTGGACCTCAGTTTCCACACCTGTGAAATAGGTGCTCGGAGTTGCCGAAGGATGATTTGGAGAAAGCTCCTTCCATCTTGTGCCTCTGCCGTCCCACGAATCTCTGCGCGTGTTTGCTGCTGCATTTCTCTAAGAGGAGACGGAAACAGCCCAACTGTCCATCTGCAGGGGACCAAGTAAATTAATACTAAAGAGCTTGCATGCTGTGGAACAAGGGTTGGTTTTTGTAAATAAAGTTTTATTGGCACAGAACCACACCCCTTTGTTTCTATGGTGTCTGTGTCTCCTTTTGAGCCACAACAGCAGAGGTAAGGGGTTGCAACAGAGACCATGGGATCTACAAAGCTAAATATTTACTCTCTGGCCCTTTAAGAAAATATTTGCCAAGTCCTGCTATGGAATATTACAGAATACTGACTACCATATCACCATGCTACTTTTAAGTAGCAGGCAAAGTCTTGTTTTTCAGATAGTGACATAGCAAGGTGAACATGACCGATCCACCAACTGACGAATGGGTCAAGAAGATGTGGTTTATACATACGACGGAATACTACTCGGCAATGAGAAAGAATGAAATCCTGCCATTTGCAACGACAGGGGTGGAAGTGGAGGGTGTTACGCTAAGTGAAATAAGTCAGTCAGAGAAAGACAGAGATCATATGTTTTCACTCATATGTGGAACTTGAGAAACTTAACAGAAGACCATGGGGGAGGGGAAGGGGGAAAACAGTTTCAAACAGAGAGGGAGGGAGGCAAACCATAAGAGACTCTCAAATACAGAGATCAAACTGAGGGTTGGCGCGGGGGAGGGGGAGGGGAAAGTGGGTGACGGGCATTGAGGAGGGCACTTGTTGGGATGAGCACTGGGTGTTGTATGGAAGCCAATTTGACAATAAATTATATTGAAACAAAGGATGAAGATGATCTATTATTACAGCAAAAAAAAAAGTTGCAGAAAATCACGCATAGTAGAATTCCATCTGGGCAAGTAGGTGGGTCTTATTTACTTATTGGAGCACGGATAGCGAACATAAGAAAGTATATACACAGATGTGTGTGTATGTTTATAACCTTCTGGGAGGATATACAAACGGTAATTTTTGTGGTTGGAATCACGACAGGGCACTTCCACATTCTCTGGTCTTGTGTTGTTTTTGTTTTGTTTTACAATATGTACCACTTTTTTTTTTCAATTAAGCAACTAAAAATGTTGAATTGAGGGGCGCCTGGGTGGCTCCGTCGTTTGGGTGCCCGACTTCGGCTCAGGTCATGATCTCGCGGTCTGTGGGTTCGAGCCCCGCGTTGGGCTCTGGGCTGACAGCTCGGAGCCTGGAGCCTGTTCGGATTCTGTGTCTCCCTCTCTCTCTGCCCCTCCCCTGCTCGCGCTCTGTCGCGAAAATAAATAAACATTTTAAAAAAATGTTGAATTGTGGCAAAATACACATAACAAAAATTTATTTTAACCATTTTTAAGTGTCCATTCTCATCTTGCAAAACTGAACTTCTGTCCGCCGTTAAGTACGAACTCCCCAACCCTCTCCCCCAGTCTCTGGCTCCCCCATCTGCGAACTCTAGCTCTGTGAATCCGATGATAGGGACCTCGCACAAGGGCAACCCTCAGTATGTGTCCTTTTGTGAGTGGCTTGTTTCACTGAGAATAATGTCTTCGAGTTTCATCCATGTTGGAGCAGGTGTGAGAATGTCCTTCCGTTTTTGCTGGAGGATATTCCGTTGTGTGGCTGGACCACATCTTGTTTATGCATTCATCCATCAACACGTGGGCTGCTTCTGCCTTTCAGCTATTGTGAATAATATTGCTATGAACATGAGTGTGCAAATATCTCTTCAAGCCTCTGCTTTCGGTATTTTGGGAATGTACCCATAAGTGGAATTGCTAGATCATGTGCCAGTTCTGTTTTTAATTCTTTTGAGGAACCACCACACTGCTTTCCACAGTGTCTGCAGTAGTTTATATTCCTCTCAGCAATACACAGCTTTTAAAATGAAATCCAACCTCACCGTCCGCTGTTCTGAGCAAAATGAATGTTACACGTTGGTAACATTTTGGAAAAAATAAATTTTACTAAGCCCAGTAGGGATGAAGTCCTTGCTCTCATGAATTCATGTTTTCGTCACAAAGACAGACCGTAACCACATAAATAAATAGTTTTCAGATTGTGCGGAGTGACAAATGCTGGACAGAGATTAACATAAAGTAACAGAATTGGAAGTAACTAGGCAGTTTTCTGCAGGCTTAACGTTTTTCACAATGAAAAAAAAAACACTTTAATGAGAATAGACTTTCAGTTTCACAAGATTAGAAGGTTCTGGAGTTGGGTTGCACTGAGAACTGTACACTTAGAAACGGTTAAGATGGTAAATTTTATGTTTTTTAGCACAATATTTGTAAAGATATTACACTCTGATGTTAGTTATATAAAATTTTAAGTACAAAAAATACAGTAAAAATAAAAAACGCACTCTTTTTATTTATTTATTTGAAAAAAAATTTTTAGTGTTTATTTATTTTTGAGAGGCGCCTGGGTGACTCAGTCAGTTAAGCGTCCGACTTCAGCTCAGGACATGATCTCACAGTTCGTGGGTTCGAGCCCCACGTCAGGCTCTGTGCTGACAGCTCAGAGCCTGGAGCCTGCTTCGAATTCTATGTCTCCTTCTCTCTCTGCCCCTCCTCCACTTGCTCATTCTCTCTCTCTCTCTCAAAAATTAAATAAATAAACATTTTTTAAAAAGTTATAAACCCACAGTGAGGTGTCACTCCTCACCTACCAGAATGGCCAAAATTAAAACCAATGACTTTACTAAGTGCCGTCCTGAAGGTGGAGGAACTGGAATTCCATCCACTGCTGACGGGGTTGTGAAATGATACAAACCCTTTGGAAGCAGCTCGGCGGTTTCTTGAGAAATCACACATGCACTTCCCATAGGAACCAGCCTTTCTACTCCGGAGTATTTACCCAGAAGAGGTGAACGCCTACGTGCGCGTGCAGATCTGTGTGGGAATGTCCACAGCTCTGTCTGTAACTGCCAGAAAATGGACACAAACCCGACGCCCATTCTCAGAAGAGCAAATAATGCAGTTATGCTATATCCGCCTGCTGGTAATGAAATGGAGAACAAACAATGGACACACTACAGCGTGAACGCATCTCAAAACCATTATGCCGAGTGAGATCACATGCTCAGACCAAAAACCAAAAACAAAACAACAAAAAAGAAAACATACCGTTTTTTGTATTGGTGATTTGGGGGCAGGGGTGAGACAGAAGGAACAATTATCAGGGGACAGTAAGAAATTTATTCTAAAAATATTTTTTAACATTTATTCATTTTCGAGAGACAGAGCACAAGCAGGGGACAAAAAGAGAGGGAGACACAGAATCCGAAGCAGCTCCAGGCTCCAAGCTGTCAGCACAGAGCCCGATGCGGGGCTCGAACTCACAAACCGTGAGATCATGACCTGAGCTGAAGTCGGATGCTCAACCGACTGAGCCACCCAGGCGCCCCATAAATTTAGGGGGTAACCATACATTCATGATCTTAATTGTCATTGATGGCCTTACAGGCGTACGAATATGTCAGAACTCATCAGATGATTTACTTTAAATATGTGCAACTTACTGGGTGTCTGTTTGGTTCTAGGTACTCTTGCCATAAACGTCTTTGCCGTGGACATTTTCACCGCAAACACTTTTGCCACTTAACCAATTGGCCGTAAGGCAATGTCACCATAAAAGATTAAAAAAAAAACTCACTGACAGTTTGATTTGACAGTGTGACTTCATCAAATTGGTTGACAGTTTGGTTTCATTTCTCCACTGACACAAAACCCCCATGTTTACACTGTATGAATCTTAGCCCTCACAATGGTCTACACACAGTAGTGCGGTTTTGAGCCCATGTACACCAGAGGACTTTGGAACATCGATCAATGGACGGCCGTGTGAAATACGTCAGAAACAACAGTGGAGAAGGCCCTCACAATGTAATACAAAGCTCAGTTACAAACATGCACATAGTATTTGGAAACGGATACATTTTTTTTTAAGTACTCTCTACACCCAACATGGGGCTTGAACCCCAGATCCCAAGGTCAACAGTCAGATGCTCTACCGACTGAGCCAGCCAGGCACCACCGGATACCTCTCTTAATGAAGGAAGAAATGTTTGGGAGAAGAAAGAAAAAGTGGGATACCGAACGGGGAGAAGAACCCACGAACAAATACACGTACCACACTATGAACAGAAGACTTCGAAGACAAGTCCTCGGGTACAATCCACAAAAGGAAATCAGTTACTCGCCCAGTATTGCCGTGAATCGACACTCCACACGTGGAATGTGTTCCGATATATTTCGCAAGAACGTCTTTCCAATTTCGTTATTCATTTTTCATGTTTCATTATGTCCTTGATTTTTTTGTCTGTGATTTTATCTTTTACGGCAAAATTGCCTCAAAGTCAATTAGTTACACGGCAGAAATCTTTGCAGCAAAGATGCTTACAACGGAAATATCGGCCACGAATCACTTACACCTCAACAAAGCCACTGGAAATAAAAGCAATGCGGTCCCTGTGAGCCCAAAGTAGTTCTAGGACACAAGCACCTGCTGGGTCTTTCCGGCTCTGCAGACCCTTCCCCTCCCCTGTGTACTGCGCGTGGCCACCTCCCGACCTCCCAGCTTCCGCTCCTGCCCCCTGGAGTCCATTCTCAGCACTGCAGCCCTGGGGCTTTTCTTTATCTTCAATACAATGCAGTCCACCCAGCCCAGGGCAAAGCCCCTCATCGCTGCCCCTGCTGACCTCCCACCACACTCTCTCTAGCTCTCTATGTTTCTGCAAAATGAAATCTTTCAGCACCACCCATCAGAAAGGCTCTGTTCACTACTGTGTCCCCAGTGCCTGGAGCAAGGCTTGGGTCACTGCAGGCATCCTGGGAATTTATTGTTTCTTCAATAAATATTCGTGGAGCCCCCTCTTTGGGCCTGGTTCTGGAATTGGCACTAGAAAACAGTGCTCTCTGTGAGCCCTCATGGAACTTACAGTTGAATCAAATAATCCCACAAATGTATTAATATTTTACATCATAGTATATTGAATTATATAATTTATAAATATAATAGATAAACGTATTATTACAAGGGTCATTCATTATTACAAGGGTGCTTGTTCAACTGCACCATGTCTGTAATTACTGCTAATAATCATTTCTAGCACCCAGCGGGTCTGTCATCCCTCTGCGGCTGCTCTCTCAACTGGAAAGAACTTCTCCATCTAGAAAACTTCTGTCCATCCATCAAAACACAGCTTATGCTTTACTTCCCCGGACGCCTCTCCCCCTACACTTCACGACGTGAACACCTCTCTCTACAGTGCTGCCCTAGAAATCAACTTCGGAAGCATGCAACTCAAGCAGCGGGTAAAAGAGCAGCAAAAGCTGAGAAAGGAATTTGTAATGAGTTTCAAAGACCTTCATCAATTAGCACACAAAAAACACACAAAAGGAATATGGGGACTGAATAGCCAGTTTTCCCAAGAAACAGAAAGAAAACAAGCACTATTCTCTAAAACTAGATAGAGTGGGGCTTTTTTTTTAATGTTTTTATTTATTTTTGAGAGAGAGACAGAGCGTGAGCAGGGGAGAAGCAGAGAGACACAGAATCCGAAGCAGGCTCCAGGCTCTGAGCTGTCAGCACAGAGCCCGACGCGGGACTCGAGCCCACGGACCGTGAGATCATGACCTGAGCCGAAGCTGGATGCTTAACCGACTGAGCCACTCAGGCAAACTGGGCTTCTTTAAAATGAGAGAATATGACATACTACACTATGCTGAAAAATTTGAAAATCTCCATGGAATTTGAGGTCTTCACAGGTATATACATTACCAGTATTAACTCAAGAAGGGACTGGACACCAGGGAGCCTGGCTGACTCGCTCGGTAGAGCGTGCAACTCTTGATCTCCCGGTTGTGAGTTCGAGCCCCATGTCGGCTGTTAGAGATCACTTAAAAATAAAATATTTTTTAAATGAGAAAGAGTAGAATATTTGAATGAATCAATAAATAATGATGAAAAAACTAAGGATATTATCAAAAATAACCCTCCAAAAAAAGGTCAATCCAATTCAAAAAGGCTATGCCGTTGTTCCACCTTCGAAAGTTCAAGAAATAGGTAAACATTTCCAAAATAGATGGAAAACTTTCCAATCATTCTATAAACAGCCCAAACCTGATACAAAACCTAACAACCTAGGAAGAAACGTTAAAACCAATCTCACCATATATATACATATATATATATACATATATATATACACACACACATATATATAGGGAGAGAGGGAGAGAGAGAGAGAGAGAGCAAAAGTACTAAATAAAACCTAACTTCACAGACCCATCCATAATTCTGAAACCTAAAAAGCTCTGAAAAACTGAACTTTTGGGGTAAATTTGGCACCAGAACTAAGCTGGTAGCCAACTTGATCCAAAGGGACTCTCTTTATAGGGTTTATGACACAAAATGTGAATATTTGTGCTTTTTTTTTTTTTTTTTTTTGCTGCTAAAATACGAATGTGCTTGATTACAAGGTCCTTCTGCACATCCTGTTAGGTGTATTCAGTGACAGTACGCTATATGCAATCTGGTGTGTGTGTGTGTGTGTGTGTGTGGGAAGTTAATCATTTGCCACGACCTTAGAGGTTACTCCCGGGAATGCAAGGACAAATCAATGTCGGCCCCGACAGAATGGGTCTCTTCATAACTCCCCGCTCAGCAACATCTCGGTGGTAGCTTGAAATCATTCACGACAGGATGTGATCACGACAGAATGTGATCACCGCAGACACTGGCAAATGCCTCAGGACCCATTTTTCCCCACTTGACAGCACCCCCACTGAACGCTGAAGACTTGTAAATGAAATTCACTGTCAGTGCAAGAACACTCGTGCATGTTCATCTCCAAAGAAGATCAGAAAGTTATTTCAAACACTCTTGGTCCAGCTCTGATGCAAAAATGTAACAAGTTAGTAACAGGAGATTTTTATGGTCTAGGAGGATGACAGAGCATTCGGTTATGCACACAGGCTCCGAAGGTCGATGACCTGTGTTTAAAATCCTGATTCCTCCTTTGGCTGCTTTTCCTTGAATTTTCTGAACTTAAGCTTCTTCCTGAAGAAGGGGATGTTTTTAGGAATTAAATGAAACAATCCCTGGAAAATGCTTAGGAAAGTACCCAGCAAATATTAAGAATCTAGTGAATGGTAGCTATTGCTATTAATTGTCAAATATGAAAAAAAAAAGTACTTTCCTAATAAGAAATCATTTTATCTCAACGATTCCATCATGTTTAATAGAGAAACACATGCTTTCTTGTTACAATGAAAGGAAAGAATATGTTACCAGTACTAGTTAATATTCAGATGCCCTAACAATCACAGTAGAACAAGAAAAAAAAGGGGGGGGGGAATAAGCATCAAGAGAAAAGGAAATCAATTAATATTTCTCTACAGGAAATAACCTTATTGACCCCAGAAAAATCTAGCCAAAAAACTATTAGTGTTAATAAGAATTCAGGAAGCCAACAGGGTACAAAATAAATACATAAATGTGAACAGACCAGTAATTACCAGGAAACATAATGGGGAAATGACTCATTTCATAATATTCACCCAAAATATGTATAATCTATGAATATATTTCATAATAGCTGTATAGGGGTTAACATGAACAGATCATTAAACTTGTTTTTTTCAAAATTGTTACATTTTTAAGGGATTAAAAAAAACTAAACAAACAGATATTCCTGGATGAGAAGAATATTATGAAGATGTTACTATGGTACAGATAACAAAAAAGATGGATTTATAGAAAAGGACAAAAAATCCTTAAACAGATCCAAATATAGATAATTCTTTGGTATCTATAAATGAGGAACTTCAAACCAGAATGCAAACAGCTACTTATTCAATAAATGGACCTGGGACAACTGAGTAATCATTTAAGAAAAAAAATTAAGTCTCACCCACACATCAACCCTCACAACCAAATAAATTCCAGATGGACAAAAAAGTGAAACGTAAAAACACTGCAGTAACACTCCACTAGAAGAAAATAGGAGATGAATATTTACCAATGGTATAAATAATAAAGGAAAAGACTGATACATTTGCCTAGACAAAAAATTTAAATTTCTAGGGACTAAAAACCACTTTTAAAAAGTTAAAAGAGGGGCACCCGGGTGGCTCAGTCGGTTGAGCGTCCGACTCCTGATTTTGGTTCAGGTCATGATCTCATGGTTCGTGAGGTCAAGCCCCACATCGGGCTCTGCACTGACAATGGGAGCCTGCTTGGGATTCTCTGTCTCTCCCTCTGCCTGTGCCCCTCCCCTGCTCAGGCTAGAGCCGGCTGGCTGAGTTGGTGCAGCTTTGAAGCATGTGACTCTTGATCTCAGGGTCATGGGTTCAAGCCCTACGTTGGGTGTAGAGATTTTACTTAAATAAATAAGACTTTTAAAAATTTTTTTCTAGAAAAGAATATATGAGGGGCACCTGGGTGGCTCAGTTGGTTAAGCGTCCAACTCTTGACTTCAGCTCAGGTTATGATCTCACAGTTTGTGAGATCGAGCTCCGAGTCAGACTCTGTGCTGACAGTTTGGAGCCTGCTTGGGATGCTCTCTCTCCATCTCTCTCTTTCTTTCCCTACCCCACTCACAGGATCTCTCTCTCACTCTCTCTCTCTCAAAATAAATAAATAAAAACTTTTTAAAAAATCTTTTAAAAAATATTTGAAACACATTTGCAGAAGGATACTTTTTAAATTTTTTTATTTTTAAATTTATTTATTTATTTTGAGAGAGACAGCACAAGCGGGGGAGGGGCAGAGAGCGAGGGAAAGAGAAAGAATCCCAACCAGGCTCCTCATTGCCAGTGCAGAGCCAAACAAGGGCTCAAACCCACAAACCGTGAGATCAGGACCTGAGCCGAAACCAAGAGTCAGACGCTTAACCAACTGAGCCACCCAGATGTCCCACAAAAGACTACGTTTTATGTAAGAAATCTTAGAAATCAGGGCGCCTGGGTGGCTCAGTCAGTTGGTTAAGCGTCCAACTTTGGCTCAGGTCATGGTCACTTGGTTCGTGAGTTCAAGGCCCTCATCGAGCTCTGTGCTGACAGCTCAGAGCCTGGAGCCTGCTTCCGATTCTGTGTCTCCCTCCCTCTCTGCCCCTCCCCTGCTCATGCTCTGTCTCTCTCTCTCTCTCTCTCTCTCTCTCTCTCAAAAATAAATAAATTTAAAAAAGAAAGAAATCTTAGAATTTCTTCAATATGGGAAATATGAAAAACTCAAGGCCAAGAGATGCATGAAAAATTCATCCTTTTGGCTATCAGAAGTTTCTAAATTCAAATGAGCTGCATTAATCGCCTCTCAGTTTGGCACAACATGACATCCCATGCCAGTGAGGATGTGGGGAAACACAAACAACGAATGAACTCAAAGAGTATCATGAATGTAATAAAATTGTTTAAAAAATGGAGCAGAGAGATGTGATAGTGAGGGTATGCGTGGGAATTTCCACTTCAGAGAGAAGATAACATCTGACTCAAGACCTAGAGAATGAAAAGGTCCTCACTGTGAGGGTCTGGGAGGGAAGAGACACCAGGGAGAAGTAACAGCAAGTGCAAAGGCCCTGAGGTTGGAGAGGTCTGTCAGAAGAACAGAAAGACAGCCCATGTGTCAGGAGGGCGGTGAGCTGCAGACAGGAGCCCATTTCTTGGAAGGAGGATATAAAACGGCCTTTATAGCATCTCAGCCCTGGGCCTGGCACACGGCCAATGCTCAATAAATGTAACAATTGTTATGATGCCTTCAAAGAGAGGGGAGCCGCCTTTGCCGCCCCAGAGGCTGAACTTCAGGATGTGCCCTGGCCTTCAGACGTGGCCACGGTACAAGCGTGGGCCGTGGGAACCTCTGCGGGGCCTCGCTCAGGAAGGCCCTGACCCGTCGGTGCGTCATCTTCCTCAGACACGGCCCTACCGTTCCCCACACCCACCTGCTGGGAAAGGGGCTGGAGAGGCAGCACCAAGAGACCTCTGCCAGATGTCAAGGACTCCTTTTTTTTTTTTTTTTAATTTTTGAGTGACAGAGAGAGACAGTGTGAGCAGGGGAGGGGCAGGGAGAGAGGGAGACACAGAATCCGAAGCAGGCTCCAGGCTCTGAGCTGTCAGCACAGAGCCCGACGCGGGGCTCGAACCCAAGAACCATGAGATCATGACCTGAGCTGAAGTCAGACGCTTAACCGACTGAGCCACCCAGGCGCCCCTCCTTTTTTTTTTTTTAATGTTAATTTATATTTGAGAGAGAGAGAGAGAGAGAGAGAGCATGAGCCAGGGAGGGGCAGAGAGAGAGGGAGACACAGAATCCGAAGGAGGCTCCAGGCTCTGAGCTGTCAGCACAGAGCCCAACGCAGGGCTCGAACCCACAGACTGTGAGACCCTGGGCTGAGCTAAAGTTGGACGCCCAACTGACTGAGCCACACGGGAGGCCCTGGTCTGGTTTTTATTAGCTCCCATGGGATCCCCAGAGCCCCACACATACGCAAGGTGCTCCGTAGCCATTTGTGGACATGAATCTATGTGTGTGCAGCGCTGGGGGCTGGGAGGCAGGCGGGAGCGCAAGAGGATACTGAAGACAGAAGATGCACCGCTGCTCTGTGTGTGTCACATGTGTGCCCGCGTGTGCTGAGCATGGCTGTGAGTGCACCTGAGGCCGTCCAAGCATGGACGCCCACAGGAACCCCAGCGTGCCCTGAGCACAATCCGGCTCGCCATCCCGCGTGGGCACGCCTGTGCACACGCGAATCTCTGTGTGTCTGTGTGTGTCTGCCCAGTGGGCACACGCGTGTGCCTGCCTGGTGTGTTAGGGCATATCTGTGACTGTGGGATCACACGGGTGTCCATGTGTACCCATGTGTCTGGGTGTGTATTTGCAGGGGTGTATTTGAGTGTCTCCTTGCCTGTGTGCCTACTGACGTGCAAACGCGTGCTTGAACACGCCTGTGCAGGTGTCCCTACGAGTACATGTGTGTCCCCCACGTGCTGAGACGTGTACCCGCATGGGTGTGTCCGAGGGAGTCCGTGCCTGGTGCCCACAAGCCTGCAGACCTGGCGAGGCCTGATCCCAGGGTCTCCTGCCTCCGGGCACTGCTGTATTTCAGACCCGGAGAAGGGCTTGGCCCACGGAGACCTCCTCTCTCCTCCTAACCTTGACCCCAGCCCCTCCGGCCTCCCCCCACAAGCCAAATGCGCCTCCAAAGAACCAGGATGCAGGGGAGGAAATTCCTTCTGGAGGCTTCGGCGAGGACCCGGGGACTGTCTGGAGCGGCTCCCAGGGGCTGCGACCGCGCACGGGGGGCGGGGAGTTCGGACACTGGTCCTGCTCGCTGCGTCCAGCTCCTCGCCTCCACTGCCAAGTGCAGACACAGAACCGGACGACCAACGTGGTCTATCGGCTAGCTGTGAGCGGCGGGGGGTCCTCTGGAAGGTCACGGCCCCCAGTTCTCAGCACGCCCTCCCTGAGGGGCACTAAAAATCGGGCCCCGTTTCTGAGCCAGAGAGACGCGGAGGGGCAGGATGGCCCCCAAGCCTGGGCGACTCTGCCCCTGCGGTCCTGAAATGAGGGGCCGTCCCCCCGCGCCCCCGCCAAGGAACATCCGTCAGTGACTGAAGGTAGTTTGTTTGACGCACCAGCCGGGCGGGGTGCTTGTTATCTCGTGCGTGCAGGGCAGCACTACATCCTACGAGGCACAGAAAGCCCCCCACCCCCCGCTGCAAAGAAGGCTGCAACCCCACATGTGGACTGTGCCGAGGCTGAGAAACTCTTGCGAGGCTTTTTGAGAGCCTCATGGGCAGCAGAGAAGATTCTGAAGCATCTGGACATTTAGAGACATAAAAGGCGTCTCAGGTGCAAAAAACCTGATGCTTCAGGACATCAGAACAGATGAATCGCCAGGAGCCATGGAAAGACGCTCAGCATCATTTCTCATCGGGGAAATGCAAATCAGGCCCACCCCGAGATACCAGAACGGCCGGAGCGGAAAATTCCAGCAATACCAAGTGTGAGCACGATCATGGAGCACCTGGAACTCTCCACTCTTGCCAGCGGAATGTCAGATGGTCCGACCGGGCTCTGTGAGTCCAACCGGGCTGCGGAGTCGCGTGGACAGCCCAGGTTCCAGGCCGGAGGTGACCAAGCAGAGTATCGCTTTCCGGGCTCAAGACCGGGGGGCCTGGGGCTCGGGGTGCTCCCCACGGGGGACAAGGACCCCAGGTCAAGGGATTCAGGATTTTCTGTCCCTGGTTGGTACAAACGTCCAGTATAGTGTCAATGGCCTTGGCTTCTTGGGAGCCCTGCGCTGAGCGCGGCTGCTGCGTAAAAACCGCAGTCCTCGGGGCGCCTCGGGGTCCCCGACTCTTGATTTCGGCTCCGGTCATGATCTCACTATTCGCGAGATCAAGCCCCGTGGCAGGCTCTGTGCTGACAGCGCAGAGCCTGCTGGGTTACCCGCTCTCCCTCTCTCTCCCTCTCTGCCTTTCCGCACCTGCGCTGTCTCTGTCTCCCTCAAAATAAATAAATAAACTTAACAAAAAGGCCCGTCTTGCCCTCCAGGAGCGCACACACCAGAGGGGACACCAGCTGCTCAAGCGCAGCCACCTGCCGACACAGACCTGAACCGAGAAGAAGAGCCTGGGCGGGAGGGACCCCTGCGTTCAAAGATGTCCGCGGGGGTGTGGGGCGGGGGTGGGGACTCCCCCTCGGACTAGGGGGTCAGAAAAGGCGGCCTCAGACTGAGCCTCCACAGACACCGGCACTCGAGCTCGGGCACACACACACACATCTGCACCCCCGTTTCCTTCCCCCCCAAGGTATTTAGCCCCAAAGTAATGAGAAGAAGCCAGGGACTCCCGGGAGCTGATGCCTCCCGGTGGGGGGACACCTCCAGCTCCTGCCACCTCCCCCCCACAGGCGGGTGACGCCCAGCATCTGACCTGGCCCCTCCCCCGCTGTTCCCCCACATCTCCGTCTTCTCCAGCACCCCCAGGGGCGTCCTCACCCGCAAGCTTTCTCTTGCCGCACAGTCTGTCCGGTCTTCCACTCTACCCAGTGTCAGATCCCACCATGTGCCCAGTCTGCAAAATATACCCCGAATTCAACCCCCTTCCCTCCTCCCGCTGCCTCACCTCCCGCCCCTTCCCCTGGTCCCCCTGCTCCCACCCACATGCCCACCATCTGTCTTCCCCCCAGTGGCCTCCAAAGGGGATTCAGGTCCCTCCCTCCTGCCCACAGCCCTCCAGGGCTCCCACCTCTCTCCTGGTAAAAAGCCCAAGTCATCTCAAGGCACACAAGATCCTGCAGGACCTGCTTTGTCCCCTCCCTGCCCCCGCCTTCTCCCATTCTGCCCCTCACCCACTCTGCTCCAGCCACAGGGGCCTCCTCCCTGTTCCTCCAACATGCCAGGCAGGGCACTACCCCAGGACCTTTGCACGTGCTCTTCCATCTGTCCAAACTGTTCTTCGCCCTGATATTCCCACAGCTCACTCCTTTACCCCCTTCGGGTCTTTCGTTTTATTTTCTATCCGCTGCCACTTGAAAAGGCCAAACAGGGATGTCTGTGAGCTGCATTCTCTGCCGGAGTCCCAGTTCCAAATGGCACACGCGCACAGTAGGTGTTCCCTTAACATGCCTCAAAGGCTGAGTCGATGCTAGACATCGGTGCCGCTATTATCAGCCCATTATTTGTCCCTCACTCCCCTGTGGTCTCTCTGGGGGCAAGGGCTTTCTCCTGCTTTCAGCAAATGTTTGCTGAGGACCTACTAGGTGCCTAGTGGCAAAGGAAGTAGACACAAAGCCCTGCTCGCCCAAAATCTGCGTTCCAGCGCAGGAGGCAGATCGATGTGTGCGAACCACGAAATGATTTCAGAGAACGGCAAGCAAGTGCAGCCAGTAGAGAAAAGAAACCAAGGGGAGGTTTGCAGAGCGGAGGGGGGTGGGGAGGGGAGGCAGCGTCCCCCAGGCAGGTGCTGTTTGAGCAGAGGCTGAATTCGGGAGAAGGAGAGCTGCAGGGCGATGGGGGGAGGGGGGAGGTGCTTCAAGTTCAGCTCGCGCTGCCTCTGGGGCTGTCGCTGTGAGAACAAATGAAGGAGCAGCAGACACAGGCACACGTGACCAGGTGACCCCCCCCCCCACCCGGACCTGGGATTCTGTGACCCCTGAGGGCCTGGGAAGAGAGCCCCCCCCCCCCCCGCCCCTTCCTCCAGGGTTCCCAGACCCTGACGCAGGCTCCCCTGAAGGAAAAGGAAGAGCAGCCCCTGCCTTGTGGGCCAGCTGCTGGGGGGGGGGGGGCTTTTTCCCAACCCTCTTCCTTCCAGGGAACCAGAGAGGCTGCTGGAAGGTTCCAGGCACCGGAAATGAAAATGGGCACTTGGCGGGAAGCAGGCAGGGACGTTACACCCATACTTGAGCAGACCCTGAGGGCCCGCATCCCAACTGTTGACCCTGGGGCCTCCCGCGGGCCACCTCCCTCTGCATACAGCCCCTCATGGCTCCTCGTTGCCCTTGGGGCAAACCCTAAAGCGCTCTCTCTACCCATGTCTGGGAACCCCGTCCACACCGGCCTCCCTCTCTAGCTTCCTTGCTGTGGCCGCTTCCCACGCCGCCCCGCCCAGTGGCTCTCCTTGCTGCAGACGCATGGACTCACTTTGGGTCCCCCCTGCGGCCCTCGTCCCCCGGCCTCACCCGTCTTTCAGGTGTCTACTGGGCATTACTTCCTGGAAGCCCTCCGGGACTCCAAGTCCAAGTTCACCTGGGCTCCCCCCCAGGGAGCACAGGCCATGGTGCTATGTACCCACCATTTTGCCTGCGTCGACCCGAGCTCCGCAACGGCTTCCCACGCCTGGCACAGTGTGTGGCCCCAGAGAGATGCGCAACAGAGAGCGGGTGCTGTCTGGGGCAGGGAGGCGGGTTTCATCTGACCGCGACGGGCAGGGGCGGCCTGCCGCTGTCCCCGCTGTCCC
>CM053574.1:5559260-5812625 GCA_028646485.1 Cryptoprocta ferox | reverse complement strand
TACACACTGGAGTATTACTCAGCGATCAAAAAGAATGAAATCTTGCCATTTGCAACTACGTGGCTGGAACTCGAGGGTGTCAGGCTAAGCGAAGTCAGAGATAGACAAATATCCTATGACTTCACTCATATGTGGAATTTAAGACACAAAACACATGAACATAGGAGAAGGAAGCAAAAATAATATAAAAACAGGGAGGGGGCAAAACATAAGAGACTCTTAAATACGGAGAACACACAGAGGGTTGCTGGAGGGGATATGGGAGGGGGGATGGGCTAAACGGGTGAGGGGCATCAAGCCATCTACTCCTGAAACCACTGTTGCACTCCATGCTAACTAACTTGGATGTAAATTTTAAAAATTAAAATTAAATAAATAAAATAACATTTGCTAAAAAAAAAAAAAAAAAGAGCCTGGGCGAGCCCCACATGCACCCAGGGGTCTCTGCAGGTGCACTGCTCTCTCTACACCCCACCCCCGAGTCTACCTGGAAGGCATCTACGTACCCACATGCCAGGCGGCCCGTGTCTCTGCGGACACCTAGTCCCCAAGTACCCACCCCAGTGAGCGCGGGAGCCGCGGCTGCGCGTTTCCTCCCGACCCCACCCCACGCTCAGTGCCTCAGGTCGGTGTTGAAATCAGCTACGTGGGGGGATTTACACCACGGGCGGCAGCACATGCTGCGTACACATCAGGGCTCCTCTCTCTCTCTCTCTCTCTCTCTCTCTCTCTTTGTGGGAGAGGTGGCTGCTACACATTTACCAGAACGCCACGGGGACCCAGGGGCCTCCCACGCACGAGCCAGGGAGGATCCCTGGGGGTCCCAGCGCCCGTGTCTTTGTGGATACACGTGACCCGTGTGCCTCGGGTGAGGCCCTGGCATCCCCTTCCTCTTCAGCAGTTGTCCCCACAGGAAGCCGCCAGGGGCGGGGGGGGGGGGGGCAAAGGTGCCGAGGCTTCCCGCCCCGCTCCCCACCCCACCTCTGCTCGGGCCGCACCAGCTGAGCAGCAGGGGAGAGTCCCGGCTTCAAGAACCTGGCCCGGGCTGTCCTCAGCCCCCTGCGTCAGCCCGAGGCTGGGATCTATGCAGAGGCACCGGGCAGGCGGGCGGGCAGTTGAGAAAGAGGAAGCTGAGGCACAGTTGGGTCACCCTGCGGTTCCCCGGGGCCCCGCCGGCGCTCCCCCTGCGCGGTCTGGAAGTCTCAGCCGTGGGTCGTGGGGGCCACGGAACTGGTAGCCAGGCCGGGTGCCCACGGCAGCGAGGACAAGCCTCTCTCTGGTGAGTGACCATCATGGGGGCCTGGGGGACAGGTGACCGACAGAGACGGAGTGGCAGCGGGGGGGGGGGGTCCGGAGGGGCAGCGGATAGACCACCCACAGCTCCCCTCCACCTCCCCGCCAGCCTGCTTCCTGAGTGGGCGGGGATGGCCGTTTGCCCGGTGTGTCTGTTCTGCTGACATCTGTGCTCCCGAAAGGTCACCACCGGGGCCTGGGGTCCGCGACATGTGCAGCAGACAAGATAGGAAGATAGAGCCTCCTTGTAGCCAAAGTCTGCTTAGGGGACACAGGCAGGGGTGAAGGAGGGTGCTGGCTGGGGCAGAGTCCCCGCCCCAGGCAGGCTTCACTTCCTAAACTGGATCCCAGGGCCGCCAGGGACCTCCCTGAAGCAGAATCCAAAGATTGGGGCTGGGGTGGGCGTCTGACTTTCAAAACAAACACTGCCTCTTAAGGCTGACGTCTGAGAGGCCGTCGTGAGCAGGGCCCAGCCCAATCTTCCCAGGTCATCTGAGGAGGAGGGGGAAGACTCCTCTCCCAGGAAGCCCTCCAGGTTGGAGCTGTGACCCCAGGGAGGCGCCCCCTGGCTCCCACCAAAGCCCGCTTTGGGGAGCCTCACACCCGTCCGCCCCGGGGTGGGGCCAAGGGGGAAGAGGGTTGCGGTTTGAGCAGGGCGCACCCAGGCCGGCTTCCGCCCAGCCCCGGGCCCGCCTAGCCTGCAGGCGGCTTCAGTCTTCATGCAAAGTGGGGTCTGGTGGCCCAGGAGAACCCGGGAGGGGGTGAACTTGGAGGGGAGAGCTGGGGCCAGGGAGGACGGAGCTGGTGAGTTAGGCTGGGGGCACATGGGGAAAGCCTTGAATGCCATGCTCAGGGGGCTCACTCTCCGGGGTGTGTTCCGCTGGCGCAGTCAGTCTCCTGATGTTCCGAGCAACAGGCGGGCGGGCGTGACCACCAAGCTGCCGAGGGAGGGTGCCTCCCACTCTCATACCTTTGAGCTTTCTCGCCTCAGCTAGGAGCCCCTCTGGGAGGCCTTCCTGGCAGAAGCAGGCTTTTCACGGAACGTCAGCAGCAAACACATCAGCGTGTCTGTTCCGGGCCTTTCTCCACATGTCCCCTCGGCCTCCCAGCACCGGCACGGGACTGGACACACAGGCCAGTGCTCGATGCTGTGGTCTTGATGACAGAGGGGCGCGGTCGGCCGGATGCAGGCGCAGATCCTGGGGCCCGCGCCTCTGTGCGCCCATGAGGCAACGGACGTCACCACTCTGGCCCTGTTTGTTCCCTGCGTCAAAGGGTGTCCCGGACCTTGAATGTGAAATCTTAGCACGGTGCCCGGCACACAGTAGGAGCTCAGCGTGCCAGTCCCAGAGCCTTGTTTCCCTGAGCAGGTGTGTGTCTAGACACTCTCTGAGCCACCCCTAAAAAAGAGAGACTCCTGGGGGACCCCAACATCTGTCATCTATGCAGGCAGGGCTCTTTTGAAAGAGGGGCAAGCAGAAATGACAGCCACCGCCTTGGCCTCCGCGTGAGGCTGGCGCCGAGGGAGGGGCGGGGCTTCCACACCCACAGAGGGTCCCCCTACCTGCCCACCACCCAGAGGTCGGGGAGCCCCTGGACGCGTCTGCAACCTGTCCAGGGAAAACCTGGCGCACAGCTCCGTGAGCTATTCTCTGGGTTTCTACGTACAGGTCTGGCCATTTGCGTATAATTGTGTGTGCGTGTGCTTCTGGGTGTGAACATATGTCCGACTAGAGTGTGTATGTCTGCCATTGTCCGTGTGTGCTGGAGTATAGTGTGCGGGTTTTTATATCTTTCCGTTAGTGGAAGATTTGGGGGCATCTACTCATACTGTGAGCGCCGACGTCCCGAGGGATGGGCAGATGGGGTGGCCAGGGCCAGGGAGGACGGCATGCGACGGCCAAGGACAGAGTTGAAAGGTCAGACAGAGAGGGACGCCTGGGGGGCTCAGTCAGTTAAGCGTCCGACTTCGGCTCAGGTCATGATCTCACGATTCATGGGTTCGAGCCCCACACGGGCTCTGCGCTGACCCTGCAGAGCCTGCTTGGAGTCTGTCTCTCCCCCCAGCTCTCTCTGTCCTTCCCCAACTTGCACTGGCTCTCTCTCTCTCTCTCTCTCTCTCTCTCTCAAAATAAATAAACTTAAACAAATTAAAAAGAAAAAAAAAGATCAGACAGAGAAAGGAAGATGGGCCAAGGCAGAAGGGAGACTGGAGGACGAAAGAGGAAGGAGAAGTTTGTGGCGTGGGGTGGGGGAGGGGGAGGGGGGCTCCAGAAAGAAGGGGTCAGGGGCATCCAGCAAAGGTGAGGCTGAAAAATGGCCATTGGATTCAGCCCCCAGAGAGATCTAGAAGACTGGAGGGGATGGAAATAAGACTACAAGGGCTGTGGGCTCAAGTAGGTGTGAGAAGGCAAAGATAGGCCCGCAGATAACCCTTCCGGAAGGGAGGGAGGGGACGGAGGGTCACTCAAGGGAGAAGAGGGACAGACGGCCTTTTCCTCTGAGGGGGTGGCGGTGGGCCAGGACTCGAGAAAGAAAAAAGCCTTGATCCTCTCACCAGTGACAGTGGTTTGGGGCTGGGAAGCCACAGAAAGGATTTGGGGAGTGGGGGAAGGGGGTCCGCGGGGAACAAAGAATTTTTCAGACACAGGGAGCGAGGATGCAGTAGGGAGTTCCCACCACCAGGGGGAAGCACCGGCACGGCCGGACCGGAGCCCGCACACCTGACCACACACCCGACTCACACGTACACAACCGCGGGGACACACAGGAACCCAGGCAGGCACCAACACCCCTCACAGGTATCAGAAACAGGTTTCCCCAGGTCCCAGGTGAGTCATGTAGACCCAACCCCACAGATAGCATCAGGCGTTCAGAAACACACACACACACACACACACACACACACGGGCGCGCACACGCACACGCACAGGATTTCAGCGTTTTTTTTAAACGCCTAGATAACAATATTCAGCTGTAAAAAAAGAAGGTGGTCCTGCCATTCGTGACAACATGGATGGACTCTGAGGACATTACACTAAGTGAAGAAGTCAGACAGAGAAAGGCAAATCCTGTAAGATCTCACTTAACTGTGGAATCTGAAAACGGCAGCGAAACTGATAGAAAAAGAGATTGGATTTGTGGTTTCCAGAGACAGGGGGTGGGGAGAAGGGGGAGGAAGTGGAGGAAGGGGGTAAAAAGGAACAAACTTCCAGTTACGAGATAAATAAGTCCGGGGGATGTGGTGCGCACAGCGTGTGACCAGCGTCGACGCGCCGCGTGGTGTACTGGTAAAGTCACTAAGGGGGTGGAAACTAAGAGTTCTCGTCACAAGGAAAAAAAGACTGTTTTTCTTTTTTCTTTTTTCCTTTTTTTCTTTTTTTTTGTATCTAAGTGAGGTGATGGAAGTTAGCTAAATGTGTTGTGGTGATCATTCCACAGTATTCTGGAAGTCGAGTCGTGGTTCTGTGCGCCTTACAGGACACACAGCACTATAGGTCCGTCATATCTCAATAAAACTGGGGGTGGGGGGCGCCTGGGTGGATCCGTCAGTTAAGCGTCCGACCCTTGATTTCGGCTCAAGTCATGATCTCATGGTTCATGAGTTCAAGCCCCAAGTCAGGCTCTGCACTGACGGCACAGAGCCTGCTTGGGATTCTCTCTCTCCCTCTCTCTCTGCCCCTCCCTGAGCCCCGCTTTCTCTTAAAATAAATAAATAAAATAGAATAAAACACTTTGGTGGGGGGGAACCACCCAGATGTTCCTATTCACCCTCACACAGGCAACGTGACACTCAAGATTTGCGCTCAAACGCACACTCACAGGGGCGCATGGCTGGCTCAGTGGGAAGAGGGCACGACTTTGATCTCAGCGTCGTGAGTTCGAGCCCCACAGGGGGCGTATAGATTACTTAAATAAATAAAACTTAAACACACCCACACATACTCACAGGCGTGAAAATACACGCTCTGTGTGCGCACTCACAAACGCAGGGTCAAAATCACAGCCAGCGGTGCACACGTGCACACACACCCAAGCTCACCGCAGGACCCAGTCTACACTTGTTTTCCGAGGACCCCAATGTCACCCCCACTCACACTGCCGTTTTCTTCGGCTCCTCCTGGGCAAGTCTAGCCTGGCCAGGGTGTGAAGCCTATAGATGGAGGAGGGGTGGGAGAAGGGGGCTGTGCTCAGGGCTTGGCCGTCCCCCCAGGCTGGAGTCCCTGGCCCCCCAGCCCCCCTGCCCCAGCCCCAAGCTCCCATCAGCTGATGCATCTGGCAGCCCCTGGCGGCAGTCTCCGCCCCTCTTGCTGGCAGCCCCGGCTTGGCAGGGATCCCCAGCCAAACTCCTGCTCCGGGCCCTGCTGTTCACCCACACTCCCGCACGCCTGGGCCCCCATGGCTAACTCGGCGCTCAACCACTCCTGGCCAGCCCTCTCCAAGCTGTGGCTGAAGCGGTGGGCCTTCAAGAGAGGTAAGGGGGCGGGCAGTGACCAGCAGACATGTCCCCCCCCCCCACCGCCCACCCCGGGGCAGGGCTCCCTGGACAGCCTGGAGCCTTTCCTTTGCCTGGGGCACAGACTGCCTGATCGGGCCCCAAATTCCACGATCCCTAGTCCCCCCGGGGTCCGACAGAACATCACAGACTTATGGGGTCCCTGTCACTTCCGAAGAACCATCTCCCCAGGCTCAGCCTGGACCTTGTCTCCGGAAGTAAATTTGCAGAAAGAGAATCCACCCCAGAACCCCCTTGGGGCAGCCTGGTGACTTCCTGGGGGTTCCTGATGCTGTTTGCTCCCAGATGACAGCAGGGCTGAGGCTAGGAAGGCAGCAAAAGAGAGGAGGTTTGAGACTCCGAGGGGTTCTAGCAGTCACCTCCCTCAAACACAACGCGCGTTGGCTGGTGGCAATCCCCTCCCAGGTCCCGGGGCCTCAGTTTACTTCTGTGGGGGCCAGAGGGGTCCCTTGTATGATATCCCTGAGGCCTGGGTGAATTGCTTTGGCAAAAAGACCCTTCTCCTTAAATCTCAGGATGCATTTTCCCTTGAAGATGAGCAGACAGTGTCAGGGGCGACAGGGTGTGGGGGCCAGTGTGGTAGGATGTCCTTGCCCCCTGTGCCTCCTACCTTCTCACGACCCTGGCCCACTGCCATCCACTGCTTAGCCTCGACAAGCCCTGGCCAATGCCACCGGCATGAGCCAAGTGCCTGTGTAGGGTGACAGCGTGTTCATGCAGGGGGGAGGCCGGTGAGAAGATTCATTAGCTCATTCATTCCACCGACGCGTTGAGGGCTTATGTGTACCAGGCACCCTGCTTGGGTCAGGAAGGAGACAGGAGCATCAGAGGACCTGGAGGCTGGGGCTGGGGGGACAGAGGGAGGCCTGGAGACTGGGATGCGATAGAAGAATAGCCAGAAGAATGGAAGTTGCTCTCCAGTTGTTGAACTCTCGTGACGTTGAGAGAGGTTGAGTGACTTCCTCGAGGTCACACAGCAAGCGCCTGTTGGAAGAGCCAGGATCTGGAAACAGTTTGGTTCCAAAGCTCGCTCTGTGCTGTGTTCTGACTAGTAAACAAAGCTGCCAGTGTGGGCAGCTGGGGGGCCTGGGGAGGGTGTTTGAATCCACCCGTGGACGGCAATACCAGGGAACGAGGGCATCAACCGTGGACCACCCGAAGTCCCTGTCTGTGACCCGGATCCTTATGAAGTTCCACCCACTCCTGGCCTCTCCGCCCACCCCATCTTCCTGCCCAGGCTCATGGAGACTGATTCACAGACTGGCCGGTGGGGGAGTGAGCTGAGGAAACCAGCAGTCACTCTTACACCCTTTTATGGCTGGGGCTGCAGGGGCTAATGGTGGATGAGGAAGCCCGGAACGTGAATCCAGACTCCAGACTCCTTAGAGAGAAGCATGGTGTTGGGGAGTAGAGTCTTTCCTAACAACATCCTTCCCCCGAGGGGGGGGGGAATAGGGAGATACATAGAAAGAGAGTTTTGTTGTGGGCCCCTCTTAAGCTCTGTAACTGGCCATCTGGGCACCTAATGGGACTTCCTGGGAAAATGATTGGGTTGGATTTGGGGAAGCAAACAAGGCTGGGGAAAGGGTGGTTAGGACCTGTATTGAGGTTGCCTCCCCAAATGAGTAATGAGTACATTCTGTGCCTTAACCCGGTTTCCTTCTTGTCTGGCTTCTCTGACTCTGTTCTGTCCCCCTTCCACCTACATCTCCCCCCCACCCACACTCATCTCCTCAGAATGCCATTTCCTTAACGTAGTGCCTCACTGCCTCTGGACACTGCCACACCACCTATCCCACCTAACCATCCATCCACATATCCATGCTTCCATCCAACCAGCCAGCTAGCCAACTACCTATCCATGCAACCATGCATCCATCCATGCATGCATTCATCTGACCAACCATCTATCCGTCCATCTAATCATCCATCCATTCAATCAGCCAGCCACCCAACGTCCATCCATAAGTGTCCATGTATTTATGCATGCATGTATCCAGCCAACCAACCAGCCAGTTAGCCAACTATCCATTCATGCCACCATGCATCTATCCATCCATGCATTCACCTAACCATCCACCCACCCATCCATCCATCTAATCACCCATCCATCCATCCATCCAATCATCCATCCAATCATCTATCCATCCATCCATCCATCCATCCATCTAATCATCCATCCATCCATCCATCCATCCAATCATCCATCCAATCATCCATCCATCCATCCATCCATCCATCCAAACATCTAACCCATCTAATGATCCATCCATCCAAACATCCAGGAAACCAAGTATCCATTCATTCGTGCATCCTGGCATCCATCCATCCATTTATATAACCATCTAACCATCCATCCACCTATCCAACAATGCATTCACTCTCCGTCCAACCATCCGCCCATCCAATCATCTACTCACCCATCCATCCTCTCATCAGCTTACCACAGGATAGGCTGGTGGTTATAAACCCCTGCTTTGGAGTTGGAAATTCCTGGGTTCACATCATTACAACTCTGCCTCTCACCAGTATGTTATGACCTTGGGCAAGTCCTCTAAGCCTCAGTTTCCTCTTTAGTAAAGTGGGGACTTGGGGGCTTATGAGGATAGAAGAATGCAAAGTATATGAGAGGCTTAGCACTAGGCGGGGTATATAGGAGCTGATCAATACCCATAAGATTTTATCACTTGGAGCTGGAGGATGTGAAAGTGGGTCAGATATAGTACCTGCCCTCATGAACCTCATGGTCTGCAGCAGGGGTCAGCAAGGTGTTCTCTGAAGTGCCAGAGAGTAAATATTTTTGGCACGTGGTCTCTGATGCAGCTACTGAACTCTGCTGTTACAGCATGAAAGTGGTCATAGATAATATGTACACAAATGGGCAAGACTTGTGCTAATAAAACTTTATTTATAAAATCAGATGTTGAACCAGATTTGGCCCATGGAACTCCTGGCTTAGAAGGGAACAAGTAAATGGAGCGCCTGGGTGGCTCAGTTCAGCGTCCGACTTCAGCTCAAGTCATGATCTTGTGGTTTATGGGTCCGAGCCCCTCCTCGGGCTCTGTGCTGACAGCTCAGAGCCTGGAGCCTGCTTCTGATTCTTGTCTCCCTCTCTCTCTGCCCTTGCCCCACTCGCTCTCTGTCTCTCTCAAAAATAAACATTAAAAAAAAAAGAAGGAACAAGTAAACCAATTACAGTGCCACAGCGGGGTAGAAATTGTGGTTGACAATTGTTTGCATGGGAAAACCCCAACAAGAATTGTGGTCAGGCAGGGAGAGTAATTGTAGAGAAACAATGGCAGAGAAAAGAAAAGATGACAGAGTGGAGAAATGTCAGGGAGAGCTGACAGAGCTTGGTGTCCTGAGGGGTAGTGAGGAGGTAAGGCTGGTCTCCAGGTTTCTGGCCAGGTCACTGGGGAGATAGTGCAGTCACACTGCCACAGGGACATAGGAGGAGGAAAGAAAATTATGAGTTTGGTCTTGAAGGCTGGTGGTTGGGGTATGGATGAGAATACTAGGCAGCAATGATCAGATGCCACTGGAGACAATGTCTGGAGCCTGGCGGAAGAGAATCTGCCATCAAACTCAGAGTTTAGTGTAGTGTGCAACAACAGAGTCAGGGCTCAATCTGTAAGCAGGGTCAGGATTCAGCTTGTGAACTCAGTCCATAACACCAAGATCAGGAGTCAGTCTATGATATTGGGACTGGGGCTCAGTCCATGACACCAGGATCAGGACTCAGACTATGATATTGGGACTGGGGCTCAGTCCATGACACCAGGATCAGGACCCAGTCTATGATATTGGGACTGGGGCTCAGTCCATGACACCAGGATCAGGAGTCAGTCTATGATATTGGGACTGGGGCTCAGTCCATGACACCAGGATCAGGACTCAGATTATGATATTGGGACTGGGGCTCAGTCTATGACACCAGGATCGGGACTCAGACTATGATATTGGGATTGGGGCTCAGTCCATGACAGCAGGATCGGGACTCAGACTATGATACTGGGACTGGGGCTCAGTCCATGACAGCAGGATCGGGACTCAGACTATGATACTGGGATTGGGGCTCAGTCCATGACACCAGGATCGGGACTCAGTCTATGATATTGGGATTAAGGCTCAGTCTATGACACCAGGATGGGGCTAAGTCTGTAACATCAGGATCAGTGTTCAGCCCTATGACCTTTGGCATCAGGGTTTATAGTCTATGACACAGAGATTGGGGTTCAGCATGTTATACCAGGATCAGAGTTGAGTCTGTCATCAAAGTCAAGTCCAGCCTGTTCTTGGCTCAGAAGCTTCCATAGAAAAGGTAAACTCATCCCTGGCCTTTCACTTTCAGCCTGTGGACCACAGAACCCAACATCTGAGGTTCTGCCTTTGGCCTCTCCCCCCTGTCGAGGCCTCAGGCCTCCATGAGGCCCCTGCCCAGTGAAGCATGGGCAAGGGATGGGACTGACCCCTGGGCCAGCCCCCCCTCCCCTACCAGACTCGCATCAGCCTCCCGGACCCACCCCCACATCTGGTTTTTCTCCTTCGCGGCCTGCTTGTTTTGTTCCGACATTTCTCTGAGTCATAAATGCGGGTGGGGAAGGCGGGAGATGCAAGACATACTGAGAGCAGCAGAGCAGAGCCCTCAGTTAGCCTGTGAGGGCAGCGAGAACGCAGGCGTGGTGGAAGCAGTGAGGTCCGCACGCGGCAGCCCCAGAGCCTCAAAGCCTCCTCATTTACCCTGAAGGAAATGGAGCGGAAGCCCGCGTGCACCTGCCCTGTCAAAGTTCGACAACGGG
The DNA here is from genome assembly GCA_028646485.1 of Cryptoprocta ferox. Lineage (NCBI taxonomy): Eukaryota > Metazoa > Chordata > Mammalia > Carnivora > Eupleridae > Cryptoprocta > Cryptoprocta ferox. The sequence goes on along the minus strand of CM053574.1, from coordinate 5,802,017 downwards.
CCCTGGGAATTTGGGGGCAACAGTTTCACTGCGATGTAATTCACACACCGTACCATTCACCCATCTAACGTTCACAATTCAATAATTTTCACTATGTTCACAGTATTACACAACCATTATGGCAATCAACTTTTTAAAAATTTTTTAATATTTATTTATTATCGAGACAGAGAGAAACAGAGTATGAGCAGGGGAGAGGCAGAGAGAGAGGGAGACACAGAATCCGAAGCAGGCTCCAGGCTCTGAGCTGTCAGCACAGAGCCTGACGCAGGGCTCGAATCCACGAACAGTGAGATCGTGACCTGAGCCAAAGCCGGACGCTTAACCGACTGAGCCACCCAGGCACCCAGGCAATCAACTTTAGAGCATGTTCCCCACCCCAGCGGAAACTGTATCTCTCAGCTGTCACTCCATAACCCTCCATTTCCCCCACAGCCTTAGGGAACCACTAATCTACTTTCTGTCCCTACAGATTTCACCTACTGCAGACATTTTATAGAAATGGACTCGCGGAGCACGCGGTCTTTGTCGATGGGCTTCTTTGCTTATATTGTCTTCAAGGTCCATCCCCACGTTGTAGCAAAGTGTCCGAACTCCGTTCCTCTTGGTGGCTGAACACTATTGCGCTGCGTGCATACATCACCTCTTGTGTATCTGTTCATCCATTGGTGGCTCTTTGGGTTTTGTCCACTTCCTGACTCTTATACATAATACTGCTACGAGCAGTCACCTGTAAGCTTTTGGGTGGACGTGCGTTTCCATTTCCCGTGGGGATATACCTACACATGGGTTGGCGGGGTCATGTGATAGCTCTATGATTCTTTTTGTGGGACCACCACACAGTTTTCCAGTCTCCTGTGTTTCTGCATGCATGCATGTGCCCACAGAACCCCGCTCGTCTGTCCACAAAGTGCGTTTATTTCTGCCTTGGCTGTTTTCTGCTGCTCTTGCTCAGAGACCTTGGCAATTCTGTATTCATGATTTCTTATTCTTTTGTAAAAGAAGCCTCCTCCAGATTGTGGTCATCTCGGGGCCCCAAAGGGTGGAGCAGTGTTTGTAGGTTCACAGCCAGGAGGAGAGGGGACGTGAGTGGGTGCAGACGGCCCCGTTGGAATGGAGGGACATCATCAGCCTTCCCCTGTGCCGGCAAGAATGGCCACAGCCAAGGTGGCCACGTATGTATCACCCTAGCTAGACCCTTTGGAGAATGAAAGCGGATGTTGGCTCGTAATTACCCTGGCTCAGCATTAACTAGGATGGTCCCCAGCAAACCAAGACATGGGATCACCCAGCCCCAGGGGACCCAAGCTGCGGACCTAACTCGGCACTTTCCAAAGGCATCTGACCTCCCACTCCCCACCCCATCTCTGCCCCATCTGAGACCACCATTGCTCTGACTTAGGACACGCTGGTCTCCTCCCTGGTTTGGGCAGAGCCAGGGGTGTCTTTGAAGGGGGACGGGTGGAGGAGTGAAGATGTCAAGGCAATGCAGGGAAATGAAATGTACATGAAGGGGTGGTAGACAGAGATTTCTGGAAGGAACAGGATGAGGTCTTCAGGCAGGCAGCCTTAGAGCAGGGATGGAGGGGGAGGGTCTCAAGCAGCAGATCCTGCAGGGGCAGGGACCAGGCAAAGAAGGAATATCTTGGTGGATATCAGTGGACGGGCTAAGAGTCTCAATATTCTTCCTGGAGCCAAACAGGAAGACTCCGCGGGGATTTGAATAGGTAGGGTGACCACTCTAGCTGCATTGTAAAGGGCAGAGGGAGAGAAAAAAATGGGTGCCCCCCACCTCTTCCCACAGCAAGGGGCTCAGCCCAAGACCCAATATCAAGCCAGGGCACCCTCCTAACCTAGAGAGCAAGGAAGATGGCCAAGACTGGCCAAGTATCCCAGGACTATGCTCTACACACGCTGGGTCCCTGCTTCCTCCTCAAAGCTCTGAAAGGCAGGCATTGCCCCACCCACCTTCCAGGTGAGGAAACAGGCTCAAAGAGGTGCCTTCCCCAAAGGTGTGCGACCATTCGCGGCAGGTCCAGGCAAGGATGCAGTCTGGTTGACCCTAAAGCCCTGGTTTTCTCCTCTCTACCGTGGCAGCCAGAAAACCCTGAAACTCAAAACACACCATAAAGGCACCAGTAGCCTGAAGTCCCACCGTTGGAGACCCTCCGAATGTGGGCATCGGGCACTCGCGCTCGGTCTTAATGAGCCATTCTATCAAATGAGGGCTTTTTGGCGAAGCAGACATGACGAATCAATTTCATCTCACGAGTCCACTCTGATGAACTCTAAGGTGCTGCTAGAAATGGTCCCCCGGGGAAAATCGAGGGGATGAATGATCAGCCGGAAGGAGCCTCGTGTTTGAATACGAATGTCTGCCACAGGCACAGGTTGCAGGATGGGGAGGTGACGGCGTGTGTGTTGGCTTAAAGATCATTGAGCCCATCTCCCTCCGCCAGCCCATCTTAATGATGAGGAAACCGAGGCCCCGGGAGAGCACCAGCAGCTGCCGAACTCAAGAGTCTCACCCCTCGGCTGGTCGCACTCGGCCCTGACACCTCGTCCCTCGTTTCTCCACAGGCTCCGAGCCCAAGCCATGTGTCCAGCCCTTTGACTCTGGAGCGGCAGCATCAGCCGCCAGGAGCAGCAGCGGACCCTGGAGGCCTGGGCACCGAGACTTTCCCACCATGGAGGATGAGCAGGCAGGTGTCTGGTGGCTGAGATGGGCGGGAGCTGATGACACAGTGGGACCAAGGACACTTTGTTTAGACGTGCTCTTTACCAGGCACTCTGCATACAGCGTTTCGAGAACTCTCGTGAAAACCCAGCGAGGCAGTTACTGTCCCATTTGAGCGATGAGGAGACTGGAATCCTTCCTGGAGCAAGAAGAGGGAGGGAGGGATGTGGAGAAGGCAGGTGAATGGTGCTTGGAAGGAGGGATTGACAGAGGGTTGGCTACACGGACGGACGGGCGGATGGGAAGAAGGAAGGAAGGGTGGGTGGGTGGACAGATGGATGAAACGGGAAGGAAGAGCATCCACGGGGAGCTCTGGGCTACAGCAGCCTTGCTCCCAAGTCAGGCTGAGATGCGCAAACCGTCCCGTCCCCACGGCACTCAGGCGTGCCCTGTGAGCTGCTCAGGAAGGGGTGTGGCTTCCTGGAAGGGGTCTGACAGCTGACAGTCACCTGCTGACATCCTTCCGAGCATCTGGGGCGGCACATCTTTGCTAACGGGGGGTCTGGGTGGCATTTTACACAGTCCCCCACACCAAAGAAGGAGGGTCCATTATAGTTAAATCACACGAGGCATCCTGTCTACGCATCCCTTCATCTTGCAGGAGGGGAGACGAGGGCACAGCAGGGTAAGAAGTGGCCCAAGGGGGGGCGCCTGGGTGGCTCAGTCAGTTAAGTGTCTGACTCTCAGTTTCGGCTCAGGTCATGATCTCACGGTTCTTGGGTTCGAGCCCCACATGGGGCTTAGCGCTGCTGGCTCGGAGCCTGCTTCGGATTCTCTCTCTCTCTCTCTCTCTCTCTCTCTCTCACTCGAAAAAGGAGAGAAAATTGGCCCAGTGTCAGCGAGGACCCAGGGTGCACAAAGACAAGAGCAGGACTCAAGTGCAGTTCAGGGCTCTGGGCCTCTTCGCATAGGAAGTGTCTGCTGCAGGAAGTTGGGCAGATGAGCTGGTAATGGGAGGACCCCTCCCCTGAGTCCCTGTCATTGTCACCGGAGCTGGAGGCAATGGAAGGCACTTTCCTCATCCCTTCACTCCGCTCTCGCTCTCTCAGGGGAGTCCTGTGAACACTGCACCTGCACCTCTGTCCATGTTTCTCCTTTCTTCTCGAAGCCCTGGTGGAGGAGGCCATGATCACTCATCCCCCAGGGGTCCTACTCACTCCACCGACCCCCTCCCGGCCCATCTCAACTCTGCATCTTGCGCGATCTTTCTGAAGACAAATCGCAGTAGCCCCCCACCCGCACCCTGCCTGAACTCCCTACCACCACTGTTTGGAACTTAGAGAGTAAGTTCTTACTTGCCCTACCGGCCCCACTTCCCCCCTCCACACCTCTCCAGACAGAAGGAACTCTCGCCAGTTCTTGGAAGGCAGCGGGATCTCAAGCCTGCAGGCTTCTGAACATCCTGTCTTTTTGATGCCTGCAATGCCCTCACCGGTGGCCTCTGCCTCACCAACTCTTATTTGTTTCCTTCGCTGTCACCTCCTCCAGGAAGACCCCTCAATTTGTTTCTTTCTTTCTTTTCTTCTTCTTCTTCTTTTTCTTCTTCTTCTTCTTTACATTTAACAGGACATTTCTTATTGAAAATCTACTGTCTACTAATTGGCAAGATGTAGATCTTCTTAAAATATATGAAACTTGATCAATATGTGAAACTTGGCCAATTCAAGAGATCAGTTACGTGTCATGTGGACACTATTTTTTGTGGTTGGATATAGGTTTGGGATTGGCTCTAGAAGCTGTCTAAAGATTGTCTAACTTTTCCTAATTGAGTTGTACTTGATAGGTTTTTTTACACAAATGATTACCCTGGGTTTTGTACTTTAAAATAGAGGGGATTTTCTTTTTTTCTTTTTCTTTCTTTCTTTCTTTCTTTCTCTTCCTTCCTTCCTTTCTTCCTTTCTTTCTTTCTTTTTATTTCTTTTCTTTCTTTCTTTTAAGTCATCTCCACACCCAATGTGGGGCTCAAACTCCCAACCCTGAGATCAAGAGCCACACGCTCCACCTACTGAGCCAGCCGGGCACCCCGAGGGGGTTTTCTAAGTAAAATTCCAATCCAGAATTCCTGTACCTCCAGACAGGACCAGCTGGCCTCCCTCAGTTCTTCAGCCTGCTTCCTGGAACATTCTATCACCCTTGATTCTAATGGCTGGGTTAAACCATCGCTCTTATCCAACTAGTTCCAGGAGGGCAGGGGATGGACAGTGTGACTGCATCTAACCCGACCACCGCCTTCCCCAGAGGAAGAGCCCCGACTCCTGAAATACACAAACAACCACTAACACCAGACCTGCTTCCGCTGATCCAGGGGTTATGATGGGCGCACATCACTTCATAGTACCCACACAGCAAGTAATCCTACAAGAAGGCAGCATTACACCCATTTTACAGATGAGAAAACTGAGGCCAGGAGAGGGGTTGGAACTTGCCTGAGGTCACGCCGAGCTAATAAAAGTCATACCAGGGATGCAACCCTTTGACTAAGGTTTTTCTACCATGCGAGCCCCTCAGGAACCATCTGCCCTGTCATTTCTTTGCTATTTTGTTTGATACCGATCTCCTTTCTTACCTGATGAAACGGAGCCAGAGAAACAACATGCTTAAAGTTGCTTTGGCGGGCGTGGCTTACTAATATACAACGAGATAAGGAGCTATTCACATTTTTTTCCTAAAGTTTATCCATGTCCCATCCAAATCTGCACATTGTAAGCCCTTCTGCAGAGTAGGCATTCCTGGGACATCTCGCCTCTGAGCCTGACTGGGGGAGCCCACCCCCCCCCCAAGTCTCCTCAGGGACCGTGGAGCGAGAGTCTGGATTTATTGCATCCTCTGGGGCGTCAGGGCCAGCATACACTGTTCAGTCAGATGCCTGGAAAGGCCCCCATAGGGCTGGCTCCTGCCTTTTCTCACCCAGGCGATGTTGGAGGAGAGAGGTTTCCAAGCAAAAGATGAGGCACCCCCCTCCCCTCCCCTCCCCCGTCTCCCCCAGAGTACCTGCCGGGAGCTAGGACAGCCTGTGCCACGGCTGCCCATCGCCCCTGCCACCCCCAGCCCTGGCCGCATTCCCACTTCTGCCTCCGGTGAGGGAGGCCAGATGCAGGAGAGGGGGAGGGGGCCCGGCCCAGGCCAAGAGGCTGTCCTGACATGTTTATATTTACAGAAGGAGAAAAACCAGAGACACAAGGAAACCTTTCGGGCAGTGGCAGAGGAGACGAGAGTCAATAGAGGTTGTCCAGCCACCGGGGATGGGACTGGAGTGATTTGGGGAAAGGGGAGACCCGCAAGGGGGTCGCAGGAAGGGGCAGGCGAGCCCGGGGCCAGCCACGGCCAGAGACGTGGGCATTCCCACAGAGACTGGAGAAGAGAGGCCCTGGCGTATGAAGGACAGAGGGAGGGAGTGGAGGCAGAGAAGGAGCAGCCAGGGATGGGGGGAAGGACAAAGATCAACGGGTGCCAAGGAAAGAGTCAAGGAAAAGGGAGGCCCTGCAAACTGTACAGAGGGGGTTCCAGAAGTCAGACGCAGACTCACCTCCTGCTCCCAAAAGAATTAAGAGCAGGGGCTCCAACAGCTATCTGCCCGCCCGCGTTCCCTCCCCCATGCTTCCCAACAGCCAGATGGTGGAAACAACCCGGTGTCCACTGTGGGACGAATGGGAAACAACACGTGGTTTTGCCTATGTCCGTACAGTGTGGTCCTTCCAGAAAATGGAATTTTTTTAAGTTTATTTATTTATTTTTAGAGAGAGAAAATACACGCCAGCGGGAGAGGGACAGAGAGAGAGGGAGAGAGAGAGAATCCCAAGCAGGCTCCACACTGCCAGCGCAGGGCCCGACACGGGGCTCGAACCCGTGCACCGTGAGATCACGACCTGAGCAGAAACCAAGAGCTGGACATTTAACTGACTGAGCCACCCAGGCGCCCCAGACAATAGAATGTTATTCAGCCTTAAAAAGGAATGAAATTCTGATACATGCTAGAATGCGGATACACTTGAAAACACGACGCTCAGTGAAATAAACCAGACACGAAAGGACAACTATTACACGATCCCACTTACTTGAGGTCCCTAGACCTCAGCAGCAGATTAGAAGTTACCAGGTGCCTTAGTGCCACTGAGCTGCACGCTTGAAAATGGTTACAATGGCAAATTTTGTGCCACGTCTACTCGACCACAACGAGGAGGAAGGGTAAAAACCGCGGAGAGCTCCAAGCGGGCGAGGTCGGCGGGAAGAGCCAGACCGCGCTAACCTCCTTTTTCCAGGTACTTTCAGTTTTGCATTGGAAGCTTCTCCGAAAATCCCCGACGCCAGGCATTAGCAGGGGCCTCCGCGTCCTCCCTCACCTGGTAAGGACTGGCCCTGCCTGAGCAAATGGTCCAGAGTTAGGGCTGCAAGACGGAGCAAACAAGATTACAGGACACCCGGTTAGATTCGAATGTCAAATATTGCAGTGCTTTGGAAAATACTTATCCTAAAAAAATACTTGGGGTTTATCTGAAATTCAAATATAACGGAGTGTCCTGTATACTATGCTTGGGGACTTTTTTTTTTTTTAACATCACCATCGATCTTTTGATTTATTTATTTGTATTTATTTATTTATCTTAAAGTAACCTCTACGCCCTACATGGGGCTTGAACTCACAACCCCGAGATCAAGAGTCACATGCTTTATCAACTGAGCCAGCCAGGCGCCCTCCTGGGGGACTTGTGTAGAGTCCATGAAGGGGGCCATGTTCCCTCAGTGGTCGTTTCAGGCCACCAGTTGGGACAGTGTCTCACAGGCTGCCTGAGACCACAGAGAGGTCTGGGGCCATGTCTCAGCTTTGGCCTTGCAGGAAGCAACGGCGAGAGGCCCTCCCATCCATCTGCAGATCCTGACAGGCCAGAGGGGAGACGTCTTACCTGGCCTTGAGGAGTCAGGAAGGCAGCCTGCAGGGCATGCCCACGTTGGCTTTTGAAGGATGAATAGGAGTTCGCCAGGCCCACTGTAGGTGGGCTGGGAGAACAGGTTTTCCAAGGGGAGGAAAAGCCAAGTTCCCTGGCTGGGGGGAAAAAATGGCAAATAGAATGATTGGGAAGGAGAGAGAGAAGAAAAAAGGAATAGGGGAAGGAGAGAGAAGCGTAAGAAAGAGCAGAGGGCTTGGATCCAAACAGCCCTGACTTTGAGTCCCGCTGTGTGACTCTTTGTTCCTCCCTGAGCCTCAGGCTCCCCATCTGGAAAGTGGGACAACAATGCCCCCTGGTGGAGCTGCTGTGGCATTAGCGAGAACACAGGTTTCGACTGGGAACACGGCGGCTGACACGTAGTCGTCCACCTCCGTGTATCTTCCGCGTCTCACGGGGCCTGGCCCGCTGCTGCCTCAACGGTGGGTGGCGGCTTGAGGCTGCAGAGGGGGCTGACCCCGGAGCCTTTTGTAATGTGCCCCCTAGGCTTCTACCTGTCTGGGAGGGGAAGGTGTTGTCTTGAGCGCTCAGGTGTTCCAGAGCCTGAGGGAGCAGGGCCAGAAATAGGGGACGTGAGCGACGTGAGTCGTACAAGCACAGGGTCCGATACTGTCATGATTTAACATTTTGATCTTCTGTTCGTCGTAGATCTTCTTGCATGACTCCTGACTTTTTATTTTTTTTATTGTTTATTTTTTGAGAGAGAGACACACACACAGAGTGTGAGAGGGGGAGGGGCAGAGAGAGGGGGAGACAGAATCGGAAGCAGGCTCCAGGCTCCGAGCTGTCAGCACATAGCCCGACGCGGGGCTCGAACCCACAAACCGTGAGATCATGACCTGAGCCGAAGTCGGACGCTGAGTCACCCAGGCGCCCTGACTCTTGCCTTTCAAAAAAATATATATTACACTAACCTGATTTTTCTAGATTCCTGAGTTTGAGGGGCCTCCCCTTTGATTTTGTGCCTGAGACGAGGTCCCCACTTGCCTCAGCCTAGCCTGGGCCTGGGAGGGACACTTGGGTCCAACAGACCTGTGAGGAAATGTACCAAGCACCCAAGGGACAGGACCAGGAGCCCCGATGCCGCGTGAAATTCTGCCCTTAGCGCCAAGAATGACTTACCTCTGTGCCAGGCGTTTACAAACTGTATTCAAAGACCTTAAACAAGGCGTGGGGAGGGGGCAGGGCAGAGGTCATTACCCCCCTTATAACCAGATCAGAGGGAAACCCAGCGAGCAAGGTGGAGTCAGGGCTAGAGGTCCAGACTTCCCGCCCCCTTTTTGGGGATGAGGCCTTGAAGGCCCAGGTTAGACAGATCGCTTGGAGGGGGGCTATCCCCCATTCCACCCCACCAGCAAGAGGGGGATGGGCAGGGGCCTCTGGTGGCCTCGGTCAACGCCCTCTTCTCCTCCTGCACGGATCTCCAGGATGATGGTGTTCCGGGACCGCTCAGCGACAGCACGGAGGACCTCAGCTTGGACCTGGGGGCCCTTCAGGGCAGCGAGTATCTCCAGGACCTGGGCCTTGGGGCCTTTCCCCACAGCCAGCCTGGGGGGACCGGGGACAGTGGCCCCCCCAGCGAAGAGGCCGGAGGAGATTCGCCCTTCTCCAGCTCAGCAGGGTCCCAGGGCAGGTCCCGGAGACGCAGCTGGGAGAGGTCTCGGAGCTGCTCGGAGAGCTGGCAGAGGTCAGGCTTCCTCGACACGCCCCCAGGACAGGGCAGGGCCTCCCCCCTGCATGGGGGGGGCAGGTGTCTGCACTGTCAGAGGCAGCCCCAAAGACCCTCTCCCAAGACACACGTGCGTGCCCACACACAGAGCCTGGGAGGGCGGACAAGCCCACACGCACGTCGAATAAGCACGCACAACCCCGAAGCGAAGACCGTATGCTGCACGGCAGGTGCACACCCAGTCCCATGCACACTGAGTGTACCGCCTGCAGACTTCCACACTCGCCCCGCTCCAACCCCTGCAGCAAGGCTGCACCTGTGACTAGTGACTGGTCACACACGTGGCGGAGGGAGGCTTTAACCACCCGCACCTGCCTCCCTCAACCCCTCCCAAGTCACCGCAAATGGAAATCCGGTCAGTGTCAAAATGGGGTGTCCTCTATGCAAAGGTGTGGACCCACCTGCAAATTCCCCAGCAGGGCTCCCCCGACCTCTCCTCCAACACGGGGAAACTGAACACCCTCTATTCCCTGACCCCTCCCCCCTGCCCCGGGAGGGATCGCCTGCCCGCAGGGCTCCCCAAGCCCCTGGATGTGGAGTTGGGGAAACAGCCAGGTGGAGGAAGCACACCGAAGCCCTGACCGCCTCACCTCTTCCACTAGGCTCAGCTTCAAGGCCGTGGCTGTGAACGAGGGGGCCTGTCTCCCGCGGACGCTGGCTAGCCTTGCTCTGAACTTGCCGGGAGAGGATCTGCAGGCCTGGACCCAAGAGTGTCTCTCTGGGGCTGGGACCCCAGCAGAACACCCAGGCAAGGTGGGTGCGACCCACAGCCACCCTTGATGACATCACACGGCTCGGGGTGGGAGGGGGTGGGTGGGAAGAAAGTCCTTACCTGCAGCTAGTGGGACTTCCCTGTCACAGCGGGGTTGTTCCTGGGGGAGCCCATAACCAGGGAGTCACTGAGTCCTGAGATCTCAGCCCAGGCCTGAGGGTTCTTCATTGGGATGGGGTCCACAGTAGGGGGTCCGGGGTCACAAGTCTAACCCGTGATCTGGGAGGCAGGGGGGAGGGATGTCTCGGCATCCTTGCAGCTGGAAGGAAGCTCGTCTGTGACCAGGTAGGTCTTGTCTCAGGTCTGGGGTTCCAGCCTCGGGGCTGTAGGCTGTGGCTCAGGCATCTTTGCTCAGGACTGTGACCTGGGGAGAAACGCCTGACAGGCTGGCATCCAGAGCTTAGAGTTTGCGGGCTCTGGCCCTCAGCTGCCACTGCTACGGGGACCCCTGTGGCCGAGGGGATCCACCCCCTGCCCCCTCGGCTGGAGGATGGGACTAGGGATCCTCGACCTGGCGAGCTGGCCTGCAGTCTGGGCTGCCTCCCTGGCTTATTGAGATGCTTATTCCCCACAGGAATGTGACAGCCCTGAGAAAAGAGTGAGGTCACGGTCGGTTCCTGTGTCCTTTGATGAGATCAGCTCCCTGGAAATCTCTCCAGCTTTGGAGGTGCCCAGTGCAGCTGTTCAAGGTAGCCCGGCCTGGGGGGTTCCCTGGTTCAAGCCAAGACGGGGAGGGGGTTCTGCTGAGGGCTCCCTGGATGGGGTCCCAGTTGGGCCTGAGAGGTTGGGAAAGGGCTGCTCGTAGAGGGGACTTAGGGGCCCAGCTTATTGTGGGGCAGTGCCCTTGCTCGCCCAGGGCTCTTCTGCTCGACCTCTGTCCTCTCGTTTATCTGCCTCTCTATCTCTGAATCTCCATCCTGAGAACCTGTGTCTCTCTGCTGTCAGATAGACCTGAAGTCTAAACCTAAAACTACCACTTTCTTTTTTTTTTAATTTGTTAATGTTTATTTATTTTTAAGAGAGAGAGAGTGCAAGCAGGGGAGGGGCAGAGGTAGAGAGGGAGACACAGAATCCGAAGCAGGCTCCAGGCTTGAGTGGTCAGCACAGAGCCCGATGCGGGGCTCGAACTCATAAACCACGAAATCTACCACTTTCTAGTAAATCTCTGAGCCCTTGTGGCTTTCTCTGTAAGAACGGAGCAATGAACGTTATCTGCGCGGGGCTACCTGGGGGCTCACTGAGCACCCCTGTACACAGTGCTTAGTGTACCGTAAACACTCTTGAGGTGGGGGGGGGCAGGGGTGCGCTTCCAACACCGGTTCTCTGCCCCTTTGGCATCTCCCCTCCCTGAGTGCTAAGCCCCCTCTGGATGGCCTCCAACTCTGCAGGGATGGGTCAGAGGGGGTCCACACAGGCCCAGCCTGCCCCAGACCCCCCTCACACTTACGCCTCCTGGGGTGGGGGCTTCTCCCAGGCCTGGAGCCGCCGGTGCTGGAGTGCATGGAAAAGGACCACGTGGAGCCAGATCACGTGTGAGTGTCTGCCTCATGGTGGGGAGGGGGCCCCAGTGGACAGCCAAGGGGCGAAGGCTGGCGTCCCTCCCAAGCGCCCCCCCATGACCTCGGTCTTCTCTCCCACACCATCCCTGTCCCAGAGGAGAGACCCTGACTCGTCAGAGAGGTTCTCAATATAGCGTCAGGAGAGGGGCTGGGTCTCCCGGGCGGGGACTGCATCAGGACCTGGGGACTGGCCGGGATCACAGCCTGTCTTGGGGGGATGTGTCTGTAACCTGGGGCAGCCAGGCGCCGTTTTCATCGGCACCTCCCCCACCCCCGTCCCAGGCTGATTGTCCAGAAGGTGCTTCAGGAACTCCGACAGTACCACGGGTGAGTGGCCAGGGGGCCACGTGCCAGGGAACAGGGGTGGGAAGGCCGACGTGAAGGCCAGTGTGGGGAGAAAGCCTACGGGGCCAGGTGTGGGAGTGGACAGGCAGGGGGACAGGTGTCGAGAAGACAGGGAGATACAGGAGAAAAACAGGGACAGGAGAAGTGAGGGGAAGGATGTGGGAAAGGACAGGGGACATGAAAGGCGGGGGGGAGCCAGCCCAGAAGGTACCTTTGCACAACTGAGAAATGATGCTTCTCTCCCATGACACTGCCATTTGCTAGAAACCTTCCTGACAATGTGATTTTGTCTGACCAAGAGGTGTTACCACCCTCTGCTGGAAAAACCAGTCACAGTGACCATGGACAGAGCCTGCAGTGGGAGGGGTGGGGGGTCTTGGATGTGGATCCAGGGCACGGGAAAGTGGGGGGGGGGGACGAGAGTCAGGAGATGGGGCATCTGGGGAGGGAGGGGCTGCCGACCCACATGCCTGTCCCCTCCGGTCCTGCAGGGCCCGACAGAGGGCTCGCCTGTCAGTCAGCCCCGGAGAAGCCCACTCAAACCTCACCTGGTTTGAGTTCCTGTCTGAGTAAGTATGCAAGTGGGAGCTTTGGACGGGGGCCTAGAACTGGATTTGCACACGTTTAGCAGTGACCCTAAGCTGGGGGCGGGAGGTAGGGCCCCCCCATCCTGTCACCGGAACTGCCAGGGCAACGATGAAGATGGCGCTGGGGGAAGCTCCTCATACGCCTTGGAGGGCAGAGGAAGACTTCCTGGAGAAGGTGACAGCTTGAGTTGGCTTCCAATGGAAGAATAGGGGTTCACCAACACACGGAGAGGAGGATGGAGGAAAGAAAGGGGTGCCTTTCTGTTCCCCGGAAAGGAAATAGTGTCAGCGTGGGGCTGGGAAAAGGGAGGGTGAAGGAAGTCAGTAGACGCCAGATCACCTCTGTGACACTAAGGAGCACAGCTCTCTGGTAACGGGTAACGGTGAGCACACACAGGGCTGCGGGGAGGGAGGGGCTGCAGACTGGAGGTGTGGAACCTCCCTCCGGTGGATAGATTCCGCAGGGGCTGGGTTTGTCTGCTCCTGACTTAATAAATACAGTTGATCCTTGAACAACATGAGTTTGAACTACACGGGCCCATTTATATGTGGATTTTTTTCAATAAATACTGTACAGGACCGTAAATGTATTTTCTCTGCCTTATGATTTTCTTGTTTAAAAAAAAAAGTTTATCTTGTTATTATTGAGAGAGAGAGAGAAAGCGAGTGGCGAAGGGCAGAGAGAGAGAGGGAGACAGAGAATCCCAAGCAGGCTCCGCGCTGTCAGCGCAGCGCCCGACACGGGGCTCGAACACTTGAACCACAAGATCACGACTTGAACTGAAATCAAGAGTCGGACGCTTAACCGACTGAGCCACCCAGGCGCCCCTCTTTCTTAGGGTTTTCGCAGTAACATTTTCTTTTCTCTAACTTACCTCATTGTTAGAACATAGTATCTAACACCTGTAACATATAAAATATGTGTTAATTGACAGTTTGCATTATCAGTAGTTAAGTTGTGGGGGAGTCAGAAGTTATATGCGGGTTTTTGACTGTGCAAGGGGTTGGCACCCCAACCCCTGCGCTATTCAAGGGTCAACTGTATGTATTAAATGAGGAGGTGCCAGTAATCCAGGAGAGGCGTGACAGTGAACCGGGGCTGGAATGTAACGGGGAATGAGGGGAGTGGGATTTGAGAGAAATCCCAAAGGAAAAACGGGCAGGATTTGTAGGCTGATCAGAAACTGGGGTCAGGGGCGAATCAGAGGGAGGAGGCAGAAATGGATGGAGCCAAGATTTCCAGGCTGGGACCACTGAGGGACCCCAAATTTGAGACCATGTCATAGTCCCCTCTGGAAACCCAGTACCTCCGTCTCCTGGAACTTGGCAACCACCTGTGTTTGTTGAGTGAATAAGTGATTGAGAGGAGGAAGGAGAGAGTTCGGAGACCACGGAAGAAGTGAAACAGGATGAGGGGGCCACGGGGAGACAAATTCCAGGTGGGGTCCAGGAGCGACCTTCGGGACGGGCTGAAAATGGCCCTCTGGGCCTGCTGCCCCTCCCTGTTTATCTTTTCCACCCCTTAGGAGCGAGGACAGAGCCAGCAAGATTGAGCGGAGTGACAGGAGCACCAGGGTGAAGCGTAGACTGAGCTCCCTCCGCTGTCGAGTCACCAGACAGAAGGAGAAGGTCGGGGGGGGGGGTGGCCGGACCCGGGCGGGGGGAGACCCTGTCCACCTTCTCCACTTTGTCAGGTCACCCCTGGCCCTACAGCCCTGTCATGCCAGGGAAGTCTGAATGCGCAGGGCGTTCTGAGGTTCGTTCCTGTCCCCCACAGGGGAAGAGCCCGGCACAACCAAGGGACAAGGGTCAGGATGCCAGAGAGAGGAAGGAATGCATCAATGGGCACCAGCTGGCGCAAGGAACCTTCCTCGGCCACTCCAGCTGCCCCCTGTGCGGCAAGCCCTTCCTGAGCTCTGGTAAGTCCGGTGGCCCTGCGCAGCCCTCCAGATGGCAGCCACTCCGTCACCTTTACTGCCTCGAAATCTATGTTTGTGGCCTTTGCTGGTTGCTTCCTCATCCCACTTCACCCCTGCCAAGAGCGGGCTGACCTCAGCTCCCTGGAGAGCGCCAGGTCTCTAAGGGCAGGGGCCATGGGGTTACCTCGGTTTTTGTCATTGCAAAACTCCTCGTGCAGAATTCTGACTCATGCAGCGTGTTAGCTGGGGCTGCCTGACAAAATACCACAATCTGGAATGTTCAAACAAACAGAATTGTACAGCGGACCCTTGAACAATGTGGGGGTCAGGGACGCTGACCACCCCACCCCATCCCCACTCTGCGGAGTCGACAATCTACGTACAACTCTTAGCACAATTTTGGCACAACAGACTAACTCCTCCTACCTCCTCCAGAGGGGATGAGTAGCCCCTTTTTTCCCCTGGACTTTTAATTTAATTTTACTATTTTTTTAATGTTAATTTGTTTATTTTTGAGAGAGAGAGGGAGTGTGTGCAAGTAGGGGAGGATCAGAGTCGGGGGGGCGGACAGAGGATCCAAAGCGGCTCTGCACTAACAGCAGAGTGCCCATCGTGGGGCTCGAACTCACGAACCTCGAGATCATGACCTGAGCCTAAGTCCAACGCTCAACCGACTGAGCCCCCCAGGCGCCCCTGGACTCTTAATGTTAGAATCACAGGAAAGTGGAGAGAGCAGAGAGGGTCGCTTTATAACTTTCCTCTGGGTTCCCCCCATGTTAGCATCATTAGTGACCACAGTACATTTGTCACAACTTAGGAGCCAACTTTGGTGCAGTAATTTTTTTAATTTTTTTAATGTTTATTTATTTTTGAGAGAGAGCGAGCGAGCATGAGAGGGGGAGGGGCAGAGAGAGGGAGACACAGAATCTGAAGCTCTGTCAGCACGGACCCCGACGCGAGGCTCGAACCCACGAACCATCAGATCACGACCTGAGCCGAAGTCGGATGCTTAACTGACTGAACCACCCAGGCGCCCGGGGGCAGTATTATTATTCAATTTCGATTTCCCTCAGATTTCACCAGAGTTCTTCCTCCACTCAGGTCCTCTCTATTTCAGGACCCAACTCAGAATAGTGTAGTATCTTTAATCATCCTGTCTCCCTAGTTTCTCCGGTCTGTGAAGTTTTCTCAGTGTTTCCGTAATGCTCATGACCTTCACAGTCTTGAGAAGTATCAGCCAGGTGTCTAGTACAATGTCCCCCACCGGGTGTGTCCCATGTTGTCTCATAATTAGACCGGGTTATGGGCTTGGGGACCTTCTTGCCTCCTCATATCAGGGGCGAAGTGCTATCAGCATAACATCCCTGCGGGTGTTCACCTTCATCCCCCGGTCAAGGTAACATCTGCCAGGTTACTATTTTCTTCCCTTTCCCTACTCTGCTCTTTGGAAGCAAGTAACTCAACCCGGCGTGCTCTCAGGATGGTGGGAAGCAAGGTCCACCCCCGGAGACAATTTTCAGGACAGATTTTAGAGGTCACAAAAGATTCGAGTTCGTGTAAAAGAAAATATGTGGGTGCCCTTAGCATGGTGCCTGGTACACATGGCCAATGGTAGCATCCATCATCATCCTCTGTTGTTGAGTTAAAGCTTGGTCCAAATCACAGACCCCCAACTGTAGCCTCCCACGCTTGCGTCAGGAGGCCTGGGGGGCCAGAAGAGCTGTGGTTCAGTGCCAGCGGGCTGAGATACCTCCCGGGTTTAACTAGCCACAAACCTACCTACCCCTGGAGGCATTCAAAGCCAGAGGTTACTATCTGTCCCTTAGAGGAAACAGCCCCACAGTAAGTTCAACAGAACAGGGAATGAATGAGTCAAACTCCAGGTAATTACGGAAGGCGGGTGTCCAGCGCTAAAGCTGAGATGCGTAACCAGAGACCAGTCCCACTGACAGAACACCATTCCAGTCTTGTTAATGGCCTTGACCTCTGAAGTTCCTCATGGTCTGACCCCGCCTAGCGCTCCACTTTTCCCTTCCACTGCTCAGCCACGCTGCAGTCTCGTGGCTGCCCACGTACATCACTGCACCTTGCTCACTCAGCGCTGTTCCTGGAATTCCCTCGGCCACATAACGATTAATCATCCTTTAACACAAAGCTAGGGCCGCTTCCCCCAGGAAGCCGGGATTGTGGATTAGGCGACTGTATCAGTGTCTGAGCGTCTCTCAGGGCGGTTGCTGTTAGCCGAGCGGACACTGGCAATATCTAGAGGCATTTTTTGTCATCAGGCCGGGGTGCTGTTCAACATCCTCTAATACATAGAACATCCCCCCGCCTGACAACAGAGAACCACCCAGCCCCAATTGTCAATAGTGCCAAGACTGAGAAACACTGCCATAGACCTACGCTCCCTACGTCTCCTTAGCTCTTAGCAGAGTCCCTGGCCCATGATAAGGACTTAATAAATGCAGAGCGGTTGGATAGATACAAGAAAGATAAGAGCTACCTCTCTCTGCTGCCAGGCTCCTTGAGAAACTTGGTGTCTGCATTTAGGGGAGAATTGTGTCAACCTGAGGGTTTCTATATCCAAGGTAGCTATAGAAATAAGGATCCTGCCACTTTTCCTGCCTAAAACTTACAGTGGCTCCCCACTGTCTTTGGAATAAAGTCCCAAAGTCATCGTAATTCAGAGAGTGGACATTTACACATCCATTGAGACCTCAAAAGTACCTGTGTCAGGGCTTCTGACCTCTGAGGAAGCCCGTCCTTGCACTTCTGGAACCTCCCATTCCCTGGATGTGCTCCCTCTCTTGACCATGACGCAATGGACTTCGACTGAAGGCAGTTCGCTTGGGGACTCTGCCACCCTGTTTCTCAACTGAGGGCTCTCGACCACAGACCGTGGGTGTTTTGAAGTGGGTTTGGCTTGGAAAGATCTCGGCTTGGTTGGCCAGCTTGAACCTTGGTGAAAGAGGCGCTTGGCTCCTCTCCTGGTTACTGCCCCGCTGCCACACCAGGGGTGGACCTGGTGAGAGGTGCAGCAGCCTCAGAGCTCGGTTGTCTGATGGCGCCTGAGAGGGTGCAGGCACTGGGGGAGGGGAGGCATCTGGCATGTCTTCGGGTGTCTAAGAACACCTGTGTGTGTTGGACGAGGGGTAGTCTGGCATGTATTGTAGACTGTGGACACCTGTTTGGGGGGTATCTGACAGCATCTGTATCAGAGGTATCTGGTATGTGTTTGGGGGGAGGATCTAAAGGTTTCTGAGTAGGGTCTTTGACACGTTTCTATCTGGGGGTGTTTGATGGCTCCTGGGTGAAGAGGTCTGGTACTTTTGGGTATTTGGCATGTTTTTCGGGTTCTGAATAGTTTGGGGGTAACTAACAGATCTAGGTGGGGTATCTGACCTATTTTGGGTACCCGAAAGCATGTTCTGAGTATCCGATGGCACCTGCCTGGGTGCCTCGTAGGAGTTTGGGGTATCTGGACAGACCCATGTAGGGGTGTCTGGAACGACCTGAGAGCCACATGGCTCGTTTTTCCCAGACTTGTCTAGCTTCCTGCAATCTACGCTGC
This sequence comes from Cryptoprocta ferox, assembly GCA_028646485.1. NCBI lineage: Eukaryota > Metazoa > Chordata > Mammalia > Carnivora > Eupleridae > Cryptoprocta > Cryptoprocta ferox. The sequence continues at coordinate 5,783,855 of CM053574.1, read as the reverse complement.
CCCTTCTTCGCAGGTGACAGACCTGTTCTGTCCATTTCTTGTACCCTGTCCTCAGACTCCTCGCCCCGGGCCTCGGTCCCCTTCGACGTCCCCGGGCGCCCGCCCATCCCCGGCTCCAGGCACCCCTGATTCCTTCAAGATGCCCCCCAGCCCCGCTGACCTGCCCTCCAAGGATCGCCCTCACACCCTCATCGCAGGGACCCTCCCTATTCGGTCCCGGGGTCCCCCACAAGGCCGGGCCGAGGACCCTCCCCGCAGCTCCAGTCTCAGCCTGAAGCGAAGTCCGCGCGGGCCACGCCCCCTTCCGGGCCCACGCCCTCCGACCCGCCCTCGGGGCGGGCCCGCGCGTGCGCAGCTCGGCCGCGCGGCTTCCCGCTTCCGGCCCCGGGCGGCGGGCTGCTGTGGATCCGGGGAGGCCGGGCGGCAGCGGCGGAGGAGGCGGCGGCGGCGAACGGCCTGCGGGGACCGGGCTGAGGTGAGGGCAGCGGGCCGGGTCCGAGGAGAACGGAGCTCGGGGGGGAGGCCTTTGGCCCCGGGAAGGCGCCGTCCGGCCCCGGGGGTGGCCTGGGGCTCGGGACCCCCGGGGCTGCCTCACCCTCGGATCGGACCCCCCTGGAGTCCTCCAGACTGGCGGGCGGGTCCTGCAGTTCAGGCGGCCCCTTCGGCGCATGTGGGCTCCAGCTGACGAATGCAGAGGTGCAGACGATGCCCGCCGGCCCCGGCCGAGCTCCAGCCGTCGGGCGGTGCAGCCTCCCCCCTGCGCAGGATGGGGAGGTCTCCGGGCTCCAGGTCCTGGAGCGCCCGGGGCAGGACCGGGGAAATAGTGATTAGCATAAGCGGTGACCAGCGCCTTGGTGCTTCCGGCCTCTGTGCCGATCCCCCTCCCTGGAGTGGACGCCCTCCCAGCTAGAGAGCGTCTGGGCAACAAAACTATACCAAGAGTGTAATAGTATACATTCCTCCAGTTCCTTACGGAAGAATTGAGAGGTTGTGGCGCCGCTTTCGTTGCAGGGATGAATGAGAGGCCCTCGATCTTTGCATGGTGTGTGCAGTCTTTTTCACCTGTTGCTCTGTTGCGATGGAAGCCTTAGAAGAGATGGCTGGCGCAGAGTGTGAAAAGTTTTCTTGCGGAGAGGAAAAAGTTCTCTTTAAGTTTTACCTGGAAGTGCAGGACACAGCTTTTCCCCCTTCGCCTCATTTGGGGAGTGGAACGCACGCCAGCCAAAAGCCTTAAAGGGCCTTTTTCTTCTTGTCGACTAGAGAGAGAGAGTTCAGGACAGCATGGAAAGCCCGATGGCCTAGGGCGATTTGGAGATGATACATGGCAGTATCTGGGTGAATGGTTAAGCCTGAAATTGTGTGGAGAAGTGTCAAGAGCGCGGAGCTGGAGTGTCCAATCGGATCTGGACTGTGGTCCCAGGGCCACCACATGTTAGCCATGTAACCTTGCTGAGCCTCAGTCTCCCCATCTTTAGAATGGGAGTAAGGATTGGGTAGAGATTCGACAGGATGATACGTGTGAAGTGCACAGCAGAGTGCCTGGCTTATAGTGAATGCTCAATAAATGTTGTATATGCTGTGTATATGTGCATGCCCCCAGACCTGTATTTTTAGGTTGACATTGCAAATAATAAAGTGTCTGGAAAACCTGAGCATCTCGGTTGTTGTTTGGACTGGGTCAGAGTGTACGCTTGATCAGTAGTTTGCTGTTCTGTGGGTCAAGCCCTTTGGAGAAAAAGGTTATTCTAAAGCGAGTGAGAGCATAAAAGGCATAATAAATTCGGTTCTTAGAAACATAATTTGTTTGGGGGGGGTGCATAGCTTATTTCATTTTTAAATGGCATGCATAGAGAAATGGAAAAAGCGATTCTTTGATTCTTTCCCTTATCTCTCTCTTTTTTCCTAAATTGACTTGAGAATGCCCTTTGAAGGCTGAAGTGACATGTCCATTGTTTCTGGCGTAAACTGTGTTATAATTTTCATTCTTGTCACACAGTAGCAATTACCGCTGGCCGCAGGGCCATTACCCTTGTCACCAGCCCCTGGGACTAGGGCTGTGGTCACCAGCTGTGCCTCCCTGGGTGTTTACCTACCGCATGTTTAGCATAGTTCTGATCCTTGTGTCAAGGTCTCCTTCTTTCTTCCTTATTCATCCTAGGTCCTGTTTCCATTTCTTCAGATTCCGCCCAAGACTTTGAAAACCTTCTCATCCGAGCTCTCTCAAGTAATTTGAAACTCAGAGACTTTTATGAAGTCCAAACAGTTTGTTTCTTTGTTATTTATTAGTTGAGTTTTACTCTTCCCCTGAAAGCGGTGGAGAGCTGCCTGCCGTGTTTTGAAAACTCTTCTCCAGGTGCAAAACAATTCCGGTCACAGCTCCGCAGCTGCCCTTAGGAATTTTCTGGAGGAGGAATGTGACTGTTGGGGGAGGGGCAAACTGATTAAAATAATGTCCTCGGTGAAGGCCCCCACTGCTGTGCTCAGGCTTTGTTGTTAAAATTGACCTTGAGTGTGTAAAATTCAACCTGCTTGCTTCTCGGCTTTTGTCCTTAGTTTTCAACGGAGTATAAAGTTGCGGTTGGTTGTGTTCAAAGTAGCAAATACACCAGCGATTTACATCGTATCTTGAAAAAAAATATCCTAAAGATTTGTCATATCCTGTGTGGTTACGTTTTAAACTCAGATCACTCTCTTTTTAAAAAAAAAAAAATTGCTTTAATGTTTACTTATTCTTTGATAAAGGGAGCACAAGCAGGGGACGGGCAGAGAGAGGGAGACACAGAATCTGAAGCAGGCTCCAGGCTCTGAGCTGTCAGCACAGAGCCCGACGCGGGGCTTGAACTCACCAACTGTGAGATCATGACCTGAGCTAAAGTTGGATGCTTAACCAACTTGAGCCACCCAGGCGCCCCCCTTTTTTCCTTAATATAACGTCTTTATTGAAATAGAATTCACCTACCTTAAAATTCACCCTTTTAAAGTGTGCTGTTTAGTGCGTTTTTTTTTTTTAAGTTTATTTATTTTGAGAGAGAGAGAGCGAGAGCACACGGGGGAGGGGCAGGGAGAGGGAGAATCCCAAGCATGCTCCGCACCATCAGCGTGGAGCCCTTTGTGGGACTCGAACTCATGAACCTCGAGATCATGACCTGAGCAGAAATCAAAAGTCAGATGCTCAACCAGCTGAGCCACCCTGGGGTCCTTGTTTTTGTTGTTGTTGTTGTTTTGTTTTGTTTATTTTTGAGAGAGAGAAAGCACGTGTGCGGGAGGGACAGAGAGAGAGGGAGACAGAGAATCCCAAGCAGGCTCCACCCTGTCAGCACAGAGCTTGACACAGGGCTTGAACTCACGAACTGTCAGATCATGACCTGAGCGGGGCAAGTCGGGTGCTTAACTGACTGAGGCACCCAGACACCCCCTTCAGTGATTCTTAATACTTTCCCAGAGTTATGCAACTGCCGCCACTATCCAATTCAGAACATCTTATCATCTGGTTACTCTTGCGGGTGAGTTTCCGGAGGGGAGAACGGCAAAAGAAAGAGGTGGCAAAAGAAAGAGGTGGCGTACGCAGGTGCTCCGCGGCTCCTTTGCAGCAGGGGACAGAGGGAAGGAAGGACCACGTTGAATTACTTGGCTGGAATGCGGCGTGTTCTATGCACAAGGACAGCTGGGCACTGTCTATGGATAACTCTTGATTTGCCGGGATTACTTTGCAGAGCAAAAGTGAATTTAGAAACAATAATAAATGGTGACGGCGTCCACGGCAGGGGTCAGCGTGCTCGCCAGCGCCCTCACCTATTGTGGAGCAAAACCCAGTGGCGGACGGGTGGGGACCGGTGGGGACCAATGGGCTACGGCCGGGACGGGGGCGGCGGGGAAGCGAGACAGCTCTCCGGTGCTCGTGATCCCAGGACATGGTCCTTGACGGTCCTTGTGATCTTTTGCAGTGGCCACTTGGAGGCTTCTTATCAAAGAAATTAAAGGGCGATGTGGAGATGGAAAGATTGAGACCCTCCTCTGTACGGCTGGTGGGGCCGTAGAATGGGGCAGCCACTGTGGGAAAACCGTCCGGCAGTTCCTTCAGAAGTTAAACATGGGGTTACCATGATGTAGCAGTTCCACCCCCAGGGCTGTGCCCAAGGGAGATGAACATATAGGCCCGCCCGGAACTGGCGCGCACACTCCCGGGAGTGGATTCACGGTAGCCGACCCAAATGTCCGTCCGATGAATGGAAAAGCGAAATGTGACCCATCCATACGGTGGAATATTTTTCACCACTAAAAAAAAGACGTGACAACCTGGGTGAGCCTTGGAAACGGCACGCTGAGTGAGAGAAGCCAGTCCCAAACGGCTGTGCGTCTTCCATTTCTGTGAAATATCCAGAATGGGAAAATCCAGAGACGGAAAACAGAGCAGTGGTTGCCAGAGGCCGAAAGGAGGGGCGCGGAAAGTGACAGCTGAGGGGCGCAGGGTTTCTTTCGGGGATGATGAACATGTTCTAAGACTGTGGTGATAGCTACACGATACTGAATATACTAGAATCCATCCAGTCGTACGCTCCAAAAGGGTGAGCTGTATAGTACGTGAATTCCATCTCAGTAAAGCTGTGGAATAGGAGAAAAAGGCAAAGCCACGGGGTAAGAACTAGCAGCACAGTGGAGATGGTCATGGACAGACTCGGAAGGAGAGGTGTGACACTAGGTGGCTGGAAATCCAAGGGGGAAAGATAGGAAAACCCTGAAGACAAAGGGAACAGCTCTCCAACATAAATGACTTGGGTTGGATTATTGACGCGAAGAGATTCTTGTTTTCCTAAAGTTGATTACAGGTCGGTCCCTACCACGTAGGAGACGGTCACCAAGTCCCGTGTGCTGTCCATTGTGACAAGGGGTGAGGCAGAGATGCGGGGTCAGAACGGGCAGGACAGGAAAGCCCTCTCTCTCCTGAGGGGTGGCTGTTAGGCCGAGACTCGGCAGCAAGGACAGAGCGGGACGAGCATGTGTGAAAGTCGTGGAAGTCAGAGTCGGGAGGGTAGCCTGGGAGCGCTGAGACGGGCATTTTACAGGCTGGGCTGTTGCCCTGGAGGACTTTATGGCCCTTACACTCAGTGGGTGGAGATAGGGAGGCACGTTGGGAAATGACCTTGGCCTCAACAGGGACCGTGGGGAAGACTGAGACCTGGGTCTGTTCCAAGGCGGGTGTGTCAGGGCTTCCGTGACAGTGTGGGGGAGAGTGTGATGTAGGTGACCAGGCAGACAGGGGGCACTGAGGTCGTCAGCTAGGGGCACCCGAGGCTTGGAGGGGCTGTTCGTGTGTCCAGTTTGGACCTCTCTCAAGTTTATCTTGCGCTGGAGAGGGGGAAGCTGCCCTCCAACCAGTCTCTCCCCCACCCACCCCCCCATCCACCCCATCCCAAGGCTTCCGGGGTCTAAGAACTGAGACCAGTACAGGAGCCCTCCGCAGACCACCAGGAGCCCCGAGGCTGTGGCGCTGCGGGTGGGGCGGGAGAGCTGTCCCTGCCGGCCCGAGGTTGGAGGTGAGAGGGAGAGAGGCAGGACAGCCTGGCGGCTGAGGGATGCAAAACCCATCAGAGATCACGGCTGACCGGAGCGCCGTGGTCTGGTCAGTGTGCTCGTGTAATCAGAGGCGGGGGCCCTGGGAGTTCTGGGGCTTTCCTGTCTCCTCGGAGCGGGAGTCAGCCAGCCCCGTCCTCCCCACAGCACCTTCTGCGTGGAGAGTTGCGGCCTGGGAGCCGGAGGGCCGCATGCTTCTCGCCTCTGTTATGCGATTCATAGCCCCCCTCTCCTCGCACGCCGGTGTCCCAAAAACATCCTCGGTGTGGGAGGCAGGAGGGTCCCCAGAGATGCTCGCATCCTGACCCCCCAGCATTGCAAATCCGTGACCTTCTGTGGCAGAAGGAACTCCGCAGGTGTGACCGAGGCCCTGGAGATGGAAGATGAGCCTGGAGTTTCCAGGTGAGCCCAGGGGCAGCTGAAGGGTCCGGCTCAGAGAAGGTGTGATGGTGGGAGCCAAGGTCAGAGGTCAGAGAGAGGTTGGAAGGGGCTCGGCTGCTGCCTTAAAAGATAGAGGAGGGGCGGGAAGCCAGGTCTACAGGTGCCCCTAGAAGCCTCCAGAAGGTGGCTGCCCTCTGACCCACCTCCGCCTTCTGCCCTCCAGCGCCCTCAGCAAATAGTTTGTGCCAGTTCCTGGACCTTTGTCCCAGCAGCAGAGGGAACTCCTGCACCCAGTGTTCATCTCCATTGCTTGAAACCCCAAACTTCTCATTTGACTTGGGACCCGCCCCCGGCCCTTTCCAGCACTTCCTTCTACTGTGGAAGTTTCTAGCACTCCGGGCTTTCCTCAGGGGTCTGCGGGCCACTCTCGTGTCCACGCCACGCACACACGCGTACACACGTGAGCACCGTGAGCAGGAGGGTGGTGGCAGGGAGCTCAGGTCCACTTCCGGGGTCTCAGAGATGCTCCGTGAACACTGATCCCCAGTTTCCCCATCTGTAAACCTGGCAGCGTATCGGCACTCCTCAGTTCGTCGTGGGGTTGGAGCTGCTCGCGAAGGGCCCAACGTGTCCGCGTGTGCTCATCCGTTCGTTCGGCGCCTGCTGTGTACCGGGTTCCGGGGCAGCAGAGCGAACACGACTTAGCTCTTTGCTTCTTCTGCTGCTTTTTTTTAATCTTAAAGATATACTTCATTAACGGAGTGCAGAAAATATGCATAAATAAGTAAAAACGCAATTTTTGAAAATGGAGCGCAGCCACCGCAGCCGGCTCTGGAAGTTTGAGGATTAATAATAAGTCACATCTCGTAAATTAGTGCTTTTACTATTGTTGTTAGCTCCACCCGGCTTAATAGCAGGAAGCTACAACCTTCCTTTTGGTGTTTCTCCTTCTAGAATGTTCCCAAAGCTCTGATCCCAGGGGAAGGCCCTCTGGTTTCCCTGCTTGCTAGGACCTCCCTGCTGTCCACAGAGTCGTCCATTCTGCTGCTGATTTTGAAAATGGGGATGTTATAATTCGCGTATCATAACATACATCCCTTTAGTATGTATGATTCAGTGGTTTTCAGTATATTTACAGAATTGTGCAACCATCACCACTCATCACCCTGAAAGGAAATCAAGTACCTATTAGCTGTCACTCCACATTTCCGTTCCCAAGCCTCTGGCCACCTCGACTCTGCTTCCTGTCTCTAGATTTGCCTGTTCTGGACATTTCATATGTAAATGTTTTTTGTTTTGGGTTTTGTTTTTTTTTTAAGGTTTGTTTATTTTTGAGAGAGAGAGGGAGACACAATCTGAAGCAGGCTTCAGGTTCTGAGCGGTCAGCCCAGAGCCCGATGCAGGGCTTGAACCCATGAACTGCAAGATCATGCCCTGAGCTGAAGTCAGACACTCAACCCACTGAGCCACCCAGGCGCCCCTCACATGCAAATATTTTTAAGTTTCATCTGTGTTGTAGCCTGAATCTGTTTTTATCTGTAGCAGCATGAGCATTGAACAAATGGTGATGTGGGCCACACCCACTGTGCACAGACTGCCCCTGGGCACTGTCCTGTTTCAGTCTGTTGACCTGATAGAGTGTTTTCTGGTCCGAGTTGACCAGTCTCCTGCCCTGTCTCTGGTGATGTGGTTGGCTTCATGCTTGAGGGGCTTCCTGGCCCCCGCTTCCGCATCTGGATCCTACCTACGCTGTCCCGTAAATACTTAAGTCAACAGAACAACTGATCTACAGTCAGAATAAGCAGAGACAAGAGATAAAGTGAAATCTTTTGGCCCTCTCGATGGTAAAACTAACCAAACACTGAGCAACTCTGTCCCTGAAGATTTTCCAAACTAGGGAGCTTTCCATTGGTCTAGAAGGTTCACCATGTAGATGGTAGGCCCAAAGATAGGGGCTTCTGGGACTCTACGGTGTGTTTGGTTTTGACCATGACCACAGTGAAAACTAATGTTTTACGTGTAACCTTGTAAACGCACGCGCACTCACACACACACACACACACACACACACAACGTGCATGCGCGATGGGATCCAAAGTTTTACCAAATACTCATCTTATTACTCAGATAGACTGGCTTTTTTTTTTTTTTAATTTTTATTCCTTTTTAAAAATTTTTTAATGTTTATTTATTTTTGAGAGGGAAAGAGTGCAGGGGAGGGAGACACAGAATCCAAAGCAGGCTCCAGGCTCTGAGCTGTCAGCACAGAGCCCGACACGGGGCTCGAACTCACGAACCGCGAGATCATGACCTGAGCTGAAGTCAGCCGCTTAACCGACTGAGCCCCCCAGGCTCCCCCTCTGTTGTATTTTGTGGGAAGCTGTTTCCCCAGCTCACTAAGGGGTCATGATCCTCATGATCCCCAGCTCACTAAGGGGTCATCTTAAGGGAGAACGCTGCCTTAAGATCCCAGTGCATACGGTAGGAAAGTGTTCAGGAAGGGCTGTGGCACTTGGCAGTACAATTAGCAGCTGTGTGACTTTTGAGAACTGTACCAGTTTCTTAGAACCTCCGTGACAGATTGCTGCAACCTGAGGAGCTTAAAATAACAGAAATTTATTCTGTCACGTTCTCGAGACTAAAACTCTGAAGTCAAGGTGTCTGCAAGGCCGCACACCCTCCGAAGGCTCTAGGAAAGGGTGCCCAGGCCGGGCTTCCTTGGCTTGCAGCTGCATCACGCCAGTCTCTGCCTTTATGTTCACTTGGCCTTCACCTCTGTGTGTGTGTCTGTGTCTCCCTTTGCAGCCCAGTCTCCGTCTTTGCCTTGTAAAGGCTCCAGCCATTGGATCTAGGGCCCACCCTTAATCCAGGCTGATGTCATCTCGGGATCCTTAAGTTAATTACATCCGCAAAGACCCTTTTTCCAAGGAGGCCACGTCCTGTGAGGTTCTGGGTGGCCATGAATCTTGAGGGGACCATGTTCACCCCACCACAGGAGCCTTCTATTTCTAGCGACCCGTCAGAGAGCACGTTTACATGCTGCAGGTACTCATTTCCTAGATTCTTGACAACACAGTAACTTTCAGGTATTTTAAAGTGAAAAATAAGCGTTGGACTTCGGCCCACTCTTGGGAACCCAGTCCGTGAAGAGAGGAAATCGGAGATCTTAAAGGAAGCTCGTGTCTTGCTTGAAAAGCTTTCAAATCTGAATCTTCTGTGGATGTCATTTGCTATGCAGCATAAACAGGTGCCTGACACTACAGTACGTTCACTGTTGGCTTGTATGCCTGTCTTCATATACCTTTGTCTTTCCCCTGAGTTCAAAAACCGCCGTCATCCTATACAAAACTCTTGTCAACTTGGAGAGGAGAAAACAGTTCCCTCTGCCTGGCCCTGCACCTAGCTTACGTAAGTATGTGAAACTGCTTTCTTCCTGACCTTGAGACATGAAATACGTGAAAATATATTCAAGCTCACACTGTTGCAGCACTGAAAGGAATACTAACGAAGGTCTTTGCAAGGGTTTGGAATTTTCCTAATAGAGGAGCCGGTTGCTGACTTATGTTAATAGTCCCAGCCAGCGCTCTTCGCAGCGTGGAGATCTTGAGATGCTCAGAAACCGACCTGGTACCTGTTTGCTGCCAGCATAGGCGACTTCAGAGCTATGGAATTCAGTAATGACTTCACACAGTTAATCCACTTCACTGCTTCCTTTATTCCGTTCCCTTCTGTGTGTCAGGGATTAAAAATGGGCGCTACTCATGCCACATGAGTGAGCCCTGCTGGGTCATTGGAATAGGCCCTCCCTTCCAGAACAATCCAAGCAGATAAGGTAGACCAGGGATCAGCAGACTTTTCCTGTAATGAGCCCAATCGTAAATATTTTCGACTTTGCAGACCACGGAGCCTCTGTCACGGCTGCTCCTGAAAGGAGCCCCAGACAGCAGGGAAACGAGTGGGCATGGCTACGTTCCAATAAAACTTTATTAACAAAAATAGGTGGCTGGCCCTCAGGCTGGAGTTGGCCCACTGCCGCAGGAGACTCGTGATTTTTACCATTCTGGTTCCAGGGCTAGGGCTCTGCTCTTCTCAGATGCCACTTTGCACTGGGAACGCCTTCTGACCGTCTTTCTGAGCCTCAACACCCCTGACACCATTTCAGTTGTCTTTTTTACCGAGAAGCAGTGCCCTTGAACAATTCTCCAGGCCACTGAAAGCAAACAGGATTTTTCTGGCATTGTATTTGCATGTTTTTCTTTCCTGCCTTCCGCCTTTAACAGAATGCTTTTTATCTGGTGAAAGAGAAACCCACTAGGCTCAGTCAAGTGTTTGATTTCCTCTGCCCTCCTTATAGTCATCTCTGCTAACATTTGTTTTTTATCCCCCGAATAAAAGTTGGGTTTTTTTTTTTAATATCTAATAATGATAAGGTTAGTTATCCAGAAATCTTCTGGAAGATTTCAGATGTGTAGTAGCGACACCTGAATTAATCTTTTCAAAATCACTTGTTTTCATTGAAATGTTTTGCAGCCACGTCATGTTAACTTCTATAGTCAGTTGAATTAACATGATTGTTTAAAACACCAAAGAGGAAAGCAGGCTGCCCTTCCTGGCAAGGCCTGGCCGAGCGGGAGGCATTGTTTTGCTGGGGCCCCTCCGGTTCAGCACCTGGCCTTGTACCCAGGTCACAAGAAACATTCACCCGGCCTGAGCTTTTCAGGGTCCGAACAGTCACCCATGGATGTTGCTGAAGGTACCTCCTTCCTGACACCAGAAATAACGTAACACCGAGTACAGGGGAGCTCGTAATCTCGCAGGGCCTCCTCACCCCATCCTTGGTCTCGCACACTCCTTCTCAGATCTGTACATAAGGGAGCACAACACCAGCTTCTCTCTTTAAGCAGTCACCTTCCAGGCCTGAAGTCACCCCTCTGTCCATCTGTCTGACCAGATTCGCCCCTTCTCAACCCCACATCAAAAGGCCATTTCCACCCATGTCGATGCCATCCTGTAGGAGTGATTCTTACTAGTTCTGTCTTGGGGTAATGTTCCAGACCCCCCTGCACGCCGCCGACCCCTGTGCACTGGCAGCCTTGTCCATCAGAATGAGTCAGAACACCCGCTGGAGGGGGTTTTTGTTCCCATATTTTCATTAACCGTCCTCATTAATTGCTAAGGGTGTTTGAGGAGTGGGCGCTCAGAGGCAGAGGCAGGGCCCTCCCAGACCCCGGGGAGCCCTGTCCTGGAGCCTGATGAAGCTAGTAGGTCCTGTCAGGCCGAGAGCTGCAGGTGCTGCCATCCCCGCCATCCATCTCCACAAGGTGATCATCTTCCCAAACTGAAACTCTGCCCCTATTAAACCCCGACCCTCCCACACACCCCCAGCCCCTGGCTCCCACCATCTACTTTCCGCCTCTGTGGAAGGGATTTCTCTAGGGACCTCACAGAGGTGCCGAATCAGACACAGTGTGTCTTTTTGAGCCTGGCTTATCTCACCAGAGAGCATAATGCCCTCAAGGTTCACCCTTGTTGTAGCAGGTGTCAGAACATCCTTTTTATTTTATTTTTTATTTGTTAAAATTTTATTTATTTATTTAATGAGAGGGTGGGGAGAGAGAGACTCCCAACATGGGGCTCGATCTCCTGAACCGTGAGATCATGACCTGAGCCGAGATCAAGAGCCAGACACTTAACCGACTGAGCCACCCAGGTGCTGATGGAACATCCTATTTTTTTAAAAAAAATGTTTTTTTAGTGTTTATTTTTGAAGGAGAGAAACCAAGCGGGAGGGGGAGAGGGGCAGAGAGGGAGGGAGACACAGAATCAGAAGCAGGCTCCAGGCTCTGAGCTGTCAGCACAGAGCCTGACGCAGGGCTCAAACGCACGAGCTGTGAGATCACGACCTGAGCCGAAGTCGGATGCCCAACCGACTGAGCCACCCAGGCGCCCCACGTCCTTCCTTTTTTGGACTGAATGATAATAGTCCGTTGTGTGGATGGGCCACATTGTGTTTATCCATTTCTCTATCTACTTGGGTTGTTTACACCTTTTGGTCATTGTGAATAATAATGCTGTGAACATGGGTGTTCAAGTGTTTGAGTCTCTGCTTTTAATTCTCCGGAGTATCCGTTCAGAAGTGGGGTTGCTGGGCCATATAATTCTGTGACTTTTTGAGGAGGTGTTAAGCTTGTCCATGGCAGCCATGGACCATTTTAGATTCTGCCGGCAATACCTGAGAGCTCCAGTTCCTCCACCCCCTCAGCAGCGCTTGTTCCCCATTTCTTAGTTTTTTATTTATTTATTTGAGAGAGAGTGGGGGAGGGACGGAGAGCGGGGGAAAGAACGGATCCCAAGCAGGCTCCACGGGGTCAGCGCTGAGCCTGGGGTGGGGCTGATCTCAGGAACCGTGAGGTCGTGAGATTCGAGCCGAAGTCAGACTGAGCCACCCAGGCGCCCCTTGTTAATTTCCCGGTTTTAGAACTTGCATCGTCCTCGTGGGTGTGAGGTGGCTTCTCGTTGTGGTTCTGATTCGCGTGTCCCCGATGGTGGGTCCTGTTGAGCGTCTTCCCAGGCGATTGTTGGCCATCCGTATTACCCTCTTAAGAGAAATGTCTGTTCGGGTCCTTTGCCGACTTTTGGCCTGGGCTGTCTTCTCCATCACTGAGTCTTCGGGGTTCTCTGGGCTAGCCGCACCTGCCACCGTAGAGTCTTGCACAAACTGAAGAGCCAGCCTCAGACGCCTACCACCTCGGACACCCTGAGACCCGTCACCAGAGGGCTGGCACCTGGGAGGTGTGGTCCCAGGCCTGGGAAGGAAGTGGAAACACTGGCTTCGTCCGGCCTCCCAGCTGCACACAGAGCAGCCGACTCGCCGGCTGAAGGGTGGGTTTATTAAAGACGCAGCATGGATCATTAGGAAGAAATCGTGCCCCATCGACCTCCTTTCCTCTTCTGGTGACAGATAGGCAGCCCGGTTGAGCCGGGAGACGAGGGGGACCGTGTGGAAGTAGGAGGCATCTAAGCAGGTCCCCACGATGTTCTTGGGGCAGGATGATCAGTGCTCGGAGGGGTCAGGATAATCCTGGGCTACCATCCTGCAGCCAGGCTCATAACTAGTGGGGTGAAAGTTCCTGAAGCCTGTTATTAGAGCACCACGGTCAGCTTGGAGAGAGGCAACCCCTGGGTTCCGTCCTCCGCTCTGCCCTGACTGGCCATGTACTATGTCATTTAGAAAGATAAAGACATATAAGGCATAGTTATCACAGCTGGAGGGGGGAGGCCCTCCGCACAGTGTCATGGAGTCAGGACCGAGAGATCTCAGCGACTGCAACGAGGTAAACATGGGCGCAAAGACCGCTTTGGTTCCTGTGCCTGCCTCTGACGCCATCGCTTCCGGCCTCAGCTCTGTGGACATTTGGGGCCAGGGGGTTCTCTGTGGTGGGGCCATCCTGTGCTTGGGGGCCTCGATGCCAGGAGCTTGCCCCGCCGCTGTGACCATCGAAAATGTTTCCAGACGATGCCAAAGGTCCCCTGGGAAACAGAACCCCCCCCCCCCATTTAGCACGACCAGTCTAAATAAGCAACTACGTAAACCCAGGATGGGGGGTTAGGGCTGAATGACCACCTAGACGGACAGCTCCGGGATTTCCTTAACAGTAGTGTGAGCCAGTGTCTGTGATACAGCAGTCCTACCCTCTTCCTCCCACCCCCCAGGAGGAAACGACTGTACTTAAATCAGGCCCTTCTGATACCAAGACAGTCAAAGCCCAGGCCCTAAGCATAGTTAATTCCGTGTCTCATCCCAGGAGCTCTGCGAAGCAGTCTCCCTAAGCCTGGCCTTCGGGTCTTGGGCAGATTTCCTTCCCACATCCAGACTTCTCTCCTGAGCGCCAGCCTCCCGCGTCAGCTGCCGCCTGCCATCACCGTGAGCCCCCAGGGGCAGCTTGGGTGACTCCCCACAGAAGTCCAACTCCCCACCTCTCCCTGCTCCCGGCCCCCCGTCTCTGCCCTTGCTGGGTCACCCATGTCCAGTCCTGACGCCCTCCTCGCCCCTGCGTCCCCCTGTGCACAAACCTGCCGGTGGCTTCAGTTTCAACGATGGAGTATAAACGCCAAGGGTCCCAAAGGCCTGTGACGGAACCCTCCCACACCAGCTGTCCCCTCCGCCTGTTTCATGTCTCATTTCTCCTCTGACCAACCCCAGACCGGGTCTCCCTCTGCCCCTTCCTTCAGCAGATACTTATTGAGCGTCCACCCTGTCCCGGGCCTGGTGCCAACAACAAACAAGAGATAGGGCCCCTGTCGTGTGTGCAGTTCCTAGCTAAGGAAACAAGCACGGTCAGTGTTTGTGGATTCCGTATTTACGAATTCACCCACTGGCTGCAATTTACCTGCAGCCCCCAAGTCAATACTCAGAGCACTTTCTTGCACATCGGACAACACGCGGAGTCACAAAGCATAAAGTGCATATTCCCTCGCTGCCTTCTTGTTGGAGATCATTCTATAAACACGTGCCCTTTTTACAGTGTATTCAGTGCCGCATTTTGTGCATTTTTGTGCTTTCTGTTGGAGGTTGTGCTGTTGAAAGTGGCCCCCGAGCATTGTGCCCAAGTGTTGTTCCTGACACAGGAAGGCTGTGCTGAGCCCTCAAGGAGAAAATACGTGTATCAGGCAAACTTCATTCAGACCATGTTTATGGTGCAGCCTGTGTGTTAAATAAGGTGTCTTCCTACTGAAACACACAGAAAACAGGGTTCTGTACTGATGAAAATAGAATCGGAATCCCCGAGGAGCGGAGGCTCAGCATTTACTCAGTGTTGGCAGCCTTTCTAGACGTACCTGCCACAAATCTGCAGCGTCAACTGTTAGTAGACGTGAGATCCTAACAATGTTAAGACTGAGATGGTCCAGTCCTTGTGGGTCCCAGGGCGTGGGAAGGAGAGGAAGTGGAGTGGGGGGGGGGGCGTTGCCCCAAATACCTGTTTCCTGGGGGCCTTTCCCAGCACTAGTGATTGAAAGACCTCCCAGCTTGGGCTTCCGGCCCAATTCCCTTCACTTCTGCACTGCCCGTGTGTCTTCTCTCCAGCCCACACTTGTCCCTGCGCCCCACACGCAACGGCAGCCCGCGGAGCCCCATGCCTAGTAAAGGAACCGCCCGTCTCCAGCCTATCTTGGGAGCACACCCCTTGCCCTTAACCAGAGCCTGCTTTTGGTCCAGAACGTGTCCCCCAGGCTTCTCCGATCCACCCTCCCCCTAGCCCCTTTTCACTTGAGACTCATTCTGCGGAGCGATTGTGCATGGCACGCGCGCACACACACACACACATACCCAGGAGAGCTTTTCCGCAGGCTCTGGACCAGCCAGCTCGGGGACAGATTCTAGAAGCGCGTGAACAAGGCACGCGGAAGTCTGGGCAGGGCCCTCTTCTCTGGGTGCAGGCTTTTCAACCTGGAGCCTGCCCGGCGTCAGCGTTTTTTGAACCACACGTGCTCCGAGGCAGGTGGCTGTCTGCAGGACCGAGCCCAGCCAGCCCCTGGCCCGGCTGCCGCCCATGCGCACTCAGAGGCCGACTGACGGGAAAAGGCCGGCAATTTTTTTTTTAAGTTATAAACCTTCAATACTTTATTTAACTTAAAGTAGATAAATGTATTTTTTTAAGATTTTTTTAAAGTAGTCTCTTCACCCAACGTGGGGCTCAAACTCATGACCATGAGATCAAGAGTCTACCTCCTGAGCCCGCCAGGCGTCCCAGTAAATGTACTTTTATTTGTCGATCTTTTGGTGTCCGACACCCTTTCCTTTGAGAATAGAACTCCCTGTCTTCCTTGCTTCAAACCAGACCTGTCGAGGGGCATGTGGCTGGCTCAGTCTTTTTTTTTTTTCCATACTGTAATATTACATTTATTTTTTTGTTGTTCTTTAATATAGTTTATTGTCAAGTTGGTTTCTCTCTTTTTTTTAATGTTTACTTATTTTTGAGAGAGAGACAGAGTGTGAGCAGGGGAGGGGCAGAGACAGAGGGAGACACAGAATCCGAAGCAGGCTCCAGGCTCTGAGCTGTCAGCACAGAGCCCGATGCGGGGCTTGAACCCACGAACCGTGAGATCATGACCTGAGCCAAAGTCGGACACTTAACCGACTGAGCCGCCCAGGCGCCCCTAGTTGGTTTCTCTTGATCTCAGGACTGAGATTCAAGCCCCACGGTGGGTGTAAAGATTACTTAAAATAAAATCCAGGGAAAACCCAAAGCCTTCTGAATGTTCCACGATGGGGTTCCCGTCATTGGGGCGGGAGGGTGGGGGTTGTTAGATCCATCATCTTCTCATCAGATGGCATTTTGGTTTGCTTGTTTTTTAAAGGACTGGCTTGTTTTAGAAACACGAACTCTTCTGCGCTGGTGGTTCAAGAGTTTAAGTCGCATCTTGTTGTTAAAGAACAATGTGCGTGTAGTGGCCAGCGCTACAGACAGAGGCAGCTCGGGAAACGACTAGAAACGGCTCTAGTTAAGCAGGCATTGCATTTGCCTCTTCCTGAGTTGTGTGCCTGGGTGGGGAGGGGGCTTCGGTCATCAGGGCGGACCCGTTAGACGCAAGTACCCAGGGCGAAGAGCAGACCGCTCGTAGCAAAATGCGGTTTTTACTAAATCCCGTTCTTCAGAATCTCTGTCTTCAACTACTCTCATCTCATTTCGCCCTTGAACGTTCTGGCTATTTCTACACATGGATTGCCCCCTGAGGAGATATTCCCAGGTTTGACTGTCACCCTGTATTTTCAGCTGCCTTTGGGACTTGTGAATTAGTGTCCTGGGGGCATTTCGGACCAACCTAGTTGACAGTGACCGCTCCCAGCTTCCTCTCCACTGTGCCCTCTCCCTGGCTTCTTCCTGTCCCAGCCCATGAGGGCACCACCCAGTGGCCCAAACCAGATGTCTCCGTCTTCCCAGGCTCCTGCGGCCAGCCACCCCCGGCCCCGGCACGCGGACTGCTGAATTGGTTCCATCCCTCTGCTTCCGCTGGTCGCTCACCATTTTCTCTCTAGGAACGCACATCTCATCGTGCCTGTCTTTCACTTGCAGTCTCCCGTGATCCCCCATCAGGAAGTCACAGGGCCCTCGAGTGACACAGGAAACACCACACACTCTCATGCCCCCTGCCTGCCCACCCTGCACAGACCCCCACCTCCCTCCCCTGCAATGGCCTTCCTCTTTCCTTCTTTTCTCCTAACAACCTCCTACTCATCCTTCAGAACCCTGTGCAGATGACCCCATAATCTTCCTCCCCCCCGCCCCCCCCCCGGAAGAATGACTCATCTTCCTCCCTGGGACACTCCCAGCTCCCAGTACTAGAAAGCCCATAATTATTTGCTAACATGTCACCTTCTTGATCACCTGGGCTCCTTGGGGCTGGGGATCTGTCTCACTCAGACACCATTATTCCCGTGGAAAGTGTGTTTTATGCTTTCTAAACAGATTTGCAACGTTTTTAGTATTATTATTTGGTGGGACACCGAGCCCTTTCGTAAGCTGTGACCGCCTGGACAGTGCAGGGCCCCGTGGGAGGAGCTAAGCCCCAGTTTCCCCACTTGCCAGTGTGTTAAGATTCTGTGTATTCTGCTATTGAGCCCAGTCCCACAGTCTTGTCTGTGTTCCGGAAAATGTTGTCAGTCTCTTTAATTATGCGCTTGGATGTTAGGGGCAGGCACGGGGCCCCCTTGGCCCCCTTGCCCCTGGCAAGCCCCCAGTTGGCCCCCTTGCCAACTACACTCTTTAGATTTATTTCCTCGCCGAATCCTCCCCAGAGCCCTGCGAGGTGGGCGCCATTTACTGTTCTGCACAGATGATCAAACAACCTCAAGGGCACTAGGTAATTAGCCAAGATCGCAGCACTGGTAAGAGCAGGTGACAGCGTCCAGGCTCAGACCCCCATCCTTCCTGGCCCCGGAACCCGTGTTCTGGAAGAGAACAGTCATGTACCAGGACGTCCCTGGTTCTGCAAGCCCACACTTGGGGGAAGAAACCGAAGTCGGGGATCTTACATAACCTAATAGAAGCAGGCGTCAGAAATTGTCACCATCTGCTTTGAGCTTTTTCTCAAACTCACATTTTGAAATAAATTTAGATTTATGGAAGAGTTTTAAAGAGATTGTGCCGAGAGTTCCTATACGCTCCCTGCCCCCAGCTTCCTGCTAACGCTGACCTTTATTATTATGATAAAAGTCACGCGAGCATTGCAGCAAATTTGGAAGCTAGAGAAATGACGGAAACACCCATGATTCCACACAGCTACAGTGAGTCATCCTTCTGTCTCGTTGCCTTCCAGGATTTTCTGTCTGTGTCCGTAATGCCCTGAAAGGTTGTCCTCGGTGGTGCGGTCCTTTGGAAAAGCAGTTTGGTGATACCAGTCTAACATCGTAAAACATATCTAACCTTTGCCTCTTTGAGACTCGGGTCCAAACTTGGGATGAGTCGAATGTCTGCCCACAGCAACGTGGGAAAGTTGAACTTACGAAAACCAGAGCAACGTGAGAAAGTGACACACGTGTCTGATCGCTGTGGTTAATGAACTTGAACGCCCGCGCGGGTACAGACCAGGGTGCAGAGACACTTGTGAGTGATGGAGAGAATATTGATTCGTTTCCGTTTTAATTTCTTCTTCTTTTTTTTTTTTTTTTTTTTAACATTCATGTTCACTCTTGTACTGCTCATTAAGAGGGATCACCTTCAGGTAACAGTGACATAGGTGACATTTTTCTCATGTGCCCTTATCAGTGTTTCGTGAGGACCGTTTCTCATCAGGCAGGAATCTGCAGGTGAAGCGTTCCTATGGCATTCTGTGCCTCAGGACCTTAACGCACAGCCGGCTGGATTTACGCCTGAGAATGTTCTCCTTTGTTCTCCTTTTTTCCTTCCCCTAAGGCAACTCACCTCTAGCAGTTTGCCTTAGTTCTTATTTTTATTAAACAAGAACCATTTAGGGAAATGCCATCTTAGTATTAGACATTACTTTGCAGAAATGCCTTATTTACCAATAGAATAAGCTGGCGGTCCCCCCTCCCCCTTGAAATTAAGGTTTGTTAAGAATGATAAGAATTCATCACAGGCAGTAGAGCGGGCACTTAATTGACATCTGGCTGTTTGGATCCTAAAACCTGGCTCTCTGCCTGCCTTTCCCAGCTCAGCCTCATTTTCCCTCTTACGCAAAATCAGAGTGACGCGTTCCTGCACCTGTCACAGAAAAGACACCAGACTGAGGGAGCATTAGAACAGAACGGGCCACTTCTGCCGGGATAGAGGCCTGGCGTCAATATTTCCGGTGAGCGACAGACCACGAGGCATCCCTGGCTCTTAGACATTCCAGAAGGAGAGGCAGCTTGTACATGTGGGGTTTCTTTACCATGGACCCGAGGTTTTCTTTAGTGTGCTAGCAAAACACTTTGATTGTGGGTCACCGAGCGGCGTCGAAATGCTCAGAAACACGTCCTGTGTCTCCGAGGAACGCAACTCAGAGAATTCCGGGGCTGGAGGAGGCTGCGGGAGATCGGGTCCTGCTCTTGGAGTAGGGATGAGACCACCCGCCGCCCCGTCCCCTCGTTTTTTCGTCTTTTCCTTGATAAGCGGGCAGCCTCGAGGCCTGAAACCCTGTAACCCCGCCTCTAGGCAAATAACATGCTTCTGCCCGGCCTTCCTGCAGACACACGACACAGAAACCCGACAGGAGAGCCCACGTGCTGGGGTTAGGGACAGGCTCACGTGTGCAGCACCGGAGGATGGGGACGCTCTGGGCGCCAGGAGGAGCAGGAGGAGGGCTGTCCTTGTGGAGTCAGCCAAGGGGGCTAGAGCCCCACAGAGACCCAAGGACAAGAGTGGGCAGGGAAAGGTCCCCTGCAGAGTGTGGGGGACAGAGGCCGGTGCTGTCGGGGCGGGAGCCTGATCCACTGACAGCGTATCTGAGGGTGAAGAAGCGCGTGATGTCCCGGAGGCAGAGGAGTCCGTTAAGTCAGGAGCCTCGGGGATTGACGGTCGCTCCCTTCCTGACCATGTCCTTCCCACACCTTCCAGCAGGATCCAGCGACCACACAGGCTGTCATGTGGAGCTTTTTAACCCTCCCCGCCCCCCCCCCCCCAGGTAATATCCCTGAAGGCAGCAGATTGCCCTCAAGTGAGATAGCAGCCCTCACCTTTGGGTGCCCTCCCCCTGCCTCTCCTCTGTCCACCCACTGCCCTCCCCATGAGGTCTGTGTACCCGTGCTGGGAGCGGCCTGTCCCAACACATAGATCAAAGCAGTGCTGGCATCTAGAGATGAGTGACACCTAACCCTTGCCCTCCAGGAGGCCAAGGTTCAGCGAGGCATGAGGCAGTGTGATAAAAGCCATAACCAGTAGTGTGCACAGGGGTAGAGGAAGGGCACAGAAGGGCCTAGGCTGTCGGGGGAGGTGGAAAACAGGAGGGGCGACCCAGAGGGACTCTGGCTGGGCCCCAAAGCTGGCCGTGCAAAGGGGTGCCTGGGCCAAGCCACCTAGGGTGCCACGTGTCAGCACAGTTGGGGTGCAGAGTGCAAACGGTGCAGGACCAGGCCAGCGGGTCCGAGCCAAAGCCTTGCGGCGCTAACCAGTATATGCTGAGACACTCAGGTAGTGGGGCGGATGGGAAGGGAGTGGACAGCCGGCCACCCAGGGAGGTTGCAGCTTGGGCCTCCTGATCAGGGAACAGGCACGAGGCCCGTTACGTAGACAGAAGGCAGGGCCAGTGACCCATTGGACTTGGGGGTGCAGGAGAAGGCTGTACTGCAGGGCCTCCCCAGTCAGGAGCTGGTACATGGAGGGAGGGTCCTATGAAGACGAAGAAGGTTCCAGAAGAGCACGGGCAGGGGCCTCAGTGAACGTGGGGAGAATCATATGCAGAGAGGGGAGGGCGCCTCTCCTGGAAGTGAGTGTCACGGCCAAGTTCCCTGGCGGGGGCGGGGGTAGGGGCTGTGCACCAGGAGGGCTCAGGAGAAACCCATGGAACGCAGGCGGAAGGATCTGAGGATCGGACCCTCAGCCCCACGTGTAGCCCCAACCCAGCGCTCTCCAGTGCTCAGCCAGACAGACACTGGCCTGCTCTCAGGAGGCTTCCAGCCGGTGGGGAGCACTGACCCGTCTGTGCGGTGCCGCGGGCAATGAGCCTGAGGAAACGGGGGGTGGGGGGACCAGCTACTAATTCGAATTTAGCCCAAGAACGTATCCAGTGCGGATGAAGTATTTCGCACGTCTGTCCGTCCGTCCGTCCGTCCGTCCGTTTTGGTTACTGACTCGGGACACGTCGGCAGCACCCCAGGACCGTGCTGCCGGAGGAAGCTGCCTATTCAGAAAGCGGTTTCACAGCCCTCGCGAAGGTTTCTGTACGCGGGAAGCTTTAAGCGGCGCCTGAAGTGTGCCTTACGGCGTGGCGAGGTGTCGGTGGCATCATCTTACGCGGGAAGGCGAGGCGCCGCGGCGTGGATGCACGCGTGCGTCAGGTGCAAGCGCGTGAATCGTCTTAGGATGTAAGCGGTCGATTATTAGCAACGGTCCCACGTGCATGGAGCTAATAGAAATAAGAACGGGATGGAATGTGCTCCGACAGGAGCAGCGGTTTTCTCTGGTTTGTGAAATGCTTGCTGGGTGGCTGCTCTTTCATGCTTAAAACTAGAGATTCCTCACCTGCACGAGCCTCCCAGGAGAGCCTGCTCGCTCCACGCCCGCCCGTAGGCCAGCCCTTCCGAGGACCGTCCGCGAGTCCTCTTCTCTGGCCAGTGTCCCCATCCCGTCACTCTTCCTGCCGGGTCGTAGCTAGGACCCCTTGGTCGTTCGGTCAGCCTCCAGGCCGCCGTCGGCCCACACGGGCTCCTGCCCCCCTGCATGTGACCCTCCGTGGTACTTGTCAGAGTACATTGTGTGGCTGCCATCCTGGCCCGTGTCACAAAGAAGCAGCCACTCAGTGAGCTGGGCCTGGGCCTGGGGTAAACCCCGGGGCAGGCGTGGCTGGCCAGCAGCTCGGCCCCCATGACTCTCGTCATCCCACTGATATTGATGGGGCCTAAGGTGACCCAGCCCTGTGAGCACCGCACCGCTGATTTAGGGACCCCGCCGCTGGGGGGCCCCACCGCCACCGTCTTTGCCGAGTCTCTTGGCTCGGTTTCCTTCATTCCTTCACTGTAGCCGGTCGAGTTCGCTTTGTGTGACCTCATCTCCCTGCCTTTGTTTCCACACGTTAATTTGAAGCAACTGGGCTACTCCAGGTGACCTTGACAAGCAAGCCATCTGCATTCTCAGGCAAGACTGAGGACAGAGCCGGTTGGCATTTGGCTAGAGGCCCTCTTTCTCCCTGAGATGGGGCTGAGACCCAGCTCAGGTGTGCGTGCCCGGGAAGTTCAAAGTCGCCCGACCTGCACTCATCCGGTTCTTACTTCTCCCTCAGGTTTACAGGGGTGTCCTGTGGGATTCAGCCAGCACCGTGCTGGGACCCCTGGAGCGGGAGTCTGCTCCATCTCCCCTCCACGCCCAGCGCCTCCCAGGACAGGCCACCCACTCGCTGTCATGGCTGTAAACACCTCTGTGTCTGCTCCACAGCCCAGCTCTGCGTTTAGTCTTTTTTTTTTTTTGGCCACAAGTTAACATTGAGTTTTTTGTGTTTTTTTTAATGTTTATTTATTTTTGAGACAGAGAGAGATAGAGCTTGAGGCGGGGAGGGGCAGAGAGAGCGGGAGACACAGAATCCGAAGCAGCTCCAGGCTCCGAGCTGTCAGCCCAGAGCCTGATGCGGGGCTCGAACCCACGAACCGCGAGATCATGACCTGAGCCGAAGTCAGACGCCTAACTGACTGAGCCACCCAGGCGCCCCAACATTGAGTTTTTAAGATTAATTTCTTCTTTTGTGAACCACAGCCACTTTGTCCCCCTGCCACCTTTGTCACTTCTGTCCTCCCCGGCTCCCCGAGTTGCCTCATACAGGCGCACACAGGCTCGCGGCGAACTGTCCTCATATCTGAGGTGAACTTGTGTCTGGCGGCTTTAATTTGTGCAGTGTTGTGTTGAGCAGCTGCCGAGGGCCAAGCACCGAGAAGCCAAGGTTAGCTACACGTCCCGCTCTCCCTCCTTTTACCTTCCTTCCTGCCCTTCTAAGCACATGTCTCTGATCCTTCCCGATGAAAGGTGGGGTGCTTAAATAACAGAAGCTCATTTCTCGTACTTCTGGTGGCTGGCGGTTCAGGGTCAGGGTGCCAGCAAACTTGGCTTCTGGTGAGAGCTGTCTTTATGCCGAGAGACGGGGTGGAAGGAAGGAGGCGTCTCGCTCTCTGTCTCTTCTGCGAGGACGCTGGTGCTATCAGATCAGGGCCTCACCCTTACATTCCCATCTAACCCATTACTTTCTTAGAGACCCCGTCTCCAAATACAGACTCACTGGGGGTTAGGGCTCCGACATACAGATTTTGGAGGGACACAAACACAAACATTCAGCCCATAACATGGATGAACCTTGAAAACGTCATGCTAAGTGAAATAAGCCAGGCACAGAAAGACGAATACTGTGTGATGCCATTTGCCTAAGGTCGGACAGACTCGTAGAGAGAAGGGAGGAGGTTGGTGGGTGCCGGGGCTGTGGGGGGAGGAGGGGAGTTCTTGTTTAGTGGGTACAAAGTTTGTCTTGGGGAGGATGAACAAGTCTTGGGTAGAGACAGTGGTGGTGGTTACACGCATTGTGAATGTGTTTAATGCTGCTGGATTGTACACTTAGAATGGTCGAGAAGATAAATATTCTGTACATTACCACGATACAAAATAATAATAAATACATAAGAGAAAGAAAAAGGGAGAGCCAGCAATACCCAGCCCCCTCGGTTCCAGGAGAGACCCCCAGCTTGGCAAAGGGCAGCACTGTTAGGAGAGGCCAGCTGGGCCCAGGGGTTCCTTGGCCACAGGTGTCTTGCACCAGCTGGAGGGGACAGAAGGTGACAGCCCAGACCAAGGTCCTTGGTTTCCAGCCCACTGAGCCGAGCCCAGGGCCAGGTGGTAACTCTGTCGACCAGGGTCACTCCTTAAATCCCCGCATTTGCCCGCCGCCGCACAAAGTCCCCAGGTCTTGGCGCGCCCAGCTCTGCGGGGGGTGCCCCACGTCCTGTGGATCGCTCACTTGATCTTCTCCTGCTTTCTCACCGACCCCTCACAGTCACGTCTGTCTCCCCGGGTTAAGGTGATTTGCTCCGAGGCCCTGGGGCAGCTTCTCTTTTCCACAGTAACCTTCTCCGAGCGTTTCCAAGCCGACTTTCTCATCAAGAGCTATTCCCAGACCCTCCTGCTTGGCCCGCAGAGCTGCCTTCTGAGGGCTGGGTCGCGCGGGGTCCCGCGCCTTCTCCAGTAAACCCTTTCTGGGAGGCCGTGCCCTTTGCCCTCCGAGCGGTGAAGGGAGCAGAGGAGGAGACAGGTGCTTGTTCTTTCCGCTGAGGCGTCTGGGGGGCAGTAGGGCTTCTGTGTGTGTTGACTGCTTCTAATGTTTCTTTATTTTTGGGAGACAGGGTGGGGGAGGGGCAGAGAGAGAGGGAGACCGCTCCAGGCTCCGAGCTGTCAGCACAGAGCCCGATGCGGGGCTCGAACTCAGGAACCTGGAGATCATGACCTGAGCCCAAGTTGGGCGCTTTATTGACTGGGCCACCCAGGCGCCCCGGGAGTTCTATATTTAAATGCGTTCTCAGGAAACATGGTTTTATTCATTGTTGGGTGCCACAGGCTGCTGAATTGTGTCCCCCCCGCCACAAATTCCCATGTTGAAGCCCTGGCCCCCAGTGTGATGGTGTTTGAAGGTGGAGCCTTTGGGAGGTAATTAGGTTTAGATGAGGTCGTGAGGGCTGGGCCCCCATGACAGGCGAAGTCCTCGGAGCAGGAGGCCGGAGAGCTTGCTCACTCCCTCCCCACCCCTGCAGCCCGAGGGGAGCCCTGGGCTGACTGCCCCCCAGGGAGAGAGAGCCCTCCCCCAAGACCTCTCTCTCCTCCCTCTCGTGGCTCACGGTGTAGAGCGCCTCTTCATGTGCTTTTTTACCATCTGCATATTTTCTCTGATGAAGAGCATCGTCCTCTCTTCTGCTCATTTTCTAAACGGTTGTGTTTGCACCGCGGAGTTTTGAGAGCTCGCTGTATATCCTACGTGCTAGCGTTCTGTCAGACGGCGGCTTGTGGGTGTTTTCTCCCGTTGTCCAGCTTCACGAGCCGACGTTGCCTGTTAGGATGAGGTCAATTGAGAGATTGTGTGTGTGTGTGTGTGTGTGTGTGGATCCGACTTTTGGTGTCTCATCAGAGAACTCATGAACCAGGCCCTCGTTCCTGAGGACTGTATCCCTTGTTACCTGTGACACGTTTTATAGTGTTAGCTTTTCCGTTTCGGTCTGGTCCACTTGGAGTTCCTGTTTGTAAGCGTTCAGGTCAAGGTTCATTTTCATTCCCTAGACACATAGGCATTATCGTCCTTTCCATTTTTAACTTCCTGAATGACCCACAGAGTAACACACACTATGTTGCAGTGTCGTAACCCACGTGTCCTGTATGGTATTCATGCTAAAGGTGTATGTTTCATTTTAACATTATTATTTTGCTGTAAGGGAGGGATTTTTTTGAACATCTTAGGATCACTCACTTTTTTTTTTTTTTTTTTTTGAGAGAGAGAACATGAGCAGGGGCAAGGGGCAGAGGGAGGGAGGGGGAGAAAGAGAGAGAGAGAGAGAGAGAGAGAGAGAAAGAGAAAGAATCTTAAGCAGGCTCTGAGCCACCCAGGCACCCCAGGATCACTCACTTTTAAACATTATTTCTCAACTTATAAAACCATTTCAATCCAGAAGCAATTAACTGTGGGTGGTGGCATTATGGATATTATTTCTACTTTTATGCCTTTTCGTGATTTCTAAGTTTTCTACACACATAAGAAGATAACCACAATTTTTTTTTTAATAGTGTTTGCTGGGTTTGACGTAATTGGGGAGTAGAGGGCTTGTGAATTATTTTTATTGGGTAATATCAGGCTCAGGAAGAATATTCTTTCCAGCTAACACTTACCTTCTAAGCCCCAACATGCTTTTTTTTTTCCCCCTTTGCCCCCTGAGGCACGGGGTTAAGGTTTTCTGTTGTGTTTTGCCTTTTTTTATTCTATAGTTTTCTTCTTCTTTCTACTGCCTTGCTTGTGTAACATCGAAATGAAGCAGGGCAGAGAAATCAATGAGTTGTCTTGGCATCGATTTAGTCAATTCTCAGGTGGCCGAAGAGCCAGGAGCTGTGAACTGAAAACTTCATTTTGTCTCAGATTGTCTTAATTGTCTCTCGAACACTCGCCCGAAGCGCGTGCTTGCTAGAACTCTCCAGAGACAGACGCCAATCTCAGCCTGAAGGAAAAGTCTGCACTGAGACAAAGAGTGGGGGCAGGGACAGGGACGCAGGACCTCAGGAGAGGTGAGAAAAGTCATTTTGAAGCCACGCTTTTGAAACCGCTGTGCAACAGGGGATGGCTGTTCCCGCATAAAGATGCCACTTGGCCGGTCCCTTTGTGTGACCCTTTGCAGAAAACTGGGGGGACTCCTGTGCCAGGGCGCATGTGCCTTCCAGAGCTGTTCCCAGCTGCCTTCCCGTTGAGCTGCTGGAGGAATCTGCCACTGAAAATACAAAATTCCTGCTAGGTGGGGACTCTTGATTTTGGCGCAAGTCATGACCCCAGGGTTGTGGGATCAAGCCCTGCGTCGGGCTTCGCACTGTTAGCGGAGTCTGCTTGAGATTCCCCTCCCCTGCTCACCCACTTTCTCTCTCTCAAAATAAATAAACTTTTTAAAAAACGATTTTTTGGGGGGCGCCTGGGTGACTCAGACAGTTAAGCGTCCGACTTTGGCTCAGGTCATGATCTCACGGTTCGTGGGTTTGAGCCCCGCGTCGGGCTCTGTGCTGACAGCTCGGAGCCTGGAGCTGCTTCGGATTCTGTGTCTCCCTCTCTCTGCCCCTCCCCCATTCATACTCTGTCTCTCTCTCTCTCTCTCAAATATAAACAAACATTTAAAAAATTTATTTAAAAAAGGGTTTTGTTTCCTTTTTATTTATATTCAAATTAGTTAACACACAGTGTCATCTTGGCCCTAGGAGTAGAACCCAGTGACTCATCTCTTACGTCCGACACCCGGTGCTCATCCCATCATGCCTCCTTCATGCCCGTCACCCGCTTAACCCATCCCCCCACCCCTCTCCAGCAACCCTCAGTTCTCTGTATTTACGAGTCTCATGGTTTGCCTCCTTCTCTGTTTGTATCTTATTTTTCCTTCCCTTCCTCTGTGTTCATCTATTGAGTTTCTCAAGTTCCCAGAACTAAAAAAAAAAAAGTTTTTAAATTAAGAGATGGATACTGAATCTTTAGACGTAATGCAGTTGCACACTTAATAGTCTACAACACAGTGTGAACATAACTTTTATATGCGCCCCCGCTTTAGTGTGGTGGATCTGGAACTGAACCCACGGCGTCTCCGAGGTGTGTAAGTACGGTCGTGACCTCTGTCACACGAGCTTCGTCGTCTGATTTGCTGACAGAGACCACTCTTCAGGCCACTGACACAGAACAGGTTTTAAAAAATAATCGTCATCTGGGGCGCCTGGGTGGCTCAGTCGGTTAAGCGTCCGACTGCAGCTCAGGTCATGACCTCGCGGTTCGTGGGTTCCAGCCCCACATCGGGCTCTGTGCTGACGGCACGGAGCCTGGAGCCTGCTTCGGATTCTGTGTCTCCTTCTCTCTTTCACTCTCTCTCTGCTCCTCCCCCGCTCGTGCTCTGTCCCTCTCGGTGTTTCAAGAATAAGTCAACATAAAAAAAAATTCTTTTTAAACACTCATCATGAGAACAGGCTGCAATGTGTGTTGCTGAGAACAGCATGTATTTTTTCCTGTGGCCAAAGAACTTTTCCCATTTTCTCTGTTTGCCTCTCGTTTTTGCCCCCACTTCTTCCCCGGGTCCCCTCGCAGAAATGGCCCTGTGGTATAGTCCGCAGCGGGCACTAGATCGATGGCCTCTCTCAGCAGGGGGCAGGCGGTGCTAATTAGGCTCCGATGCCTCTGATGCCTCTTCCCCGGGCCGTGTGCACGCAGCGCCAGGCAGCCGGGAGCACGGCCCCGGCCCCAGCACCGCGCCGACGCTGTCTGGTTTAGGGAGACGTGAGAGCAGGACGAACGCACGCTCCTGTGTCTCCGAGCCAAGGGCACAGTGACTGAGTCACACTGTGTGTTCTGTTCCCGCAGAAAGCGCTGCCTCTCATGGGGTTTGTTTGTTTGTTTAACAGCAGTACGGAGGGGCGCCTGGGTGGCTAGTCGGCTGGGCGTCCGACTCTGGGTTCCAGCTCGGGTCATGATCTTGCGGTTCGTGGGTTCGAGCCCCACGTCCGGCTCTGCGCTGACAGCTCGGAGCCTGGAGCCTGCTTCGGATTCTGTCTCCTTTCTGCCCCTCCCCACTCTCTTTCTCTCTCTCAGAAATAATAAATGAATAAACTTTTAAAAAACACAGAATAAAAAGACATGATTGGAGCAGCTGGTCTGTGGCAGAGCCACCCATTCGTGTCCTGATCAGGCGGTTATTTCCGTGGCTGCACATGCTATAGAAAGACTTGATTAGTGACTGTCCACCCCTTACTTTAAAAGTCTTAAGTGGTGTATGGGGCACCTGGGTGGCTCAGTCGGTTGAGCATCTGGCTTCGGCTCAGGTCGTGATCTTGCGGTTCGTGGGTTCGAGCCCCACGTCGGGCTCTGTGCTGACAGCTCAGAGCCTGGAGCCTGCTTCGGATTCTGTGCCTCCCTCTCTCTCTGCCCCTCCCCTGCTCATGCTGTCTCTCTCTCTCTCTCTCTCTCTCTCTTTCTGAAAAATAAATAAAACATTAGGAAAAAAAGTCTTAAGTGTTGTGAGAGGAGCGGTGGTGGTTAGTTCCTCCTGGGGAAGAAGAATGCTTTGTCTCCGTAGGCCATATTGCTGCCAAATGTACGGCATTCGGTTTTTCTGTAAGAAGTCCCCTCCCCGCCCCAGATACTTTTGGGGAGTATGCGTGTAATAAGTCCTGAGGAAGTACAAAGAGTATCAGTGCTCTCAAGAGATATCATGTATATTTGAGCAAACAAGGGTGTTCTACAACATAAGAATGATTTCTCAGTCAACAACGTTCTTACGTACAGTCAACCCTCGTTTATTCCCGGATTCTGTGTTTGCAAACTTCACTTCCTCGCTGAAACTTATATGTAACCTGGGGGCACCTGGGGGGCTCAGTGGGTTAAGCATCCGACTTCTGCTCAGGTCATGATCTCACGGTTCGTGGGTTCGAGCCCCGCGTCGGGCTCTGTGCTGACAGCTTGGACCCTGGAACCTGCTTTGGATTCTGTTTCCCTCTCTCTCTGCCCCTCCCCTGCTCACCCTCTGTCTCTGTCTCTCTCAAAAGTGAATAAACCTTACAAAAAAAACTTACATGTAACCCCCACATCAATACCCGTGGGGCATTCACAGTCACGTGCAGACATGCGCAGTGAAAAACATAAGTCCCCCAACATGCGCGTCTCCAACCCGGTGACGCTCTGCCGTCTTGTTTCATCTCGTAGTGTAAACAGGCGTCCTTTCTGCAGTGTGCTTAATGCCACGTTTTTCACACTGTTGTGCTCTCTGTTGATTTGGCTGTTTAAAATGGCCCCCGGTCGGGCACCTGGGTGGCTCAGTCGGTTAAGCGTCCAACTCTTGACTTTGGCTTGGGTCATGACCTCGCGGTCCGTGAGTTCAGACCCCCCATTGGGCTCTGCACTGGCAGAGCGGAACCTGCTTGGGATTCTCTCTCCCTCTCTCTGTCCCTCCCCGGCCTGCCCTCTATCTCTCTCTCAAGTAAAAATAAACGGGCATCATGCTGGGGTGCGGTCGGGCATCACTAAGTGCAGAAAAGCTGTGATGCGTCTTCCGGAGGAATTACACGTGTTAGATGCGCCCCCTCCGGCCAGGAGTTGTAGTCCTATTGACCTTGAGTTCAATGGTGATAAATCAACAGCATGTATTAAATGAGGTGCCTTTCAAGAGAAGCACACCTAAAACAAGGTTGCATGTAGGTGCGTTGATGACAGGGTGGGCAGAGGCCCCCAGGAGCCTGGCCTCGCAGCTTTCCCAGGAGCGCCGGTCAGTGTTGGCTGATCCAGCGTTCGCCGCGACTTTGTGGGACATCATTGCAGGGAGCAGTGAGAGCCCGCTGCCACTTTTCTAGCTTGAAACCGCTTAAGATTCACAGGAAGTTGCAAAACTAGTACAGAGTCTCGGGTGCCCTTCACCGACCATCCCCCGTGATGATAATCTAACGTGACCCTGGTCCGTGGTCAAAGCCGGGACATCAGTACAGTGTTGTCCGCTCGGGGACAGACCCTATTTGGGTTTTGCCATTTGTTACCTGCACTCTTCAGTGGGGGAAAGAGAGTGAGCAGTCCTGTGAAATTTTGTCCTCTGTATACATAGCTCTGGGTAACCCTACACCACAGTCAAGGCGCAGAAGTGACTTGGAAACCATGACTTCCTTTTAAAAAAATACATAAACAAAATGTTGACCATCTTAACCATTTTTTTAAAAATTCTTTTCATTATTTAATGTTTATTTTTGAGAGACACAGAGACAGAGCATGAGTGGGGGAGGAACAGGAGAGAGAGGGAGGGAGACAGAATCCAAAGCAGGCGCCAGGCTCCTAGCTGTCAGCACAGAGCCCGACGCGGGGCTCGAACTCACAAGATGCGAGATTATGACCTGAGCCGAAGTTGGACGCTTAAGCGTCTGAGCCACCCAGGCACCTCCATTTTAACCATTTTTAAGAGTACATTCTGGTAACATTAGCTACATTCACACTGTTGTGCAACCGCCCCCGCCCTCCGTCTCCAGAACTCCATCTCCCCAAACTGAGATTCTGTCCCCATGAAATACGGACTCCGAGCCCCTGGCTCCCACTGTTTACTCTCTGTCTCTGTGGATGGGACTCCTCTGTGGACCTCCTGTGAGTGGAGTCAGGCAGTATTCATCCTTTTGTGCGTGGCTCATTTTGCTTAGCGTGATGTCCTCAAGATTTATCCATGTTGTAGCAAGCGTCAGGATTTCCTTCCTTTTTATGGTTGAAAAATATTCCATAAAACAACGATCTCTTGACCCGTTTTGTGAGAGGCACAGTCCTCCGTTCTACTGGGGAAACAGCGGTCAGAATAAATAAGTAAATTGTACCGTATGTGAGAGAGGCCAGCTTACCACTCTTTCAGCTGAAATTCTGTCCCCTGTACCCCCTTGAGTACCTGGTGTCCCTCATCATGACCCTTAGCCATGAATACCTCAAAGTATCTTCTCAGTTATCAAGGAAGATTTAAGTTACTGTAGATTTAGTGTGCCCATCATTTATTAAAATTCTTGGGGACCAGTGATGCTCAGAAGATGTTTGTGGTGACTTTTTCTCCTGCAAACTGTTTGGTTAAAGCAGAATGTGGGGCGCCTGGGGGGCTCAGTCGGTCAAGCGGCCGACTTCGGCTCAGGTCATGATCTCGCAGTTCACAAGTTCAAGCCCCGCATTGGGGTCTGTGCTGACAGCTCAGAGCTTGGAGCCTCTGCCTCAGATTCTGTGTCTCCCTCTCTCTCTCTCTCTCTGCTCCTCTCTCTCTCTCTCTCTCTCTCTCTCTGTCTTTCTCTCATAAAAAAATTTTTTTTTAGACAGAATGTATCTCCCTTCAGGCAAGATGCCAGGTCACAGTAACAATATGACAAAGGACGCATTTCAGGGTTGGTCCCATATTTGTACATCTGAGTCATAATTGCCTAGGTGGGGTTTCACGTGGTGTCGAAATGGCAGGAAATGCCTGCCCTGGACCACGGAGGCCTCGATTTATGACTTTCACCCTGGTGAATGGGTGTTCGTACATGAGCGAGAGCCTCGCCACCTTTGTCCTTACGATAATAGCCATTGTTAGCCCCTCAGGATCACTGACCAGATGTCACCCCCACCAAGCGGAGCCGTGTTAGAGGATGAGTGGCCACGGAGTGTGGTCCACGTGGCATACGGCCTCACACCGCTTGGTGCTGAAGTCTCAGCCGATGCGCTCTGTCTGTTACTCCTGGACTAGAAGTTTTCTCTCCGACATGTAGCCACCTGCGTGCTTCCAACCCCCCCGAATTTCCACCTAAGGTAAAACTTTCAGAATGCAGAATCCCACTGTGCAGAAAAGCCCTTCAGTACATTTTCCTTTAGTGCTGGTCCCCTAGCCACCCCAGAGGTCATGGTCTGCATGCGGCAGAGAACCACGGTCCCCACTACTTCCCCCGTGTGACAAAAAACGAAGCTTGACGTTGCAGGGGTGGGTGGCACCTGGGTGGCTCGGTTGGTTAAGCATCCAACTCCCAGTTTCGGCTCAGGTCGTGATCTCACGGTCCGTGAGTTTGAGCCCCACGTCGGGCTCCGTGCTGACAGTGCGGAGCCTGCTTGGGATTCTCTCTCGCCTTCTGCCCCTCCCCTGCTCACTCTTCTCTGTCTCTCTATCAAAAATAAATAAAATAAACTTAAAAATTTATGCGTGAGTACCCTGGGGACTCAGGAACCAGGTCAGAAAGGCTAGGGGACAGATTTCTTCCTTTTTTTTTTTTTTTTTTTTTTTTTTAATGTGTGGGTTTTTTTAATTTTTTGAGAGAGTGCGTATGCAAGCTGGGGAGGGGCAGAGAGCGAGGCTGGCAGGATTCGAAGTGGGCTCTGTGCTGACAGCAGAAAGCCTGACCCAGGGCTCGAACTCATAAACCGTGAGATCATGACCTGAGCCGAAGTCAGATACTCAGCCGACTGGGCCACCCAGGCACTCCCAGTCGCCCCCAGATTTCTTCTTAACGTTGCTTCTTGTCCTCACCTGGAGTAGCATTTTCCATGTGGTTTTCCCCCTGAGAACGAATGAGCCAAGCAGCCCGTCTCAGCTCAGCTTGATTTGTCAAATACGAGAGGGCGAGAGTTTGGCCTTCTGAGTTTCATCTTTCCGTCAGCGGGAAAGGTGACCGGAGAATACACGCATCCTTTCATCTCGGTTCCTTCGTTAACCAGCAGATGAGTGTGAAGAACCCTTTGGAGCCCCTGTCGTGTGTTAGGTTGGTTTGCAATCGTTGCGTAAAATAGGATCGGCACCTCTCGACCACCCTGGTGCTCAAACTGTATCCGAGCGCTTACGGTCAGGGGCGCGTGTGGCCGCACGTCGTGACCTGTGGTCTCTGGGTCTCCGAGTCATCCTGACATCGATCTCGGGTTAATTACAGCCGTGCGTGTGATGTCTGCACGAGCTGCACCAAGCGCAGAGCCCTCGGTGGTCTTAGATTATTTACAGTGAATATAAACTACTCTCCGCGCCTTTCACCCCCTGCCAAGGGGGAAGGGGCGTCGGGATTTTTTTGTTGTTATTTTACCAAAGGAGAAGATACTGTGCGATTTCCACACTAACTGGCCACAGTGGGGACCCATTTCCTGCCCTCCACACCCGCTGTCTCAGCCAATACAGTAGGAGAAGACGCAGCTTCGCATTTCTAGAAGGATCACACGGAGGTATAAAAACGGCGCAGCCTGGCCTCGCGCGGCGCCGGGTCCTGGAGCCCGGACCGTGACCATGGGGAACACGCATTCCAAAAGCAGTGACAGGGACGGCGCGCTCCGCGGCCGCCCCGAGCTGTCTTTCTACAGCTCTTTTCCTAGGAAATGGAGCGAGAACGTCTTTCTGGATAACGAGCTGCTGACCTCCAAGATCCTGTCTGTGCTGCGGCCGCAGTCGGAGCGAGGCTTCCGGACGGGCCAGCTCCGCTACCCTGCCCGCTTTCTCAGCACCAACTCCGTGTTTGCCTCTGTCGCAGCGTCCCTGAAGGAGCACCCGAGGGCCACCCTCTTGTCGGATGGCAGCCCCGGCCCGTCCAGGAATGTCGGCATGACGGTCTCACAGAAGGGGGGGCCACAGCCAGCACCCAGCCCGGCGGGAACGGGGACGCAGCTCGGGTAAGTCGGTGCCGTCTCTGCGCCGGGGGCAGGTGCAGGGAGGGGGCAGGATGGGGCGTTCCGCGGGGACCCTGCAGGTGGCCTCTCGGAAAGGAGACCCTCAGGTCCGTGCGAATCTGATCGTAGGCCCCCAGCCCCGCGATGAAATTCCTGTTAACACTCGCTTCGGAGATCCTGGGGGCGCTTGGCCACTTGCAGCCAGTTTGTTTCACACTCTGGAAGGGCCCTCGGACGGGGTTTCTGTCTGTGCTTGAGATGATGCCAGAAGTCCCACTGAGGTTGCCACGGAGGTAGCGTCCCGGTATTTACGCCTTAATTAACCCTGTCGTCCGTGGACTTCGAGGGGGTTCCCATATTTCTCCAGTCAGCAGTGTTTGGGTAGAAAACCTAACGCTAACAGATGTCATCGCGGCATCCTTGGACGGGCTGGTGGGGAAAGGACTGATTGTCTTTTTCCATCAAGAGAGGGTTCTCCCTCCGCCCTGACTGTGAGTGTGGCCATGTCCACCTAACCCTCGCTAGAAACAATTCCAGGGGCTCCAGTGGGCTCTGCTGGCCATTAAAGGAAGCATACGATTTAACTCACCCTGAGAATGTACCTGCACATTGACTCGAAGTCAGTTATGATGGAGGAAGTGTGGACAGAGAGTCTCCCGATTTTTGCAAATGAACTGTGGGGCGCTTGGGTGACTCAGTCTCGGTTAAGCGTCCGGCTCTTGGTTTCGGTTCAGGTCATGATCTCATGATTCGTGGGTTCAAGCACTATGTCAGGCTCTGCACGGACAGTGTAAAGTCTGGTTGGGATCCTCTCTCTCCTTTTCTCTCTGCCCCTCCCCTGCTCACTCTTTCTCTCTCTCTCTCTCACTTCAAAAAAAAAAAAAGGTAAAATCAATTCTTTTAAAAAAAAAAAGATCTGTGACAAAATTTAAGTTTATATAGAAATCTGGAAAGTTCTCAAATAGATTTGCCTTCATAGAAAGGGTGTGTATGTGTATTTAATGCCTTTTTTTTTTGAATAATGGTTTTTATGATTTTTATTTAGACCAGTCACAGGAGAGATGGATGAAGCCGACTCTGTATTTTTAAAATTTAAGCAGGCAGCTGATGACTCTCTTTCGCTTACATCTTCAAACGC
Source organism: Cryptoprocta ferox (assembly GCA_028646485.1). Taxonomy (NCBI): domain Eukaryota; kingdom Metazoa; phylum Chordata; class Mammalia; order Carnivora; family Eupleridae; genus Cryptoprocta; species Cryptoprocta ferox. Next base: position 5,748,748 of record CM053574.1, on the reverse strand, counting down.
CGAGCCCATTTTCGTAGAAGGTACAGCCCTCTTGCTTCTTTCCCAGATGTCACGCTGGGAAAGTGCCAGGACCCGTATCAGTGTGTCCATGGGACGCGGGCCGGGGCGGCCAGCGAGGCTCTGGCCCCCACTGAGCAGTGGCCGCTTTTTCTTCCCTCAGACCCTTGCACGGCCTCGCTGAGGAGTGAGATCGAGGCGGACGCCCGCGAGTTCGAGGCTGAGTCCTGGAGCCTCTCTGTGGATGCCGCGTTCGCAAAGAAGCAAAAGAGAGAGGTGGTCAAGAGGCAGGATGTGCTCTATGGTGAGAAGTTCCGCACGGCCACACTGACCTTCCACTGCCTTCTCTTCCATCTTTGTTTTGATTGGTTGCACCTGGGAGTCTGGGCTCCGCGGGGACCTCGGGCTCCCCCTTCCCCCTGCTTCCCCAGGGAGGGCTCTGTGAGAACCCGTCCCTGAGGACGAGCATGGCCCAGTGCCCGGTCCGGACTCACCCTGACCCTGCCGGTGACCCTGACAAAGAAGACTGCCCCAGGCCCGTCCCAGCCATCCTTGGTGACCACAGACACACACACACCCCCCCGGGGGGGTGGGAGACATATGATGTAGCCCTGGCCCCAGTTGGGACGCCCCTCCCGCCTGGCCGTGCTGGGGACAGCCACTCTCCTGAGATGGGAGGTTACAGGTCACTATGCGAAGCGCGGCTCACAGACAGGAGCCCGTTCCCGGGCCAGCCGCCGCGTCCGGTGCCCCACGGAGGTCCCTCCAGGCCTCTGGACCTCCTACAAGCAGGATGACGAAGGCCCAAGACAGCTTGTTCTTATGATTCTTCCTCCGTGGGAATCATTTGCCAAGACTGACAGTGTCATGTCGTCTGAGGGGGCATTTTCTGTCCCTCATCGGTGTTCTGTGAGGAGATTCTGGGACACACGGGTCTTCACTTTTCGCTGGTGTCCGGGTGGTGGTGGCGGTGTCCGCCGTCACCTGCGTCCCTACATGTGTCACAGCTTCCTGCCTGGGCCGGAACAGGTTGGGGTGTGGGCGGGAGGAGACCCCGATAGATGCTTCGCCTCAGGGCTCCTGAGCCAGGTCAGAGATGCAGCAACGTGCAGACAGGACCAGTCTGGACGCTTCCATCCAGGCAGCCCTTTGCCACATTGTCTCCCGCTCTGGGCAGACACAGGCTGCGTCCAGCCCCCAGGGCCGGGCTCTGCTGACCTTTGTTTGGTCTCCTAACAACATCAAGGCCTTGATTTAAACAACATATAAACTCCAACACAAAACCTGACCTTTCTTTGCCTTTTAACAGAGAATTAAGTTCCTCACTTGAACTCTGCTTTCCTATCAGTCGTAGTCTGGGTCTGCTCACTGACATGTGAGCCTCACATCCAAGGAATAGTGTTCATCAGAACAGTCTTGCTGGGGCACTCAGGGGGCTCAGTCGGTTCAGCGTCAGACTTCGGCTCAGGTCATGATCTCACAGCTCGTGGGTTCGGGCCCCGCGTCGGGCTCTGTACTGACAGCTCGGAGCCTGGAGCCTGCTTTGGATTGTGTGTCTCCCTCTCTCTCTGTCCCTCCCCCACGTTCTTGTGTGCTCTCGCTCTCACTCTCTCTCAAAAATAAAAGACAAATGAAAGAAAAAAATTTCCTGCTTAAAACAGCCTTGAAATGTCTTTGGGCATGAAGTCCTCCCGTGTATTTGAGGTCCCAGCACACATCCCGGGTCCTCCCTTCCTGACATCACTCCAGCCCTGGCTGCTCCCTTAAACTGGGATATTTACAGCACTGGGCCGGGGTGTGGGGCAGGCGAGGGGGGCAGAAGGGAGGCCTGCCTCCAGGCGGTAAGACCCCCCGGGGCCGGGAGCAGCCAGCCAGGCACACGTGGGCAAGTCCCCTGGTCCGTGTCCCCGCAGAGCTGGTGCAGACGGAGGTGCACCACGTCCGGACGCTCAAGATCATGCTGAAGGTCTACTCCAGGGCCCTGCAGGAGGAGCTGCAGTTCAGCCCCAAGGCCATCAGCCGCCTCTTCCCGTGTCTGGACGACCTGCTGGACATGCACAGCCACTTCCTCTCGAGGCTGAAGGAGCGCCGCCAGGAGTCCCTGGAGGAGGGCAGTGACCGGAACTACATCATCCAGAAAATCGGGGACCTCCTGGTGCAGCAGGTGGGCGCGGCCGTGACAGGCACGGGGAACGGCCCTGGGCTCTGCAGACTGAGAGCCCGCAGCAGCCCTGGGCCTCCACCGATGGGCGCGGCTCGTAGTTAGGGACACCGGCGCTTGCACGTGGGGCTTTCGTTTGCTTCGTTGGCCGGGTTGTGTTCTGTTGTGTTTTGTTTTCTGGTTCTGACCTCTGTGTCTTCGGCTGTTCGAAGCATATCTGTGGCAAAGGGGCCCAAGCCTGAATTGCCTTCTGGCTCGACTTCTGAGCCCAGGCCAGGATGGACAGAGGGGACCCACAAGTCCCCGTCCGCCCTCGGAGTGCTCGGAGCGTCCCGAGTCAGCTGACCAGAGTGAATTAGGAGATGGCCCCTTTGGCTTTGAAATCTTTCTGACGTGCTGCGGCTCAAGTTGATTGTCCCTTCTTGGATTTCAGGGAGTTTCATGGCACCGGGACATAGTTAAGCCCATGAGGGAGTTTTCTCCTTTTGCTTCATTGTACCTGGCGCTGAGGTCCCCGTATGGAAGCACGTCTCCCTGCGTGTGTGTTAGACAAGAAAGTGGAATCCCAAGTCAGTGCGAGACGTACTTTAACGGAGTCAGCTGAGCCAGGCGAGGACGCCCCCTCGTCGTTTCCACACCCCCTTTCACTAACCTCTCCCTCTATTGTCTTTCTGCAGTTTTCAGGCGAAAATGGAGACAGAATGAAAGAAAAATATGGTATCTTTTGTAGCGGCCACAACGAGGCGGTCAGTCATTACAAGTTGCTGCTACAGCAAAACAAGAAATTTCAAAGCTTGATCAAGGTAAAAAAAAAAATTTTTTTTTTAATTAAAAAATGCATCCTCTTTGCTGTAGATTGTTCTCCACAGGACTATAATCTTTGGCGAGCTTAAGGTTTTAAGGTGCCTGTTATAAACCAGTGATTTTTAAGTTTTTCTTTCATTCTTAACCACACACCTGTTGAGAACATACCAGTGAAATGTGGAGAATCGCAAGAGGTAAAACAAAGCAAAGCACACCGAGGGCTTTGTTCCCGGCTCCACCAGCAGGCCGAGGCTTGGAACCTGCTGACCGCCACTCCTCAGACTGCCGAGGGGACACAAGTGTCATTCCCCACCCTGTCCTGGGAACTGCTGCTCCAGAGGCACCATTCTGCCTTGGAATGTTCCGGCTGATGCAAGGCGTAACTTGCTCCACTCCTCTGCCCCTCCCTCGCCTCCTTCCCTCTCTGGTCCCCATTTGTCCCCCAAGGCCTGGGAAATGACCCATATCTGCCTTCTGCCTAACCACGGGCGGGTTCTCACAGCCCAGAACCAGACGCAGCATCCAGCCTGCGTCCCTGAGGTGGGGCAAGGCCCTCCTCCCATATCCTTGCAGGTGCACCTGGGTTAAGGTCACTTGGCTGTCAGCCTGTCTTCTGCAGCTTGGTCCCCGAGGACTTTACTTGGAAGTGATGGCCAGTAACTAGTAGTCTAGAGTTAAGAGTGACAGGTTTTGGGGGTGCCTGGGAGGCTCAGTCGTGGAGCATCCAACTCTCGAGTTCTGCTCGAATCATGATCTCACAGTTCGTGGGTTCGAGCCCCGCGTCGGGCTCTGCCCTGGCAGTGCAGAGCCTGCTTGGGATTCTCTCTCTCTCTGATTCTTTCTCCCTCTCTCTCTCTGCCCCTCCCTCGCACGCTCTCTCTCTCAAAATAAATAGACTTAAAAAAAAAAAAAGAATGACAGCTTTTTAAATTCCGCCCTATTGCAGTCACAGTGGACAGATGGGAAAGGCAGAGGGTCTGTTTGAGGTTGTCCCCGGAACCTCACAAAGCCCAGACTGCTCCCCTGGTCCTCCTCAGAAGTGGCTCTCACGATTGCCGCATTCCTGGAGCGCTTGAGTGCCAAGGGAGCAGAGAGGCAGAATGTGTGGTATGCTCTGGAGGGCGCCGGGAACCGGGCCCGCCCTGCCAGGAACCGGCCCAGGTTCTCAGCCAGAGCTGTGCATCCAGAGCCAGCAGGGGGCGGACTTGGAGCACAGGCTCAGGGTCGTTCCAGACGGTTCTGGCAGCCGTCAGTGGGGTCTTCACATGTGCACATGCCCGCACGTGTATGTGGGGGGTGTGATATACAGCTCTCTGGGTGATTCCCTACCACTTCCTGTATTTTTGAGAGAGAGAGAGAGAGAGCACAAGCAGGGGGAGAGGCAGAGAGAGGGGGACGGAAGATCTGAAGCAGGCTCCAGGCTCCAGGCTCTGCTGACAGCAGAGAGCCTGAGGCGGGGCTCAGAGTCCTGAACCACGAGATCATGACCTGAGCCGAAGTCAGACGCTTAACAGACGGACCCACCCACTTTTTTTTTTAAGTTCATTTATTTTAAGGGAGTGGGGGGGAGAGAAAGAGTCCTAAGCAGACTCCTCACTGCCAGCGCAGAGCCCAATGCGGGGCTCGAACTCACAAACTGTGAGATCATGACCTGAGGCAAAATTAAGAGTCGGACGCTTAACCAACGGAGCCCCCCAGGCGCCCCTGGTTCTGGTTTCTTCTTCATGGGTTTTACAGAGGCCCTCCTTTACAAGGGGCCCACTGCCTTTGCTTTGGTGGCCTTTCTGTATACAGCAGCTGGGCAGCGCTTTCAAGCGCTCAGTGAGGTGTCGGAGAGAAACGGCCTTGGCGGGCCAAAAAAGGAAGCAGCCCCCAGCTGATCTGCCAGGAGGCAGGATGCCAACGCGGCGTTTCGTTTCCCATCTCATAGAAAATTGGCAACTTTTCCATCGTGAGGCGGCTTGGCGTGCAGGAGTGTATCCTTCTGGTCACTCAGCGCATCACCAAATACCCGGTGCTGGTGGAGCGCATTATTCAGAACACAGAAGGTACAGTGGCTCCCCTTGCTCCCCCTTGCCTGCTGCTGCTCTGAGGGGCAATCTCGGTCTTTCTGCCCCATAGTAGCAGCAGATTGGAGAGGCCCCGCCCCCACCCCGTGCTCCATCCCTGGGTCTCTGGGTCCATCCCGGCTCATCAGCCACTAACTGAGCCACCAGCATGCTGCATCCACTGTGCTGGGTGCTGGGGTTTCCAACTCGAGAAAGGTGGGGTGCTGGTCTTATGTCCCCGCTGTCACCCTGCAGCCCCTGGCACAGGCTGGGCCCTAGCAGGCTCTGGGTCAGCGTCCGGGGAGTCAATGACGTTGATCCCGACAGGCACAGAGATGGCCTTTGCGGCACGTGCCGGGAACCCAGGGGGCAGAGGAGAAAGGGCACACGGCCCAGCCTGGGGTTCTCAGGGGCTGGGACCTGAGCACCCCTGCCCCGCCCCCAGGAGATTCTCCCACCTCATATGCCACATCCTTGGAGCGACAGAGCAGCTCTGGGTGATGGCGGGAGGCGGAGGGGGTCTTCTGGGCAGCACTGGCGGGCACAAGTGGGGGGGCTACCGAGGAGTGGCAGGCAGCAGAGCTGGGCAGGGCCGCGTTTGTCACTCAGTCACACGTCAGCTCCCACATTCAGCGGAGGCTCTGTCTGGGCGGAAACCAGATGCTGCCACAGTCATCTGGAGAGGCATTTACAGCCGCATCCGGGTTGGGAGGTGATTCTTGAGGGTCTGTAGAGCGCATAGCACGTCCGCCTCTGTCGTGTTTGTGAACGGGGACACAGGAAGGCGCTAACCCTGCGGTGTGTGGCAGCCGGCAGCGAGGACCACAGAGACCTGAGCCAGGCCCTGAAGCTCATCAGAGACCTCATCTCGCAAGTGGACGCCAAGGTCAGCGAGTGCGAGAAAGGCCAGCGCCTCCGGGAGATCGCGGCCAAGATGGACCTGAAGTCGTCCAGCAAGCTCAAGAATGGCCTGACCTTCCGCAAGGAGGACATGCTGCAGCGGCGGCTGCACCTGGAGGGCGCGCTGTACTGGAAGACCGCGTCGGGGCGCCTGAAAGGTAAGCACGGGCCCCCCGCCTCCGCGGCGCAGCCGCCATAGGGCCCCGGTGTCCCCGAGCATCCCACTCACCGCCCGGGCTGTCCTGTGGGCCCCACCTCCAAAATCCACAGGGTGCTTCTAGACCAGAAAGCACGCGGGCCTCCCCTCTGTGTTTCCGGGCCATTCCTTGAGCTTCTGGAAACCTCCTCACCTGTTCATTGACACCAGTGTCTTTCAAGATCGTTAGGGGAGCACTTGAGGTGGGCAGGGACCAAATGTGCCTGTTCGCACCTTGCACGGGTGAGCCACCCGGCAGGCCATATTATCACCTCCTGGGTGTGGGACACCTGGGGGGGGGGGCGTGCCCTCGGGGGCCCCAGCCAGTGGGCAGAAAGGGAGAACGAAGGAAACAAACCGAAAGTAGTGGAAAGTGCAGTGAATGCTTGAGAGGGAGCAGCCAGCAGGCACCAGTCGAGAGAACCCACGGGGAGAGGAGTCTGGTCCGGGTGTCACACACGGGCTCCTGCTGGACACTCCTTGCAGGATTTGCACGTGTGTGTCAGGGCTCTGCTGTGAAATGTCCCCGCGGGGACAAGGCACCGAGCCCGCTCTTGGCAGGGATCTCAGGGCACAAGCGGCCTGAGGCCAGGCCACGGGCGTCCCAGCTCAGGTCCTGGCTGACCTGGGAGCTGGAAGAACGAGGGATAATTCAGTCTGAGGAGTCAGCCAGAGAGTCCCAAAGGCCAGACCTCCAGGAGCCATTACAACAGGGACTGGATGGCCGGTTCCGCAGCCTGCAGGAGGGGACTCCAGCCGCTGATCTGTGCTAAACGTTGGGTCCCAGGAGATGATGGAGAGCAGAGCGGGGAGGTGGACGGAAACCCTCAGGCTCCTGCAGAAGCATCGCAGCACCGGGCTGGGCCACCAGACCCCCCACCCCACCCTGGGGCTGGGCCTTCCCCGGCCGCATGTGTCTGCCTGGCAGGACCCATGTGGCCCTGCGACCTGGTGAGACATTTCCTTCTGCGCTTTCTCGTTAGATGTCCTTGTTGTCCTTCTGACCGACGTGCTTTTGCTGCTACAAGAAAAGGATCAAAAATACATCTTTGCCTCCGTGGTATGTAGCCTGTGTCGTCAGACGTTTGGTTCTGCCCGCCGGGACGTTAGGGGGTGGCTGGGAAGCTGCCTGCACAGGGGCGGCCGGGGAAACACATTCAAAAGCTCACCCACTGTCCCAGGTCCTCCCAGGGGCTGGGAGGTTCCAACAGGGCAAGAGTAGAATTTTCCAAGACCCGGGGTCCTCTCTGGTTCGCTGAGGAGGCATCGGCGGCTCGTGCTAACATCCTGTCTGGTCTTAGCCTCTATGTCTCTGTGCCTCTTCCTCTCTCGGGGGCTTGGGGGCTCAGGGGCTCCCACATCCTTGCCAGGAGAACCCCTCCTTCCTTCCCTGCCAAAGCCCCAGCTCAGGCAGCTGCTGCCCTGGGAGCTGTGACCGTCTTGGCCCCACAGCTCTCTGGCTCCAGGACACCCTTGTCACGGGAGCCAGGCCTGGCCTGCATAGGGCTGGTTTCTCCTGGGGCCTTTCGCGTTGGCTTGCAGACTGCCATCCCTGCCCCGTGTCTTCACACGGCATCCCCTCGGTGTGACTGTGTGTCCCGACTCCTCTCCTCACTAGGACCCCAGCCATACCGGATGGGCTCCCCCTTAATGACTTCATCTTACCTTAATCACCTTTGTAAAGGCCCCACCTCTGAGAGTTAGGGCTTTAACATCAGGATTCGGGGGGCACAGTTCAGCCCGTCCCCGCCAGTTAACGTGCATTTTAGCGCGCTCTGTCAGCACCGTGTCTCGTAGGATCCCAGTGGAGTACTGCCTGGCTCTGGCCGTTTGGGGCACAGAGTGGGGAGGAGGATTCATCGCTGATTGTACACTACCTACCCTTGTACCTCCGGGGTTCATCCGGGCACGAAACGCGTTTTTAAGCGCAGTAAACAGAGTATACGGGGGTGTCACGGTGTCACTGCAGCCGTGACGTCTTTCCCCAGATGGCAAAATATGTCCGCTTTGGTTTGAAAATAGACGGGGCACCTGCCGCGCCCCCATCCCCTTCCCCCTCAGACTGGCGGCTCCCCGGCCGTTCGGGTCCAGCAGGGTGAAGGCCCCCTCCCCACCACACTGCACCCACACAGGACTCCAAGCGCCCGGTCATCTCGTTACAAAAGCTCATCGTGAGGGAAGTGGCCAACGAGGAAAAAGCCATGTTCCTGATCAGCGCGTCCCTGCAAGGCCCGGAGATGTATGAGATCTACACCAGCTCCAAAGAGGAGAGGAACACTTGGATGGCTCACATCAGAAGGGCCGTTGAGAGGTGAGAAGGGCCCATGTGTGCCTCCCCTTGCCTCCCCTCCACCCAGCCGTTTGGCCTTGGGCTTTGACAGCTGGCCAATCAGCTGTGGCCTTGAAGTGCCTGAGAGAGTGCGAGAGGTCACGGGGTGGCAGGAGACCGCTCTGCCTTTCCTCTCCCTCATTCGGCCTCGGTGCTTTGTCCATCCCCCTCATCAAAAAGGGACACGTGGCACCCACCATTCCGGCTCCTTCCGACACCAGCCCAACCCGTCAGATTGCTAAAGAGGCCAGATGTGGCTGGCTAGCGGGTGTGGGGCCAGGCAGTTCTAACTTTGGGTGTTGGTGGGATCCAACGAATGACAGCTGACGGGGGGCCAGGCCCATTGGAGCAGGTTGTGGCTTCCGGTCCTTCTTCCTCAGGCCAGGAGACCCCCTCAGGACCCAGCCAGCCTGCTCCTCCCTCTCTTTATGCCTGGCAGCTTCCCGGAGCCTTAGCCTGCCCAGAGCTCCCTCAATACCTAGCCCTGGTTCTGTGGATCCCCCAGAAACGAGCTGTCCTCAGTCTTCTCCTCCCCCACATTGTGACGGGGACATAATCCCATCGCTGGTTACGAGTGGACCCTGGGGGACAGGATGGAATCCAATGGCTGCCTCTCATTTCTCCCTCACATTTCTCCCACACCATTAACAAGCTGCGTCACCCACAGAACGAGACACTCTCGGCAGCTGCAGACAGAGCTCTCGGTGCCCATCACTGAGGCCAGCCTGCCCATGAGGCGTTCTTGCCCATCTGCCCCTTCTCCCTGCAGCTGTCCAGACGAGGAGGAGGGGCCCTTCAGCGAGGCCGAAGAGGAGAGGAAGGTGGTCGAAGCCCGTGCCCTGAGGCTCAGGGACTTCCAAGGTAAGGGCAGTCAGTCTAGACCTCTGTGCCCACGATGTGTCCCTCGTATGGCGAGAAGGCCCCACAGCACTGTACTGAGGCAGCGGGCCTGGGACCACGAGCACATTCTGTTCCTTCCCACTGGGATCAGCCGTGGAGTGAGTCCTGTGGGCCATCTCCTGTCCTGCAGCTCTGCGGGGCCTTCGCAGCGAGGCTTTGTCATGAGATGGCAATCTGCAGGAGGGGGTGTGGGGAAGGGAGAGGGTGGCGCTCGGGCCCCTGAGCCACCTCCAGACGCTCTTGCTTTGCCACACACACCGCCCCCTCCCTCGGTCCCTGTTCTGGAAGGAGCTCACTGTGGGTATCCCAGGTCACATACATAAAAACCCCAAGGGGACTTGGAATAGCACAGGACCCACAGCCTCCTCCCGGAGGCTGGCAGACCAAGACCAGCCCGGCTTTGAGGCTGGGGACCTCAGCTCCCTCCTCCCTGTCTTAATTTTTTTTTTTTAATACTTTATTGAGACATAATTTACACGCTACACAGTCCGTCCATTTAAACAGTACCATGCAGTGGCTTTGGGTATGTATCACAAGATTGCGCAACTGTCACCACAATTTCAGGCCATTTTCAGCTCTCCACAAAGAAACCCCGTGCCCATTAGTTGTCACTCCCTGCTCCTTCCTCCCTCAGCCCCTGGTGACCTCTGCTCTCCTTTCTGTTTCTATAAATTGGCCTGTCGTAGGGATTTTTGTGTAGAGAGAGTCTTGCGATTTCTCCCCTCCTGTGTCTGGCTGATTCCATGGAACACGATGTTTCAGGGGTCAGCCATGTCGTAGGGTGTGAGTTTCCTTTTTTCCTACGGCTGAATACTGTTCCGTTGTACATACAGATGCACCGTATGTGCTCATCCATTCTTCTCCCGACTTTAACAGACTCCGTGGGATTCCAGTGCAGTCACTGCCAACAACAGTTCCTAGTACTTTGTGGTTCAATCAGCGTCTCTCCTTCCTCTCGCTGAGTTACTTATTTTTGAATTAGGTAGCATGTAGACAATAAGCACCTAAAATCAGGTCGTTTACATTTTATTTCTCTTTGTAGGGAGAGGCACTGATTAATAAAAATGTCTAAAAGAACATTTTTCTTTACATACACCCAGCAGTGTATGTTTAAGGGCACTGATTAATAAAAATGTCTAAAAGAAAGGGGTGGATTAGAAATAGGTGCTTCCTTTATGGAGATGTTCATTCCCATCTTGGATCCAAAGCTGACCTCATCCTTAACACTGGGACATCAGGGACACTCCTCAAAATCAGGAGCAAGGCCGGGCCAGCCCCTGTCACCATTATTACCTTTATCCTGCAAGTCCCAGCCAGGGTGATAGGTGGAGAAACGGAAGTCAGAGCATGACTGGAAGGGAAGGGACAGAATTGTGTTTTGCATGTGACGTGATTATTTGCCTAGAAAATCTAACAGAATCAACCAGAAAACTATGGGAGGCTGTGAGATGCAGCCAAACATGACGTGTATAGTCTAGCGGTTACCAGCGACAGCATTGCCGTCGCCGCAACTACAAAAAAGGCATAAAACCCAGAGACCTGCAAGGAGTTTGGCCTTAATGCCTGACGGAAGGTGCTCCGGATAGGAGAACGAAGTCTTCTAAGATTCTCACTTCGGCCCAAACTAATAAATCGGCCTGTTAAAGTCCTCGCGTATACCCCATGGCGTTTTTATAACTGGGGCGAACGAGCGGAAGGCAGGGCTGTGCCCTCACCTGCCCCGTGAGCTGTTGGGTAGGCTGCGGGTCACGCGGGGTCCCCGGAGGCCAGCCCTGCCCTGCAGGGGCTCCCAGAGCCCACTCCTAGGAGGAGCGATCCCGGAAGGCCGACCGCTGCCCCCCACCCCCCCACCCCCCGTCCCTTTGCAGAGCGATTGAACCTGAAAGACCAGCAGATCGCTCAGAGCCTTGGCGAGAAGCAGCAGATCTACCTAGAGATGGCCGAGATGAGCGGGCTGGAAGACGTCGCTCACTTGCGGCTCCTCTTCCGAGGAGGGGATACTTCCGAGACCGTGCAGGGGGAGCTGATCCTCAAGTCAGCCATGAGTGAGAGTAAGGAGCCAAGGCTGGGGGCGCTCACTGGGCACCGGGCCGCTGCTGCCCCACAGTTCTGCCGGGGGAGGGGTGGCGGGGCACAGGATGGTACGTGACCCAGTGTGGCCAACTCGCCAGCCTGTCTGGGACGTGCTCTGACTGTCTGGGCGGGCGTGCTCCTGGGAGCAGCGCAGACACCCAGCAGGCTCACAGCACCTTCTCCTGAGCACCTGCTACACGAGGCACCACGCTAGGCCCTGGGACTCAAAGTCGACAGAGATGGGTTCCCCACACTCAGGAGGCTCTCCTTTCTGCGAAGTGGGTCACCAGTGATCTCCCCAGAGATATGCACGTAGCCACATTTGGTGGGTCATTTCAGGGGGCTCCTGCCCCCCGTGCCTGGAACCCCACATCTAGCAGGAAGAGTCTTCTGAGCACAGCGACCACAGGGGGGCACTGGCCAGCCCATCTCCTGCCCTCCGCGCGCTCTGCTGCCAGGCCTGCCTCCTGGAGCCCCCCCCAGCCCCCCCAGCTGCAGAGTCAGCCTGTGTCAGGCCAGCCAGCAGTGCTCACTGGGTCCAGGGGAAGAGCCGGCAGCTGCTCTCAGCGACAAATGGAGACAGCTGCTCTCCAGACGCTTCCTTCAGAGTGAAGGGAACAGAGACCGGAGGGGTCCCTTGTAGATTCCACTTCTGCTCCGCCTCGCTTCCTCCGGCCACACTGACTTGCTTCCTCACATCTCTTCAGGGGCCATTGTTCTTGGCCCCCTGAGGACCCTCTCATATCCTGTGCCTCAGCCTGGAATGTTCTCCCCGCCGCCCCACTTGGCCAAAGCCTGTTTGTCCTAGAGCACTTTGTGTGACCAGGCCTGCCCCTGAAGGCCGCCCTCCCGTGGCCTCCGACCTCCTGTGTGCCTGTCGACACCCAAGCGCACCCCGCGGTCTTCTGAGGCCCCTCCCATGCGCTGCCCCGAGGCCCGGCCTGTCCTGCAGACATGGACTGGCATGTCCTGGCCGCCGTACCTGAAGTTAGGGGGACGCATAGAGCGGGGGGCTGAAGTCCCGCACCAGGAATCGGAAGACGGTGACTCAGGGCCTGCAGGCTTCTAGGCCCCAGATGCCCGGGTCCCACGTGGTCCCGGGGTGACTCGTTTTCTCCCGTCCCCTTCCACAGTCGAGGACATCCAGAGCCTGATCTGCAGGCGGCTGGGCAGTGCCACCGGCCAGGCGGAAGACGGGGGAGGCCCCTCAGGCCTGCCCCGCAGGGCAGAGACCTTCGGGGGCTACGACACTGTGACCAGCCCCGGCACGAGTGAGTGGGGCCACCCACGCCTGGGGCTTCTCGGGACAGCTGCTTGGAACTTTCCCTTTGCAAGGCCGAGGCGTTTACTGCTGGGCGTCTCTGCTGCTGCTTCCCCTCAACGATTATAAACCCTCTGGGGGGAGGTTCTGGAACCTTCAGGGTGCTGTCGGTCGTGCTCTAACAGCGGCACACGGACCAGCCCTTCCCTCTCCTGCTGGTGGGTGTCTCCAGTGCTGTCATTTGGCACAGGCCCAAGGCTAGCAGCCTGGCCACAACTTCCTACCAGGGTTTGGGAGTGTGTGGGGCTCCGTCCAGACTCCTGGGGGGCCTGCAGCCTCCTCACGCGCCTGGATTGGGGTTTCAGACAGCAGTTCTAAGAATGTCTGCAGCAACGACCCTGGCCCCGGAGACTGGCAAGGCCCACTGAGCAGCCCTGACTCCAAGCCTGGCGACACCCCAGGGGCCCCTGAGGAGCCACCGCCTGTGGTACGTTGCTCCGTAGCCAGGTGCGGGGGTCCCCAGAGCACTTCCGGGTACCGTTAACCGGTGTGAACTGCCTGTGCTTGGGGGGGTCTAGCTTTTCCATCTTCTGGCTAACGGCGACCCGCCGTCCCTGCAAGGGGCCCACGGTGGCCAGGAGTGGGGTGAGGGAGGGGACAGGCCCAGGGCAGTAGCTGTAGCCACCTCGGCAGAGGAGAGACCCACTGGGACCCACCAGCATCGGGTCAGTACAGTGTCCTGGGGCTCAGAGGCCGAGCACTGGGGCCAGAGCAGGGGCAGGCGGTGGGCTGCGGCTCTCTGGCTCACGTCTGCTGCCCCCCGCCTGCCTGGGACCTGTACACAGGCTGCTCTCCGGGCCTCCACATGGTGAGTCCATGACAGCCGCCTTCCCGCCTCCAGGAAGGCTGCCCTGTGCCCTCCTTTTCCAGACACCAAGACTCATGCCAGTCACGGGACCAGGCAGGGCTGGAGACGGGGGCGTTGATGGGCTTGGCAATCACTAGCAGGTCCTTGGCTCTTGGCGTCTGACGCTGTTACCTCCGCAGGTCCCAGTGCCGGGTGCAGAGTCTGGCCCCCGTCTGCCCGCCGTCCTGGAGTCGGAGGTAGGCTCAGGGCTCGTCCATCCCCCCTCCCCCCCGCCCGCCCGGGGGGCGGGCGTGCATGCCCCGCGCCGCTCTGTGCAGGGCGCCAGCGTCTCCCTCCCTCTCCACAGCTCGTCCAGCGGATCCAGACGCTGTCCCAGCTGCTGCTCAGCCTCCAGGTACGGAGCGGGGTGGGGGGCGGGGGTTGCGACCATCCCCTTCTCCTGCCGGAGGTCGGAGGCTGGGATCAGGGGAAGGGCAGGCCGCCTCCTCGAATCGGGGCCTTCCCCCCCCCACCCCCGCAGGCCGTCATCGCCCAGCAGGACAGCTACGTGGAGGTGCAGAGGGCCGCCCTCCAGGAGCGCGAGAAGCAGCTGCGGCTGCAGTCCACGCGCGGGAACCTGCTGCTGGAGCAGGAGCGCCAGCGCAACTTCGAGAAGCAGCGGGAGGAGCTGGCGGGCGTGCAGAAGCAGCAGGGCCGCCTGCGGCTGGAGCAGCAGCGCTGGGAGCGCGAGCGGGAGCGCCAGCGGCAGGAGCTCGACCTGGCGGCGGCGCGGCTGCGGCAGCGCGAGGAGGAGTCGCTGCAGCTGCAGGAGCGGCTGAGCCAGGAGCGCGACAAGCTGGAGCAGCAGCGGCGCGCCTACCAGCACGACCTGGAGCGGCTGCGGGAGGCGCAGCGCGCCGTCGAGCGGGAGCGCGAGCAGCTGGAGCAGCAGCGGCGCCTCAAGAAGCAGAACACGGCGCCCGGGGCGCTGCCGCCCGACTCGCTGGCGGAGGTGAGGGCGGGGCGACTGAGTGCGCCGTGGGTGCGCGTGTGCCCGCAGTGAGTGGCGACGCCGCGGGCCCTGCCCCTGGCTGAGAGAGCAGGTCCCTCTGGGCAAAGGCGCGAGGCTGGCCGTGGACCCTGCAGATCTGAGGACCGCGGCTTTGGGCGGGGGGCGCGTGGCCTCCAGCGGGAGCGACGGCGGGATGTAGGCATGTGGCTTCTGTCGCTCTTTCAGGCCCAGCCCCCAAGCCACATTCCCAGCTTCAACGGGGAAGGGCTGGAAGGGCCCACCGCCCTCGCCAAAGCGCCAGGATCCCGGACGAGCCTGCTGCTGGCCGGCTCGGGCCCCGAGTTCCCAGAGCGCCCCGAGGTGGTCCGCCGGGACAGCGCCCCCGCCAAGAGCGACGTGCCCATCCAGCTGCTCAGCGCCACCAACCAGATCCAGAGGCAGGCGGCCGTGCAGCAGCAGATCCCCACCAAGCTGGCCGCGTCCACCAAGGGCGGCAAGGACAAGGGCGGCAAGAGCAGGGGCTCCCAGCGCTGGGACAGCTCGGGTGAGCCTGGAGTGGGGGCGAGCTGACGCCGGCGGCCGGGCTTTAGGTGGGGGGTGATCTCAGGTGGCCACCTGGTCCAGTCATGCGCAGTTTGTGAGACCAAAGCGGCTTCTTGCGAGCAAACCAAAATGGGATCCCAGGGCCGTTCCCTGGAGGGGGCACCAGGCAGAAACTGGAAGGCACAGTTGGTGACACCCGGCTACAGGGACGACCTCTCCCCACGTGGTCTTTCAGCCTAAGAAGCAAAGTTAAAACCTCAAACCCCATGTCCCTTTCCTACCTCAGCCTCACACTGGGGTTGGGGACGAGGGAGCATCTTGGCAATTCAGAAAGAAGGGCCCTGCAAATGGGTGACCCAGGAGAAGAGCTCAGAGAGCCTGGGTCACTGAGGGACACGGAGGCAAGCAGTGCCAACACCCCACCAAGCCCCCAGCCAGTGCCGACGCGAGCACCCAGGTCTCTATGGTGTCCTCGTTCTACAGAGGGGACACCGAGGCCCTTGCACATGCCAGGGCTCAGGGGTCACGGGGTCCCCCTCATCCAGCGGCCCTCTGAGGTCCGGCATGGCTGTCTCTGGGGCCGTCCTTGGCCGTGGATGCCGGCATCCTCCCTGGGCCGCCTGGGGGAAGAGCCAAGGAGAGGGGATGGAGGCCGCTGGCTAAGGTGGGTGGCTGCTCGTGTGCCTGGAGCGAGACCAGACACCCTGGGATATGCCCTTCTGCCCTCAGCCTCCTTCGACCTGAAGCAGCAGTTGCTCCTTGGCAAGCTCATGGGCAAGGACGAGAGCGCTGCTCGGAACCGCTGCTCGCTGAGCCCTGTCCCGCTCGGCAGCCACGGCTCCTCGCCACCCCCAGGTGAGCCCAGCCCCCAGGGCAGCGGGGCCGCCGGGCTGCCCGGCAGCCGCTGACGCCCGCCACCCCCTCTCTTCCAGACCCCTGCTGCCCAGCCCCGGCTGATGGCCCCCCTGGGGGCACACCTGTGCCCCCATCCCCCTTGCCACTGCCCACCACCCCCCTCGACAAGGAAGAAGCCAGCAAAGAAGACGTCATCTTCTTCTAAAGGGGATGTGGCTCCAGGTGCAGACCCCTCCCTGTCCCGCTCTCCAGGGAGCAGCCCAGTTGTCCCTCCCCCCTTCCCCAGCAAACCAGCACCAGCGACGGCCTGGCTGGGGCCGGGGTCTGGGCCGTGGGTGGGCCTGTCCTCTCGAGGCTCTTTCTATAGGATTAGCAGTGGTGCCTGGGTAACTTTCTAAACTTCTTTTCTTAATACCGAGAGGAAAGTTTGTAATCGAAGGGTGAGCCAGAGCTGACCTAAGGGTCTGTGTTCAATTGTAGCCCCCCCAACTGGGTAGGGAGCGAGCGACTCCACACCCTCGTTCCAGGTAGTGACCAACGCTGGTGGTTCCGCAAGAGGCCTGATGACAGGCCAGGCCCCAGTCTAAGGAGGAGGTGCTGGCCCTGGGCCAGGCTCTACAGCCCCCAGGAGATGCTGGAGCAGGTCATGGGGCACCAGGAGCGGCTGGGTGGTGTCAGCAGAATCAGCTTCCGAAGCAGAGGCCCATGTGTGTTCACGGCGAACCTCAAAGCAAGGGTGTAAGCTCAGGCCACGGGTGGCACACAGCCCGCCCGGGGACCGAGGGCCGGCCACAGGGCAGGGCGTGTGAAGCAGATGGCCGGTGGTACCGCAGACAGGTTCTATAGGTCCTGGAAGGGGCGAGCCATAACTCATTTTACTTTGACGGAGGTTTTTAAGATCTGCTGTTGCCCAACTTTGTGTTTTCCAGAGGAACCTCACCCAGTTGGCATGATTCTGTGGGGTTCACGGGCACCAGCTGTTCTCTGAGCACTCGGCCTGTCCAGAGAAGGCACGTCGAGAGCTTTAGGCAGGGCTGGCACACTCCTGAGGGTCCCACTCCTCGGCAGAGGGTCCCCAGCCCCCATGAGACGGGCTGGCGTTCCTGGGGCCACAGGGAGGACACCTCCAGGGCACGTGTCCCTCGCTGAAGGGCCGGTGCTGGTATAGGGAATGGAGTGGTGGGCCGCCACGTCCTGGCAGACGGGGAGATGCTGAAGGGTCACGTGTGGCCGGGAGACCTCAGATGGACAGACGGCTGTGGGCGCCTCATGCCTAGTGAGCCATGCCAGATTACTGTCAACTTCGCCTGGAGGGCAGCGCCCCGCCTCCCAGTCCAGCCGCAGAGCTGTGGACATCCGGGGGTGTTGGGTATCCAGGAACAGTCGGGTGGGAAATGGGTCCGAGCCACACTTCAGCTCTAGAGGAACGCTGGGTGCTGGGCGGGGGGATGAGGATCCTCCAGCCTTTGTACCCCAGGCTCCCCCACCGAGCCCAGAGCCCAGTCCCTTCCAAGGCGTTAGCGGGAGGACTGGGTCCCTAGCTGGCCAGGAGCCGGGGCGTGCAGGGTGGAGGTGACACAGGCATCCGTGACGGAGGGACCGAGAGCAGCAGTTGTGAACCTCTCCCAAGCACAGGAAACCGTGTGACGTTCCCCGGCCTCTCTGAGAACCTGAGAACCCCTGCCTGCTCCCGCCTCTCCCCTGCCCTCAACTGTGTCCTCGGGCCAGCGGCCACCGTCATGGGTCCCATGACACAGCGGAGCTCATCTGTGCCACGTCTCTTGTCCGTGTTCGTGTTGTCGCACCGAGACGTGTCGGAGCACTTTAGAAAAGTTGACTTTAGGTTCCTGTTCTATCGTAAAGAGGACATTCCTGGGCCCCTGTGCTGGGCGATTTTACCGCCAGGCACCTCTCGCGTGTGCGCTCTGGTCCGACCCTCCGAGGCGCCACGATTCCTCAGACAGAAGTCCCAGGAGCTTCCGCCCAGCCATCTGGCAGGAGTCGGGGCTTAGCCACAGGGCGAGGGTGTCTCGGTCGTGCCGCGCAGCGGGGCAGTGTCGGTACGTCTCTGGCCAGCAAGACGTCAGCCTGGGGGGAGCCCAATTTTACTTCTGTGGCTGGTGGTTGAACAGATGCTCCTTCTGTGGAGTCTGTGCGCATCTTTGTCAATCGTGACCATGATCTTAGGGCGCCGGACAGTTACTTGTACAACGATGGCAGCATTTCCTCACCGCAGGATCTTTCAGAACCGTCTTAGAACTTAAGTCCCGATTCCAGCAATAAAAGCGTCGAAGAAGAGTGGGTGGGAGTGTTCGCTTTGAGGGTTGGGGGTTTCGTTCTGGGATAATCTGCCCAAACGTCGGGGCTATAATGGTGGATTATTGGGGAGATTGCCGTGGCTGCCCTCCCTCCCCAGGTGGGGCCGCCTCGCACCCTCTGCTGCAGTAGGACCTTGGGGAGGCCTGGACGCCATGCCCAGGGCCCCGAAGACTCCCCTCGACGGGGCCTGCCTGGCCCAGGACGCTGTAGGAGCCCCCTGAGCTGACCCTCCCCTGCCCCCCAGCTGGGGTGGTGGCCTCAGGGACGCCGGGACTCCTCCTGGGCAAGCATGGCCCCACACAGAGGAGCCAGGCCCGTCAGCCCACCCTGGTTCCCTCTGAGGATGCTCCAGGCAGTGGCCACCCTGGAGGCGGTGGCGAGGCCCGGGCGGCCGTGGGCCCCGGGAGAAGCAGCCCTCCAGACGAGCCTGAGGTGTGGGAGCGCCGCCAGTCTCCTGGCGCAGACCCGCTCTGGCACAGTCCCCTTCCATTTAGGTCTGTCCCCGTGGTCTTGAGATGTCAGCATTTTTGACAAGGAGCCATTGCCCAGAGTGGGGCCTGCTGGCCTCTGGGCCGTCTCCCAGGCCCACCAGCCTCCCTGCTCCCCGAGTTTGCTGCAACATGTGCTCCCCGAGTCCTGGGAGAGCCCGTTTAGGCCCAGATCCCAGGGACCTGCTTGCTGTGCCCCGAGCTGAAGAGGCTGGGCAGGGGGTGTGGCCACACTACAGGTGGGGCTTCTCCTGGACCACCCAGCAGCATGTCCTGGGGCGCCCCGGTGCTCACGTGGTTTGCCCACAGACACACTGCTCTGAGTGCCTGACAAGTACTGAGTCTCCAGGCAGGTGATCGGGTGCTGCTCTGACCCCCACCCTAATCTCCCTGGGGACCCCAAGTGCTGGGAAGGGGGCCTCTGCTAAGGGCCAAGAACTGGGCCCACCCCCCCACCTGTGAACCCCAGGGATGGACTGGACAGGTGGGGTCTCTTCTGCACCCCGTGCTCACCCCGAGCGGCCCTCCACCCCAGCCCTTCCCGCCACATTGCTTCCTTGGGAAACAAGACACACACACACAGTGGCTGTCACATGAAGCCCCAGGGGCTGCAAACACTGCCACTTGGTTGAATCTTTCCAGTGCTCGTGGGATGTAAGGGAGAGCATGGTCCCCTCCGCCTCCCCACGAGCACTCAGGTGGAGAGTCCATGGACATGTCACAGAGGCAGGCGTGGGCTGGCCACCATCTGCGGGTGTCTGCCTGAGGCCGTTGGGGGTGGGAGGTGGGGGGTGGAGGGTTGGCTCTCAAACGTCAGCCCGGAAAGCAAATGCATCCTATCCTGCCTGATGCCCGTGCAGTGGGAGACTGGAACCTGTATGGCCCAGCCCCAGCCCGGCGCCCACGAAACACTCAGACCGGCCCCAGGACCGGGCTGTCGGAGCGTGAACTGCTTCAGCCGCCGCGAGCACCCCAGAGATGCACAGGAGGGCAGGACCCAGGCACGGCCTGGTGGGAGGTGGCATCGTGTGGCCCCTGTGCCCGACACAGGTGGGAGAACTGCCAGGCCAGCGGGCTGTGCGTGCAGAGTTGGAGAGGACCCACGGAGCCAAGCATGTTCCCGAAGGCAGGCTGGGAAGGTGTGGTTTCCAGGCGCGCCCCGCATGTCCACGCGGCCCCTGCACGCCTCGGAATAGGAGGCCCAGGGGCCTGGCGGGACCCTTGGGGCCTGCGGGCGGGAGGGGCGGGAGCCAGCGAGTCAGGAACGCGCGCTCACGCTTGGGCCTCGCACCAGCACGGCTTTTAATTGACCCTCAGCTCAGCTTCCCCGAGGCCTGCCTGGTGCCCGCCGTCCGGGCTCTCCACTCGCCTTTGAACGCAGGGCACGGGCCACTGGAGGGTCTGCCGAGTTTCCTCTGCGCGTGAGGCCTGGAGACCCTGCTCTGGACCTGAGAGAAGCCTCCCCCACGGGGCTGGGAAGGCCCTGGCCCCCAGCACATGGGGGGCCTCACCCCTGCCTACATCCTGCCCCACCCTGGCCTTGTCCCCAGGGCTGCTCCCAGCATTCTCGGGGTCATGCCTCCCTACACCTGGCATTGATTTCGCTCAATTAAAGACCCAGCCCCCGTCCAAGTGATTCCTGCCTTGTGGAAAGGGGCCCCCGGTGGGGCTGCAGCCGCATCCACACCTCCCAGGCCACGTCAGGGGGCCGTGGCCTCGGCCCGGACAGCCTGGTACACGCTGAGGAGGGAGGACACAGTGCCCAGGAGGCCCACCAGCCACGGGGGCAGGCGGCCAGCCCACAGGACGCCCGGAGGCAGCCAGTGCACGGCGTTGGCCAGGTCGGCCAGGTTGCTCAGGAGAGTCAGCACCTCCGACCGGACCTGGGCCTCCACGGCCCTCTTGCTCCGGGGCAGCCGGCTGTGGGGGCAAAGAGAAGGTGCTGGGGACCCACGAGCACCCTCACTCCCCCAGACAGGCCGGGAGAGGTGACGGCAGAGGGAGGGAAAATGTGGGACTCCCAGTCACACCCCCCGACGGAGCCCACGGCACAAACAGGGCACAGACTGGCACGGAAAGTCTCAAATCCACATCTTGGTCCTCTGGCCACCGGAGACGGGCAGTGGGGGGTGGGGCGGGGGGCAGTTTCTGGGCCTGCAGGGGCGCGGCTTTGCCCCACACTCCTCCCAGCCGGAGGAAACGCACAGTGAGCACTGGCCTCAAGAAACGACTCTGTCCCGGATCAGCCTCCCTGCTGGGGGCGTGGCCACGGGGGGCGTGGCCACGGAGGCTCAGCCACTTCCTGCCTACAAGGCCTCACACGCAGGCCTCAGTTTCCCCACCCATGCCAGCCCCTGCAGCTGCCTTAGGCCCCGTGATGGGAGCACACGCGGCCGCCCCAGCCCAGGCCTGCAGAGGGCAAGGCTCACGACTGGTGGCAAGTCGAAGCACCTTCCTGGCTGCCACACAGGCCCCCAGGCTGCAGGACAAGGCCAGCCTTCTGCCGGCCAAACCCCGGATGTCCCTGCATGTCGTACCTGCTGAAGGCCACCGTGGGGCTCCTCAGCCTCTGCCTCAGTTTCAGGACCATCCACAAGGACCTGCAACACCAGAGAGGGTGGGGGCTCAGGGCTTAGCTCCTGGCGCCACCCTAAAGGGACACTGCCACCGCGGCCCCAGCCTCCCCATCCTGTGCCCCCGGGACTCCTTCCTGACTCAGACCCCGGCCTACCCGGACTGTCCACACAACATTTGGAAGCATCCAGTGCTTCTGTCATCAGGGCCAGCCATGTGTACCTGTCCAGGTGATGTGTCCCCAGAGAGTATGGGACACAAGTCAGCACCTGCAGCGAGGAAGGGGGTCTGCATCAGAGCCACCTGGAAGACTAGGGCAAAGCGCCAATTCCTGGGCTGTGGGTCCCAAGACCAGCAGAAACCAAACCTCTAGGCACCTGGGCATCTGCCTTTCAACAACCTCCCTGGCACCTTGGGGTCTTCAGGACACCTGGTCGTGACCCCCACACTTGCTCACACCAAGAACAGAGAAATTATGGGAAAAGCATACGCTCTAAAAATGAACAGGCAGAGCACAGATGACTTTAGGGCAGTGCCACTACCCTGTGCTGCTCTAACGGTGGACACGTGTCCTCACATTTGTGCAAGCCCACGGAATGTGCAACACAGCGAGTCCTAACATGACCCACAGACGGATGCCAAGGGCTTGCTGATGTGGGTCCGTCGACTGGCGGGGTGTGGGGAGGGGCATTATATAAGGAAACTCGCTTTACTTCTGGTTCAATTTGGCTGTGAACCCAAAACTCTAAAGTGTATTTTTAAAAAACTAATAGAATCGGGCTGCCTGGCTGGCTCAGACAGTGGAGCGTGCAACTCTTAATCTCGAAGTTGTGAGCTTGAGCCCCACGTTGGTGTAAAGATTACTTAAAAGTTAAAAATGATTTAAAAAATAGTTAATGAGGGGCAGCTGGGTGGCTCAGTTGGTTAAGCGTCCGACTTTGGCTCAGGTCATGATCTCACGGTTTGTGATTTCAAGCCCCACACTGGGCTCCGTGCCTGCTTGGGATTCTCTCTCTCCCCCCTCTCTCTCAAAATAAATAAACTTAAAAAAAAATAAGCTTTAAGGGCACCTGGTGGCTCAGTTAGGCGTCTGACTGGCTCAGGTCGTGATCTCGCGGTTTGTGAGTTTGAGCCCCGTGTCAGGTTTTGTGCTGACAGCTCAGAGCCTGGAGCCTGCTTCGGATTCTGTGTTTCCCTCTCTCTCTGCCCCTCCCCTGCTCGCACTCTGTCTCTCTGTCTCTCTGTCTCTCTCTCTCTCAAAAATAAATAAACATTGGGGCTCCTGGGTGGCTCAGTCAGTTAAGCGTCCGACTTTGGCTCAGGTCATGATTTCGCAGTTTGTGAGTTTGAGCCCCACACTGGGCTCTGTGCTGACAGCTCAGAGCCTGGAGCCGGCTTCAGATCCTGTGTCTCCTCCTCTCTCCGCCCCTCCCATGCTCATGCTCTGTCTCTGTCTCTCAATAATAAATTTTTAAAAAGTTAAAAATTTTTAAAAAATAAACATTAAAAAATGTCTTAAATATGCTTTTAAAAAATAAAATAAAAAATTAAATTTTTTAAAAATTACCAGAACCAAGGCTGCTGCCCTAAAACAGGAATGGGAAGTCTCTTGGGGCCAGAGGTCCCCAGTACTGAGGAGAGGCCGTGAGCCAGCCACTGGGAGCTTCAGCGCGGCCGGGTGCCCACTGGGGTCCCTGAGCTCACGGGGAAGGAGAGACTGAGGAGAGACCCCCGGAGAGACTGAGCAAGCTGTCCGGCACAAGGCCACGACCGGCAGGGGGCCTAGATCAAGAAGGAGCCTCGTGTGTATGTCGGCAGGATGTGAGCTCAAAGCAAAGCCCGGGAAGAAGCACCAATGCCAAGAGGGGTCTCTGCGTTGGGACTGCGCAAGGCCTGTGAGTGTCTTACACTCTGCGGTTTGTTCGTCTTCCAGACCATCGATGAGAAGAGTGCAGTTAGGGCCCGTGTAGCAGGGGAAGAACAAGGGCTACTGCACACCAGTGTCTTGCCCAGGGACAAGTGACAGCTGGCGTGGGCACTGCCCCCTCCCTTAGGGGATCTGAGAGGCGTCTGCTGGGACACGCCAGTACCGGGAGGGGGACGCTCCGCCTGTTTTCTGGGCAGGGGACTCTGAACACACCCACTCAGCAAATTTAGAGACGAAATTGTTTGGGAGGAAACCATTCTTTTACAGTTCTAGAAACCTGTACAGGGTGCAGAAGCACCCAGCCAGTCAGGAAACCCCTGGCTGTCGTATCTGGGATGTGTGCCGATGACCACGCACACGGAGAGACCGGGGCCGGAGGGCCACACCAGCTACTTGTGACCAGGCCTGGACTTATTCCTGGCTCCGGCGGGCACAATCGCGCATGTGCCAAAGATGTCCACCTCCTAGTCCCCAGGGCCTGTGAGCGTGCTCCCTTACATGCCACAAACAGGCTCTGCAGGTGGGACTGAGTTAAGGGAGGTGACCGAGGTGGCCCTGGGATGACACTCAGAAGAGGGACGCACAGGGTCAGAGGCAGAGAAGATGTGATGAGGGACACAGGCTGGAGGGACCACAGGCCCTGAGATGAAAGGAGGGGCCTTGAGGCGAGCAGGGCAGTGGCCTCTAGAAGCTGGGAAAGGCAGGAACGGATTGTCCCCTGCAGCCTCCCCGAAGACGCTACCTGGATTTCTAGCCCGGGGAGTCCATATTAGACATCTGCCCCCCAGCCCGGCGACAGTCAGCGCGTGGTGTTTGTAGGAATCTGTCAGGGCAGCCGCTGGGGAACTGATCCAGGGAGGCAGCACCAAGAGGGGGACGATGGGAAGAGGCACAAAGGCCCTGGCGCCTCCAGCCTGTCTGCCCATCGGTCCAGGTCTTGGCGGCCCCAGACCGCCGGCTGGCGGGCGCTGCCACCGCCTACCTGGCAATGCCCAGGAGCAGGGAGAGGCCCCAGAAGGCTGTGCTCAGTGTCCACCACCGGGCAGAGTCCACGCGGAGGATCTTGGCATCGGCAGCCCAGGCGATGTGCTCACAGGGGTAGTAGAGCTGGTCGGCCAGGTTGCCCAGGACAGACACACAGCGGACAAAGATGTCCTCCTCCTGCAGGACCGGGAAAGGGCGGGGTGGGCCTAGAGTCGGGCCTACCCAGGCCCATTGTAGGGACCCAGACCAGACCAGGTGGCAGTCACGCCACAGTGTCCAGGCCCAGCAGGCTGGCCTGTGGCTGTTGCCACTACGGGAGAAAGGCCCGATGTCTGCTTCCCAGCAACGTGGTCATCGCCCAGGGGAACAGCACGTGTCCTATTAGCTGCCCAGGGAATCCCTGGGGAGCTTCAAAAACCCCACCTCTAGGGGCGCCTGGGTGGCCCTAGAGTTAAGCTTCTGACTTCAGCTCAGGTCATGATCTCACAGTTTGTGAGTTTGAGCCCTGCGTCAGGCTCTGTGCTGACAGCTCGGAGCCCAGAGCCTGCTTCAGATTCTGTGTCTCCCTCTCTCTCTGCCCCTAACCCGCTCGTGTCTCTTTGTCTTTCAAAAATAAAAATAAAACATTTAAAATTTAAAAAAAACGCCTCTAGCCCCAGGGATTCTGCCTCACTAGGCCCAGGGTGAGCACTGGCACCGGGAATGTTTTTTATATACATATATATTTATTTTTGAGACAGAGCACAAGCCAGGGAGGGGCAGAGAGAGAGGGGGACAGAAGGTCCGAAGTGGGCTCCGAACTGACAGCAGAGAGTCCTATTCGGGCTCAAACGCAGCAAGATCATGGCCTGAGCCAAAGTCAGGCGTTCAATGGACTGAGTGACGCAAGCGTCCCCAGGAATGTCTTCTAAGTTCCCAGATGACTCCCGGGAGAGAACCGTGACCCCACAGGGCAGGGTGTAACTGAAACACCAGGCTGCTGCACACTCAATGCTGACACTAGCCTGCAAGGCTTGGGTCGCCTCCCCAAACCAGAGAGGGGGCATCAGCCCCACAAACAGGCAAACTGGGGTGCTCGGGGTGAGCTGCCCCGGGCCCCTTCTCATACAAGCACAGGCTCAGGCCTTCAAACAGCAGAACCCAAGCCCTTCAACCCTGAGTTCTGAACCGCAGCCTGTATCCAGTTGAGGCTGCAGGAGCCTGGCCCCCAGGCTGCATTCCTGGGCCCCACCCCTCGGGATCCGGATCGGGGCCGCCTGGGGGCCCTCCAAGCCACCTGTCATGCCCCTCCCCCTCCTCTCCATCTTCCCAGGAGCCCCCGCCTGAGCCCCACCAATGCCTGATGAAGCTGCCCCCTTTCTTCCCACCAGCCAGCTGTGACCCTGCCTCCCTCTGGCCTGCCTGGGGCCTTCTGGTGCCCTTGCACATTCCACTCCTACATGAGCAGGGACCTCCCGCCCCGGCCCCAATGTGCTCATTCCACAGTGTCCCCAAGGAAGCAGCAAGGTCAAGGCCCTACACCGGGGAGATGCTCACAGGGCAGGGGGCACAGACACATCAACATGGGACCCAACAAAGGAGTTCCTGTTCTGGCCAGGGGAAATACAAGGTGCCCAGGGCCCCTTGCCTAGGGACGCAGAGATGGGGGGGGGGGGCTCCTCCGGGGGCATATGGGATATGGGAAGCATGCCCTAATCAAAGAAGGTAGGAGATGGGTGTCAAAACGGGGGCGGGGGGGGGCAGGTCCAGGAAAGCACTTGAGACTGGGGTGACTGGGCCGTGGGCACTGGGGTGGAGCGAGGGTAGGTCTGAACACGGAGGAGCTCAGAGAGGGGACTGGAGAGAGGAGGGGATGGGCAGGGCAGCCCAGGGAGGGGCATGACTTGGCCAGGCTGGCCCCAGGCAGCTTCTGAGCCCATCCCCTGGGGAAATGTCCCCTGGGGGGACAAGATGGCCCCAGGTGCAAGGAACACTGCTCGAGATTCCTGTAGAATGCTGCAGTCCTGTTGTAACTGCTAACCCTCCGCGCCCCTCCACAGGGGACCAGCCAGCGATGCTGCAGGGTGCTAGGTGCCCACAACGAAGGAGGGGCTCTGTTTGGACTGATGGGGGGTGACCCCCCCCAGTTGTGCTGGTTAAGTGAAAAAAGCACGTGGCCTCACGCGGCACACAGCTCACTAGGTGAACGAAGTGTATTTGGCTGTGCGTGTACAGATCTCATGAAGCAATCACTAAAAGCTGACAGCAGCAGCGTCTGAGGAGGAAACCGGGAAAGGGGATCAGGAAGGAGGGAGACTTGTTAGCCTACGGAGAGCCTGCATAGCTTTTTGGAATGTAGGAATGTATAAGCTGTTTTAAATTTTAAGTTTATTTATTTTGAGAGAGAGCGCAGAGCCAGATGCGGGGCTCGAGCCCACGAACCATGAGATCACGACCTGAGCCGAAATCAAGAGTCGGATGCTTAGCCGACTGAGCCACCCAGGCGCCGCAGCTATTTTTTAATTTAAATTAAAACAAGAACAGGTGATCATCTCAAAAAAAGAAAGCAAAAAACTGTTTTAAAAACAATAAACTGCCAGGGCGCCTGGGTGGCTCAGTCGGTTGAGCATCCGACTCCTGGTTTCGGCTCAGGTCATGTTCTTGAGGTTCATGAGTTCAAGTCCGGCATCGGGCTCTGTGCTGAGGATGCAGAGACTGCTTGGGATTCTCTCTCCCTCTCTCTTTCTGCCCCTCCCCTGCTCGCTCACTCTCTCTCTCAAAATAAAGAAATAAACTTAAAAAAAAAACAATAAACTGCCCACGCAACTGCCTTCAGACGAGTCCAGAAAACACCCGTTTTTGCCCAGAGTCTGCACCTCCCTCTCTATGGCCCCTTTACCTCTGCCCCCAGGCCATACTGCTTCGTGTAGATAAACATGGCCACATCATCAAAGAGTCGCAGGACAGTCCTACAGTGGCTGAGTTGGGAGGACAGTGTCAGCAGGCGCGTCCCCACTTCTGACCTGGCTGGACACTGTTCCACCAGGACCCCACCAACCAGTTGGCAGCTGTACCCCAGCGTTCGGATCTGTGGGAAACCAGAAGCAGTCAGCATGGCCCTGCTCCCGGAATGAGCTAGATCAGCCCCCCTCGTGGCCGTGGGTCCCATGGGACCAAGCGGGGGAGGGGGGGACGTAGATTAGATCAACAAACTTCCCATAAAAGCTGAAAGTTTAAAGAGATACTTGCAGGTGGACCGAATGGAGAAACATGACATCGTTGTCTAAAAGTCACTGTGGACACTCGAAGGGAGTGCTGGCTCACGTCACCCTCCCTTTGGAGACAGATGTGACAGGGACAAGAAAATGAAACCGTTTCCCATCCTGTGGTGCCTCCTTTTCCCAGCAAGCTGGAGGACCAGGCAGGCATGAATATCGGCATCTACCCAGCGGGACCAAAGTCTGTAGCCGGGCTGGGGAGTGGAGAAATGACCCGGCCGCAGCCCAGGGAGCAAAAGGGTAATTTGCTTGAATTACTGCAGTGATAAAAGGAACTCACTCAGGGGTGCCTGGGCGGCTCAGTTGGTTAAGCGGCCAACTTTGGCTCAGGTCATGATCTCACAGTCTGTGGGTTCGAGCCCCGCATCGGGCTCTGTGCTGACAGCTCGGAGCCTGGAGCTGCTTCAGATTCTGTGTCCCCCTCTCTCTCTGCCCCTCCCCCGCTCGCTCTCTGCCTCTCTCTCAAAATAAAGACATAAAAAAATTTTTTTTAAAAAAAGGAACTCACTCAAGGGGGGCTGATTTGGGGCATTCTGAACTGGGTCAGCTTCAGATACTGCTCTTTCCTGGTGTTTCACATATTATTGTTACTTATAATTTCTTTCCAGTCCCTTTTACTAGCGAAACTCTGCAATTTAGATGTCCAGCTTGGGAACTGATTAAAACCCCAAATGCCCGACCATAAGGGATTTGGTTGGAACCCAATTGTCCAACCACCGGTACGTTTCCGGGCACAACCTAAACGCCTCCCTATAAAAGAAGGAAGCTTCTATAGGAACAAGCTGAGAGGCAGCCCTCAAGGGCCTGGATGGACCCTAAACGCCCAGCCGGAGGGCATGTGGTAGGAACCTAAACATCCAAACACAGGGAAAGCCCTACAAAATCCTAAACCCCGTAGGAGATTGTTAGGGACAACCCAGGGACCAACTGCAGCGGCCTCAATGTTCAACCATGGACTTGGTTGGCTTGTAAATGTCCAGCCAGGGAGAAGTGACTGGAACAATCTCAGCGCCCAATTACAGGGGATGTGGTCGCAACCTAACGTCCAGACACAGAAGGCGTCCTGCAACACCCTAAGTCCTATGACTGGGACAACCCAGTGACCATCTTCAGTGGTCTGGTCGGACCCCAACCGTCCAAACGTGCGGGTCTGGTTGGTACTGAAAATATCCAGCCACGACGACGTCAGCAGGAACAACCTACTGGCCACCGCTAGGGGACAGGGTCGGAGCCCAGCCGGGAGAGCCTCGGCGACGGAGGAGCCTGAGCGACCCCGCCCCTCTCTGGCCTCAGTTTCCCGTCTCTGAGCTCTGGCCCTGGTCCGAGAGCTCCGAGCGCGCTCCGCCCCAGCCTCACCAGGCGGTCGCGGCCCCTGTAAGACTCCAGCGCCGACGCAAGGCCGCTCAGCGCCGCCATGGCAACTCCGCCTTGACGCCACCGTGACGGCGGCGCGCGGCGCCGGGAGGCGGGGGCAAGGCGCGAGGCCACGCCCCCTGGGGCGGCTCTGCGCAGGCGCGGCCGCGACCCTTTGTCCCCGCACAGGCCCTTTGTCAGCCTCTGGGAGCGTCGGAGTTGGCAGCTGAGCGAGTGGCTGTCGCTTGTGCGCCCAGATGGCTCCGAGCCCGCTGCCTTCTGCCCCGCGACGGCTGGTCTTTTCAAAGTTAACCATCTACCTACAGAAAGAGTATGCAAGCGAGAGCATCGACCTGTTTGCTCTGGTCCAAGAAGGGATTTTCCTTTTCTTTCTTTTTTTTTTTAATGTTTATTTATTTTTGAGAGACAGAGACGGAACGGTAAAGAGAGGGAGACACAGAATCGGAAGCAGGCACTGTGCTGACAGCTCAGAGCCTGATGCGGGGCTTGAACTCATGAACCGTGGGATCGTGACCCGAGCT
Organism: Cryptoprocta ferox; assembly: GCA_028646485.1. Lineage (NCBI taxonomy): Eukaryota > Metazoa > Chordata > Mammalia > Carnivora > Eupleridae > Cryptoprocta > Cryptoprocta ferox. Next base: position 5,719,378 of record CM053574.1, on the reverse strand, counting down.
GAAGGCAGACGCTTAACCGACCGAGCCACCCAGGTGCCCCAGGGGATTTTTCTTTTTAATTTCTGAGCTTCGCCCTTTCGGCTGTTGTCTGCTTGTCTATAGTGAACATGCGCAGCTAGTGTAGTATCATTTAAGGCATTCCTAGGAAGTTAAGGAAGCTCCTAGAACCGTCCTGGAAAAGGCGATCTAGTCTGGTAACTGGAGTTGCTCCAAAGAGGGCAACTGACTGCGCGGCCGGGCAGAGGCCGCCTTGGACACGTTGTACCAGTTTGTAGCTTTCCCTGGGCCCCCCAGTTTGATAGACTTCACTGTGCGGGTCTCAGGGTACAGCCTGAAGGCCTGAGCCACAGATACAGGGAAGTGATTACGGTAAGTGTAAGCAGCTCCTAGCTTTTTCATTTTGTGCCACATGCGTGTATAAGCTCATCAAAAAGGTGAAAGTTTCCAAAAAGTTAACATGATTCATTTCCTTTTTTTTTTTTTCTTTTTTTTTAGAGAGTGAGTGGGGGGAAGGGGCAGAGAGAGAGAGACACGCACAGTCCCAAGCAGGCTTCACGCCCAGCTCAGAGCCTGACACAGGGTTGGACTGACAGTGAGATCACGACCTCAGCCAAAATCAAGAGTGGGAGGCGTAACCGATTGAGCCACCCAGGCTTTAATTGAGGTAAAATTCATAGAAGATTCACCGTTTTACGGGGCACCTGGGTGGCGCAGTCGGTTAAGTGTCTGACTCTTGATTTCGGGCTCAGGTCACCATCTCACAGTTCCTGAGATGGAGCCCCGTGTCGGGCTCTGCGCTGACAGCGCAGAGCCTGCTTGGGATTCTCTCCCCCTCTCTCTTTAGCCCTACCCCATCGAGCTCTTTCTCTCGCAAAATAAATAAACATGAAAAATTAAAAAAAAAAAAAAAGATTCACCATTTTAAGATGCACAATGGAGTGGCATTTAGGACACTCCCAGGTTGTACAAACCTCGCCCCTTTCTAGCTTTAAGGTAATTTCATCACCCCCAGAGGACACCCTGTAAAACCTGGCAAGCAGTTGTCTGTTCCTCCCACCGCGGCCCCTAACAACCACCGCCTGCTTTGTCTCTGGGGGTTTACCTGTATCGGATATTTCATATAAATGGAATAGTGCGATATGTGACTGTTTGTGTCTGGCTTCTTTCACTTACGCATAAGGTTTCCGAGGCTCATCCGCATGGTAGCGTATGCTGGCACCTCGTTCCTTCCGTGGCGGAGTACTATTCCACTGTATGGACTGACCACGTTTTGTGTATCTGTTCAGCCACTGACGGACACTTGGGTTATTTCCACATTCTGGCGGTTGTGAATAATGCTGCTGTGAACAGGGCTCTGGGTGTTCAAGTCCTTGCCTTCACCTTCAGGGCCTCTGGGCAGATACCCAGGAATGGAACGGCTGGCTCATGTGGTAGGTCCGCCAGACTTTTCCACATGGGCTGCACCACTTTGCACTCCCACGAGCAATGCACAACATTCCCCACATTCTTGCCAACACTTTTTAAAAAATTTCTTTTAATGTTTTATTTATTTTTGAGAGAGAGACCGCGTGAGCAGGGGAGGGTCAGAGAGAGAGGGAGACACAGAATCGGAAGCAGGCTCCAGGCTGTGAGCTGTCGGCACAGAGCCCGACGCGGGGCTCAAACCCATGAACCGTGAGATCATGCCCTGAGCCGAAGTCGGACGCTTAACCGACGGAGCCCCCCAGACGCCCCGCTTGCCAACACTTTCATTTCGCTTTATTATTACTATTATGGCCATTCTACCGGGTGTGACGTGGCATCTCACTGTAGCTTTGTTTTGGGTTTCCCTCATGATTAATGATGTTGACCGCTTGCCTTCTGCAAAATGTTTCCCCTTTTTTTCAACTTCTGTTACTCTGGTTGCCTCACTCCTTTCTTTTCGACCGTATTGCCTTCCTCCTGGTCCTTGAAGTTACAGTACACTCCTGCCCCAGGGCCTTTGCATCGGCTGTGCCCTCTGCCTGGAATGCTCTCCCTCCAGACTTCCACGTGGCTCCCTCCCTCACCTCTTCCGCATGTTTCCTGGAACATCATCTCTGTTCTCATGGAACCTCGCCTCACACTGTCCTGCGCACTTCCAACCCACACCTCCTGACGCCTTATTTTTCTCCTTAGCTTGTAACACTGTCTAACATAACTATATTCCTTCTTTATCTGGGTGTCTAGTTATACCCAGATAATATTCTACTATTCCCTCAAAAGAATGTGAGAACTTTGATCTGTCTTGGTCACAGCTATGTCCCCGCAGCCTGGCACAAAATAGATTCTCAATAAGGGTGATAGCCTGAGGGGCTCAGCTCCCCGCTCAGAGCTCTGTGCTCCTACTCCATCCACACTATGCTGGGAAACCTCGTCTACTCCCACGAGGTCCCTGGCCACCCCTTTGCTGGCCTGTCCCTCATGACTCTTTTTTTTTTAATGTTTTTATTTTATTTTTGAGAGAGAGGTGGAGAGTGTGAGTGGGGGAGGGGCAGAGAGAAAGGGGGACAAAGGATCCCAAGCGGAGAGCCCAATGTGGGGCTTGAACTCATGAACCACGAGATCGTGACCGGAGCTGAAGTCAGACACTTAACTGACTGAGCCACCCAGGTGCCCCCAACCTCATGCCTCTTTAATCCTGACCTGACTCCTGTTCCCACCTGCTCGTCCCACAAACGCCATGCCCACGCTCGGCAAGGCCGAGACAGACTGTAGCATCATCCCCTAACACCTTGCTCTCCCGTGTCCCCATCTCAGGGCTCCCCTGCCAGCCACTGAGCCACCCAGTCACAGACCTGGACATCACACTCACCTCTTTCTCCCCCCACATGCCCCTCCCACATCCCAACAGTCACCAAAATATCACTGGGGTCCATGCACTTCCTCGCGGCCCACGGTCCCCTCCATAGGCAGCCCACTTTCTCTCTCCCCTGGCCCCCAAGCCCCGGGTCTGCCTTCCCTGCGACATCTCAGGAGACTCTTTACCCCCCCACACCTGACCACGGCCCTCCTTGCGTAAGACTTGGGCACAGGCATCTGTGTGCCCCGCACCCACCAACTAGGGACGCTGTCCCTGCAGCAGACAAAATCCCAGCCACACCCAAAGCCTGCAGACGGAAGGGGGTCTTGGGCCGAACGAGTGGCCACATCCCTTGTCGTGAGCCCAGGCTGTCCCCTGACAGCTTCATGACAGCACAGTGCACCCCTCCGAGTGCCTGCCAGGTGCCCGGCGCTGTGCCAGGCACCGAGCACACAGCAGTGAGTCCTGCTGGCCAAGCCTCCCAGGGTCCTCCTCCATCTGGTTAGGGCCGAGCTTGACCTTTGAGAGAGAGAGACAGGAGCTGGACTGCCATTCACAGCTGGCCTTGCTGTTGCTAGGAGCTGGCCGTCCCGGCTGGGCCCCGGTGTGCTCCTGCTAGACATCAATAACGTCACAGAACGCCAGCACCGGACAAGGCCACTCGGTGACCATGGGGGACCGAGACAAAACAAGCTGAAGGCAGGCAAAACATGGGCATCGTCCAAACCCCAGCAACGCCCAGTTGTTGGCTTCTCCCGGAGAGTCTGAGCCACCGCTGTTCTTTTACCAACGACAGCTCTGTTCTTGCTTCATTCCTGAGATTTTCGTTCCTTAGACTTTCTGAGAAACACGAAGATCCTCGATAACAGAACTACCTCTCGAGCCCCCTGCTTTCTGACAGCGCAACGATTTGCTTCAAGTTAGTGAGAAGAAACACACTCGGGGAAGAAGTCCTGGGGAGGTGTTAGCTAATGTCACAATGACAATGACAGTGCAATATAAATGTATCAAATCAATATGTTGGGCATCTCAGACGTAGCCAATGTTATATGCCAATTACGTCTCAAAAAGAGAGAGACAGAGAGAAGGAAGGAAAGGAAGGAAGGAGGAGGGAAAGAACCTATTTAGTAGCTGATTCGGGGTCATGAACTGGGGCCCTTATAACGTTATTTGATTTTTTTTTATTTTTAATTTAACTTATTTTTTGAGAGAGATAGAGAGCAGGCGGGAGAGAGGGGGAGAGAGAATCCCAAGCAGGCTCCCCGCTGTCAGCGCAGAGCCCGATGCAGGGCTCGAACTCACCAACTGTGAGATCATGACCTGGGCTGAAATCAAAAGTCGGATGCTCAACTGACTGAAACACCCAGGCGCCCCTTCATCTGCGTCTTTTTCTTTTTTAAGAAATCGTTTTTCCAGTTAAAAATGTTATTTATCGAGGGGCGCCTGGGTGCCTCAGTCGGCTGAGCGTCTGACTTTGGCTCAGGTCACGAGCTCACCACTCTTGGGTCCAAGACCCGCTTCGGGCTCTGTGCTGACAGCTCAGAGCCTGGATCCTACTTTGAATTCTGTGTCTCGCTCTCTCTCTGCCCCTCTCCCACTCACACTCTGTCTCTGTCTTTCTCTCTCTCAAAAATAAACATTAAACATTTTAAAAATAAAAATGTTATGTATTGTGATAAAATATACATGACATAAAATCGACCATCTTAACTATTTTTAAACGTACTGCCCGGTGGCACGAAGCACATTCACACTGTCATGCGACCGTCCCCACTGTCCACCTCCAGATCTTTTCATCTGCCCAAACCAAACCTCTGTCCCCGTGAAACACTGACTCCCCATTTCCCTCTTTCCTATTGTTTTACGTATTATTTTTATTTGTCAGATCATCTCCAAAAAGACAGTCAAATTTCCCAGCAGTAAAAACCTGCAATGCCAAGACCCATGTCCTTGAACGTCCCAGAAGCACGGAACACAAGCCCAAGGGAAGACAGGCCCGCCTCAGCTCCTATCCACCGCTCCCCAGAGACTGTGTCCCAAGTGACAAGCTTGGGTCTGGTCAGCCTTAGGTGTGTTCCTGATGGTCGTTGGGCTGGGACGGCACTGGCATCCTTAAGGGCACCTCGGAGGTCTGTGAGCCCCAGAATGACATTAAGCAGTGCAGTGACTCAAAGACCAAAGACGCTGGCTCGTCCCGCGTCGGGAGCGTTGGGAAGCAGACGAGCAGGAACACTTGGGGAAATGATAATAATGAACACCAGCAGCCTCCTGCCTCAAATCCTCACTGCTGCTTTCTAGAGCCCCATTTTCCAGATGACAAAACTGAGGGTTCAGGAAGCCAAGTCACTTGCCAAACCCTCTTGAGCTCTCCAGAGGCAGGAGCCTCTGGCCTCACTCCTGATCTTCCTCCCAGCTGCCCTTGGAGTGGCTGGGGACCATTGTGACAACGCTGACTGAGGGAAGCTCTTTGGTCACAATGGGCAGACCTGGACCACCCAGGGACGCAGCCTCGAAGGAACATAGGAGCATCTTCTGGGAGACCGGGGACAGAGGGAGTCTAGCGGGTCAGGCCGGTTGCCAAGGGCATTTTCTAAGCCTCATTAGTCCCCATGTCCCCCCTTGAGGTAGGTGCCATGCGCTCACCCCTGATGTGGAAACTGAAGCCCGCAGGAGCCCACTTACTTATTCCAAGGTGACCTAGGTAGTCATTTCAGTTGTTAGCTTCTCCATAAACCGTTGGAGATTTCTCGACTCTCAATTATTTCAGGTGCCAAAATGATCAAAGAAGCAAACACAGACTCTGAACACCTGTGGTTTGGCTTAAATGCTTGGCCCCTGTTTTTTCTTTTCTTCTTTTTTAAAAAAAAAATGTTTTAAAGTTTATTTATTTTGAGAGAGACAGAGCGCAAGTTGGGAAAGGGCAGAGAGAGAGGGAGACAGAATCCCAAGCAGGCTCCCAGCTGCCAGCACAGAGCCCGACGTGGGGCCCAAACCCAGCAAACCGTGAGATCATGACCTGAGCTGAAACCAAGAGTCGGACGCTTAACCGACTGAGCCACTCAGACGTCCCTTGGCCCCTGTTTTCTAAATATTTTTTATTGTTATTTCTAATGTTTATTTTTGAGAGAGGGAGAGACAGAGCGTGAGCAGTGGAGGGGCAGAGAGAGAGGGAGACACAGAATCTGAAGCAGCTCCAGGCTCTGAGCTGTCAGCGCATAGCCAGACGCGGGGCTGGAACTCCCAAACTGCGAGATCATGAACGGAGCCAAAGTCGGGTGCTTAACCGACTGAGCCACTCAGGAGCCCCATGGGCCCTGTTTCCTAAAGAGGTTGACATGAGCCAGTTGTGAGCTGAGTGGTCTGGGTGGGGGGGCGGGGGAACCCCTAGCGACTGCTCTCCGAGGGGCTGGGAGCAGGGTGGGGGAGACTCCTCTGCTCAGAGCAAAGACAAGAATGTCCCAGTCAGCTAAGTGGGAGCTGGAGATCAGAGAAGTGGAGAGAGGTGTCTAGGCCTCAGAGAGCTTCAGGATAGAAAGAGATCCGGGGGAACAATCAGCGCCCAGGACAGTGGCAGAGGACAGGAAGACCCATGAGGAGGTGGGTGGCAGAGACAGGGCGGTGGCCGGGACTGAGCAGAGCACGAACCCACCATCAACCGAATCGGATGCCCAACGGACTGGGCCACCGAGGCGCCCCTGGGCCTGTTTTTAACGAAGTCCCCAGCCCCCCAACCCCACCCCCCTCCGCCCATGCCCAGTGCCTGGCGCACAGGAAGGAGTAAAAGCAGCATTGTCCTCAGCCGGACACTTGCTCGGTCTCGTATCTCCGCCCCCTCACAGGTGGCCCCTTGTCCCGAGCTGGCGCCGGTCGCCCTCCTGCCATGCCCGATGTCCCAGCTGGACTTCCTCAAGGCCTCACACTTTGCCCTGGGGCCGGAGCCGCGGCTGCACGTGGACGTCATGCAGTCCACGTCGCACCGGGACTTCCCGGCCTACCCCGCCGTCACCCGCGCGCTGCCGTGCCAGGAGCCGCCCCGCGGCTCCTTCTTCCAGCCGGACGCGCGCGCGGCAGGGGCGGAGCTCAAGTCGGAGGCGCACCGCGCGTTCGCGCCACCGGCGCCGCAGCCGTCCGCGCCGTCGGGGACGCGGGAGCGCACCCTCGCCATGCAGGCCAGCAACTTGCGCGTGTTCGCGCCCGCGCGCCCCCGCGCCGGCCTCCCCGCCGCGCGCGCCGACTTCGGCTGGCCCGACCTGGGGGCGCGCGCTGGCGAGCAGAGCCGCGGCGCGCGCCTCATCTTCGACCGCGACTCGGTGCCTCCCGGCGACCGAGCCAAGCTGCGCGTCCCGCCCACCACCTACCAGGAGTTCTTCGCGCCCCGCGACACGGTCCCGCGGCCCCGCGCGCCCTGCAGCCACTTGGGTGAGCGCGCCCACGCGACCCACGTGCCATTTGCCAACCCCGAGCTTCTCAAGGCCGGCGGGGATTGCGCGCCCTCGCCCAGGGGTCGTTTGGCAAAGTCTCGAGATCGTTTTGGTTGTCACGACCCGCGGAGGGGGGTACTACTAGCAGGAAAGGAGCGGAGGCCAGGGATGCTGCTCAACATATCCTACCATGCGCAGGACCGTTGGCCCGCGTAAAAAATTACCGAGCCCCCCCAAATGTCGGTGGTACCAAGCCTGAGAGAACCTAGAACTTCCCTGAGCCTCAGTTTCTACATTCCGTGAATGGCATTAAGTCCTGAATTTTTTCAAGGGGCTGTGGCCTGGGCAGAAGTCATGAATGGTGGTTTGAGGACAGACAAACCTGCTAAGTGGCCCCCCACACACACACACCCCAGCCCTGCCACCACAGTAGTTATGTGAGTCTGAGCAAGTCGACCGGTCCAAGTCTCGATTTTCCTCATCTGCAAAGTGGGAGCAACAATAGCACCCCACTTCATAGGAGCTGGTGAAGCCAAAAGAGCCCAGAGTGCATGATGCACCTGGCATAGAGTGACCGCTCAAGAAAGACCAGCTGTCGTTTGTGTGATTTTCCAGTTCTGTGACTCCAGGGATCTGCCCGTGGACATCACTAGTCAAGAGTCCCTCCAAGCTGGACTCAGGGATTGTCAGATCTGGATTTGACTCAGTTCCAGTTTTGAATTTCTGTGACTTCTGGCAAGTCACTCGATCTCTCCGAGTCTCAGGAAGGCTGTAGAGTGGGTAGAATAATACTAAGTCCCAAATGAGATTCGAAGCACTTAGCCTAGATTCCTGGCTCTAGGCAGGTATCTTGGTAGTTACTCTTGTTACCATGACTTGTATTATTTTTGCCGTTTTCCACACAGCCCTCAGGTGAGGCCAGTCAGGACTGCCCGCCTCCCCTCTCCAGGTGAGCCTGAGGCTGCAAGGAATCAGTGTTGTTCTCTCTCCACTCCCGCCCATCCTCAGGGGTCCTCAACGCACTCCAGTGGGACCGCACGAGACAGGACGATGGGACCTCCTACCGGAGACAGTTCCAGGCCCTGCCAGGCCCACCTGCCTCGAAGTGTAAGAGGGTAAATCGCGGTGGGGCTGGTGCTGCTGGGGAGGGCAGTGGCGGGGGCTGGCTCGCGCTGCCCTCTTGCCACCTCCGTCCACCCACAGGCCTCCTCCAGTGTGGAGCTGGGAGACTTCAAGACTGGCTATGGGCCCACATGCTCCGAGCAGAAAGAAGCCTACGGGCCCCAGGGTCTGCCCCCAGACAGGTACAAAGGGACCGTGGCCTCCCACCACGACAGAGCAAAGGACTCTCAGCGACATGTGGCGTGTGCCAGTACTGTGGGCCTCGCCCACCTCCAAGCAAGGCCCACTATTGTGCCAGATCTCCCACCGTTAGCATCCCGCAGCCTGGCCTTTGGGAAGCCCGCCCCTCTCCCATTTCCTGGGGGCTGACAAAGGGTCCAGATCTGACCCATCTGATCACAGAGTGGGTCCTCCCTTATCTGCAGGTATGACAAAGCCCGGGCCTCGGCCCACATCCACCAGGTGAATATTCGTCCTGGGCATGGTCTCTTCCATGACAAGACCACCAAGGCTGAACACTTCTACCCCCGAGAGCCAGGTGAGAGTCTGCCGCCCACCCTGTGCCCTGCAGGCCCCGCGGCAGCCTCCCAGGTCCGCTCAGCGCCTCCTCTGTCACTTGCAGAGCGCTTTGTTCTTCACCACGACCTGACTCCGCCATCGCACATCCTGGAAGGCAATCGGTGCCCCGGCCCGGGCAGCCTCACCACCTCCACGCACTTCTTCCACGGCCAGGTCAGCGGGAAGGGGGAGAGGGCCGCAGGGCTCATCAGGGACAAGGGGTTCCTAGGCAGTACCAATAGCAAGTGCAGAGGCCTTGAGGTGAGAGTGAGCTTGACATCTGTGTGTGGAGGGGGGTCTCCTGGATCTATTTGCGGGATCTAGGGTTAAGTCAGTTAACCACTCCGAGCCTCAGTGCCTCTTGTCTGCAAAAATGAGATACAATGCCGACTCCCAGCACCAGCACGCGGGGCCCCGAGAGGGTGTGAGCTGTCCAAGGTCGTAGAGCGCTCACCTCTTCTTTTCCACACGAGTTTTGGGACATCCCGGACATTTGGGAGCTTCCCAGATGCCATGTGGTCCAACAGCCACTGCCCGTGAACAAGCCACCCAGCCGCCACGTGCCTCACGAGAAATTGAAGAGTCACGTGGGCCTAGGGGAGTCCTCGCTGCTCGGACAGTTCTTCCAGCCCTCCACGGGCACGGACTACTGCTTCCCCGGCGCGGTACAGAAGCGGCAGCAAGCACTCAATCTCCACTTGCTGCCTAGCAACCTGCCCCAGGGCACCGGCGGTGAGCTCTAACCCCGCCCCCCGCCATTCTCGCTCCGCCCACTGCCCCACTCTGGCTCCGCCTCCTGCGAGGCTAGATCCCACCTCGTGAACCAAGATCCCAACTCTGCCCCCAGGACATCCTGGCCCCGTCGCGGACCTGACTCCGCCCCCACTCCACCACGGCCCCGCCCCTCCTCAGGTCTGCCCTCACCCGACCCCAGTCAGACTCTGGCTCCGCCCGCTGACCGACTAGCCTATCCAGCCTGCCCTCCCCCACGACTCTGCGCTTGCCCCGCCCATGGCTCCTCCCTCCTCCCCGCCTAACTTCGACGTGGGCTCAGGCTTTGCCCTGAACTCCATGCTTAATCTCACAAATTTCTGCCCTGGAGCCCTGCCTCTCCTCCCTCAGCCCCTCAGCTCGACTACCCCCACCCAAATCTACAGAAACAGATTTTTTAACCATGAACCAGAAGATGCTGAAACCGCATAGGACAGCTCCGGCCTCCATGACTGAAGAGATGCTACAGCGGGTGAGGGGGGGAGGGGTACCTCCCGGACCAGGTAACCCCCCAAAGCAGTGTAGTTTTGTCTCATGATGATAATGCCGTCACCTCAGGGCCAGAATTAGTGTCTAGTTCGGTCAGGGTCACTCTATGGTGACCCCAGGTACAGGGTCATCTTAATGTCACCCCAGCCTCAAGGTCATCCCTAGCTCACCTCCAGGGTCTTTTCGGAGTCAGCTTAAGGACATCTTTATATCACCAGTCACAGTTATACCCCCAGTTGAGGGTAAGCTCAGAGTTGCCTAGGGTCACCACAGTCCTGGGGTCATTCCAGGGGTCCCCCGGTTTCTCTCCAGCTTCTCATCCAGCTCCTGGGTCCGCCCAAACTGGGATACCTTTTGCTCACCTCCCCAGAGTCCAATTACCAGCCTTTGCTGCTCCCAGGGTCGTCTGGGGACCACGGGGTGGGCCAGGTAGGTCAACCATCTCTCAGGCTGTCCTGCCAGACTCCCCGCCCTGACTCCGCAGTGCAAGTACAACCACATTGAGCCCCCGCTGGGTGGACAGCGCTTCTTCTCAACCCAATACGAGGATGAGTTTGCCTTCAAGTTCCAGGGCCCAGCAGTGCTGACATTGGCCAACCCCCAGGAAAGCCATGTGCCCCTGGGCTCCCCCCACCAGTGGGGTTGTGGGGCTGGGTAGGTAGACCCTCGGGCCCCCCAGCCCCCTACCTACCCATGCCCTACCCAGCAATAAACACTGCCTTGGCAACATCAGTCAGCCATGAAAGATGATGCTTGGTGGGATGGAGACTGTAGAGGAGAGAGCGACTCCATCAAAAAAAAAAACAAAAAAAACCCTGAACAGACACTTCTGTGGGCCCTGAAGATCACCCCACTCTGGGCAGGGAGGCCATTCCAGCTTGTACAGAGACTTGGCGGTTGGACTCAGTGTAAGGTGTCAAGTGCACCAAGAAATCTGAATGGTGTGGAGGGAGTGGAGTCACAGTGTTGAACAGGGCACTGTGGTGCCGGGTTGAGAACATAGGCTCCCCGAGCTGAATGGACAGGCTCTAAATCGTAACTCCTCTGTCCTGGATAGTAGTCTTGGGCAAGTCACTTAATCCCTGGGAGCCTCATCTGTTTGCCTATCTGTAAAGTAGAGATGACTGGCAACCCTCTCGTTAGAATGTTATAAATGAGAAATGTACACACTTGTCCGTGTGCGTGGCTGAGGGTCAAGGAGGGAGAGCACTTCCCTTCTGAGCATGAAGGTGAGGAAAGATGGAAAGATGAAAGAGGAGGAAAGAGGAAGATGAGGGTATGGGAACCGGTGGAGCGGCTGAGAGTAGCCCAGCAATGTCCTCCATTGCGGGTGGAGGTGGGAAGCACTGGCTGGCTGGGCAACCGGCCCCCAGGTCAGAGCTGGGTCCAGGGACAAATCAACGAAAGCCAGCAGGATATGATCAAGTTCAAGGGGGACAGATGTCCAGCCAGGGACAAAATGAAGAGAGTGGGAAGGAGAAGGATGGGGAGGGAGTCCCGAAGCCTGTCCGTGACAGGGCTTGACAAGCAGGTCAGCGAATGGTACCTTGGACAGCGCCCCCGTCTTGAAGGTCTTGGGTGTGGTGAACTTGACTCTGTCTAGGGGTGGGGGGGAAATGGGCCTTGGTGGACCAGCCCAGGGCCTGCTTCAGGAGGTTGTTGACAATCTAGTTTCAGGGAATGGACATGGCTCCCTGACTCTGTAGTCAGACCTTCAAAGACCAAGGCCTCCATCCAACGAGCCACTAAGAGCCAACCTGGAGCCCGAACCAGGAGCCCTCTCCCCATGGGCAGCAATCCTGTGAGGCCAGGTTGTCATTTCCACAGGAAGGACAGGAGTCCAGGTTTGGGTCCTACAGAATAAGATGGCCCTTTCGGCTCCACTCATCTTATCCATGCAAGAGTCTGCCAGCTGCAAAACACCTCTCTTGCTTTCACTAAAGATGTACATGACACGCTTCTGAATTACCTCCTGATGAAGCAGGATTTCTCAAACCCAGTACGACTAACATTTTGGATGGGATCATTTTTTATTGTTTGAGGCCCCCTTGTGCATTAGGGATGTTTAGCATCATCCCTGACCTCGACCTGCTACGTGCCAGTAGCATTCTCCCTCCACCCCAGCCAGTTGTGACAACCAAAAATATCTCCAGGCATTGCCAAATGTCCCCTGGAGGGGGGGTGGGGAGAGTTGTCCCGGTTAAGAACCACTGCAATAAACCCAGCCTACAAAGATCCTCAGGACAAAATCAGGCTCTCCTAATGAAGCCGGTCTGTTTGTTGACAAGACTACTCTTAACAAAAAGGCGATTCCTTTTTGCCTTGCCTGCCCGGAAGCTCAGAAGGCTTACTCTGGTATTCATTTCCACGTAGCGCTGGTGGTAGGATTATTTGTGCTCCTGCCTTGTTCTGGGAGTGGTTTAAAGCAACCCAGACACCAGATGAAAACTAATGGGTGTGAGTTACAAGGAGGCAGATTTTGGCACAAATTGAAGCATTTTCTAACAATGGGATTGACTAGCCCTGGGATGGGTTGCTGAGAAAGAATGAGAACTCCGCTGGAAATATTGTCAGTGCAGAAAGATCCTTCATCATGATTTGGGATGTATTTTATGGATTTATGTCTACCCCTCCTGTATTCCACTCACCCCTCCCCACCACCAAAAAAGGCATTTCTTTTTTTAAAAAATGTTTTAATGTTTATTTATTTTTGAGAGAGAGAGAGAGTGAGAGAGAGAACACAAGTGGGGAAGGGGCAGAGAACGAGGTAGACACAGGATCTGAAGTAGGCTCAGGTTCCAAGCCATCAGCACAGAGCCCGAGGTGGGGCTCGAACTCACGAACCGTGAGATCATGACCTGAGCCGAAGTCGGACATTTAACCGACTGAGCCACCCAGGCGCCCCCAAAAATGGCATTTCACACTACCTACAGAAACCCAGAAGGCTGAAAAAATAAGATGAATAAAATAGGGTTGAACCTGGGAAAACAGATGAATTTTTAAAGAGAACCGTTTCATCACCGAGCAGCAGAATTCAGACCTGCCACTTACCTGTCTGTCTGTCCTTGGGCAAGCGACGGCGCGCTCTGATCCTCAGTTTCCTCATTTGTAAAATGGGACGGCAATCGTTCTTCCTCCCACGTACCATTCTTAGAACAGGGCTTCACATGTGGTTGCAGCTGGACAGGTGCTCATATTTTTTTAACGTCTTAGGTCATTTTTGTTGCAAGTGACAGAAACCCAGCTTGCTCCAGTTGAAGCAGAGAGGGATTGTACTGACTTTGTTAAAAAGAAAGCCACAGGCCCCAAACATTGTGACGTGGGCCAGGCTAAATCACCAAACCGCGGCCTAATACCTAACCTGATTGCAGTTTCAACCTCCTCCAGAAATGTAAATTTTAATCTGTCAGTCAGTAAATTTCTGAGAGGCACCAGTAAGGTCATCTGTCACAGGGGCCTTCTCCACCCCCCAAAGATGAGGTAATCTATCCAATAAGATCCCCTGTGCTTCCCCTGGGGGAAAGTGACTTTGCCGAGAACAACCCTTTCTCTTTTGCTTATAACTTTCTTGCCCTACCCTCCTTCCTACAAATACCGTCTATTTCGCACAACTCCTCATAATGCCCCTCTACGCCTTAGAAGGAATGCTGCCCCATTCATGAATCCTATAATAAAACCAATGAGATCTTCAAATTTGTTTGGGTGATTTTGGTTTTTTACAACTTAGAAACAAAATCTGGAATTAGGTCTCCCATGAGGCACACTGGTTGTGCAGCAGGACTGTTGTCCCTGGCCACTTCTCAGCCTGCATCCCTTCAAGTGGTGGCTTGGGACCACTTTGGTTCCAAGGACGCTATAAAAAGATGCTATAACCCAAATCCCTTTTGATGAAAGCCTCAAAGAAAGAGGGAAGGAGCGCGCCTCCAACTCCTCTTACTGGAATTTAGGGGACACTCTGATTGGCGCGTTTGAGTCACGTGCCTAGCCGTGAGCCAATCATTGTGCCCAGAGGAATAGAATGCTATGATTGGATGGCCGGCCCACTAGCCCACCCCTGGGTGATTTGGTTCCCCAAAGCTCACTGGGATCTTTGAGCCTGGAGCCCAACCTTTCTAGAACCTTGTTTCCTAGCAACAGACCTGTGCCTGCCCATCTCTTTAGCATCTATTTTGCTCCAGGTTACAATCTGGAGGGTGGAAAGGCAGCTAATAGGCTCTTCCCAAAGGAGGGTAATTGTACCTTTATAGACAAGGAGTGCTCAGCGTTACAGAATAGCCTGGGGCCCGAAGTGCTCCCTGGTTCTCCGATAATTCCAATCTTATCTCTCACCTCATTACTAACTTCCTCTTCTAGCTTGGGGCAGAGAATTCAGCTCTGGAGATCACAAAATCTAGCAGATGCTAGTCTCTGCTTCTAGAAGTACACAGAGGTAGCTCGTGTCTCTCGGAAGGAGACCTTTCTGAAGGCCTTACGAAAGCTCTCAATATTTCAACATCCTCATGCTTTTCTCCAAAGTCCCTCAAACCACAGTCTCAAGAGACACGTGTTTAGAGTCCCAAGATAAAGGAGGGAACATTTTAATAAGCGATTTTTCTTCCCCATAACAGAGATCTCTTGTTTCTCGAGGATGGCTCTTCTCAGGGCAGACTGTGTGCTGTATGAATCTATGGAGTTGCCTACGCTTTAAAGTGAATGCATATGTGTATGTGGTGACCCTGGCCCTCCACCTCAACTTTGCTCAGCCAGTCTCACATTTTAAGTCATTTCCCTCAATACCCTTCACTTTCCAGGTACTAATTCTAAATAAGTTAAGACTATCATGGATTCAAGGGGACAGAGTAAGGATTCAAGGGACAAAACTACCCCACGTGTCTGGGAAATGTGTTGGCTCATGGCATTGGAAAGAATCAGGGCGTCTGGCTTCAGGTATGGCTGTATCCAGGAGCTCAACCAATATTGCCAGAACTGTCTCTCTGACTCTCACCTGTACATCCCGGTGTAGACCGCCTTCAGTTTGCAGACTGTTCTTCCAGACACTTGCGGAAGGCGGCTGCAGGTAGGATAAGGTCCTACATACAGCTTTTGATCCCAGAGGAAGAATGAGACCCTCCAATGTCATGTCCACAGACTGACTTATTGTGGCCGGGGGTGGAGTTGTCTGATTGGTAAATTTAGATCGAATGGTATTGGGGGGCTGCGTTAGACTGGAGTAGTGGGGAAGGATCCACAAAGGGAAAGCAGGGTGTTGACAGAGGTACTGAGCACACAGAAACAACAGATATGGTTACAAGTATTCTTTGGTATGGGATCTTCCGGGAGGCGACAGGGTGAGGAACCAGTGACATAATCCAATTTCAGTCTCAGCCCTCTCAGATCTGCTGCGCGCTTTCCCGCCGAAACTTGGAGAGCAAGTTTCAGACCAGAAGCTCCGCACAGATCTAGAAGGTTCATGAAAGGAGAGAGAAGACTCCTGGAGGCCTGATGGTGCTTGAGGCTGTCTTCAAGGAAGGGTAGGTGGTGTCAAAATTCACCGGCCAACGACCATTAGAGATACACCTATCGTTAAATATATATATATATATATATATATATATATATTTTTTTTTTTTTTTTTTTTAGCTTGCTCCAGCAGGGCAGATCACATAGTAGGAACCATGGGGCACCTCCACAGAGGGTGTTGTGGGACAGGAGGGCATCTTACAGGACGCGGGCATGTGCTGGGTAGTTTTAAAGACAGTTGAAGAGAGTGGAGGCAATTCCAGGTTGGTACTGGCAGAGAGCGGATTGGTACCTGGGTATTTTGATGATTTTTATCTCAGCAGCGGGAGGATGGATGTGGAACTGTCGTTGGGAAGAGGCAGTAGCCGTTTGCGTTGGTCGGGAGAGGAGGGTGTGTATTCATTTTTGTGGTCGCGGCGTGCCCTTGTCTCTGGCTTGGTTCAGACATGGTCACAGAGCGGCCTTGTGTGATCATTGTTTATATTCTGTGACCGTTGTTTATGCTCAGTGAAGAACATCACGGCCCAGCTGCCAGCTGCCGGGGCTTTTTCACTCCCTCTTTGTGGGGAACTGTGTCTCCAGGTGAAGTCTCCCCAGAGGTCTTCCCGGCTCTGGCCTAGGCTTCTCCGGGAGATCGTCATCACTCCAGTGGGCGTCAGACACAGGGAGTCCACCAGTGACAGCAGTGAGTGACCTATCAGCCCGGTAGGAGGAAAACAACTCAGCGACAGTGTTCCCAGCCCTTTTCCGTGGGGAGTCTTAATGGGAGACGCTGGGCTGAACAAAGATTTAACAACTTTGTAAATTGCAGGGCTTCTCAGAGCCTTGACTGTGTTTACGTGCATTGCCAGTCGGCTAGGGAAATAAGGTTTGGTGAACAAAGATAGAGTCAGAGACATGGGCAGGAGGCAGAGACAGAGGCCGAGGAGGACAGAAAGAGAGAGGAGCAGAGGCAAAGAGACTGAAACAGAGAGACGCAGAAAGAGAGGGTCAGAGAGACAGAAAGGAACAGAGCTAGGCGCGGAGAGGGAAACAGAGATGGAAAGAGAGATAGGGACGCAGCGAGACAGCCACAGGGGCCGAAGCAGGCGAGGGCGGAAGAGGGACCCGGAGAGGCTGAGACGCGGGGCCGGGCCGGGGCGAGGGCAGCGCGGGAGGGCGCGGCGCAGACAAAGGCGCGGCCGCGCGGCCGGGGCGGCCGGGCCGGGACAAAGGCTGGCCCGGGGGGCGGGGGCAGCGATGGCGACGGCCGCGGCGGGCGCGGGCGAACTACAAGTCCCAGCAGCTCCCGCTGCGGCCCTCGGCCGGCCCCTCTCGCTCCCCGGGAGCGCCTGGCGGGGCCGCTGGGCCGAGGGGGCCGCCGGCGGGGCTGGCGGGCGGGGGGCTTCCTGCGGGCCCCGGGGGCGCGGCGGGCCGGGCAGGGGCGAGGGGCGCCGGGTGAGTGTCCCCGCGAGCGGGCCGGGCGGGCGGGGGCCGGGGTCGCGGCCGGGGCGGGGGCGGGCGCGGGGCGCGGCCCGGGGCGACCTCTGTCGGCCCCCCCCCCCGCCCCCGCGCGCGCGCGCCGCCCGCCCCGCCCGGGAGAGCGGGGTCGCGGGCGTGAGGGGAGGGGGGCCCGCGGCTCGCGGGCCTAGCGCGCCCTTTCCGCCGCCGCGTCCCGGGGGGGAGGGCCCAGGCCGAGCTGGGCGCCTGAAATCGAGAGGTGTGGGGGGGGGGGCACCCCTCATCTGTGGGGTCGGGAGCTCGGGACGCCCGTTCCCCTGGAGGCGATCCAGACCCCTTCCGTCCCAGGAACCCTGGAGGACGTCTAAGTATTGTTCTCCCCACCCTACAGCCTGAGGTCGGGAGTTCAGGAGGCCCTTCCTCAAGAAGGGGATCTGGGGGGTTCCCTGTGACCCCCTGGAGCCCTGTTATTGTTCCCCCTACTCTCCAGTCTTGGGGGCCAGAGTTCTGGAAGCCCCTTCGCAGGAGGGCATCCAGGGGTCCACCTGCCCCCCCCCCCAGGAACTCAGAAGGGGACCCAGGCATTGTTCCCCCTGCCACCTCCAAATGCGGTGTCTGGGTTCAGGAGGTGATCTAAGAACTCCACCCTCTCCACTTGCGTAGCCACTTCCAGCTGTGGGGTTGTGGCTCAGGGTGTCCCTCTCCCCCCAGAGCCAGAGGCCCCCTCTCCCGCCTGGAACAGATCTATTTGTTGTTTGCTCCCTCACCCGTGGGCTGGGTAGCTCAAGACAATCGCCTCCCCATCAGGTAATCCTGAGCTCCCTACGCTCCCCAGAGGGGGTCCCAGCTATTGTCTCTTCCCCTTGCTCCCGACCTCCAGGCATGGGGCTGGAATCCAGGATCTTTTCTCCAGGAGGGGATAAAAGTGTCTTGACACCCAGAGCCATATCTCAGCCATCGGCTCAGTTACTCAGGAATCCGCCTTTTCTAGGAGATGACCCAAGGGCCCTCCAGTAACCCAAGAGGAGCCCCAGGTATTATTTTTGCTCCCCCCACCCCAGCTAGGGGTTAGAATTCAGGATTTCCATCCAGTTGGACAGACAGGTATACCAACACCTGACCTGCTCTCCTGGCCATAGGGCCCATGGGTCTCCCTGTGTCCCAGTGGGTCCCACAGTATTTCCCCACCCTCTCTGGCTTTAGGAACTTAGCATTCGGGTACACAAGTGTCTTGACAGTTACTCCCACCCTGGAACTGTGAGGTCTGGCGCGAAGGTCGTCTCTTCCCCAGCAAGCAGGCCAGAGGTGCCCCTGCCCTCCCCTGGTGACCCAAGACGAGTACCAGATGTTGTTTGCCCCTGACTCATCCCCCAGACACAGGCTTCAGAGCTCACGATGCTTCCTCTCTACGAGGCAAGTCCGAGGTTGCCTCCCCTCCTAGGAACCCCCAAATATGCCACCCCCAACTATGAAACTGGGATTCAGGCCATATACTTAGGAGCACGCACAGAAACCCAGGGACTTATCCCTCTTTCCCATGAGGGGACCCCAGTCAAGGGGGTAGGAACCCTGGACTCTCTCTCCTCCACAGGACCCAAGCTTCCCACGGGAGGAGAAGCCCAAGATGGAGAGAGGGGCAGAGCCCTGGAACTGGGTACTGGAGACCTCTAGTGCCGGGTCCCATGACTTCCATCCAGGTGTGGTGCTGAGGAGGGAAGCCCCGTCCCCACCCCAACATGTCCCACGAGGGTCCCTCTTCTCCCTGCCCTGGCTGGGGCTCACCACAAGTCTCCCGCAGTCTGAGATAAGAGACGGATCCGTGTGTGTACTCAGGAATCGGTTCTGGGGCACAGCCCCCCCCTCCCTTTCCTCCCCAGACCCCAAAAGAGACCCTCCTGTTCTCCAGGACCTACCTCCACCCACCCTCTGTCCTCACCCTACAGATCCTGCCCTAGAAGCAGCCAGCACCTCCAGGCCAGGGATGCGGCGCTCGGTCCTGGTCAGGAACCCAGGCCACAAAGGCCCGAGGCCCGCTTATGAAGAGCTTGACTCCGACTCGGAGGACCTGGACCCCAACCCTGAAGAGCCGGACTCAGTCTGTGAAGACCCGGAGCCCGAGCCGGAAGACCTCAACACTGTCACTGAAGATGTGGACCCCAGCTATGAAGACCTGGAGCCCGTCTCCGAGGATCTGGACCCCGATGCCGAAGCTCCGAGCTCCATCTCGGGGAGCCGTGACGCCGATCCCCAAGATCTCGACCCCATGTCTTCAAGTTTCGACCTGGATCCAGATGTCATCGGCCCCGTCCCCCTGGTTCTTGACCCGAACAGCGACACCCTCGGCCCCACCGAAGCCCCAGACCTGGACCCCCTCTCCTCCAGCCTCACTGCCACCCCCGAGGTCCTGGCCGCCAGCCCCGCGGTGCTGCCGGCCCCTGCCAGCCCTCCCCGGCCCTTCTCCTGCCCCGACTGCGGGCGAGCCTTCCGCCGCAGCTCGGGCCTGAGCCAGCACCGCCGCACCCACAGCGGCGAGAAGCCCTACCGCTGCCCCGACTGCGGCAAGTCGTTCAGCCACGGCGCCACGCTGGCCCAGCACCGCGGCATCCACACGGGCGCGCGGCCCTACCAGTGCGCCGCCTGCGGCAAAGCCTTCGGCTGGCGCTCCACGCTGCTGAAGCACCGCAGCAGCCACAGCGGCGAGAAGCCGCACCACTGCCCCGTGTGCGGCAAGGCCTTCGGGCACGGCTCGCTGCTGGCGCAGCACCTGCGCACGCACGGCGGCCCGCGGCCGCACAAGTGCCCGGTGTGCGCCAAGGGCTTCGGGCAGGGCTCGGCGCTGCTGAAGCACCTGCGCACGCACACGGGCGAGCGGCCGTACCCGTGCCCGCAGTGCGGCAAGGCGTTCGGCCAGAGCTCGGCGCTGCTGCAGCACCAGCGCACGCACACGGCCGAGCGCCCGTACCGCTGCCCGCACTGCGGCAAGGCGTTCGGCCAGAGCTCCAACCTGCAGCACCACCTGCGCATCCACACGGGCGAGCGGCCCTACGCCTGCCCGCACTGCTCCAAGGCCTTCGGGCAGAGCTCGGCGCTGCTGCAGCACCTGCACGTGCACTCCGGGGAGCGCCCCTACCGCTGCCAGCTGTGCGGCAAGGCCTTCGGCCAGGCTTCCAGCCTCACCAAGCACAAGCGCGTGCACGAGGGCGCGGCCGCCGCCGCCGCGGCCGCCGCGGCCGCCGCGGGCCTGGGCCTCAGTCCCGCCTCCATGCTGAGGCCCGGGCAGGTCTCCCTCCTGGGTCCCGATGCTGTGTCTGTCCTCGGCGCCGGCCTGGGCCTCAGCCCCGGCCCCAGCTCTGGCCTTGGCTCCGACCCTGGCTCCCAGCCGGGCTCCCTCCTCCCCGCTCCCAGCCCCAAAGCTGTCTCTGGCTCCGAATCCACCCCCACCCCTGATTCTATCAAAGCTTCCGACCCTGAGGCTGGTCACGGCGCCGACCCCGACCTTGTGGCCAGCCCTGACCACGGATCTGGTCCCAGCCCCGACTCCAACCCCGAGTCTCAGCCCGATCCCTGCTCTCCCAGCCGTGACACGGTCAGCCCGGCCCTCCCTCCTGGCGAGAGTCCTGAGTGGGTGCAGGAGCGAGGGGCACTGCTGGGGCCCGACGGCTGACGTGGACGCCGTCGCTCACGGGGGCCTGGGGAAGTTGTGTGTCATGCAGTTTAGTAAAATCCTCGCACTGCCTCCTGGCTCTGTGTTGTGGTTCGCCTGTTTCTCTTTTTCCACCAACGCACAGCCCTTTCCTCAGGAGATGGGAGAGGGCGTGGCCCGTGCCAGCCACAGCTGGAACCCCAATGTCCTGGCCGCCCCGCCCCTAATCCTCCAGGCTTCCCAGTTCCCCCATAAGGTCTTGCACTGGCCCATCCCAGCAGTTCCCACTCTGCTCCCCCAGGCCTGGCCACCCCAGTCAAGGGCAGACTTCCCCGGCACAGGTGGTCCGAACGGGCTCCCTTCCCTCCGGCTTTTCTCTGAGCGGCGGAATTTCCAGCATGTTGACAGTCTAGTGGGCTGATAATGGAGGCTGATATGAGGCCTTGCAGTCCAGCCCTATCCCATGTGCTCGCATAACCTACCCCGTGCCCTTCACGGCCGGTGTCCTAGGTACAGCACTGGACAGAGGAGGCGCTCATTTATGTGCTCAACCAAAATCTGTTGCTTGCTTGCTGGGGTCTCAACAGGGAGCAAGATAAGCATGGCCTTGGTCTTCACAGAACTCACAGATGCCAAATTCAGAAACCTTTGAAAAGTAGTCATTGAGTATAGTTCATTCTAGAAGAAGCATAACCAGACTCCCCCCCCCCCCCATCAGACAGTTAATGTGCTGAGGTGGTAGCAAGGCTTGGGGGAGGCACAAAACACACATCAGCATCAACACTTCGGTCATCAAGTTTGTGATCTGCAAAAGGATCAAGACTCCTATTTAGGTGCAGGGGGGCGGGGGACTGCTTTCCCGAGGAGGGATTCTAGAATCCCAGTAACCACTAAAATTTAATCGTCAGTGCTGTTTGCCCCGCCTTGTGCTGTCCTCTCACAATTTATGCTCTCGCATTTTCTCTTTTAATTCAACAGCTTCACGAGACGGGTAACTACGACTAAGTGTCCCCATTTTGCAAGTGAGTGAACAGGCACGTGGAGTTCAAGGGACCCTTTTGGAAGATGTAGAACTGGCAGTTGGCAGGGCCTCAATTTAACCCAAACGGTCCTCCAGAGCCTGAGTTCTTAACCAGCGTGCTTCAAGGCAAGAGTGTCCAAAGGCCCTGGGGCTGTTGAGTGATGAGCATGGGGAGATTGGGCCAGAGCAGAGGGCCCTGGCAGACTGAGGTGGGAGTTTGCCTAGAACAATGGGCAGACATTGGCAGGTGTGGCAGAGGACTCACTTGAGTTACTCTTCGAAAATGCTTCCGGCCTCTGTCTGGACACTGTAATGGAGGGGGCAGGAGTGGGAGCGGCAGATTAGCAAGGAGGTTGGTGCAGTGCTCCAGGCCAGGAATGTTGGCGGACTCTAGGCTGACAGCCATAGGATTGGGGATAAGTGGTCCTATGTAGGACATAATTAGGAAATGAAATAGGATTTGCGACCGTTCAGATGAGAGCAGCAGAAGCCGAAAGGGTTGCGAGTAACCATGCGGTTTCTTCGAGGCCAGAGAGGCAGCCATGAGATAGGACGAACGGTCACCATCGGACTCTGGGGAGGGTAAGGGGTCAAGCATTGAACCTGGAAGTCAAGAATCTGACACCGGAGGGGGGCATGACAAGGAGCCAGGCCGGAGCCAGCCCTACTTTGCCATCCTCACAGCCAACCCCTCCCCCAGCACCTCCGCGGACCGTCGGCGTTAGGACCTCAAGACCGCCCTCCGCCCCGCAAGTCGCCAGCTGAGGACGACGCATGCGTGCTGCGGCTGCAGGGATTGCCGTGGCGCAGGGGGTGGGACAGGATCCGGTCACGTGCTTCCAGGGGGGGGGCGCTTGCCGGTCCGATCACGTGACCGCGGCTCGAGTCAGCTGATGCGAGAGGGTTTGAAGCTGCACCGCGAGGGAGCGAGGCCGCAGTGGCAGCGGCGGGCGCTCGGACCCCGGCTGCCCCGCCGCGCCCGCCGGCTCCGGCGCCCCCCGTCCCGGCATGGCAGCCCCGGTGGGCCGGCGCGGCTCAGGTGAGGGCGCGCGGCCCCGCGGGTCTCCGAACGCGGGCGGCGGGCGGGCGGCCAGCTTCCCCGACCTGGGGCGGCTGAGCTCCCGCTTTCCCTTGCCTCAACTCGGGTGCTGACCTCTCAGCTTCCCGGTGGTGGAGATAAGGACAGATGGCCCCTAGAACCTGGGCGACAGGTGGGCACCGGCTCCTCCGAGCTCGGAGTGGCGGGACTCCCGAGCGCTCTTCCTGGACCCACGTTGTGCTCCGAGTCCCTAAACTCAGGCGGCGGGTGGGCCGCCAGCTTCTCCAGCTCGGGCCGGGGACATTTCCAGGGGGCTTGCGTTCTGAGCGTAGTTCCCCTTGCTCGGCTCGGCTGGAACTTGGACGGCGGGCACCAGCCTCTCCAACCCTCATGTGCAACTCCCAGGACTCCCTCCCCCAATCCAGGAGGCAGTGCTCAGCTTCTCTGAACTCAGAGAGTGAGCTGGGGGGATCCGCCTCCTTGACCTTGGCGCTTAACTCGATTTATAAGTCCAAACTCAGGGAAGCTCAGCGTTCTTGAACTCGGGCGGCGGCTGCTCAGCCTTCGGTGTCTTTAGCCTCTGCTTCGGGGTTGGGGGTGGGGGGCGGGCAGCGAAGGCTGGAGGAAGACTCTGTGTTGGTCATCCATTCCTGAGCTAGCTTGAGATATCGGAAAGCTGTCCCTGCTGGTAGGATCTGGGGTGGGTCACCTGTGATCCCAGCTAGGGAGGCGGGCCTGCCCTCTGGCTTCCCATCCAACTATCTTGTAAACAACTCCACGACAGCATCCAAGCTCCAAGGGGACCAGCCAGGAGCTGGCGCTCCCTGCACGACAGGTTCTGACAGTGCCACGTTCATCCTGGCCACTGTGCCAGGCAGGCAGGCAGCCAGGTCCTGGAAAGAAGCAGGGTTCTCCCACTAGGGGTGGGGGTGGGGGCGTGTCAGGGACGGTCCTGGGCTGCTGTGACCAGCTGTGACCCCAGCAGGTGATGAAACCTTGGACTTTCCTCTTGGGCTGATCAGGAATGAAGAAAGTAAGTAGTGCTCAGAATTGTCCCTGTTTGCGGAAGAATTACTAAAATACTAGCACCCAATTGAGGCTTCTATTTTCTTTATCTTCGTTCTGAGAACACCTTCCAGATTTTCAGCCTCAGGGTAGACTTTTTTTTTTTTTTTTTTTTAATTTCTACTTGTTACATGAGGAGACGGAGGTTTTGAAAGATGTCCAGGATTCCCCAACTGGGAAGTGGCAGGTCTAGGATTCATTTCCAGGGCTGTGTGATTTCCAGAAGCTGGTGCCCTTAAGGAAGATGCTCAATTATGCGCTCATGACTGGCATACAGACAGCATGGTAACACCCACGGGGGTGCGGGGGTGCGGCGAGTCTTCAGCAAACGCACTCTGCTATTGTTACTTTTATTGTCGATCTCCCCTCCTGCAGGCCTGTGGCTTGGGAGAGTGTCACCTGGATGGGCCAGGTCCCGATGAGCGGAAAGGCCCTTCTTTGGGTGTTTGACCAGAAAAAACTGGAAGGGGCGCCTGGGTGGCTCAGTCAGTTGAGCTTCCAGCTCTTGATTTCGGGTCAGGTCATGATCCCGGGGTCATGGGATTCAGTGTCGCACTGAGCGTGGAGCCTGCTTGAAGATTCTCTCTCTTTCTCTGCCCCTCTCCCACGTGTGCTTGCTCTTCTTCTCTTAAAAAAAGAAAAACTGGAATGTAGTTGAGCTCCATGCTCACACCTGGGGGCTGGAGTTGGCATGAGCCCTGGAGCCTTGAGTGCCCTGTGAGAAGCCAGTGGAAGCAATTCATTCTTTGCCCACAAACCAACAACTGAAACAAGGATGGACTGTTCTGATGCTCTACCACGTACCAGCCCCTGTGATAAATGCTTTGTGCCCGTCAGCTCCTCAGCTTCCTGGTGAGAGACGTTACTCCCCCATTTTGCAGATGGGGAAGCTGAGGCTCAGAGGCTGAGCGCCCTGCCCAAGCCAGTGAGCAACAGAGTCACGCATCAGCTCAGGCCCTTTTGAGCCCCACATTGGAATTGGTAACCTCTGAGCAGTGTCGCTGCATATACCCATAAAACATCGCAGATTTTCTGGGTTTTCTTAGATCAAAGTTCTTTTCTTGGCTGGAGGGCGTGGGACCTGTCTCCCCTGTTGGCAGGTGGTCCCACACTGTCCTCTCCTCCCCCCCCCCCCCCCCCGCAGAGACGGAGCGCCTCCTAACCCCCAGTCCTGGGTATGGCACCCAGGCCGGGGCTTCCCCGGTCCCGCCGGAAGAGGAAGACCTGCGCCGCCGGCTCAAGTACTTCTTCATGAGTCCCTGTGACAAGTTCCGGGCCAAGGGTCGCAAGCCCTTCAAGCTGATGCTGCAAGTGGTGAAGATCTTGGTGGTCACTGTACAGGTGAGTCCTGCAGGGGCCCCAGCAGGACGCTATCATGGCCGCTGCTGTTCTGGAAGGAGAGTCCTGCAGTTGGAGCCTAGTCCAGACGCTGCAGCAACACAAGGCCAGCGACAATGGCAGTAATTGATCAGGAAGCCCCCCCTCCCAGGTGTGTGTGGGAACAGCTCCTGGGAACTTCACAAATGCCCTTCGAGGTCTTGGCAGCTGTCATTGCCTCCCTTTTATAGATGAGGCATCTAGGGCTCAGAGAGGTTAAGGGATTTGTCCAAAGTCACAGAACAACCCAGCGTTGGGAGCTGCCACTTGAGCCCAGGCAGCCTGGTGCCAGGTTGACTCTCAAAGAGAACGGACCCAGGGGCTGGGCAGATCGTTGCTGCCATGCCAGGCCCCATAATGGGCTTTGGGGACCCCACGATGAGTCAGACCAAGCCGCTGTCCTAAGGAGCTCTCGGTCTGGTGCTGTGATTCAGGGTACGTTACCACACTCCTGATCTCTTTTTGGGAAAAGGGTCCATCAGCGGCACTTACCCTCTAGAGTTGGGGTTTAGCAGAGAACCTGGCACCTGTTATACGTTTAATGAACGTTGACTTCAGTCATGAGACGTATGAGCACCTGCCAGCTGCTGCTCACCCGGTGGGCCTTCCTCTACTCGTGCCCTGGGGGAGGCCCCATCCCGGCGGTGTCCGTTCCTGCTCCCTCCTCCAGCTCATCCTGTTCGGGCTCAGCAACCAGCTGGCAGTGACCTTCCGGGAGGAGAACACCATTGCCTTCCGGCACCTCTTCCTGCTGGGCTACTCTGACGGGGCGGACGACACCTTCGCAGCCTACACGCGGGAGCAGCTCTACCAGGCCATCTTCCACGCCGTGGACCAGGTGCGGGCACGGGGGGCCGGCGGGCGGGCAGGGGAGAGGGGGCAGGGCTGACAGAGTCTCCCCTTCCCTGCCTCCAGTACCTGATGCTCCCCGATGTGTCGCTGGGCCGGTATGCCTACGTGCGGGGCGGGGGTGGCCCTTGGGCCAATGGCTCGGCCCTGGCCCTCTGCCAGCACTACTACCACCGTGGCCATGTGGACCCAGCCAACGACACCTTTGACATCGATCCAATGGTTGTCACTGGTGAGTAGGCGGGGCAGGACGGACACTGCCACTGGCAGCGCCGGCTGCTGGGATTCCCTTTCTGGTTCTGCTACCCAGCCATCTAGGAGATAGGGTTGTCCTGATCGTTAATGACTGGATGCTTGGGGTGCTCTTGGGAAGGCTTTAGTATCATTGATCCACAGAACGTCTGGGGGCTCACTGAGGGCCAGGCACTGGGGCCTGTGTCGGGAATGAGATACGCTGGGCCCTGTTCTGGGGAAGACGGTGGGGAACAAATGATAACCGTTAAGTTCATAGTGGGAAATGAAGGGGGGAAAGGGCTGTGGGGGACTCTGGGGAGACCTGCCTGTGTCTCTCCCGCCCCCAGTGTCCCTTCCCTGACTCCCTGTCCTCAGACTGCATCCGGGTGGACCCCCCTGAGAGACCCCTTGTGCCCCCCGGTGATGATCTCTCCCTCTCGGACAGCAGCGCCGGTTACAAGAACCTCACGCTCAAATTCCACAAGTACTGCCTGATGGAGGGAGCCTCAAGGGCCAGGCCAAGGGGAGGAGGGGTGGGGGGAGGCAGCACACCAGGCGTCCTTGGCCGTCCCCTCACAAGCGGAGACAGAGGAAGGCCATGCCGATGCCCACGTGTGAGCACTTCCTTCATGAGCTGCAGAGTCAGCATTGGGGCAGGAGCACTGGTGAGGGAGGGGGGTGGCAGGAGGAAGGAGCAGAGCCCCTCCCCCTCACCCAGGCCTTCCCCCCAGGCTGATCAACGTCACCATCCACTTCCAGCTGAAGACCATCAACCTCCAGAGCCTGATCAACAATGAGATTCCGGACTGCTACACCTTCAGGGTCCTGGTAATCTCTGGGTCCGGGACGAGGGTGGGGGGCTGCCAGCAATAGGGACTGCCTGCAGGGCTCCTGAGCTCCGGGGCTGGGGACCTTGGCCAAGGGCAGCGTGGGGGTAAGAAGGGGGGTGGGGCTGGACAGACTACCCATCGTGGGGGTCTGGGAGCCTGGCTGTGCCAGGATTTATTCTGGCTCTTGCCGCCCTGCCGCAGATCACTTTCGACAATAAGGCGCACAGCGGCCGTATCCCCATCAGCCTGGAGACCCAGGCCCACATCCAGGAGTGTAAGCACCCCAGCGTCTTCAGGCACGGTGAGCCCCCAGGCCCCACACCAGCCAGGACTGGGGGCCCTGATCTGCCTGTGGAACCCCCAGACCCCACACCAGCTAAGACTAGGGACCCTGACCTGCCCGGGGAGCTCTCAGGCCCCGTACCAGTGACCTGCCCGGGGAACCCCCAGGTCCCAGACCTGCATGGACCCAGTTCCTGACTCACCCATGAGCCCCCTGAGTAGCCACCACCAGTCCTGCAGGCCCCGAGGCCTGGCCTAGCCTCATCCCTAGTCTCCCAAGGCCCCGAGCCACTCCTGGCTCTACCCGAGTGGTCTCCTCACAGGAGACAACAGCTTCCGGCTCCTGTTTGACGTGGTCGTGATCCTCACCTGCTCCTTCTCCTTCCTGCTGTGTGCCCGCTCGCTGCTCCGTGGCTTTCTGCTGCAGAACGTGAGAGCCGCCTCCAGTATCCTGCACGCGTGCCCGAGCCAGCCTTGCCCGGGTTCGGGGCCATAAGGGCCAGGGGGGGAGAGGGCCCCTTGCCTGGACAGGCTCTCACCCCTCCTGCCTCCTGCAGGAGTTTGTGAGGTTCATGTGGCGGCAGCGGGGGCGGGTCATCAGCCTGTGGGAGCGGCTGGAATTTGTCAACGGCTGGTACATCCTGCTGGTCACCAGCGATGTGCTCACCATCTCGGGCACCATCATGAAGATTGGCATCGAAGCCAAGGTAGATCCTGCCTGGGGCCCTGTTGTCTCCTTCCAGGCGTGCTCCCCTATGCGCGCCGCATCCTGCCTGGGGCCTCCCCCCTCCACTGAGAAGGGCTAGGCCAGATGGGGTTGACACTGTTCCTGTTCCTAGAACCTGGCGAGCTATGACGTCTGCAGCATTCTCCTGGGCACCTCCACGTTGCTCGTCTGGGTCGGCGTCATCCGCTACCTGACCTTCTTCCACAAGTACAACGTACGGCAGGGGTGTGCAGGCCGGGCCCTCCCCAGTTCTCACTGCCCTGACCTGGATAAGTTCACGCATGTGTGGCAGTCCACAGCCTCTCTAGGTGGCCTGTCATGAGCCACTTCCCGGTACTCGCCCACCCCAGACGTCCGTGTCACTACACCGGAACCACAGCCACGGGAGCCCGCCGCCTCACACACACGCAGCCCAGTCTGGCCGTGGCACAGCCTCCGGCCCCCTCGGCCCCACCCTGCCCCTTCTGCACTACCCCCGGCCTCTGGCCGCTCTGGCACGACTTTAGCCAGGCCCTGCCCTCTTCACCCCCATTGGCAAGTCCCACCTAGGTGCCCACACCCTCATCGTGCCCCGCCCCGTCTGCCTGCCACAGATTCTCATTGCCACGCTGCGGGTGGCCCTGCCCAGCGTCATGCGTTTCTGCTGCTGTGTGGCTGTCATCTACTTGGGCTACTGCTTCTGTGGCTGGATCGTGTTGGGGCCCTACCACGTGAAGGTAGGGGCTGTCTGGGGTGCGCTGCTCAGGATCCACAGTCCAGGGGTTCCTGACTCCCCTCTGTAAGCCCCCCTCCCCGTCCTAAACCCTCTGATGCCTCGCCTATCAGATTGTTGATCTGGGGGCACGGAATCCCCCACCTTGACCCTGGTACCTTCCCGGGGGGTCTGCGGCAGTTCTGCCTATTGTCCTCTCTGACCCCCCCCAGTGCCCCCCCCCCGCCCCCAGCCCCACCCACGGCTCCCTCTGACCGCACCACCCCACTGCCCTGCCGGCAGTTTCGCTCGCTGTCCATGGTGTCCGAGTGCCTGTTCTCGCTCATCAACGGGGACGACATGTTCGTGACGTTCGCCGCGATGCAGGCGCAGCAGGGTCGCAGCAGCCTCGTGTGGCTGTTCTCCCAGCTCTACCTCTACTCCTTCATTAGCCTCTTCATCTACATGGTGCTGAGTCTCTTCATCGCGCTCATCACCGGTGCCTATGACACCATCAAGGTCAGCGCCGGCCCACATGCCCTCCCTCAAGCCCGCCTCCAGCGGGGCCAGCCCTCACACACACGCAGCCGTGAACCTGGGTTCCGGGTTCCCGGGCGTTGGCCCCAGCAGGGTCTCCGGGGCCATGAGGCAGGGTGGCGAGGGAAGGATCCAGAGAGAGAAGGTGGGAGACTCTGAGAAGCCAGAACAGAGGTGGCCGAGGTGGTGGTGCTGATCACAGCTGCCACAGCCTCGGGTGTTCTCAACGTGGGGTTCTGGCCAGGTAAGCGTTCCTGGGTCTGCTTTTTACCAACAGGGAGACCGAGCTCTAGAGTTTTAGTGACTTGCCTCAGTCAGCTACTGGGCGCCGGGGCCAGGCTCAACCCAGGACGGTGATTCCAGAAGGCCCCGCTCCTAATTCTTCTATCCTGTAGGGTGGTCTGGGCGGGAGATTTTTTTTTTTTTAATGTTTTTTATTTATTTTTGAGAGAGAGAGAGAGAGCGTGAGCAGGGGAGGGTCAGAGAGAGAGGGAGATACAGAATCTGAAGCAGGCTCCAGGCTCTGAGCTAGCTGTCAGCACGGAGCCCGACGCGGGGCTTGAACCCACGAACCGTGAGATCATGACCTAAGCCGAAGCCAGACACTTAACCGACTGAGCCACCCAGGTGCCCCTGGGCGGGAGTTCTTGAAGTCCGTGGAGTGGTGGTCCTGCAGGTTGCAGGGGTCAGAGGAAAGGGGCCGGAGTAGAATGTGGGGGTGGCGGGCGGGCCAGGCCCTGTGCTGAGTACCTAGGAAACACCGTGTATACAGACTAGGCTGGACCAGTAGGCAAGATAGAAGATCCAAGAACAGAAGTGTGAGGACCAGCTGGTGAGAGGGACAAAGGTTACGGATGGCCCCCTGGTCTAGACTGCTACTGGGGTGAGTCTGGGGAAGTTTCTAGAATGTGCCGTCTAATACTAGTCTTAGCCGCATGTGACTATTTACATTTTGACTTTAATCGACATGAATTCCATACTCAGTTCCTCACTCACTCACACCTTTCACGTATCAAGTGCCTGAAAGCCAGTATGGCCGGTGACCACCAATAGATTGGACAGCACAGATAGCAAACCTTGCCATCATCTCAGAAACTTCTGCATTGACAAGATGAGCGTTGAGAGAGAGCACCCGGGAGAAGGAGCAGCCAGGGCAAAGGCCCAGTGGCCAGAAAAGACTTGGGGAAGAGGTGACAGCTCCTCTACCAGGTTGGGAGGGGGTGAAGGCTCTGCCCGAAAGCAGATGTGCACCCCGCTCCCCCCACCTCCCTGCAAGCATGGATAAGCCATCCCACAGACACACCCCTGTCACCCGGGCCTGAGGAGCCCCTGTGCGTCTTGCTCTAGCACCTAAATGTCACATGTGTATCAGCTTTGGATGTACAAGCCCAGACCTGGATCCCTGTGTGTGCACCCGACTCAGTAGTTGGGTATCAAGCACCCAGATTGTGCGCCGTGTGGTCCTGGGTGCTGGAGCAGCAGCAGAGAGCCTGTATTCCGGAGGCCAGGGAAGGTCTCCGGGTGAGGCACACCACGAGGAACGACAGGTGCAGGGGACAGTGAGTGCAGAGTGAGAGTTGCAGAGGTGCGGTGGGGGGAAGGAAGCAAGGCTGGCGCGGGAGGTCGTGGGGAGGCCCGGCGTCAAAGCGGCCACCCCGTGTTTCCCCGCAGCACCCCGGAGGTGCTGGCGCAGAGGAGAGCGAGCTCCAGGCCTACATCGCGCAGTGCCAGGACAGCCCCACGTCCGGCAAGTTCCGCCGAGGGAGCGGCTCGGCCTGCAGCCTCCTCTGCTGCTGCGGCAGGTCGGGCTGGGGGCTGCGGAGGGGGAGTGTGCCGGAGGGCGCTGCTGCCTTCTGCGCCGGCTGGGCTAAGACGGCTTCTCTTCCAGGGACGCCTCGGAGGAGCATTCGCTGCTGGTGAATTGATCCGGCCCCCGCCGCTGCTGCTGGACATTAGCTCTCCGACCGCGGAGACTCACGCTTATTTATTTTTAGGGTTTGCTTTTAAAGGACCGGTGCCCTGCCGTGCCCTGAGGACCTGGGCCAGTCGGGTCGGACACGGGTGGAACAGGGGTGGGGCGGGCATTAAACAAACGGGAAAATAAACTTGTTCTCATTTCTAGTGGGAGGGGCATTCCTTGCGCCCACAGGTCTCGGTCCCTTTAAGGCGTTGCCAAACGGCGTAGCTGGCAGCGCAGGACCTTGGACACTTGGTGGGAGGGCGGGGCTGCGGCGCGCCCTGCGGTGAATAATTTAAAGGGACCGCGCCTGCGGCGCCGGGGCGGAAAGCTACCGGTGTTGGCGCACAGTGGACCCTGGCTGCGGCCCCCTGGGTGAGTCCGGGTTTTCGTCGCCCCCGCAGACGCGTCCCTTCGAGGATCGTTAGCGAGACCTTGGCTTTACTAGAATCTGTCCTCCGATTTCCGGTAGCCCCCGACTCTCTGATGTTCCCATCCCCCATCTCCCCTCCCCCCCCCCCAAGTTCATGGCAGGTGTTTTCGCGCCGGTAGCTAGGTGCGCGCTAGGGTGGTGGAAGGGAACTAGTTCTCCGTAAATTTTCATGTACTGTGTCAAGGGCCCAGTGACTCCCCTAAGTTGCCGTTAGTACGCCAACGGTGCCAGAAACATTCTCACTCTCCCAGAAAAGCCCCAGTAATATTCCAGCGTTCATCCCGAGGCCGGCTCTCTAGCTCAAACGACCGCGGGGACGTGCCCACCCAGCTCCTAGTTTCCCCAATAACAGTCCTGTATGCCTGAGAATCTCAGCAACTTTACAGTGACCCCCGGTAATTCCAGCATCCTTGGTTTCGTCTCCCAGTAATGGCGCCAACATCGTTCCCAAAGTCCCACACTGTCAGAGACCCCATAACTTAATTAATGCGTGACGGTAAAGCTCCAATATCAGCCAGGAACCTCTTGTGACCCCGCCCCACTCCAAGCATCCCGGATCCTTCCGAGACCTCCGCATCGCCCCAGGACCCCGTGTGTGGTGGTTTGCCGGCAGCACTCCCCGGCGCCCCGGCCCGTGGGTTTCTCGAGGGGCAGATTTAGGTCAGAAACCAGTCGTCTCCTCGACCCTGTGGCTTGAAGGCCCCAGTTTCCCTGGGGTGGGGCATCTAGTCTTCGCAGGGGCGTGCGGCCTAGCGTCGGCTGGGTCAGAATTGATCAATTGCGCACTGCAGAGGCCAGGAAGAGGCCACTTGTGGGAGGAAGTCAGGCCCGTCGGGCACCCGTGCGGTGGCTGCGGACTGGGTGTCCGGCCGGCCGCCCTTTAGCCCCAGGGTGGGGCTCTACCGCTGAGGCGTCTGTCGGCCCGGGGTGTGGGTGAAGGGAGCCAGGCGGGGAACCAGAGACCCCCCTCACTCCCTAGCCCGGGACTCGAGGTCCACCTGCACCACTTCTCTGCTCTGCAGTGCCCCTCCAGCTGTCCCCTGGCCAGCAACGCCATCCAGGCGGCCCAAACGAAAAGTTCCCGGCTCATTCATGGTAAGGAGCAGGGCTTGCGGCAGGGGAAAGGGGGGCCCAGAGCGACGACTTGCACCCGTTCCTTCTGCTTCGTATTCCCTAGGACTCAAGACTGCCAGACCTGCCTCCCAGTCTGAAGCAACTGATGGAGGCTCCGCTGCAAACCGGAATGGTAAGGGTTGAGGAGGTGTGGCGCCGCGGGAACTACAATTCCCGAAATGCTCAGCGCCCACTGCGGTCTCGTGAGAACTTGGATACGTCTGTTCGGGTGGAACTACGTTTCCCGGCGTGCATCGGGGGCCGCGGAGCCGCCGGAAAGAGTTGCGCCCCCGGGGAGGGAACAGAGCCGGCCCATTCTGTAGATGGGGGCATCGAGTCACGGGCCGACTGTGACCTCCTCGGGGGCCGGGGACTTGGCGGAGTGGGATGGGGACGGGGGCGTCCCGGCCTCCGTGGAGGGCTCGGGAGGCCGGACATGCGATGCGCAGCCAGTGCCCTTCATTCCGCAGGTGCTGGGCGTGATGATTGGGGCTGGAGTCGCGGTGCTGGTCACGGCCGTATTCATCCTCCTACTGGTGCGGAGACTGCGAGTGCAGAGTGAGGACCCAGAGGGCCCTTCCGGGGAGGCTGCGGAGTGGGGAGATGAAATGTCCGTGTTCCCGAGGCAGTTGAGATGGGATTTACAGGAGTCTCCAGGCAGGGTCCTCATCTCTTTTCGCGTGGAGTCTGCGCGGAGCTCAGAGTGCTTCTCTCCCCACTTATCCCCAGAGACTCCAGCCCCCGATGGGCCCAGGTATCGATTCCGGAAGAGGGACAAAGTGCTTTTCTATGGTCGGAAGATCATGCGGAAGGTGAGTCTGGGACCTCCGGGGGTCCTCGTTGACCACACAGCGGTTCTGCCCTTTCCCTTCTGCGCCTCTTAGTAAGCCCGCCCTCCTTGTCCCCTTCTCCCCTTAGATCTGAACTGGCACTTCACCCATCCCCCATCCTTAATCCTCCTAGGTATCACAGTCCACCTCCTCCCTGGTGGATGCCTCGGTCTCCACCACTTCCCGGCCACGCATGAAGAAGAAACTTAAGATGCTCAACATTGCTAAGAAGTAAGGCTGTATTGGGTGTGCCTGGCGTTGGGCGGGGGGGAGCATCTCAGGGACCTCTTGAGTAATCAGCCCACACCGAAGGGTGTATCTAAGGATTCTTTGAACCCCCCAGACTCAGAGGGGCTATCTCAGAGCTCTCCCACACCAGACAGGCTGTCTTGGTGTCTCTGTGCCCTGAGGGCTATCTCAGCTCTGTTCCCCTACCACAGGGGTGTCTGTGAGCCAGTCACCTCCAATCAGTAGCTCAGACACTTTATAATACGTGCAGGGGTCCACGTCTTGGCTTTCCATGTAGGCTCTTCCGTGGGTCTCCCCACACCAGAGGTGATTCACTGGTGTTCACTCAGGTGTTTCTGTGACCTGCCGGAGGGACTGTCTCTAGCTTTTGTTTTCTGGGGGTATTTCTGCAGTTTGTCTACATCAGAGAGCATCTCTCTGTCTCCTGTCTTGGAGTTCTTCCCACGCTAAGGAGGCTATCTTAGGCGTTTCTGTACCCCAGGAGTTATTTCAAGAATCTTCTTGCTCTAGGAGGCGTAGGAGGAACATCTCAGGGGTCCGTGTCATCAGCAAAGGGCTATCTCAGAGTCTCTGAGAAAGGCCCTCCCAGGGATCTCTCTAAATTGGAAGCTGGCTCTGAGGTCGGTCTCTTGACATCATGGAATATCCTTGAAGGTCTCTTTCAGGGCTGTCTGTTTCAAGGGTTGTCCCATTAAGGGTGTCATCCCAGGGCTGTTCATGACCAACGGTGGTGTTCTCACACTGCTTTCTAGGGCTTGAGTGGAAGGGGGTAGCTCTAGATTCTCCGTGATCAGTTGAGGGTTTATATCTCGTGTGTCTGTGTGTCACGGAGGTTGCCTCAGTCTGTGCGTGCCCTTGAAGAGTTACACCGATGCCATGACCTTCAGAGGCTCTATTAGCTTTTTGTGAACCGGGTAAGGGCTAGCCCAAGGTCCCTCCGATCAGAAAAGGCGCCATGTCTGGATTTCTCTATATCCTGGAGCTTAATTCAGGGGTCTAGTCATACTGAAGGGTCTGGGGTCAGGAGTCTCGTGACCAGGGGAGGGATCATCTCAGTAGGAACTGTGACTTGCAGGGAAGGGCTCTCCCGGGTCTGTGATTACCAGAGGGACTGTGTCTGTACTCTCCACGCACAATGAGAGCTATTTCAGGAGTCTCCGTGACCAACAAAGGGGCCATCTCAGGGTTCTCTGAGATCTGGGAGGAAGGGCTATAGGTCAGGGACCTTTAGAAAGATCGAACAGCTGTACCTGGGGTCCCCTCATATGATGGAAGCCACCCCAGAGACCTGCTTGCATTCAAGAGGTTATGTGCCAGGGTCTAGTCTGCACTAAGAAAGACGGTCTCTCGGGTCCCAACGATGAACGGAGGCGCTATTTCTGGGGTCAGCCCGTATCTCATGTCTAGGGTCCGCCTACCTACAGGTTCCGTCCCAGAAGCTTACGATTAGTGAAGGAGTAATCAGGGTTTTATAGCAGAGGTCAGGCAAATTCATTTTGTAAGGGATCAGATCAGTAAATGTTTTAGGCTTTGCAGATCACGTGGTTGTTATAATCATTCAACTTTACTGTTGAGTGAAAGCAGCCGCAGGTAATATGTAAATGAATGTAAAAGAATGTGAAGGTGACGGAGCCACCCCGTCAGAGTCCGGACTTCGGCTCAGGTCATGATCTCATGGTCCATGAGTTCGAGCTCCCTGTTGGGCTCTGGGCTGACAGCTCAGAGCCTGGAGCCTGCTTCAGGTTCTGTGTCTCCCTCTCTCTCTGCGCCTCCCCTGTTTGCGCTCTGTCTCTATCTCTCAAGAATAAATAAACATTTAAAAATCAAAAAAAAAAAAAAACCAGAATGTGAATTGGGTGTGTGCCAATAAAACTTTATTTACACAAGTGGGTAGCGGGCCTTGTTTAGCTAGCGGACCAGAGTTTGCTGATCCCTGTGTTTAGTGACTTGGGGGAAAGGCTGTGTGGAGTCCCAGGTCTGCCTGAGCCCTCTCCCTACCCCGCCCCCTGCGCCCTTCTCTTTCCACCAGGATCCTGCGCATCCAGAAAGAGGCACCAACGCTGCAACGGAAGGAGCCCCCGCCTGCGGTGCTTGAGGCTGACTTGACGGAGGGTGACCTGGCTAACTCCCACCTGCCCTCCGAGGTGCTCTACATGCTCAAGAATGTCCGGTCAGTGTTGGGGTGCAGGCGGGGGGCTGCAGAGCTGGGAGCTCCCCTGACCTCCTGCATTCCTCCTCCTCCCTCCCCCATCCAACAGGGTGCTGGGCCACTTCGAGAAGCCGCTCTTCCTGGAGCTCTGCCGACACATGGTCTTCCAGCGGCTCAGCCAGGGCGACTATGTCTTCCGGCCAGGCCAGCCGGATGCCAGTATCTATGTGGTGCAAGATGGGCTGCTGGAGCTCTGTCTGCCAGGGCCTGTGAGTGGACCACCCAGGGGGGCACCAGAGGGAGATGGGCAGGGGGGATGGGCATCGCTGTGGGTCAGCAGGGTTCATAGTCTTCTGGGACATGCGGGCAGGAGTTGGGAACGCGTGACCGAGGCTACTGGGCAGTCTGCACCGTCAGCAGTTACGGTTAGTGATGCCCAGGAAATGGGTGCCGGTCAAAGATTTGGTGGGTGCCGGGATCGGGATGTCACTGATCACTGGGTGGTGAGGTCGAGAGCTGGGGGTATGGTCGGGAGGGGGATGCCCATTGGCAGGGTGGGGACAGCCGTGCTCAGCCCCCCACTCCCACCCCCGGTGTCTCAGGATGGGAAGGAGTGTGTGGTGAAGGAAGTGGTCCCTGGGGACAGCGTCAACAGCCTCCTGAGCATTCTGGACGTCATCACCGTGAGTGAGCCATCTTGGGAGGCGAGGAGGCTGGGCATGAGGACTAAGGCAGAGGGCTGGTTTGGAGAGGGTCATCTTGGGGACCCCCATCTCCGATACTTCCCTTGGATGCTGCCAGTGGGTGCTCAAGTCACCGGCCTTGGGAAGGACCGGGGGAGCGGAGAGGGCGCTCCTAGCCCCTGATCTCGAGTCTCCTTCCCCCGTTCCCCCAGGGCCACCAGCACCCCCAGCGCACCGTGTCTGCCCGGGCGGCCCGAGACTCCACGGTGCTGCGGCTGCCAGTGGAGGCCTTCTCCGCCGTGTTCACCAAGTACCCCGAGAGCTTGGTGCGGGTGGTGCAGGTCAGCGGGCCTTCCGCCCCCCTCCCCCTCCCCGACCTGACCCACCTCGGGCACCCATGGGCCGGGACTCAGCAGTGAACAGGTGCTCAAGCTGTGCTTCTCGGCCCTGGGCAGCCAGATCTCGGGGCGGGGGGCTGGGGGGGCCTGTCCCCTCCCTTTAGCTGCCTCTACCCCTTCTCCGGCTTCTGCCACCCGATCCCCGGTTTCTCCCTGGCTGGGCCTCTGCCCCTGGCCAGCCCCTCACTGCTCCGGACCTTAACCTTCCCTCCACTCCACCCCCTTAGTGCTTAGTCCCAATCTTCTCCTTATCTGATTCTTGTCACCCAGTGTCTCACCTCCAACTTTCTCCCGGCCCTGCCCCCTCCTGGCCCCGCCCCCGACCGTGCCCCTGCAGATCATCATGGTGAGGCTGCAGCGGGTCACCTTTCTAGCACTTCACAACTACCTGGGTCTGACCAATGAGCTCTTCAGCCACGTGAGTTGTACGGGGATCACGGGGCTGGGGGAGCGTGGGGGGGTGTGTGATGCATGCCTCCCAGGCGGCACCACTAGGTGCTCTCTGTCACCAGGAGATCCAGCCCCTGCGCCTCTTCCCCAGCCCCGGCCTCCCAGCCCGCACCAGCCCCGTGCGCGGCTCCAAGCGGGCGGTCAGTGCCTCAGCTACCGAGGAGCCAAGGGAGACGTCTGGCCGACCCCCTGACCCCACTGGGGCCCCACTACCTGGACCTGCAGGTATCCGAGAGGACCCCAGCCCTTGCCCAGGGACCCCCTTAGCTGGGTACCTGGGTCTGACTCCTGGCCAGTCCCCCAGAGACCCCTGGCCTCAGGAAGCCATCGGAATCACTTTCCTAGTTCCCTGCCCCCTAATCGTGGCTGCAGGCGTGGTGGCTCTGAGGGGCAGGAGCCTGAACATGTGTCTCCCCCAGGGGACCCGGTGAAACCTACGTCCCTGGAGCCTCCATCCGGCCCACTGCTGAGTCGCTGCATCTCCATGCCAGTGGACATCTCAGGTTTGGGACCCCAGCGGGGAGCAGGGGAGGCCACCAGGCTTCGGGGTTGAATGTAGATGTGCCGGTCTTGACTTTCCCCATCTGTGAAGTGGGAATACTGGCAGCACTCTCATGGCTCTTTGGCGGGTAATCCCTTGAAATGGCTAAGAAGGATTCGGGAGGTAGAGAGCAGTAACGGAATAGTCACGTCCGCACAGAGACGGGATTGGGCACATATGTCGAGTGTGGTCACTCGCATCTTTAGTGTTTTCATGAAATGCCTCCTTCTCATGGCAGGCTTGCAAGGTGGCCCTCGCTCAGACTTCGACATGGCGTACGAGCGTGGCCGGATCTCCGTGTCCCTGCAGGAAGAGGCTTCGGGGGGGCCTCAGGTGGCTCCTGCCCGGGTAAGGCCTTGCCCTCCCCCACCCCTCCCCAGAGCCCTCCGAGGACCCCAGCCCGGCACACGGCGGTGTCCTCGGGGGAAGGTCAGGCGGGAGCACAGAGGTCATGGGCCCTGCCCCATGCAGACCCCCACTCAGGAGCCCCGGGAACAGCCAGCAGGTGCCTGTGAGCACAGCTTCTGTGAGGAGGAGTTGGCCACCGGCGGCTGCCCCTTCGGGCCCTACCAGGGACGCCAGACAAGCAGCATCTTCGAGGCGGCGAAGCAGGAGCTGGCCAAACTGATGCGGATTGAGGTGGGCGGCCGTGGGGTCCTGGGGGATGTGAGGTGGAGGTCGCGGAGGCCCAGACAGGCCCGTCTCAACCCCCCTTTCTCTCCAGGACCCCTCCCTCCTGAACAGCCGGGTCTTGCTCCATCATGCCAAGGCTGGGACCATCATTGCCCGCCAGGGGGACCAGGTGAGGCTGACTCCTGGTCTCTAATGCATAGCTCTGACCCCGATCTCTTTCTGACCTCTGACCCTTGCACTTTGACCCCGTATGTAAATCCCTGAGTACGTGATTTCCGCCGCTGATCCTAGATGCTATGACCCTGATCCCTATGTCCCCTGGACCTATCGACCTTTCCGCTCCAAACCTTGAACTTTTTATCGTAGGACCCCCGCCCCCTAGATCTCTCTCTCCTGTGACTTCTGTTTTCTGACCTGTCAATCCTACAGTGTGCGCTCACATTCTTTGTGCTTCCATCCTGGGTCCCTGCTGGGATGGGTGTGTGATAAGTGCGTATGGGTCAGACTTTGGACCCGGAGACCGTGCATCAGCCCCTGGAGCTGGGTTCAGTGCTCCCCGGCAGCACCCAGCAAGTGTAGGAAAGGGTATCGCACGATCACAGTCGGAAGCACGGAGGAGGGGGAGGGTTCTGGACTGAGGGGGCCAGAGTTGCTATCAGACTCTGCCCTGACTCCCTCTGTGACTTTGGGCGCATCATCGAGAAAGCTCTCAGCTTCCTCATCCGTGGAATGGGGTGATAACGGTAACTACCTGCTAGAATAGTCATGAGAAATGAAGAATAGTTCTGAACGGCCTGAGGTTTTCAAGGGTGACAGGCCCAGGGGGTGGGGGGAGCAGCTCACGGGGAGATGGGGGGCTGGGCATGACAGGACACAGGCACTGAGACTGCAGCCCCGCCTCAGGGGAGGTTGAGGGGGGCCCCAGGCTTCAGGGGGGTGGAGTTGGGGCATGACCCAACGCCCCCGCCCCGCCCTCGGGGTTTTGTTCTCTCTCTTATCTGTTGGTTGAGCTGATTGAGCGGATGCCTTGAGCTGCTCGTTGCAAGGGTAGGCTTGTTTCTACAGAGGAAATTGGGTAACGCTTTCGCCAGCTGATCGCGGTACTCAGGGGCCGTGGTGGCACCGCGGTTGTTGTGGTAGAGCCCTGCGCACTGCCTATCTGGGAGACTGTTGGGCGCAACCGAGCCCCAGCTGGCCTGCGAACAGACCAGACCGGTCTACGGCGGCGCGAGCCTCCTGGGGTCTTCAGAAGGTTGTCCGGGTCATTAATCTGCATGTCTCCCTCCCAAGATTTCATACCAGTGGTTTTCAACTGGGGGCAGTTTTACCCCCCAGGGGACATTTTTTATTGACTCGGGAGGGTGCTACTGGCATCTAGTGGGTGAAGGCCAGTCACATAAGAATGCGCAGGACAGTCCCACCACCCTGTCCCCCAGCAGAATTATCCAGTCCCAAGGTTAAAAATCTCTGCTTTACATAGGTATTGCCCAAAGTGTGCTTCTTGGAACACCTATATATTACAAACAAGGGATCCGTGTTCAAACAGGTTTGGGGACTGTCGCCTATTTAATCCCTTTGTGGAAGCTCTATTAGCATATTCAAGGCTCTGAGAAATCCTGCAGTGAAGAGACTTGCTTCCCAATCTGATGGCAAAATGGCAGACTAATTTAGTAACCGCCATTAATATCCCAAACAGAGTCTGGAAATTCTTAAGAGGGTTCCAGCAGGTGTGTGTGTCTCCTGGGACTGTAGAGGCAGGAAATACCAGCAAGGTCCCTGCCCTTGGGAAACCCACAGTTCTGACAGACCTTGTACTCAAAAGAATTACACCAATTCTTGTAAAATCACCTGCTTAGTGCATACACATAAAAGATGTTCTTGCCTTTATTTATAAAATCTGGCTTAGGCAGGGTAGTGCCTCTGAGGAAGGAGCCTCCAGCTAAGGAGGAAGGAGGGTGCAAGGGGCAGAAAAGAGCTTTCTAGGCAGAGGGAAAGCTGTGCAAATGTCCTGTGGTGGAAATAGGATATTTGATCGCTAGGAAACAAAAGGAGGTCAACAGATGGAGCGGAACAAGGGAACTGGGAGCAAAGGAAATATACATATGTATCTGGTGATAGTTTTTTTTGAGATGTAATTTACACACTATGCAATTCACCCACTTAAAGAGTAAAAGTCCGTGTACATTCACAGAGTTGTGCAACCATCACCACTACCAATTTTTTAATGATTCTTTAAAAAGTTTATTTATTTATTTTGAGAGAGAGCACACAAGTAGGGTGGGAGCAGAGAGAGAGAACCCTGAGCAGGCTTCGCGCTGTCAGCTCAGAGCCCCACCTGGGGCTCAAACTCACAAACCGCAAGATCATGACCTGAGCTGAAATCAAGAGTTGGACGCTTAACCAACTGAGCCACCCAGGTGCCCCACCCCTATCAATTTTAGAATACTTTCATCACTGGGGCGCCTGGCTGGCTCAGGAAGTAGAGCGCGCGACTCTTGATCTCGGGGTCATGAGTTTGAGCCCCACGTTGGGTGTAGAGATGACTTAAAAATAAAAAACCACACAGAATACTTTCATCACCTTGAAAAGAAACCTCACACTGTCTAGCCATCACCCTCCTGACTCCGACCCCAGCTCTCAGCAACTCCTGCTCTTATGTCTATAGATTTGTCTGTGTCGGACATTTCACATAAATGGACTCGTACGTTATGTGGCCCTTTGTGTCTGGCTTCTTTCACTGTGTTTCCAAGGTCCATCCACATTGTGGTGTGTGGCATGCCACTCCT
Organism: Cryptoprocta ferox; assembly: GCA_028646485.1. NCBI lineage: Eukaryota > Metazoa > Chordata > Mammalia > Carnivora > Eupleridae > Cryptoprocta > Cryptoprocta ferox. Next base: position 5,677,740 of record CM053574.1, on the reverse strand, counting down.
CCATGACCAGATAGAGGGTCTCCCACATTTCGTCTGTCCATTTATCACTTGATGGACACTTGCGTGATTTCCACCTTTTGGCTTATTACATATATGCTGCTGTGAAGATTTCTGTACAAATTTCTGCAGGTTTCCGTTTCTGTTGGGTATATATCTAGGGGTCAAATTGTTGGGTCAGGGCAACTCTACTTTTACCTCTTTGTGGACTGCTTTTTATTTTATTTTACTTTGCTTTACTTTATTTTATTTTTGAGAGACAGAGGACGCAAGTGAGCAAGGGGCAGAGAGTCCCATGAGGGCTTCAGAGAGAGAGAGGGAGGATCAGGGCTCATGTTCACCCGATGTGGGGCTTGAGCTCACAAACTGTGAGATCATGACCTGAGCCAGTCAGATGCTTAACTGACTGAGCCACCCAGGCGCCCTGCAGACTGCTTTTAACTTTTGCCAGACTGTTTTCCAAAGCGGCTGCACTGTTTTTACATTCCCACCAGCAGCGGAGGACAGGTGCAGTTTCTCTGCACCCTCTCTAACACGTTTTGATTCCAGTCATCCCAGCGTGTGCAGCAGCGTCTCGTGGTTGTGTGTTTTTTGTGTTGAGAGTGAGACAGAGCATGCACATAGGAGCGGGAGAGCACCTCAAGCAGGCTCCGTGCTCAGCTCGGAGCCCAATGCGGGACTTGATCCCACGCCCAACCCCCGACCCTGATCATGACCTGAGCTGGAATCAAGAGTCGGGACACTCAACCAACTGAGCCACCCAGGTGCCCCTCATGGTTTTGATTTGAATGTCCCTAGTGATTGATGATTTTGATCATCTTTTCATGTGCTTATTGGCCATTTATCTACTTCTCTGGAGAAGTGTCTATTCTGAGACTTGGCCCATTAAAAATTTTTTTTAATTAAAAAAAATTTTGTTTTTAATGTTTATTTATTTTTGAGAGAAAGAGACAGAGCATGAGCAGGAGAGGGACAGGGAGAGAAGGAAGGACAGAATCCAAAGCAGGCTCCAGGCTCTGAGCTGTTCAGCACAGAGCCCGATGCGGGGCTCAAACTCACAAGCTGTGAGATCATGACCTGAGCCGAAGTCAGACACTTAACCGACTGAGCCACCCAGGTGCCCCTCCCCCAATTTTTTTAAATGTTGTTTATTTTTGAGAGAGAGACAGAGTGCAAGCAGGGGAGGGGCAGAGAGAGAAGGAGACAGAATCCAAAGCAGGCTCCAGGCTCTGAGCTGCCAACACAGAGCCCAACGCGGGGCTCGAACCCACAAACTGTGAGATCATGACCTGAGCCGAAGTCAGATGCTTAACCAGCTGAGTTATCCAGGTGCCCCGACTTTGCCCATTTTTTAAAATTGAGTTATTTGTCTTTTTGTTACTGAGTTGTAAGAATTCTTTATGTAGTCCAGATACAAGACCCTTAGCAGATACATGATTTGCAAATACTTTCTCCCAGTCTCTGCGTAGTCCTTTCAGTTTCTTGAATCAGTGTCCTTTGAAACTCAAAAGTTTTAAATTTTGATTAAGTCCAATTTATCAATTTTTTATCGTTGCTCATATTTTTGGTGTCATGTCTAAGAATTCCTCACCAAATTCAGAGTCACAAAGATTGAGCCCTATATTTGGATCTGTGATTTTTATAGTTTTACCTCTTACATCCGTGTCTTTGATCCATTTTGATATGGTGTGAAGTAAGGGTCCAACTTGATTCTTCCATGGGCTAACTGGTTGCCCTGCATAAACACAGAAGGTTTAAGCCCGGCCACGCCACGCCCCTACATAGCCCTTGCAGCCTCTTGCTGGCTATGTTGGAGAGCATTTATGGACCTTGGGGCACCTGTCTGGCTCAATCAGTTGAGCATTCGACTCTTGATATCAGGATCATGAGTTTGAGCCCCATGTTGGGCATAGAGATTACTTAAGAAAATCTTACGGGCGCCTGGGTGGCTCAGTCAGTTAAGAGCCCGACTCTTGATCTCGGCTCAGGTCATGATCTCTGCTCAGGTCATGATCTCGGCTCAGGTCATGATCTCGGCTCAGGTCATGATCTCATGGTTTGTGGGTGTTGGGCTCCATGCTGACAGCAAGGAACCTGCTTGCGATTCTCTCTCCCGCTCTCTCTGCCTCTCCCCTGCTTGTGTGCACTCTCACGCTCTCTCTCTCAGAGTAAATAAACTAGAAAAATCATTAAAAAAAAGAATTTATGGACTTAATCTGGTGTCAGATTTTGGTAATCCATTAGTAATGGCTACCATGGGTGCGGAATGGAAACTAGATAGACGCGCTGCAGAGCCTTCCGTTTCTCCTTTAACTCCTCCCTCCTTAGCCTTTCCTCCCGGTGCCCTGAGCTGGGCTGGGGGTGGGAGTGCTGCCCACCCCCCCCCCGTGCCCATCTCTGCCCCTGCCCCCCAGGACGTGAGCCTGCACTTCGTGCTGTGGGGGTGCCTGCACGTGTACCAGCGCATGATCGACAAGGCGGAGGACGTGTGCCTGTTCGTGGCCCAACCCGGGGAGCTGGTGGGTCAGCTGGCGGTGCTCACCGGCGAGCCCCTCATCTTCACACTAAGAGCCCAGCGTGACTGCACCTTCCTGAGGATCTCTAAGTCCGACTTCTATGAGTACGTTCGGCCGGGCCCCCCAGTGTTGGGGTGGGAGGGGCACGTGGGGGGCCCTGCTTGGCCCCACTGTGCTGGGGCAGAGGTCATCCCTCCCGATGCCCGGTGCCTTTCCGCGGACAGCCTTGAGCCCTTCTGCTCCCACCGCCAGGCCTTCTCCGGGCCCCTCCGCTTCCTAAGGGCACAGCCCTTCCAGCCCCCCAACCCCCAGCCCACGCACCCCCCACCGCTGCCCCGTAGGATCATGCGTGCACAGCCCAGTGTGGTGCTGAGTGCCGCGCACACAGTGGCCGCGAGGATGTCGCCCTTCGTGCGCCAGATGGACTTTGCCATCGACTGGACGGCTGTGGAGGCGGGACGCGCTTTGTACAGGTGCAGCTCGGGCCTTGCGGCGGACGCAGCCCCCGCCCCATCGCAGCCCTCGCGCCCCACGTCTGACCCGCTCCCTCCCCCCCCAGGCAGGGCGACCGCTCGGACTGCACCTACATCGTGCTCAATGGGCGGCTGCGGAGCGTCATCCAGCGCGGCAGCGGCAAGAAGGAGCTGGTGGGCGAGTACGGGCGCGGCGATCTCATTGGCGTGGTGAGCGCCCGCCCACCGCCCTCTGAACTCTGGAAGGTTCCCCCGACTCCTCCCAACAAACACACCTTCCCGGGGAGTCTGATGGGACGGGGATGGCGGCTCCCTTCTGTGGGAGGGAGGAGGGGGTGACTCCTTGGGGTGCGGAGGCTTCATTGGACTCCGTCCCCGGACTTCCATCACAAGAGGAGACAACCCCCCACTCCTCCCGCATGGATCCCTCTCCCCGACGCCCTCATGCGTCATGGGCCCTGATCCTCCACCCCATATCGGGGGACTGTCGGGGTAGGGCCGGACCGCCTCGACGGCACCCACAGTCGTCTTCCCCTTTCCTACCCGGGGCCTCCCGGCTCTACCAGCCCTGCTCACGCACGCGGTCCCCCAGGTGGAGGCGCTGACACGACAGCCTCGTGCCACGACGGTGCACGCGGTGCGCGACACGGAGCTGGCCAAACTCCCCGAGGGTACCCTGGGCCACATCAAACGTCGATACCCGCAGGTGCGGCTGTGCGCTGTGTGGGCTGGTCTCCTAATGGGGGGGGCGGGGCCCGAGGGGGCAGGGCCTAATGGGGGGGCGGATAGAGCCCCAGGGAGGAGGCCGAAACCCCCCAGGGGGAGCAGGGCTCTTTGTGAGTGGGACCCGGGGGTACGCAGGCTACCCAGTAGGAGGAGGGAAAAGTAGCCCTACTCGGCCCACTGAGACGCCGGCTTCCCACGCCCCAGGTCGTAACCCGCCTCATCCACCTGCTAAGCCAGAAAATTTTGGGGAATCTGCAGCAGCTGCAAGGACCCTTCCCAGGTGAGAGCTGGCGACCCCGGGAATGCTGGGGGATGTAGTCTAAGCCAAGAACACGCTGGGAGAGGGAGCCCCAAGCCCTGGGCATGCTGGGAGATGGATTCAGGGCGTAGAAACCAACGCTCGGGGTGGGGCTTGAAGGGGGGAGGGGGACCTGATGGGTTTCCGGTGCCTGCTGTGGGGGCGGAGAAGGGGATGGAGGTCGGGTTCCTGCGCCCGCCGGAAGCGGAGCCCTGGACCCCAGGCCATGCTTTGAATGGAATCTAAAAAATCCGTAGTGCTGAAGGGCAGTCTTCAGCGGCGAGCTTGGTTGTGGGTGTGCGGGCCTCCGCGGCGGGATGGGGTCCACATCCTGAACGCACTGGGAGAGAGCGTCCTTAAAATAGTGTGCAGGGAATGAAGTCTGTGGGGGTAGGTGGGGGGTCAAGGGTCAGGTTGGGGAGCCACTTCTGAAGTTACTGCCAAGCTGGAAGGTGTGATTCCCTGCTTCCGCGTCTGCTGGGAGGTGTGGTTCCAGAGAGTTCACTGGGGAATGGAGTCGGATAATGGCCGTGTGGAAGTATGGGCCTGGGATTCTCTGTAAGGGGGAGCCGACCCTGGATCAGCCCAGCAACCTGTATGCCTTCCCTTCTCTACCCCCAGGGTCTTCTCCCCCTTCCGCCTTGATGCCTGGATGGGGGAGGGGGCAGTGGTGACCCTTGGCTAAGAACCATCTCCATGCCCAGGGTCTTTCCTGACAGATCTACCCCCCCCACCCCTGCCTTGGCCCATGCATACAGATGCCTATTCACTTCCATCAGGTCATTCGTCCACCCTTGTCAGAATCCTGGGGCAACCGCAAGGGCGGAAACGTCAAGATTTCAGACCCCTGAGAGCCTCTCTATTGATGAGATACAGAAAAGTTTTCCAGGGAGCACCTAGGCACTGTGCTGGGCACCGGGGTGGGGAGAGTGCACAGGCAGAGGAGGCTTCTAAAAGGGCTTGCAGCGAGGCAAGAGAGAGATTTTAAAAATACAAAGAAAAGGCCTGATATTGCAGGCTGATACATACCGTGAAGAAAGCAAAAAGTCTTGATGGAGTGTAACTAGTGGAGGGAGGGCAGTTTTTCTGAGGACAATGAGCTGAGACTTGACAAATGAGATAGGGCCTGACATTGAAGGGAACTAGGAAGACCCCATACACAGGATTTGGTGGCTTTGGAGCACTTCACGGATGAAAGGGAGCGAGGGGGAGAAATGGAGGTGGGGGCTGGGAGCCCAGGAGGGGCTGGGAGACCAGGAGGGGCACTTAAGCTTATTCTGACTGTTTGGGAAGCATCTAGAGGGGAGGAAGCAGCAGTGAGTGGTCCAGGCAAGAGAGGTGGTTTCATGGCTTGATCTAGGATGTTTGTGGAGGAACTGAGAAGCAAGTAGATGTTTTCTGCCTCGTTTTTTGTTTAAGTCCCTTCAGTGGACAGAGGCACCAAGGCCAGAATGGGGTAGGAGCCCGGATCCATCCATGCAGACACAGTGGAGTGGTTATAGAGTTATGTAGTGGATCCTGTTGAGATTAGGCCCCAAATCAAAGTTCACATGGGTAGATCTTATTAAGACAGGACGGTGTGAGGCTGTGGGTCCAGGACCAAAGCCATACCTTTACTGTGGCTTCACCAGGCCTCAGCCAGAGGATGAGGGGAGGGGATTTCTGAGAAGGAAGAGGTAGGTCTACACAAGATTGCACAGCAAATCTCCTTTACTCGGGTCTCAGCAGGCTCGGGACTCGGAGTCCCCCCTCACTCGGAACTTACCAACCCAGCCAGCAACTTGGCAACAGTGGCGGTCCTGCCAGTGTGTGCCGAGGTGCCCATGGTGGCCTTCACCCTGGAGCTGCAGCATGCTCTGCAAGCGATTGGTCAGTTGGGAAAGGGGCGTGGCCAGAAGCCATTGGTCTGGGCGGGGCAGTGTGTGTGTGGGCGGGGCATGGGCCAGTAAGCCGGTCAGTGAGGCTGGGGTGGACCCGGGAGTGGGGTGGGGGGTATTCTCTTATAGGCGAGCCTCCCTGCCCACCCCCACAGGCCCCGCACCCTCTGGGTTCCTAACTCCCCATCCTCACCCATCCCCAGGTCCCACGCTCCTCCTCAACAGTGACATCATCCGGGCCCGCCTGGGGGCTTCTGCACTGGATAGGTATGTGTTTGGGGCTTGAGGAGGTGGGGATGGACTTGAAGCCTGGAATTCTTCCAACTCTAGTTGAGTTCTGGGCTGTGAACCAAGGAACATGGGCCCCATCCATCCAGTTAATGGGAGACCATGGGGTTGAATCGCCCCTGGAGGGCATATCGGATGTATTGTGGGGGCCTGGGTGTCTAAGAATCCCCTCCAACCTGGAATGGAGCTGCGTGGTCTCCGGGAGGGCTGGGACCCCGGACCAGCCCCCAGGATGGCTCACCCCCGACCCCTGTCCCAGCATCCAAGAGTTCCGGCTGTCAGGGTGGCTGGCCCAGCAGGAGGATGCGCACCGCATCGTGCTCTACCAGACGGACGCGTCGCTGACACCCTGGACCGTGCGCTGCCTGCGCCAGGCCGACTGCATCCTCATCGTGGGCCTGGGTGACCAGGAGCCCACTCTCGGCCAGGTCCGGAGGCCGTACACCGTGACCCCACCCACCCGTGCCTGCGCCTGGCGCCGCGCACCCTCACCGTGGGGCTAGGCGAGCGGGGCCCCAAGCTCAGCCAGGTGTGGGGGGCTGGGAGGAAACGAGCCATGATCAGTGACTTCCACCCTCCGCCGCCGCCCCGCAGCTGGAGCAGATGCTGGAGAACACGGCGGTGCGCGCCCTCAAGCAGCTGGTGCTGCTGCACCGGGAGGAGGGCGCAGGCCCCACGCGCACGGTCGAGTGGCTCAACATGCGGAGCTGGTGCTCGGGGCACTTGCATCTACGCTGCCCGCGCCGCCTCTTCTCTCGCCGCAGCCCGGCTAAGTTGGTGAGGGCTGCACTTGGAGAGGGGCCGGCGGAAGGCGGGGAGGGGGCGGGGCCGTGGAGGCCCAGATACCGCCTCCTGCACCCCGATCCTCATGCGTCGCCTCTCTCCCGCCCCCCGCATCCCAGCACGAGCTCTATGAGAAGGTTTTCTCGAGGCGCGCGGACCGGCACAGCGACTTTTCCCGCCTGGCGCGGGTGCTCACAGGCAACACCATTGCCCTGGTGCTGGGCGGGGGTGGGGCCAGGTGAGGGGTGGGGCTTCCCCTGAGGGGTGGGGTTTTGGTACCTGGGGGTGGGGCTTATTCCCCAGGAGCCATCCCATAGAGGTGGGGCTGGCACTTGGTCGCCTGGGGAGACGGGAAAAGGGGAGCTCCTGGCGGGGGGCCTCGGGGATATCCAGTGAGTCCCTGGGTTTGCTCCCCTTTACAGGGGCTGCTCACACATCGGCGTGCTGAAGGCATTGGAGGAGGCGGGGGTCCCCGTCGACCTGGTGGGCGGCACGTCCATCGGCTCCTTCATCGGTGCCCTGTACGCTGAGGAGCGGAGTGCCAGTCGCACGAAGCAGCGGGCCCGGGAGTGGGCCAAGGTGTGTGCTGGGGGGGAGGAGCGAGGGGTGAGGGACAGGCCCACCCCCACCCACCGCAGGAGGAGCACCCTGAAACCTGAGCCCAGAGGGGCTCCTGAGCTCTTCCTGCCCTTTTCCTGACTTAATTAGTGAACCCCACTTGGACCCCAAAGCAGATTCTTCCAGGACCTTTGTGACCGCCTGGTTAGTGGCCCCGCGCGCCGCCCGTTTGACCCCTGCCGACCCTCTTGCCCCTAGAACATGACCTCGGTGGTGGAGCCGGTGCTGGACCTCACGTACCCTGTCACCTCCATGTTCACCGGGTCGGCCTTCAACCGCGGCATTCACCGTGTCTTCCAGGACAAGCAGATTGAGGTGTGCCCTCCTCCCTCACCTGCCCTGCCCCTGCTGCTCCCCACGGGAGCCCCCACTCCTCTGCCACCCTGGTCCCTGTCCCCACAGGACCTGTGGCTGCCATACTTCAATGTGACCACGGACATCACCGCCTCAGCCATGCGGGTCCACAAAGATGGTGGGTGCCCCCAGCCCGCTCCACGACAACCTCCGTGGCTGTTTGGGGAGGGGGTGCAGGGAGGGCAGCCGAGCCTCTGGGACATTGTTAACATGAGTGACCGTCCACCCTGGCCCGAATGCCGAGCACTAACCACCACCCACTAATGCCCTGGAGGCCCCCAGGTATGTCTCTCCTCAGGGGTGGGGGGTGGGAAGGCTAGTGAGGCGCCTCACCCCCTCACGCCGTCCCCGCAGGCTGTGTGTGGCGTTACGTCCGGGCCAGCGCCTCCTACTGCCCCTACCTGCCCCCACTCTGCGACCCCAAGGACGGGCACCTGCTGGTGGACGGGTGCTATGTCAACAACGTGCCAGGTCAGCGAGCCCACCGGGCTGGCCGGGCCTCCGAGCATGTCTGAGCGCGTCTGTGCGTGTCTGTGTCTGTGTGTCCCGCTGGGCAGGCTCCCTGTGGCGGTATGTCCGCGCCAGCATGACGCTCTCGGGCTACCTGCCCCCGCTGTGCGACCCCAAGGACGGGCACCTCCTCATGGACGGCGGCTACATCAACAACCTGCCAGGCAAGTGGCCCCCCACACTCGTCAGCGCACACGGCACACATGTGAGCAGGGGGCCCAGGTGCAGGCGCACACGCGGGCAGACCCGGGCAGGGGTGTAGCCGCGCGCCTGCACACTCACACGCACAGGCAGGCGGGCCCCAGAGCAGAGGTGTGTGCAGTCGAGAAGCGCAACCATGTGCCGCGTCCAACACAAACCAACACGGACAGACACACGTGTGCGCACAGCAGGGAACACGCAGAGATCACAGACATCTCTGTGGGTCCGCACCAGCCACACGCATGCTCTCGCAGCTGCTCGCAGTGCACGCAGACACGTGCATGTGAGGTAGGGCGTACGTCCTCGCACGCTCATCCATCCACGCTGCCACAGACGCACGCGAGCGTACGCACACAGACAGCGGGCTCCCGTGCGACCAGGGTAAGCTTTCATTCTTACCTGTCGACCTCAGCCGTGCCGATGACAGGTGGCCGGACGTGCAGCTTAAAATGTCACACACCCGGAAGTGAATGCATACAAACATGCACCTGCTAGGTACACGCGCGCGCTCAGTCCTGCAGGCCTGGGATCAGCTGACTACGGCGAATCCAGCCCTCGGCCTGGTTTTGCAAATGAAGTTTTTGGGCCCGCGGCCACGCCCAGTCATCCATGCTCTGTCTCTCTGGCCCCTTGCGGGGGACATTTGCAATCCCCCGTCATCCGTGCTCTGCACAGATACACAGCTGGCAGCCACACACGTGAGCAGCCGTGTACAGATCCATAGGTGCACAGGCACTAGGAATCTTGCACGAGTGTGTGTACGGAGACACAGGCAGCAGGTGTGTGCGGGCTCGTGCAGCTGCATGGATGTGGCCACACGTTCCAAGACCCACGAACAAGCTCATGAGGGACTCGGGCAAAGCCTGATGGAGACGGCGGGTCCCCGTCCCCATCCCCCCAGGCTCTTCCAGACCCACTCAGGGACGGCTCCGTGGGACACACGGACATGGAAACAGACCCACAGGCACACCAGCCTCCTCCCCGGGCTGTCTCCCGCCCTTCACCCCTCTGCCCTATTTCTCTGAACCTCCTCGTTCTCGTTCATTGTTCTCTGTCCCCGGGTCAGCCCCAAATCGCCCCCCAGGTTCTCTCTCCTTCCATATCTCAGATATGTCCTTCTCCCCTGAAAACCTCTGTTGCTGTCTCTGCTTCGCTTCATTTCTCCCCCTTGTGGCTTGACTTCCACGTGTCTCCGCGTCTGTTCTCACGACCCTGCCTCTCCACATCACTCCCTCTGCACCTCCGTCCCCCTACATGTCTGACTTCCTGTCTTTTTTCCGAGTGACCTTGTCTCTCTGCCTAAAAGCTCCACCGTCTGACCCCACCCCTCAACGTCATGGGCATCGATGCCCGTGCCCTTTGGATACCGGCTTGCCGTTTGCATGGTTTTGTGTGCGTGACCTTTTGCGTGGCAGTGTTTGCGGGACTGGGTTGAGCTTCCCTGCCCCGGGCTCTGGTGGGGACCCGCCTGCTGACTGTCCCCGGCCCCACAGCGGACATCGCCCGCAGCATGGGTGCCAAGACGGTCATCGCCATCGATGTGGGGAGTCAGGATGAGACGGACCTCAGCACCTACGGGGACAGTCTGTCTGGCTGGTGGCTGCTGTGGAAGCGGCTAAACCCCTGGACAGACAAGATCAAGGTTCCAGACATGGCTGAGATCCAGTCTCGCCTGGCCTACGTGTCCTGCGTGCGGCAGCTGGAGGTCGTTAAGTCCAGCTCCTACTGCGAGTACCTGCGCCCGCCCATCGACTGCTTCAAGACCATGGACTTCGGGAAGTTCGACCAGATTTATGTGAGCGGGTGGGAGCGGCAGGGTGCCAGTATGGTGGGCTGACAGAGCTTTACTACTTAGAGCCCAGAGCAACATGAGGGGAAGGACTCTAGGGCTCCATTCCCAAATGGGATCCGGGAGGACCAGAACGGTCATTGATTTGTGATGTCTGCCGTGCATGTGGCAAGGCACTGTGGCTGTGCATGTGCCATGTAAGGAACTAGGTTTCCCATTATGCACCAGCTGCACTGCCTGAAGCACTGTCTAGAGATTTCTAAAGCCATTTTCTGCATCGGTGGGAATGAGAAGAGTGGTCAGTGTGTAACATGTGCCACAGCGTGGGAGAGGTGTGGTGCAGCTAATGTGTCACATGCCACTGACCCCCCCCCCTTTGTGGGCTCACTAGGAAAGTGTGCCACGATGGATTGGTGATGTCCATCATGGGCATGGAAGATGGTGATGTCTACAGATGTACTGCATTTTTGCAGACCTTGAAATAACTCACACACCATCGTCTCAGGCTATTTGGTATTTGACACACTGCATGGGGCTGAGTGGGAAAGAATGTAGAGAGAGTGATTGGTAATGTCTGACGGGCACAGGATGAGAAAGGTGGGGACAAGTGTGCTACCTAAGGCTGGCTCTAAAATAGGTTTAGTCTCAAATCCCAGCTCCCCCAGATTATCAGGCTGTTGAGGGGCCAAGGAAAGGTCAACAGAATGGAGGGAAGATGAGGCAGAGAAAACCATTAGGGGAGTGGGGTGTGCGGGCGTGGCCTCAGCCTTCTCCCCTCCTGCAGGATGTGGGCTACCAGTACGGGAAGGCGGTGTTTGGGGGCTGGAGCAGGGGCGACATCATTGAGAAGATGCTCACGGACCGGCGGTCTGCTGACCTCAATGAGAGCCGCCGTGCGGACGTAAGCCCGTGACCTACCCCAGTGGGGCCACTCTTAAAAATAGACTCCCCCAACCTGTCTCAGATGACCACAGACCTTGGATTTAGCTGAGACCCTCGGACCAGAGGACTCCCCCCAGGATCTCTGGGCCCCCAAAACACCACAACCCCTGAGGCTCCAGGACCCCGCAGAGCCCCCAAGACCCTTACCTACGCCTGTGCTCCACAGGTGCTGGCCTTCCCCAGCTCTGGCTTCACCGACTTGGCGGAGATCGTGTCCCGGATTGAGCCTCCCACAAGCTACGTTTCCGACGGCTGTGCCGATGGTGAGGGGCCAAGGGCACCCCCAGGAGGGCGGGGCTGGGCCTGGGGTTGGTGGGCCCCTGGCCCCACACCTCACCCTGCTCCCTGATTCCAGGAGAGGAGTCGGATTGCCTGACAGAGTACGAGGAAGACGCAGGGCCTGACTGCTCGAGGGACGAAGGGGGCTCTCCCGAGGGCGCGAGCCCCAGCACTGCCTCTGAGATGGTGAGAGTGGGTGGCCCAGGCCCTCCCCGAGGTGGGGTGCCATGGCTGACGCGTGCCAAGTGGCGTGCACCAGCGTCCCGGCTGTGTGATACGTGTTGATATGTGTGTGTGGCGGTCCTGTCCCCTCAGGAGGAGGAGAAGTCAATTCTGCGGCACCGGCGCTGCCCGCCCCTGGACCCTCCCAGCCCGGCTGTGGATGCCTGAGGACCTCGAGAGGGTCCCCCAGGGACTGGGCTGGGGGAGAGCCCTGTGGGGGCGGCTCATTCTCTCTCTGCCTGCTGCTATGCCTGTGACCCTCCTGGGTCCCCCTTGACCCTAGCGCCCAGGGCGCACACACTGGACTGCGCTGTCCCCACGGGGAGGGACAGCACCGCACTGAGGACCTTGATCCGTACTCCCAATAAACCCTCCCCTCTTGGAAGTGGCCTCATGTCATCTTTGGGCGCAGGGGGCACCTTGCCCCACCTTCCATGACTGGGATGGCTGGAGCTGGGGCCGAGACAGCCCTGGGCTTGTCACATTCCGCCCCCCATGCCCAGCCTCAGGCCCAACTTCCCCGTCTGAGTGCTCTCAGAATTCACCGGTAGTCCCCCTCTGTGCAAGCTTCAGACCACAGGACCTCCAAATGCCACGGGCACCCCTGGGGATTACAGATGTTCTTGGGTACCCACCCTGGTACCCCTTATTTTCCCTCTGCCCTTGGTTGGTCCTACTGGGTGCAGATGCTTTGTGTGTCCTGCGTATTCCTACTGTGTGCACTACAGAGTCTGGTTCCCAAAGGATGCTACGCAAGCACACATGGGCACACACGCGTGCACAGAGCTCAAGAACTTTCCGAGGCTCCCAGGCATTGACCCTACTGTGTGTTCAGCTGAGGTCACACAGAATGAGCCAGTCCTGCCTGACGGCACGCCGAGACCTGTCCCCCGGGGTTCTCAGTCACTGTCTTGGTGTCTAGACTGTGGAGCCAAACTGCCTGGTATGAAACCCTAGCCTTATGTCTCACTGGTGGCCGCAGGCTCATTACTGAAACTCTGAGCCTCACCTGCTCCACCTGTGAAGTGGGGATAGTGGTGGTACGTGCCTCATCAGATGTCACTAACCGGACTCTAGCCTGGGCCTGAGCCCGGGCCCCTTGAGGCTCCCAGCCAGTATCCCTACTGTGCCCTGAAGGCCTCTTGGGGCTCCCAGTCACTGCCTTTACCACATGCCATTAAGTGCAAAATTCAATGGCACTACATACACTCACACTGTTGTGCAGCCATCCCCACCGTCCACCTCCAGAACTTTCTCGCCCGAAACTGAAACTCCACCCCAATTAAACACTAACTCCCCCGCCGACAGCCCCAGCACCCACCATCTACTTTCTGTCTCTATGGATTTGACACCTCTAGGGACCCAATATAAATGAAGTCAGATCGTATTTGTCCTTTGGGGTGACTGGCTTATTTTGCTAAGTATGATGCCCTCAAGTTTCATCCACGCAGCAGGCATCAGAATGTCCTTCCTTTTAAAGACTGAATGATACCCCATTGTATGGATGGACCACATCTTGTTTATTTGTTTTTCTGTCGGTGGACACTCCTGGTCGCTTTAAACAATGGTGCCATGAACACGAGCGTACACATCCAATTATGAGTCCCTGCTTTCACTTCCTCTGGGCGTGGACTCAGAAGTGGAATTGCTGAGTCACATGGTCGTGCTCGGTTTAACTTTTTGAGGAACTACCATGCTCTTCTTCACAGTGGCTATACCACTTGACCTTCCCACCAGCAGTGCACCAGCCTTGGAAGGCTCTGGAAACACAGATCCAGGAGGGGATGGCTTGCAGGGGACCGAGGAGAGATGAATGGGGCAGCGGACACAGGGAGGGTAAGGAGGGGACAATGTCCAAGAAACATTTACAAGAAATTTTGCCGGAATCCAGAGTTCGATGTGCACTGGGAGGGCACGGGACAGGGGACGCCAAGGGGGAAGAGGGCACCTTGGCATAGGTGACCAGGGAGGAGCCTCTTTGCCGAGATGGGATGTGGGCAAAGGAACGGGAGCAGGGGGTGATGTGGGCTCTGTTTGGACCACGTTCAGTGTGAGGAGCTTGAGGGACCATTCGAAGGGAGATGGTGGGGGCTCCGGACATCTGGGTTGGGAACGTAAGAGAGATTGGTGCTGGGGCCTGTCTGGAAGCACCAGGGCAGTGGTGGAGATTGATGACATGGGGATGGGTGACGCCCGGAGACAGGCCGCGCTGAGCAAGAACAGCCCCGGGGCTCCTATATGTGTGTCTCTAGGTGCTTATCTGAAGCTCCCCTGCCTCCCCTAAAGTGGCCCAGAACCAGCTGGGGTGGGCCGAGCACCCTAACGTCGACTCTGTGGGTTTGGAGAGCACTCCTCTTCTAGGCGGACCCAGGGTGAGCTGGAGAGGGGCTGGGGCTCCCCACAGTCCCCAGGTATATCGCCTTGCTGCGGCCGCCATAACAAAGTACACAGGCTGGGGGCCTCCAACACCGACCTTTATTTCTCAGCTCTGGAGTCTTTGAAGCCAAAGATCAAGGTGCCAACGTAGCTGGGTTCTGGGGAAGGCCTTTCCTGGGTTGCAGGCTGCCGACTTCCTGTTGTACCCTCACTTGGCCGAGAGAGGGTGAGCGATCTCTCTGGGGTTTCTCTTACAAGGACACTCGCTGATCCCACTTGTGAGGATTCCACCCTCCTGACCTCCCAGAGGCCCCATGTGATGCCATTACATTGGGGGTCAGCACTTCAACATAGGAATTGAAGCAGGGGACACAAACCATCAGTCAGGGAGCCGAATTCCCTGTTGTTCCGATTCCTGGATTACGTGAAGGAGAGGGCTGTCTTTCCTGGGCTTTGGCTCACATATGATTTTCCTCCTGCTTCGGTAACTAATCACCACAAACTTTGTACTGAAAACCACACACGCTTATTATTTTACGGTTCTGGAGTTCAGAAGTTCAAAATAGGTCTCTGAGCTAAAAGCAAGGTGTCTGCAGGGCTGCGTTGCTTCTGGAGGCCCTAGAGGAAAATCTGTGTTCTTGCTTTTCCACCTTCTGGAGGCACCTGCATTCCTTGGCTTGTGGCCACATTCTCCGCCCTCGAAGCCAGAGGTGGCCGGCTGCATCCTTCTCACGTTGCATTGCACTGACCTCTGCTTCCATCCTCCATCTCCTTCCCTGACTCTGACCCTCCTGCCTTCCTCCTGTAGAGACCCTTGTGGTGACCTTAAGTCCACGTGAGTAATCCAGGATCATCTCCAGATCCTCAGGGTAATCAATTCTGCAGAGTCCCTTTTGCCAGGTAGGGGGACTTTCACAGGTTCTGGGGACTAGGATGTAGGCATATTTGGAGGAGGTGGGCATTATTCTGCTCAAACGCATAGGCTGAGCCGACAGGAGACCCTCAATAATTAGTCATTTTTGGCATTCTGACTATTCATATCTGGAACACCAGCCCCTCGAGGGTAGGGAACTTCATCGCCTGTCCCCATTGTTGAATCGATGGCTTCTCTCTTCCGGGAACCTGGTCTCAGGGTGTCAGCACCATGGACAGCGAGAGAGCTGTCCCAGGTGCTGATAAGGGCCCCCTCTCTGCCTTCCCATCCAAGCCCGCGACATCCCTGCTCTCAGCAAATCTCTAGGTTCTGAGAGGCACATCAAACTGAAGATTCAGTGCGAGTTTGCCCCTTGTCAACCTCTCCATCCTAACGGCCTTCCCCTCCACCCTCACCCATGCTGTTCCAATTACCCCAGCATTCTTTCTTTTTCTCAAACTCTCCTGCCTTGAATCCCTCTGCTCCTTACTCTCAGACTGTCTGAAGCTACTGTCTAAAGTAGCTTTCACACCCCCATCTGCCTATTTCCTTGCTTTAATTTTTAATTTTTTAAATGTTTATTTAGTTTTGAGAGAGACAGAGCGCAAGCAGAGGAGGGACAGAAAGAGAGAGAGGGAGACACAGAATCAGAAACATCTCCAGGCTCTGAGTTGTCAGCACAGAGCCCAGTGCGGGGCTCAAACTCATGAACCGTGATATCATGACCTGGGCTGAAGTCAGACACTTAACCGACTGAGCCACCCAGGCACCCCCTGTTCCCTTTTAAATCACGATCTCTACTCACCATTGTTTTACTTGTTTATTTAGTTGTTTATATCTGCCTGAAGGAGACGTGCTTGCATAGAAGTTCCATTCTTGGAGAAACTTTCCATAGAAGAGCTCCTGGCTCATAGTAGCTGCTCAGTAAATGCTTGTCGAATGAACCCAAGTTCTGGAGATAAATCAAAGATGCTTGAGATGTCTCCCACTCTGGGGGAATCTTGGCACCCCACCCTGAAACCACATAATTTCCCCCTTTCCTTTAAGCACGAATGACCACCATCAGTAGCAATAACAATAACAACGAGTTTATGGAAAAACTTCTATATATCAGGCCTTGCATTGATGCACGCATGTTCTCTCTGAATTCCTACAGTAGCTCTACAGAGGGCATATTATTATCATCCCATTAAGCTCATGAGGGGGTCAGGTTACACAGCTGTTGAGAGATGGAGCCAGGAGTCATATTCATAAGCTTACTCACCACCCAATGCTATTTCCTCGGGAGGTAGACTTGCTGAGATTTTCATTTAAGGCTGCAGTCCTGGGGCAGCACTTAATCCTCAGAAAAGCGAAGGAACCCCATGATTACTAGAGCCTAAGATAACTGAAGCCTCACCAACTTAGCCAGGCATCAATCTTTCCCACTTTTTCTCACCGATCCTGGGCAGGATGGGACCCCTGGCACCTTGAAGTTGGAATGGAGCCTGCTCTGGGCTGAACTGTGCCCCCCTCCCAAATGTATATGTTGAAATCCTAACCCTCAGGACAAGAGAATGTGACTGTATTTGGAGATAAGGTTTTTAAAGAGGTAATTAAGCCAAAAATTAATCGACCACAACTAGCGTCCTTATAAAACGAGGAAATTTGGACACTAGGGCAGATATACAGAGGGAGGACAATGTGAAGACAGAGAGAGCATCAACTACAAAGCCAAGGAATCCCTGAGTCCACCAGAAGCTAGGAAAGCGGCATTGAACAGATGCCCCCTCTCAGCCCCCAGAGGAACCAACCCTGTTAACTTGGATCTCTGACTTCTAGCCTCCAGAACTGAGAGACAATAAACTTCTGTTGTTTGAGCCACCCGGTCTGTGGTCCTTCATCATGGAAGCCCTACCAAACTACTATAAAGCCCTTGGCTGGACCCAGGTACCGTGATGTGGGTGGGGTGGTATGTCAGTCAGGATAAATAGATTATGCTGCTGTAAACTATGACCCCAGAGTCGTGGGGGCCTAAAACCATACAAGACTAATTATTTGCTCTCAAGTTGTGTCTGTTGCACATCATCTAGGGATTCTTTGCCATGTGCCTCACTCCTCACCCCACGTGATGAAGCAGCCACTGTCTGGAATGTGTCAGATCACTGTGGCAGAGGAAAGAAATCTCTGAGGGGCCTGCACAGCGATTAAATACTCTGGCTGGGAAGTGACACATTTCCACTCACTGCTCATTAGCCGGAATGAGTCACATGGCCTTACTCAACCATGAGCGGGCAGGAAAGAGCAGCTCTACTGTGTGCCAAAAAGAGAAAGCATTGGAAATCTCTGGAAACATCATTCATCATTTAACAGAGTTAGTGGGGCTTCCAATGGGGCTTCTATGGCTGTTCAGGCTACTTCTCCCTGATTCTAGAGATGAAGGCACAGCTAATGCTAAGAAATCTTGGGGTTCCAGTGAGGGCCTGGGTTCTGGGTCAGGGGCTCTACCCTGCAGCTCACAGGAGCTGACCCAGAGGAGTGGGAGCAGGGGAGACTGATGGAGCCAGACTTACAAGAAGGTTTGCTTTACATGTTTCTGGCCAGGTCTCTGAAAACAGCCACATAGAGGCCAGACCCCAGGACATCTGGAAAGCTGAGTTAAAGGGTCTCTCCTATATGGAATGATCTCCTAGGTATCTCTCCCTCCTCCAAAATGAAAACAGATGTCCACCAAAATCTTGTACACAGAAGTTCATAAGAGCACTATTCATAATAGCCAATCAAATATCCATCGACTGATGAACAAATGAACAAACTGTTTTATCCATACAATGGAATATTATTTGGGCACCAAAAAAAAGTGATGTACGGGCACATGATACAATGTGGATGAGACCTGGGAAATTTTTGCTAAATGAAAGAATGTAGAGGCACCTGGGTCGTTCAGTCAGTTGAACATCCGACTTGGGCTCAGGTCACGATCTCACATTTAGTGAGTTCGAGCCCCGCACTGGGCTCACTGCTGTCAGCACAGAGCCCACTTCAGATTCTCTGTACCCCCCTCTCTCTCTGCCCCTCTCCTACTCACGCGCCTGCACGTGCACACACACTCTCTCTCTCAAAAATAAGAATGTATAATGTGATGATGTACATATACATTGTGAATGAATCCCCCATTGAGTTAATTAACATGTCCATCACTTCACATATTTACCTGCCCCCCCATCTCTGGTGAGTACATTTAAGTTCTCCTCTTAGCAAATTTCAATTATAAAATACTGTGTAATTAACTATAGTCTTCATATTATATATCAGATCCTCAGACCTTATTCATCTTGTAGCTGAAAGTTTGTGCCCTTTTACCAACCTTTCCCTATTTCCCCCATGTCCCAGTCCCTGGCAACCACTTTTTCTACTCTTTGTTTCTATGAAGTCAACGTTCTACCCCCAGATTCCACATGTAAGTGCTGCCTTGCAGTATTTGTCTTTCTCTGTCTGACTTACTCTGCTTAGAATAATGCCCTGCAGTTTCATTCATGTTGTTACAAATGACAGGATTTCTTTCTTTTTAAAGGATGAATGGGGGTACCTGGGTGGCTCAGTCGGTTAAGCATCTGACTTCTGTTCAGGTCATGATCTCGCAGTTTGTGAGTTTGAGCCCCGCGTTGGGCTCTGAGCTGACAGCTCAGAGCCTGGATCCTGGCTTCCGATTCTGTGTCTCCCTCTCTCTCTGCTTCTCTGTCTGCCTGTCTGTCTCTCTCTCTCACACACACCCACACAAATAAATAAACATTAAAAATAAAGGATATGTAATATTCCATTGTATACATATACTGTATCTTCTCTATCCATTCATCCATCAATGGACACTTGGGTTGTTTCCATACCTTGGATATGCAGTGAGCATGGGGGCTGCAGATATCTCTTTGAGGTCGTGATTTCATGTTCCTTGGATAGATACCTAGAAGTGGAGGTCCTGGGTCATGGGGTAGTTTTATTTTTAATTTTTTAAGGCAACTCCATACTGTTTTCCATAGTGGCTGCATCAGTGTACGTTTCTACCAAAGTGCACGGGGATCCCCTCTTCTCCACGTCCTGTGAATGGAAATGTTTTCAAGCTGATAGTGGGGATGGTTGCAGAACTCTATGAATACACTACCGTCCACTCAGCTGTTCACTTTCGATGGGTGAATTGCACGGTGTGTGAATTAGATCCACAGACTCAAAGGGGTGACCAAAACCAGGGACCTGGATTTTCTGAGAGTTGGGGAAGATCCTGCCCCTTGCCAGCCAGGTAACTCAGACCTCTCACCTGTGTCTTTTACATAGTTTTCGTCCCTGACTCAGAGGGTTGCTTTATGATTAGAATAAAATGAAATAGAGCTCCGTATGAGAGGGGACACACACACACACACACACACACACACACACTCAACTTTCCTGGATCAGCTTCTTATTTCTCTGCCACCAGGGGGCAATCTTGCTGCGATATTTGGCTGTCCTGCCCCTGGAGTGAGGACTTGAGGGGTGGAGCTTTCTTCTGCTGGCCGGAGGGTTAAGTGTGCAGCCATCCGCTAACTCCTTGCTTTTTTGGCCTTCGTGGTAAACGTTTACTGGGGAGGGGGCGCTTTTCCTCATTGTAAAATGATTGCTGGTGTGTTTAAAATAAATTAAGAAAACAACTGAGGCGTAGAAATAAAAGTAATAGGTGTTCCTGTTTGTGTTCATCGAAGTATTAAAGCCCACGACCTTTGACCCGGCCACTCTCCATCCAGCAACTGAGCCCATAAATATATGTGCCTCACACAGCCCAGTTTGCAATGACGCCATGGCTTGTAAAACTGAAACGTGGCAAACAGTCCCCATGACTGACAATAGGGGCATAGTTAACCAAATTAGGGCATGGCATGTTGTGGGAATGCTCTGCCGCCATTAAAAAGAATGAGACAGACCTATATTCCCTGACATGGAAAAATCGCTCTGCACTTGCTCCATGGGAAAAGGAAAAGTCACATAACGTTGACTATAGTGTGATTGCACTGATGTTAGAGAACATGAAGGTACACATGTCCACGCATCAGACACCCTGGAAGTCTCTTCCAGACAGTTGACAGTGACTCCTTCTTAGGAAGAAGAGGCAGGATGAGAGTTTGGCGGGGGGAGATTTCTTTTCTGTTATTTGAGCCTTTTACAGTGAGATCTTGTTATTTTTTACTTTTTAAAGCCCCCAGAAAATATCCTGTTAAATATTCTTTTAAAGCAGGACACCTCCCCCTCTCCCTTGCGCACCTCCCCGCCCCCCATGGCTGCATAGTTATTTAACCTGGTCTTTCCTGCTGGGCCGTTAGGGTGGTTGCAACTTTTCACAGTTTCACAGGAAATTGGGATGAATATCCGCGTTTGTTCATCTCTGTGCCTCTGTGATGAACTCTTTATGCTTCTCCCAATTCATCAGGGAAGAAATAAATGGGAAGCACATAGGGAAGCACATAGTTATTGTTTCTCTGCTTGTGTTCTTAGGAAAACATCTCAGATGTGGAAATACTTGATCCAAAAACAGAACTTTTGTTATAGTTCTTGGTGCATTTTTGACAAGTTGCCCTGGAGAAAGTAATACACATCCCTGGGAATGGGTGCAAAGTCTTACCTCCTAGAACACTTGAAAACACCAGGCAGGATGGAAATTGTAAAATATCTATAGATGCAATTGAAAACAGTCTCGCTCACATTCATGGAGTGATATTATTGTGCCAGGTTCCATTCTAAGTGTTTCACATTTACTTTTTAATTTACTGTGTGCAACAATCCTACTTTGCTCTTTGCTTTACTAGTAAACTGAGGCACAAGATGATGAAGTGACTTGGTCAATGGTCTTTTTGAAAAAAATTTATTTATTCATTGTTGAGAGAGAGAGAGAGAGAGAGAGAGAGAGCAGGGGAAGAGCAGAGAGAGAGAGAATCCCAAGCAGATTCTGTACTGTCAGGGTGGAGCCTGACGTGGGGCTCAAACCCACGAACCGTGAGATGATGACCTGAGCCAAAATCAAAAGTCAGAAGCTCAACTGACTGAGCCACCCAGGTGTTCCAATGGTCTGACTTTTTAAATAAGAAGCCCAGAGCTGAAACTTCGGGTAGAATGGCTTGAGGTTCTGAGTTCATGACCTGTCTAACATCAGTGTGTTAACTTTTTTCTTCTTTCTTTCTTTCTTTCTTTCTTTCTTTCTTTCTTCCTTCCTTCCTTCCTTCCTTCCTTCCTTCCTTTCTTTCTTTCTTTCGTTTCGAAATTTAAGTAGCCTCTACACTCAACATCGGGCTCAAACTCACATCCCAAAGATCAAGAGTCGCACGCTCCCCCCATCTGAGCCAGCCAGGTGCCTGTTTACAACATGTAAGTCAGTGGGCGTGGCTGTGCTCCAATGGAACTTTATTTATGGACACATGGAATTTTGAATTTCATATAATTTTCAGGTATTGTCAAATATTCTTCTTTTGATTTTTAAAAATCATTGTAAAGTTTATTGATTTTGAGAGTGAGAGAGAGAAAGAAGGAGAGAGTGTGAATGAGGGATGATTCACAGAAGGAGAGGAGAGAGAGAGAGAGAGAGAGAGAGTCCCGAGCAGGCTCCACACTGTCTTGGTCTCACAAACCGTGAGATCATGACCTGAGCTGAAATCAAGAGTCGGTCGCTCAACGGACTGAGCCACCCAGGGACACTCCGATTTTTAAAAATCATTTTAAAATGAAGAGGGGTACCTGGGTGGCTCAGTCGGTTAAGCGTCCGACTTCAGCCCAGGTCATGATCGCGTGGTTCATGAGTTCGAGCCCCGTGTGGACTTCTCTGCTGTCAGTACGGAGCCTGCTTCAGATCCTCTGTCTCCCTCTCTCTCTGGCCCTCCCCCCCTCACATGCGCACTCTCTCCCTCTCTCAAAAATAAACATAAAAAAATAATTTAAAAAATAAAAATGATTTTAAAATGTCAAAAGCGTTCTTAGCTTGCAGGCCATACAAAAAAAAGCATTGAGTCATATGCTTTGTCCACCCCTGTTTTAGATGTTCCCTATATTATTAAAGATATCATATTCATTGTCAGTTGTGTTGCAAATATTTTTATTTTTATTTATTATTCTAATAAATATTTTAATAATATTTAATAATTTATTTTTAATGTTTATTTTTAAGAGAGAGACAGAGCATGAGTGGGGGAGAGCCAGAGAGAGAGGGCGTCATGGAATCGGAAGCAGGCTCCAGGCTCTGAGCTGTCAGCACAGAGCCTGATGTGGGGCTCGAACTCATCACAAGATCATGACCTGAGCCAAAGTCGGATGCTTAACCAACTGAGCCACCCAGGTGCCCCTATTTTGAGTTACTTTTTAAATATGATGTGCGGTAAGGATCAAGGTTTATGTGTTTATATATATTTGCATATAGATGCATCATCGTTTCCATTTGTCAAAAAGACTCCTTTTCTCATTGAGTTACCTTGACAGCTTTCTCAAGATCGCCTGATTATATATGTGTGGGTCTGTATTTATGGGCTCTTTATTCCATAGACATATATGTTTGCCTTATACCTATACCTTTATGTCTTAAGATCAGATAACTTAAGTCCTGCAATTTCATTCATTTTAAAAAATTTTTATTTATTTCGAGAGAGAGAGAGAGAGCATGGGAGGGGCAGAGAGAGAGGAAGAGAGAACCCCAAGCAGACTCTGACTGTCAATGCAGAACCCAGCATGGGGCTTGAACCCACAAACCATGAGATCATGACCTGAGCTGCAGTCGAGAGTCTGATGTTTAACCAACTGAGCCACCGAGGCGCCCCTCATTCTTTTTCAACCTGCTTAGGCTGTTCTAGGTCTTTCGCAATTCTGTAATTTTAGAATCAGCTCAGTGACCTCTACAAAAACAAAAACAAAAACTCTACTGAAATTTTGATTGGGATTGCATTTAATCTATGGATTATTTTAGGGAGAAATGACATGTTACCAGTATTGAATCTTCTAACCCATGAATGTAGTGTATTTCTATGTTTATTTTGGCTTTCTTTGATTTCTCTAAATAGTGCTTTCTAGTTTTTAACATACAGGTCTTATGTTAAATTTATCTCTCAGTATTTCATGGTTTTGATGCTATTGAAAATAGTGATTTTTCAAATTTTCATTTTTCCAATTGTCTATTGTTAGTATGTAGAGATAGAATTCATTTTTATATACACAACTGTGCTAAACCCATAGTAGGTCTAGTAGCCTTCTTGTCCATTCTTTATGATTTTCCATGTCGATGATTGTATTTTACTTGGTTTCTTTCTTTCCATTTATATAGATTATCATGTTTAACTTTTCTTTCCGATCTGTGCTTTGTTATTTATTTTCTTGCCTTATTACACTGGCTATGACCTCCAACACAATGTTGAATAGAGGCAGTAAGAGCTGACACCTTTGTGTTCTTCCCACTCTTGGGGTAAAATATCCCAGCATTCGCTATTAAGTATATTGTTTTAGCTCTAAGTTTTCATAGGTGCTTTTTAGTACATAGAGGAAATCTCCTTTTATTCCTAATTTGTTGAGAGGTTTTTTCAATAACATGAATCTGCTTTGATTTTTGTCAAATGAGTTTTCTACATCTATTAAGATGAAGATTCTCATCTGATTTTTTCTTTTCTAATCTCTTGGTATGGCAAATTAGACTGATTTGATTTTCAAATGCTGAATCAACCTTGCATTCCTTAAATAAACCACCATGTGATCATGATGTGTTTTTCTTTTTATAAATTGCTGGACTCTATTTGCTAATATTTTGTTGATTGTTTGTGTCCATAGTCACGAAAGATATTGGTCTGTAGTTTTCTTTTATTTTCTTTCTTTTCTTTCTTTCTTTCTTTCTTTCTTTCTTTCTTTCTTTCTTTCTTTCTTTTTTAAGTAGGCTCCACACCCAATGTGGAGCCCAGTGTGGGGGTTGAGCTCACGACACTAAGATCAAGACCTGAGCTGAGGTCAGGAGTCGGACACTTAACCAAATGAGCCACCCAGGCAGCCCATCTTGTTGTTTTCTTTTCTTGTAATGTCCTTATCTGGTTATGGTGTCAGGATAATACTACCCTTATAGAATGAATTGGGAAATGTGCCTTCCTACTTCCTGGAAGAATTTGTGTAGAATCAGTATTATGTCTTTTTTATATGTTTGTAGGATTCACCAATGAAGACCTCTGGGCATGGAGTTTTCTTTGTGGGAAGGCTTTTTTTTTTTTAAGTTTATTTTGAGAGAGAGAGAAATAAAGAACATGAGCAGGGGAGGGGCAGAGAGAGAGAGAGAGAGAGGGAGAGAATTCCAAGCAGGCTCTGCACTGTCAGAGAGGAGCCCGATACAGGGTTTGATCTCACGGTTCATGAGATCTTGACCTGAGCTGAAATCAAGAGTCAAATGCAAAACTGACTGAACCACCCAGGCACCCCTTCTTTGTGGGAAAGTTTTTAATCATGAATTTTACGTATGTATGTATGTATGTATTTAAAAATCATTCTTCTAACCATCTGATTATTTTTTAATCTTTATTTATTTATTTTGATGGGGGGAGAGGGAGAGAGAATCCCAAGAAGGCTCCACACTGTCAGCACAGAATCGGAAGCAGGGCTGGAACTCACGAACCATGAGATCATGACCTGAACTGAAACCAAGAGTTGGACACTTAACCAACTCGAATTCCATTTTTAAATAGAGGACTATTTAGGTTATCCATTTCTTCCTAAGTAAGTGTTTGCATTTCAAGGAATTTGTCCATGCCATGTAAGGTCTCAGATTTATTGACATAAAGTTGTTCATAAATTTCCCTCATTATCTTCGTAATGTCTGAGGACCCATAGCGATCTCCCGTCTTTTATTCCACTATGTAAGTGCTTTGCAAGGCTCCGGTTCTGTCACATATCCTATTGTCTCGTTGGCCAAAATAAGTCACAGGGCTAAGCCCTGACTCAGTGTGGGCAGAGATCCCCTGAATGGGTGGAGACAAGCAGAGGTGAACCAATTGGGAGCCATTACTTCCACTGTCTGCCACATGCATACCTCCCTGTGGAAAGGTTCTGCCCCTAAGGAACAGATTTGTTCTTACGACTTGCTTAGCAATCTCATGTGGCCAGTTTTATTTATACACGTTCAACAAGAGTGTTGAGCATTCATTAAGACCACCTTGTTGTATGGACGACCCGTCTACAATTCATCCTGCATCTCTCTCTCCCAGAGCGCTCACCACAACTGTAATTAAATAATTGTGTCTTTAGCTGTCCCGTGTCTTGTGTTCCCACTGGAACATAAGCTCCCTGAGGACAGAGACTGTGTCTGTCTTCGTTGCGGTTGAATCCCCAGCTCCTGGCACATAGTAGATTGCTCTATTAATTCATGTATCCGAAATGAAAACCTATCATCTACAAGTTACTCCACACGTTGGCAATTAGCTTCATATCTGGGATATATAATTTGATAGGGACGTTGAGACATGAGTCGGGGTGGGGGGGTCAGTGACACAGACTCTACAAACAGGAAGTAAGGACCTCCTGCATTCATGATTCTGCTGGAAGAATAGATCTGGAGCCACCAGAGCTGGCAGGAGCCACTTCTCTCAGGAGTGAGCTCCCTTCCCATGGAAAGAATCAAAGATGGGCTGTGCAAGAGGAGACTCAGAGATGCTGTCGAGGGGCTTGCTTTAGCTTGGGGGAAGGTCTGGACTAGCCAGGCGTCTCCAATACCCTGTAATTCCACAGCAGAGACTGAGTTGGAGGGAAAGATAAGATGTGGAAAAGGAGCACGAAGGGAGGACTCCGAGGGGTCGTGGAAGGAACAGCTTTGGAGGGCAGTGGAGGACAGGCATGGAGGCTGGTTGGAGACGCAGAGGGGTTTCAGAGGGAAGATTTTAGATGAAGTCTCCACCCCCTCTCATCTTCTTTGACTCCCTCCCTGTACCTCCCCCACACATGCCCTTGAAACTGCTTTCCTCAAGGTCGTTGTTGGGCACTGTGTTCCTGTATCTACTGTGGGTGCTCAGTTCTTATCTCGCAGACCCCCCAGCAGGCCCCAAACACTGGGGAGCACTCCCACCTTCTAGAAACCCCCACCCTCTGTGTTTTTCCTCTCCAGATTCTGTCCTCAGCCTGGGTCTCGTTTTTTCCATTTCTGCCTTCCCCACGGGCATCCCCGGTCCTGGCCATGATGACTCT
Organism: Cryptoprocta ferox; assembly: GCA_028646485.1. Lineage (NCBI taxonomy): Eukaryota > Metazoa > Chordata > Mammalia > Carnivora > Eupleridae > Cryptoprocta > Cryptoprocta ferox. The sequence continues at coordinate 5,651,391 of CM053574.1, read as the reverse complement.
TGAGGGGCTCCTGAGCCACGAGGTCTTGGAAATGTGTGGCATCACGGGACCCAAAGTTTATAAGAGGCCACAACCCAGTGTGGCCTCTTCCTGGGCCCTCAGGGTTGGCAAGGGCCAGTAGGGCACAGCAATGAGTTAGAGGATGACATAGAATCTTCATCTGGGTTGAGTCCTCACAGGCTTCACCCATGTCAGAAGAGCAGCTAGAGCCCCCTTCTCTTTCCACTTCACCCTCCACCCTCCATCCCCTACAATCACGTAGATCTTCATGCCTTATACGTGCAAAGCGACTGCCTCTCTCTGTCTGCCCAAAGACCTTCTCCTACCAGAGGAGGGGGAAAAAAGAGATGAAGTGGACAGAAAGTCTTCCCATCAAGGACATGCGAAACATAGAAGGCATATTTGAGATAACCTGTCTCCCTTGACCTACATCAATACGGACCATGTGCATGAATGTGCGTGTGTGCGTGCACGCACATGCACAGATATCTGTGTTCGTGAGTGCCGTTCATCTGGTGTGTTCGTAAGTGTCCAAGCATGGTTTTGTGGGTGTGTGTTTAGCGTTTATCCATGTGTCCCATTTTGTGTCTGTGTGTGTATTATAGACTATATTAAAAAACAATTTGGCGGGGGTGGAGGTGCCTGGGTGTCTCCGTCGATTAAGCGATCAACTCTTGATTTCGGCTCAGGTCATGATCTCACGGTTTGTGAGTCTGAACCCCACATCAGGCTCCTCACACTGATAAGTGTGGGGCCTGATCGAGACTCTCTCTCTCTCCCCTCTCTCTCTGCTCCTCCCCCACTCGTGCTGTCTCTGTCTCTCCCAAAATAAAGAAATAAACTAAAAAATAAATAAATAGATAAAATAAAAATAAAAATCATGTAAAAAAAACAGCTTGAAGTTCCTGGCAAAGTTGAGCAGAAAATATAGAGTTCCCATATACCCCCTGCCCCACAGAGGGTGGGGGTTTCTAGAAGGTGGGAGTGCTCCCCAGTGTTTGGGACCTGCTGGAGGGTCTGCGAGATAAGAACTGAGCATCCCAAAAGCACAGCCTCCCTCACTATCAGCATGAACCTCACTGACCTACCATCATCACTCAGAGTCCATAGTTTGCCAGGGTCCACTCTTGGTGTCATACATTCTGTGGGTTTTGACAAATGTGTCATGACACGTAATCACAACTGTAGTCTCACACGGAGGATTTTCATTGCCCTGAAACTCCCCTGTGCTCCAGCTTGTCACCCCCGCCCCCACGAACCCTCTGGCAGTCCCCGATCCTTTTAGTGTGTCCTCGGTTTCACCTCTTCCAGAACGCACTAGAGTTGGGACCGTACCATCTGGAACCTTCTCAGATCAGCGTCCACTCAGTACTAAGCATTTAAGACTCCTCCATGGCTTTTGGTGGTTTGAAAGCTCATTCTTTGCAAGAACAGAATAATATTGCAGCGTCCGACTAGACCACAGTTTATGTATCTCTTCACCTGCTGAAGGACATCTCGGAGCCTCCCAGGTCCCACGGCATTTTTGTGTGAGAGGGAAGGGGCCGGGAAGGAGAGCAGAAGTTCATGAACTTGTACACATCATGATGAGTGATGCCCCAGGTGCCTCATCAAATGTGCGGTATTCCCCTCGGGGCCATGTCGGAAGAGCATCCGTGATTGTTGCAGGGGTGCAGGTGGAGGGAGTGGTGGAGAGCGAAGGGGGCTCTGGCTGCTCTTCCGACATGGCCCCTCGGGGAAGCCTGTGCATTTGATCAGGCACAGGCACGTGGGGCATCACTCATCACCATACGTACAAGCCTGTGAACTTCCGCTCTCCCTCATGGCCCTACGGGACCTGAAACTCCACCTGTCCAAGACGAAACTCATCACCCTCCCCTCCCTCGCCCAGCCTGGCCCCTCATCTCACGTTCCCATCTCAGCACATGACACCACCATCTACCCAGTTGCGAAAGGCGGTCGCAATCTGTGCATCTTCCCAAACCCCTCCCTTCCTCCCTTTGCTTCCTGCCCCCATCGATCGGCAAGTCCCGTCACCTCTCTCTCCCAAACACATTCTGAACCTTTCCGTTCTCTCCGGCCCCAAAGCCACACCCTAGGATGGGCCTTCTGAGGGAAGCTTCCACGAACCTCCCGGCATCAGTGGGGTTGATTTGGAGATACCAGGCCCCTCCAGGCAGCCCTGAAACTCACAAACACGCATGCGGCTTTCTGGACCACGTTTCTAGATTTGCCTTTGGGGCCTGCATACGTGCGTGCACGTGCGTGATTTTTGATGGGAAAGTGATTTGACCTGCTGGGGCACATTGGCAATGTTTGGAGACATTGTTGCTTGTCACAATTGGAGGGGGCTGCTAGTGACATCTAGTGTGTAGAGGTCAGGGATGCTCCTAAACACCCTACAATGAACAGGCACCCTCCCCCCAAAGAATGATCTGTCCCCAAATACCAACAGAGCTGAGGACGAGGAACCCTGATCTAGAACCACTCAAAGGCTGCCATAGACCAGTATGGTCCCGAGCTGCTGACCACCTACCTGTCCAGATGAGAGACTATAGAAAACAGTAAGGGTAGAAAAACTTTATAGTAACTTGATAGAGTAATTTTGACTGTTGGGCTCATGTTTTGCATGTCTTTTAAAGTTTTTAAAATCAAGTTTTAGAACAGTTTTAAACACACAGAAAAATTAAGCAAATAGCAGTTTCCATATACACGCCCTCCCCCAGCACACACGCACATACACTGTTTCCCTTTCTAGTAACATCTTAGACTAGTATGGAACATTTGTTACAATTAGTAAACAAACTTGGATACATTAGTATTAACGAAAGCAGAGGCTTTATTCAGATTTCTCCAGCTTTACCCCAATGTCCTTTTTTTTTTTTGCGTCCAGGATCCCACGTGAGACTGAGTCGGCTGGTCAACCTAGGCTCTTCCTGGCCGGGCTGGTCCCGAGCTTTCCTCGTCTTTGATGACCTTGACCATCTTGAGGAGTATCGGTCAGGGGACACCAGAGGGTGCCTCTCTATTGGAATTTTTCCGATCTTTTCCTCACGGTTAGGCTAGGTTTGCGGAGAGATCACAGAAGCAAGGTGCCATTTTCATTGCATTGTATCAGGAGAGGACATACTAGCTGCCTAATTATGACCGTTGATGGTGGCCCTGATCACCCAGCCAGCAGGTGACATGTGTGTTTGTCATGAGGCTTCTCCACGGTAAAGTTACTCTTTTCTCTTCTCTTTCCACGACGTACTTCTTGCAAAGACATCAGCTGCACCTCTCCCAGAGGATGCCGTGTGTCCGTGAACGATCGGAATTCTTCTGCGCGTCAAGTTTGCCTCTTCAACCCTTCATGTATTTGATCGTTTATTTGTATCAGTGCGAACCCGTGGATATTTACTTCATTCTTGGAGTTATAAGCCAATACTGCATTAATTTTGGAACTCAAATCACTCCAGCTGTGGCCACCGGGGGCTCTTTCTTTCAGCGGGGCTCCTGCGGCCTTTGGCGTGCCCAATCCTTGCCGGCCGTTCCTTGCTTTCTGGCACATGCATGTGTTTTTCAACTTCATTTTTCCTTTTTTCTCTTTTTTTTAAAATTAATTAATTAATTTATTTTTGAGAGAGACAGAGACACAGAGTGTGAGCAGAGAAGGGTCAGAGAGAGAGCAAGACACTGAATCGGAAGCAGGCTCCAGGCTCTGAGCTGTCAGCACAGAGCCCGACGCGGGGCTCGAACCCACAAACTGTGAGATCATGACCTGAGTGAAGTCAGCCGCTTAACCGACTGAGCCACCCAGGCGCCCCTCAACTTCATTTTTCTAGAAACCAATTTATTAGTGCATTTTATGGATCGGGGGGAGGGGGAAGTGGTTCTTCACTGGAGAGAATGTGAGAAGCGCTTCAAGACCTTTGAGCACGCCAGGCTTGCACCTGCCCCAGGGCTCTTGCATTTCTCTGCGTCTGGAATGCTTTTCCTACAACTGTTCCTTTTTTTTTTTTAATGTTTATTTATTTTTGAGGGTGGGGGGAGGAGTAGAGAGAGAGGGAGACAGAGGGTCCGAAGCAGGCTCTGCGCCGACAGCAGAGAGCCTGATGCGAGGCTCCAACTCAGGTCAGAAGCTTAACCGACTGAGCCACCCACGTGCTACAACTCTTCCTTTTCATTCTTCCTGTCTCTGCCCTTCTCCCCCAGCCACAGAGCTGCCTCCCCGTCCCAAGCTGAAGCAGCCCCCACCGCCGCCGTCTCCAGCACTCTTGCTTTGTTTATTATTGTCCCAATATCTTGTCCCCTGTTGAAGTCATCTCTTCGGCTTTCTAACCACTGCTCCTAAATGCAAGCGCGTGGGGGGCTCAGTCGGTTAAGCATTCCACTTCAGCTCAGGTCATGATCTCGTGGTCTGTGGGTTCGAGCCCCGCGTCGGGGTCTGTGCTGACAGCTCAGAGCCTGGAGCCTGCTTGGGATTCTGTGTCTCCCTCTCTCCCTGCCCCTCCCCCACTCACACTCTGTCTCTCAAAAATAAATAAACATTAAAAAAAAAAGCTTTTAAATGCAAGTGTCAGGGCACCTGGTGGGCTCAGTCGGTGCAGCTATGACTCAATCTTGGGAGTGTGAGTTTGAGCCCCACGTTGGGTGTAGAGATTACTTAAAAATAAAATCTTAAAAAAATAAAAATGAAGGCAATGTCAGGAGGACAGGAATAGACCCTGGGATGCATAATATTGTGTGTGTGTTTTAAATGTTTATTTGTTGGGGCGCCTGGATGGCTCACTTGGTTGGATGCCCGACTTCGGCTCAGGTCATGATCTCACGGTTTGTGAGTTCGAGCCCTGCATCGGGCTCTGTGCTGACAGCTCAGAGCCTGGAGCCTGCTTCCGATTCTGTGTCTCCCTCTCTCTCTGCGCTGCCTCTGCTCGTGCTGTCTCTGTCTCTCAAAAATAAATTAAAAACATTTTAAAAAATTAAAAAAATAAATAAACATTAAAAAATAGAATAAAATGTTTATTTATTTATTTTGAGAGAGAGAGAGAGAGAGAGAGAGAGAGAGAGAGACATGAGTTGGGGAGGGGCAGGGAGAGAGGGAGAGAGAGAGAGGGAGAGAATTCCAAGCAGGCTCCACTGTTAGTGCAGAGCTTGACGTGGGACTCGGTCTCATGAACCTCGAGATCATGACCTGCACCAAAATCAAGGGTTGTTCGCTCAACCAACTGAGCCACCCAGGCACCCCTGGTTTTTTTTTATGTTATTTTGAAAAACTTCAGAAATGTCTCCCTGAGCTCCCTGGTTATGGGGGAGTCCGAGAATAATCTCCCTCTACTGAGGCCAAACTTCAGAAAGGCTACGGTGGGACACCGTGTGGGTGAGTAGGACAAAACCAGTGGCCACACTTGAACCCCATCACTATAGTTCAGTGTGGGTGAGAGGCACTGAGGGGAGACCCCAACCTTCCTTGGCTCTGAGGCCTCACAGCTACGGGCTTCATCCCACCCCATTTGAGGGTGATGAATGATTAGAGAAGGACGGCCAGCCTCGGAATGGAAGGGCAGTAGACTGGATCAGTGGATGGATTCAGGTGCCTTGAGCTCAAAGTCTCCTTCATTCTCCTTGCTGTATCATTTTGGGGCCCCTGGCCTCAATTTTTCTGTCTGCAAAATGGCTATAATACGCATTATGCTCAGGATGTTGTAAGAATTAAATGAGATTGTGATGGGCATACAATAGTCTCAAAAATTGTTACCTCTTGGTATGATCCCCAAAGTGCACATGTATCCAGAATTTTGCAGATGATTTTGGGGGGGCTTCATACACTTCCCCAAAACCTAGGAGGCCTGAATCCCCAACCTACAAGCTTCTAAGTCGTCCCCACCCCCAGCTTAATAGCCAGAGCCTGTCTGAGGAGTTAGGAGGTGTGAGAACTAAAGGAAGCCCCAGGTGAGGGAGGAGGTGGCAGGCAAGGACTTGGGGAGGGCCGGAGGGGGGGGAGGGGAGGAGGCCACCTCCTGCTCACAGGGGAGCCAGTGTGTCTGGAGCTGCCTGGGCCCCAGGAACAGGCCCTCGGGGGCAGGTGGGACCTCGCTTCCAGCCGGCTGTGTGTGGGTGGGGCGGTCTAGCCCAGCCAGGAGTTCCAGTTCCAGTTGGCCCAGTGTGGGGGCTGGGCCTGAGGAGGCCCCTGGCGCCTGAGGTGGGGGCACTGTGCCCAGTTCCTACTCTGACACGGGGGAGGGGGGGATGGCCCCAGGCCCTCCAGTCGGGGACAGGTGAGGGCCTTCGGGTTCCCCTCCCGGGCCGGGAACCCTGTGCTTGTGTGTTTACAGAGCATCCCAGGGAGTGTGTCCCAGCTCGTGCTTGTCCTTGGGGTCCACAGAGGTCATGGGAACCTTCCCAGAAAAGCAAACACACATGTGAGCCAGCGAGACATGCCACGCTCATGGGAGTGGTAGCCGGTGACCGTGTGCCCTTCCCTTCCCGGGCGCCTCCCGATGCCAGGAGCCCAGGATCCCCCAGCAGTGCCACGGACGGGGAAACCAAGGCCCAGTGGGGAAAGGATGCGTCCAGGTCTTTCAGGGAGATCGGGGCAGGAGCCGAGGCACGTGCACCGCACACATCCACACGTGCACGGAAACACATGCACACTGGCCCCTTTGTGCGCTCACGCCCACTCCTGCACGGGCACATCCAGACAGGAGGGCCGACGCCCCAGCTCCCCTCCCTCGGGCACACCCACCCCCTCTCCAGTCACCCGCTCTGGACCATGAGACCCATGCCTCAAACACACCTGTGCAATGTGTCTTACGGGGACCCAGGAATTTCTACAGGGTAGGCTCGGGGACCAACACCGTCACACTCATGCTTACACACAGACCCATGCAAACATCCAAAAACTCAGATGGAAACACCAGCTCCACACAAAAACACACAGAAAGTCATACGTGTCAACCCTCGTATGAAAAGATAACATACAAACCCAGACACATGTGTGTACACTTAGTATACACGTGTGATTACGCCCGGCTACACGCACTGTAGACATACAGGTCCACAGACTTAACATACAATTCTGCATTCACAGTTACACTCAGCTAAGAGGCACATGGCAGAGGTTTTGACAGAAAAACACAATGGAATACACAAGCAATTTAAAAACAAATTTTTAATGTTTATTTTTTTTTGAGAGAGAGAGAGAGAGAGAGAATTCCAAGTGGGCTCCAGGCTCTGAGCTGTCAGACCAGAGCCCCACATAGGGCTGGAATTCACGAACTGTGAGATCATGACCTGAGCCAAAGTCAGACCAGGCTTAACCAACTGAGCCACACAGGCGCCCCGACACAAGGAAATACTAAACAAATATCCACAAAAAGGGCTCAAACATTTGCAAGTGTACCCAGTGCCATTCATCCGCATTCATAGATACAAGTAATCACACTCCTGAATAAATACACGTGCTCCCAAACATTTCTCTCATACGCTCCTTCATTGACACGGATCACATCTTTATACAAAACACAAGTACATTCAGATGCTCCCAAGTACGGACAAAACACAAATACACACGCACACTCACCACAACTATATCCTCTGGACACAGACACCGACACCATATGGATCCTTGCACACACATGAAAAACATGGACACACACACAGGTGCTGTCACACTCCCACCAAAATAGGCACACGCAGACACCCTCAAATACGCTCGTTCAGCCCCAGATGCATCCAGAGACGCACACACAGCTAACGACACACACTCCTGTACGCTCACAATTCGCCATTGGACACAGGTGCACCCACGCACGCGCTGCCTCCTGGGCAGGAAGGACATCGACGCTCGCATTCACATCTAAGGGCACACACTTGGGCCAGCACACACATCCGCAAACAGAGGGTCCCTCGTCCTCCCCAGCGCACGCGCGCACACGCACACGCACTCCTCCGCAGCCTCCCGCCCGCACCGCAGTCCGGGCCCGCCCCACCCCGCTGCAGGCGGCCGGCCGAAGCCGGAGGCGGGGGACCGGGTCGGGGTCCGGGCCGGGGGCGGGGCGCACCTGGGCTCCGCCCCGGGGCGGGGCCGACGCTGCGTCGCGAGCGCGAGCGGCCGCACCTGGCTCGGCGGCGGCGGCGGCGGCGGCGGCGGCGGCGGCGGCGGCGGGCCCGGCCCGGGTGCGAGCGCGGCGCAGCCCAGCCCGAGCGAGCGCGGAGCCGGCTCCCGCAGCCCCGGCGCCGCCATGGTGGAGGCGGCGCCCCCCGGGCCCGGGCCGCTGAGGAGGACCTTCCTGGTGCCGGAGATCAAGTCGCTGGACCAGTACGATTTCTCGCGGGCCAAGGCGGCGGCCAGCCTGGCGTGGGTGCTGCGGGCCGCGTTCGGGGGCGCAGGTACCGGGCCGGGGGCGGCAGGTGCGGGGGGCGGGGCGCCGGGCCGCGGAGGCCGGGGCCGTGGGAACAATAGCGCCGGCCGCCGGGGGAGCCCCGGGCTCGGGCCCCGCGGCGCCGGGCCTCCGGGCTTCCTGCTCGGCCCGGGCGGTGGACTTTGCCCGCCGGGCTGCGGGAGCGCGGTGGGGGTGGGGCCGCCGGCCCAGATCCGCGCCGGGACCCCGGCGTCCCGGAGCCCAGGTGAGCGGGGCGGGGTCTCTCGGGCGGGCCTTGCACTCCCTACCCCCCCCCTTTACACATTCCCATCACGCGTCCGCGAGGACCCCCCCCCCCACCGCCCCGCAGCCGGACCCACACCCCGCGCCAGCCCTCCCTGCGCTGCGGGCGGCGAGGGCAGCTCTGGGAGCCCCTTCTTTCGCCTCCGCGGCCCCGGCCAGCGGCTGGCAGCTGTGACTTATTACCCCATTTTGCCTAGGAGGCAGGCGAGCCCAGGAGAAGGCAATTGGCTTGTCCGAGATCGGCGGGGGTGGGGGCGCAGGTGTAAGGCCTTCTCCCACCCCGGGGCAGAGCCTCCACCCCTGCCCTAGGGCCACGTGTGTGAGGAAGTCAGGCCACCCCAAGGGGGAGGATGTGGGTGGGTCCCCAGGATTCGAGGGCCCCAGTGAGCAAAGTCAGGGTCCTAGGGCAGCCCCACCACCCAGGCCGGAGCTGGGAGCCAGGGCCTGCTGTGGGGCAGCTGGGGTTAATTAAAGTCTGGGCCTTCCCAGGCGTCCTAAGGGGGACGCCCTGCTCTCCCACCCGCCTGGCCACTGGTCCTGGCACCAGCTGGGCACAGCCCATCCCCCCCCCTTCAGTGGCCTTCCCAGATCAACCTGTTCTGGGTGTGGGGTTCGGGGACAGCTGCCCATCTCCTGGGTCCGCCCAAGCCCGTGTCTTTCTCCCGGCACCCTCCCATGCAGGGCCCACTCTGGGGCCTGCCCTTCCCCAAGGATCTGCCTGAGGGCAGAAAGGGGGCTGGTAGGGAGAGATCTGGGTCTGCTCCCCGCCTCTCCCACCCTGGGTTATGTGGCCCTGGTTAGAAGCCTCGACTTTGGGAATCACAGTTGGGTTTGAGTCCCAGGTCCACCAGGTTATGGACGAACTACCTCAATTCTCTAAGCTTCTGTTTCCCCCTGTGTATAGGAAGGCTTTTGTTCACTTATTTATCCGTTTCGCAAATGTCTGTGGGGCACCCACTAAGGGCCAGGGCAGTGCTTGGGCGACTGGGATCCCGGTTCCTTCTTCACAAGGTTGCTGGGCAGCAGACCTCACATTTCTCCGCACCGTGTTTGGCACACAGCGCATGGTGCTCGCTGGCACTGCTGCTGTGACCCATTGTGGTATTTTTATTAATAATATTAATATCATCATGGAGCAGAAATTACCGTCCCATTTCATAGAGAGGAAAGCAGGGTCTCCTGAGGAGATGCCCTGACTCACCAGGTCCTGTTCTCACCGACCCAGCTCCCTGCGCTATGCAGTTTCCTCCCTGAGGGTCTCGGTCAGTCGGCCTCCTACCCACCTCCTCTAAACAGAGGGGGCTGAGGGAAGTGGGGCAGCTGGCCCAGAGGGGGAGGTGGGCAGCAGAGCTCTGCTTGATTCATGAACCCGGGGGCTTTTTACTGATGCCTGTGGGGTGCCAGGCCAGGGCCAGGGACTCGGGACAGAACGGAGGGGGGGTGGAATTGGGAGAATGGGGGATGGGACACGAAATCAGATCTTTGCTGCTTAGGGTGATAAGGTCTGTGTTGTAGCGGCGCGCAGTGAGGCTGGGGGGAGGAAATGCCTGAAATCTGCTGGGGCCTGGAGGTGGGGAGAAGGGAGGGCTCTCCGGAGAAGGGGAGAAGGGGAAGTTTGAACCTTGAGGGACGGATAGGAGTTTGCCAGGGGGGAGACCACACGTGGAAAGGCCTGGGCTTTGGGCCGTTGCGGAGTTCTCAGAGAAGAATGTGCAGGTCCCAGTGGTGGCGTGGGGGCCCGGGGAGGTGGGAGGTGAGAGGGGCTGGCGGGACAGCGGAGGGTCTCTTGAACTGTGGCCGGGAGGTGGGGGGATCTGAGGGCACTGGGGAGCCACGGACTGTGTTTGGGGACTGACAAAATGAGCTCAGATATGCAATTGCCTAGGGGGAAAGGTAGTTCTGGCAGCCCGGAGGCACAGGGGTGCGGAGGCTGGAGGCTGGGCAGGAATGCCGGCAGGTGGGCTGCGCAGGACTGTAGCGCAGAGATAAGAAAGGGTGCCGTCTCTACCCGAGTTTGGGAAACACCACACGAAGTCCCTTATGCCCGAACATCACTGTGACCCGTAGGGAAACTGGGTTCACATCAGCTCGGGTGTTTCTTAGCTGTGTGATCTTGGGCGAGTTAGCTCAGCTTCTGGGCCTTGGTTTTCTCATCTGTACAGTGGGGATAAGAATGGGTGTCATAAGGATTACACGAGCAAATGCATACAAGGTGGCCGTGGTAAAGTAAATGCCAGATGTGCCGTAGAGCTGTGTGGTCCCGTCCGGGGACCACAGCCACACGTGGATGGTGTTCATCGTGCTATAAATGTAAAACACAATGGCGTCTGAAGACTTGATACCAAAAAAGTGAAATATCTCATTAATAATGTTTTTATATTAATTACATGTTGAAGTGAGAGTATCAGATATATACTGTGTTAAATATATACTAAGGTTACCCGTTTCTACTTTTTTTTTTAAGTTTATTTATTTTTGAGAGAGAGAGAAAGTGCAAGTTGGGGAAGAGCAGAGAGAGAGGGAGAAAGAGAGTCCCAAGCAGGCTCCGCAGTGTCAGCAAGGAGCTCGATGCAGGGCTTGAACTCACAAACTGTGAGATCCTGACCTGAGCCGAAGTTGGATGCTTAACTGACTGAGCCGCCCAGGTGCCCCCTGTTTCTACTTTTTTTTTTTTTTTTTTTTTTTTTTTTTTTTTTTTTACTGTGGCTGCTAGAAAGGTTAAAACTACATATGTGGGTTGGAACGCCTGGGTGGCTCAAGTCAGTTAAGTGTCCGACTTCGACTCGGGTCATGATCTTGCAGCTCGTGAGTTCGAGCCCCGCGTCGGGCTCTGTGCTGACAGCTCGGAGCCTGGAGCTGCTTCAGATTCTGTGTCTCCGTCTCTCTCTGCCCCTCCCCCATTCACGCTCTGTCTCTTAAAAATAAATAAACATTAGAAAAGATGTAAAACTACATATGTGGGTCAAATTGTATTTCTGTTGGCCAGCACTACCCTATGGTAAATGATCAGTAAACAGTTTTTAGTGGAGAACGGTGACTCTCAACCCCGGGGGTGGTTTTGCCTTCAAGGAGACCTTTGATAGTGTCTGGAGACACTTTTGGGTGTCACTGCTTGGGAGGAGGGTGCCACTGGCATTTTGTGAATAGAGACCAGGGACTCTGCTGACCATCCTACGAAGCACCAGACAGCCTACCCCAGCCCCTGTGAAACAAAGAATTATCCAGCCCCAAGTGCCAGGGGTGTTGAGGCAGAGGCACCCACACAGGTATAGAGGAAGTGCTTGATAAACATTAGCTGTTGGTAGCCCTAGCTCACGTTTACTCATCTTGAAGGTCCTGACAAGTCCTGCAGGAAAGAAACTTGTTTACTTTTACCAGTGGGAGCAGGAAATGAGCAGGGGCTGGGGAGATGCCAGGAGAATAAAACCAGAGGACCTTAGGTGTTGGAGGGGAAGGGAGGAGGTGGAGGGATGGTGATTTCTCTCAGAGGGAGGAGCAGGTTTGAAGCACGGTACTGAGCGTCATGGGAGGTGCCCAGAGGGCAGTGGGACACACAGCCTGGGCTGCAGCAGGTGGCAGTGCTCAGATGGCCACGGAAGCCATCGCTGGGCAGGCGGGCAGGCTGGCCGGCGGGGGTGGGGGGTGTACATATCCATTTACAGGGCTGTTCTGACCCGAGCCCTCAGGGACCTGGCATTGTAGGGGCATGAGGGGAGGAGGCCTGGCTTGAGTGATGGGACAGAGAAAAAGATGGAAAGCCGGGAGATACTGGGGGAGGAAGCCTTCCGGAACAAGGAGGTGCTGGGCAGAGCGCCCAGGCAAGATACAGCCCACAACTGTGCGTTGGAGGGCCGCTGCTGGCCTTGGGGAGGAGGCTGGGAGCCGGGAGGGCAGGAGCCGGGAGGGCAGGTTGGGGTGGGGGTCGGGTGAAGGGAGAACTCTGTTCTTCCCAGGAGCTGCGCTGAGAGGGGCAGAGTCCACGCGGCTGTCCACGGGGGGGGGGGGGTGGAGCATTACGTGGGAAGGTCAAGTGTGATCTTAGGGGGCGGGACGGACTGAAGGAAAGGAAGTCTGGGTCCTTATAGGTGAGGGCAGGGGCTCTCCGGGGAGCCTGGCTGGGAAGGCGGGCCCCTGAGAAAGGTCTGGTAGGTCACGGGCACATGTTTTTAAGCAGTAGAATCCTGCCCCCTCCCCTTATTTCAGACACCTGGAACCCCAAGAGACAAAACAGCTGTTCTGATTGGAATGAGAGTTAGGGCCTCCCTGGAAGACCCCACGAGGGCACGTCCCCTCTATGCTGGCCTCAGTCACCTCCTCCTGGACCTTCCCAGAGAATCGTCCTGGTGACTTACTCTGGTCTTTCTGCTCCCCACCCATGGGGCTCCGTGCACCCCCCGCCATCCCTCCCCACGCGACTTCCTCAAGCCTCTCCCTGCCCTGCCTGTCTCATTCAACGTTTTCAGGGGTTTTGTGGCCGCCTCTGCACGGTGACCTCCCCTCTCTCTGGACCCCCCCGCCCCTCATACTCAGCTTTTGCTGCCTCGCCTCCTGTTCCCCCATTCCAGCCACCTCCCTCTCCCCATCTTCCCACTCACACTTGCTGGGGCCCAGGACGGCTCCTTCTCCCTCCCCTGCCGCCTCCCTTCAGTTGCCAGGTTCAGACCATTCACCCCCCTCAGAATGTCTGCAGTCTGGCCAGGTCCCCCATTCCATGGCCTGCTGGCCAGACCCCCGACGCCGCAGTGCATCCCACCCCCGTTTCCAAGCTGATAGAGGGCGCAGGGCCTGCTAAAGGCCTGAGTTTGAATCCCAGTTCGGGCACTGTCCAGCTGTGTGGCCTTAGGCAGGTTGCTTTCCCTCTCTGCACCTCAGTTTCTGGAGTTAACAGTGGCGCCCTGGCTCCTGCTTCCTAGGCTTGCAGGGCACCCAGGGAGATGGGTGGATTAAGCGATCTTGTCATTGTTACTGTTCTCTGAGGGTCTACAAGACCCTCCCCCCACCCCCGCCAGCCCCCACAAGCAGCTGCTGCTCGGGTGGCCTCTCCTCCTCTCAGAACTGCCCTTCGCCCACCCTCCAGGCACCGAGCTCCCCACCTCCTGGCCATCGCTTGCGCCGCCCCTCTGCCTGGAGCCCCTTCCTCGGCCGACCTCCTGCACACCTGCGCCCGGGTCCCCTAGCCTCCCGTCGTCCCACGCCGTCCTCCGACGTATGCCAGGGCCCTGACCCGCCGTCACCCCCCTCGCCCCACAGAGCATGTGCCCTCGGAGCTGTGGGAGCCCTTCTACACCGACCAGTACGCCCAGGAGCACGTGAAGCCCCCGGTGACACGGCTGCTGCTCTCGGCCGAGCTCTACTGCCGGGCCTGGCGCCAAGTGCTGCCGCAGCTCGAGACCCCCCCGAGTCCCTCCGCGCTGCTGGCCCTGCTGGCGCGGAGGGGCACGGTGCCCACGGTGCCCGCGCTGCCCGAGCGCCCGGTGCAGGAGGCCGACCTGAGGCACCAGCCGATCCTCATGGTAGGCCCCGCCCCGCGTCCGTCAGGCCCCTCCCACCAGGCCAGGCCCCTCCCCAAAGCTCCTCCCACCAGGCCTGGCTCCTCCCAGAGGCGCTACCCTGGTCCTTGAGGACATGCTTACAGGGCCCACCAGAAGTGGGTCTTCCGGGACCCCTATCCTGGCTCCTTCCCTGAAGCCCCACCTACTAACCCTGGCTCCTCCCCAAAGCCCCTCCTAGTTCTAGCCCCTCCCCGCCACCTCGAGGTTCTTCCTCTTGTTCTCTCTCAGAGGCTAGGGGAGCCCGGGAGCCCCCATCCCTGTCCCTCGCTGTGGTCTCACCCTTGAGTCCTTCCCTGCACAGGGAGCCCACCTAGCTGTCATTGACGCCCTCATGGTTGCCTTCGCCTTCGAGTGGACAAAGACACTGCCCGGTCCCTTGGTCCTGACCAGCTTGGAGCACAAGCTCCTTTTCTGGGTGGACACGGTAGGTGGGGTAGGTGGGTGTGGGCTGGGGGCCAGCATTGCCCAGTGACCACAGTACTGACCTCTCCCTGCTCCCCAGACCATCCGGCGGTTGCAGGAGAAGACGGAGCAGGAAGCCGCCCAGAGAGCCTCCCCCGCGGCCCCTGCAGACGGGGTGGCCCCAGCACAGCCCTCGGTGAGACTAGAGCAATGGACAGACACAAGGACAGCCGGAGGGCTGGGTGGGCGGGGAAGGGCTGCACTGGGGGGGCTGGAGGTGACTCTCTCTCTCTCTCTCTCTCTCTGCCCTCTCCCCTGTGCCTCTCCTGCTGCTCCCCTCTCTGCCTCTCTGGCATCAGTGCCCCACACGCTGGTACTGGAAGCTGGTTCCTGTAAGTGGGGCTGTTTCTCCGCCCCGTCTGCCTGCCTCGCTTGTCGCTTGGTCTGTCTGTCTGTCTGTTCTGCCTGCCTGTCCGCTCCCTCTCCTACCTCCTCCCAGCTGTGAGCAGAGGATATGGGACCCCGGCCCTGGGGGACGGAGGGAACCCCTCCGTGGACCGAGAAGAGAGGCGTGTTAAGTGAGAGGGCAGATCACTTCCCAGTTACCTGTCGGTGGGGGGTGGAGAGGGGCCTCTCGTCCCAGTAATCAGGAGGGCAGAGCTGCTGGGCTCGTCCATCTCTGCTGAGGCGGGAGACTTCCGGCACCCCTGAAGGGCACCCTAGCCCGTCAGGCACATGGGTCCTGACCCCCGTGGGCAGGGCACATGGAGAAGACCCCTTAGCCAAGAGGAAGGCCCCCAAACCCAGAAGAGGGTAGAAGAGCCTTCCTAAGACTCCAGTGTCCCTAAGGACAAGCCCAGCTTTGGTGGGAGGGGGACGTCCATCCCTGAAGCACGACAAGGGGCAAGTGGCCACTGCCACTGGGGGCTTCAGGTGGACGGAGTCCCCACCTTTGCTCACTCTGGGGCCTCCCTCCTTCCACTCTCGGGCCTGGGTTGGGGGCTCCTCTCCTTCTGCCCACCTGCTTCCTCTGCACCCCCTCCCCGAGCTGGGACCTGGGTCTTTTGTGAGGGGAAGATTCCCTGCATGGGGGGCTGCTCTGTGGGGTCCCTCCAGGCTGGGAGGAGCTGGGGTCCCCAAAGCCGGCCAGAGCGCAGTCAGGGAGCTGGACGGCCAGGGCTCGTGACAGGAGTCAGGGCTATCTCCCCCTCCCCTGGAGGTGTGCTTGGGGGCCCAGCAAGTCAGCACCCCTCCCGCCCGGCTGACGGCTGCTCCTCTCCCCCCCCAGCACGCAATTGCCTTCTGTTTGAAGGAGTCGGGGAGCAAACCCCCCATGGTAATGTATCCCCCGCCCCGGGGTCCCAGGAGTCCTGCCCCGGCCCTCGCTGCTGGCCTGGCTGCTCGCAGACACTTCCTTGGCCTCTTGCTGCTGCCCTTCCCCCGCTCCAGGCTGGCCCCACTCTGGCTCTGGGACCCCCAGCTTCACGCCCCCTCATAGCGGAAACCCCAGGCCTCCCCACCCAGCCTGCATGACCGCTGACCTGGGGGCCAGCCTGACCTCTGACCTAACCCGGCTCCCACCCACAGATTCGATACCGCAAGGACCGAGCTGTGGCCCGACGCGCCCCCTGCTTTCCAACTGTGACCACCCTCCAGGATCTGGCAAGTGGGGCCGCGCTGGCCGCCACAATCCACTGCTATTGTCCCCAGCTCTTGCGACTCGAGGGTGAGTGGGTGGGCCTGGGCCGCACCTGTCCTTGGGAGACACCCAGGCGTCTTCCGGACCTGAGCGCAGCTTCCAGGCCTGGCGGACCCCTCGTTAGCTGTGCGACCTTGCACAAGTGTCTAAACTTCTCTGTGCTTCATAGACTTCACTCCCGCAGCAGATATTTATAGAATGCGAGCTGTGTGCCGGGTCCTGTCTTAGGTGCCAGAGATCCAGTGCGAACGATACAGACATACGCTCCTGACCTCAGGCAGCTCACATCTTAGTTGGGAGAGAAAGACAGTCAGTTCATCCAGAAAAACGTTCTGGGTGGTAGGTGCTCCGAGGGAGGGCGAGGTCGCCAGGAGAGACTTTTTGCGTTGAGTCCGGGGGACGAGTTCTCTCTGCTGTCGGGAGTAGTTGCAGCGGCCCAAGGAACCGCCTGCTGTAGGGCCCGCCTCGCGAAGGGCACCTGGCATGAGGCCCGGCCCGTAGGAGGGCCTCTGTGTGTGTCGGCTGCTGGGCCCCTCGCTTCCCCAGGGTCCCATCGTCCTCCTTATAGAGCTGGGGACCCAGGTGCCCTGTCCCCACAGAGGTGTGCCTCAAGGACCCCATGTCCGTGGCGGACAGCCTGTACAACCTCCAGCTGGTGCAGGATTTCTGTGCCTCCCGCCTTCCTCGTGGCTGCCCGCTGTCCCTCGAGGACCTGCTCTATGTCCCACCGCCCCTCAAGGTAAGGCCGTCTCGAGGCCTCGTGGGCCGAGGCTGGCGTCCAGGGCCGCGGGTCCCCGGGACTGACCCCGCCTTCTGCCCCCAGATCAACCTGGTGGTGCTGCTCGCCGAGATGTTCGTGTGCTTTGAGGTGCTGAAACCTGATTTCGTGCAGGCTAAGGACCTTCCTGATGGTCACGGTGAGGCCTGACCTGGGGCGTGGGGCGGGGTGGGGAGGCCGGGCCCTGCCTGACCCTCGTCTCTGTGCCGCAGCGGCCTCCCCCCGGGCCACGGAGGCCTCTCCCGCCCAGAACAGCAGTGGCTGCAGGTACGGTTTCCCCGTTGCGTGAGTCTCCGTGGCTGTGGCCCTGTGACGGGGCTAGGGGATGCTCTGTTCTCGGCTCCGGGGGAGAGGTGAGCAGGGGCGGGGCCGGGAGGGGGGGGGTCCCTCGGCTGATGTGCATCTCTTGGCAGTTCTCCCGTCTTCAACTTCCGCCACCCGCTCCTGTCACCTGGCGGCCCCCAGTCCCCGCTCCGCGGGTCCACAGGTGAGGATGGGGGTACAGCTTGTCACTGGAGACCTCTAGGCAGACACTACCCAGCTGGCTTTGTGTCTCCCCATCTTTCCGCTGGGTTCCTCTGGCACCCAAATGACCCCGTGATGACACCCATCCCCCACAGTGGCCCCCAGCTATCTGTCCACATAATGCCCATCAGTGACACCCCCTGGCAAGACCCCACCCAGGGTCCCCAGCGCCGTAGTGACCACTTACCACCCTTCCCAGGCTCACTGAAGTCCTCCCCGTCCATGTCCCACATGGAGGCCCTCGGCAAGGCCTGGAATCGTCAGCTCAGGTGAGTGCACATCAGGGGCCCGGCCGGTGGGGCAGGCTGGGCAGGGGTGGGGCCGGGGCTTGTCCCAGGGGCTGACCCCTCCCTCCGGCCGCCCAGCCGTCCCCTTTCCCAGGCAGTGTCGTTCAGCACCCCCTTTGGCCTGGACAGCGACGTGGATGTCGTCATGGGAGACCCCGTCCTACTCCGCTCCGTCAGCTCAGACAGCTTGGGCCCCCCGCGCCCTGTGCCAGCCCGGACCCCCGTCCAGCCACCCCCGGAGCCTGGCGACCTGCCTACCATTGAGGAGGCCCTGCAGATCATCCACAGTGCCGAGCCCCGGCTGCTCCCAGATGGGGCTGCCGACGGCAGCTTCTACCTCCATTCCCCCGAGGGGTCCTCCAAACTGCCACTGGCCTCCTCCTTCCCGCTCGAGGGGGCCTCCAAGCCACTGCCCGATGGGCCCACCAAAGCACCCACCTACGTGCCCCACCCCGAGGGCCCCTTGAAACCGTCTCCCTGCCCGGCGGCAGAGGTGTCGAAACCGTCGGCCCTACCCGAGGGCTCCCCGAAGGCGGCGGCATCGTCCCCAGCGGCTAGCAACTCTGAGGTGAAGATGACCAGCTTTGCTGAACGCAAGAAGCAGCTGGTGAGGGCTGAGGCCGAGGCAGGGTCCCCGGCGGCCACCCCCGCAGCACCAGAGGCCCTGAGCTCAGAGATGAGCGAGCTGGGAGCCCGGCTGGAGGAGAAAAGGCGGGCCATAGAGGCTCAGAAGCGACGGATCGAGGCCATCTTCGCCAAGCACCGCCAGCGACTGGGCAAGAGCGCTTTCCTGCAGGTGCAGCCTCGGGAAGCTGGAGGGGAGGCGGAGGCAGAGGCGGAGCCAGGCCCCGTCCCTGGTGGGGAGCGGCCGGCCGGTGAGGGCCAGGGTGAGCCATCCCCACGGCCCAAGGCAGTGACCTTCTCACCCGAACTGGGCCCAGCGCCCCCCGAGGGGCTGGGGGACTATAACCGGGCGGTCAGCAAGTTAAGTGCCGCACTGAGCTCGCTGCAGCGGGACATGCAGAGGCTCACGGACCAGCAGCAGCGGCTCCTGGCCCCGCCCGAGGCCCCTGGGCCTGCCCCGCCGCCCGCCGCATGGGTCATCCCTGGCCCCACGGTGGGTCCCAAAGCCGCATCTCCCAGCCCTGCTCGGCGCGCCCCGGCTGCCCGGCGCAGCCCCGGGCCCGGCCCCAGCCCGACACCCCGAAGCCCGAAACACGCACGGCCAGCGGAGCTGCGGCTGGCTCCCCTGACGAGAGTGCTCACGCCTCCCCATGACGTAGACAGCCTCCCCCACCTGCGCAAGTTCTCGCCAAGCCAGGTGCCAGTGCAGACACGCTCCTCTATCCTCCTGGCGGAGGGGTCCCCTCCCGAGGAGCCTGCGGGCCGGCCTGGCCTCATCGAGATCCCGCTGGGCAGCCTGGAAGAGCCCGCGGCCGAGGACGAGGGAGACGGGAGCCCGCCTGGTGCCGAGGATTCCTTAGAGGAAGAGGCGTCTTCGGAGGGAGAGCCCCGGGCCGGGCTGGGATTCTTCTACAAGGTGAGAGGGAGTCACCGGAGCAGGTTGGGGAAGCGGCCGGGAGGCTGGGTGGGCACACGGGTGGAGGCGGCCAGCCAGGTGGGAGTGGGCCCGGACAAGGTGGGTGTGGCCAGATGGATAGACAGGTGGGTGACAGATGACAGGGGCGGGTGAACAAGCCCAGCCGGGGTCTTCCGTGGCATTTCCTTCTGTCTCATGTTCTCCTTCACACTCTGCCCACCACGGCCCCGCCGGTCCCCTCCCCAGTCTCCCACGCGTGGTCCCTGTTCTCCATCCTCACGGCACCCCCAGCCTGGGCCGGTGGTTGCGCCTGCACCCGCCTCTGGACTGGCCTCTGCTGTCCACCCCACTCCTCCATCCCTGGCCCTTTTCAACTGAGCAGCCAGAGATTTTTTTTTTTTTTTTTAAATGTAAACTGGACCTTGTCAGTCCCGTTTAAACCCTTCCGTAGGTCCCCTTGCTCTTAGAATAAAAGTCCTTCCGTGGCCTTAGGCTCTGCTCACCTCTGACCCTCCCAGGCCCTTCTCCCCGCCCCAGCCACACTGGCCTTCCTGTTCCAGGCCTGCTAGGCTTGTTCTAACCTCAGGGCTTTTACACTTGCTGTTCCCTCTTGCCTGGAATATTCTCTTTACCTCTCACCTTGTCATTCTCTCTCCCTGGTCACCTCCTCCAGGAAGCCTTGCTTAGTGCCCCCAGGCTGGGATCAATCCCTCCCTGCTCTGTCGACTGGTAGCGGCTGTTTAATATTATTTATTTATTTATTTCTTTTGAGAGAGAGGGAGAAAGAGTGAGGGAGGGGCAGAGAGAGAGAGAGAGGGAGAGAATCCCAAGCAGGCTCCCCACTGTCCGTGCGAAGCCTGCTGCGGGGCTCAAACTCCTGAACGGAGATCATGACCTGAGCCGAAACCAAGAGTCGGATGCTTAAGGCCAGTCGACTGAGCCTCCCAGGCAGGCGCCCCAGACTGGTACCTGCTTCTGATGTATCAGGTGGTCTTCGCTCTGGGTTAAGTGCTCTGTGTGAACAGCACCCAGGTCTGCCCTGGTCCCTGCTTCACTGCAGTGCCACGCGTAGGGCTGTGCGCAAAGCAGGCACCAATTAGATGCCCTCAGACCAAAAGTGAAAGGGTGGGTGAGTGGTTGGCAGGCTGGGTGGACAGACATCCCAGGGGAGGGACAGCCAGCCGGACTCAGTGCCCGCCCCCAGGATGAAGACAAGCCTGAGGACGAGATGGCCCAAAAGCGGGCCAGCCTGCTGGAGCGGCAACAGCGGCGGGCAGAGGAGGCTCGGCGGCGGAAGCAGTGGCAGGAGGCCGAGAAGGAGCAGCGGAGGGAAGAGGCCGCCCGGTGAGGCTGGGGGCTGCCCGGGACCCCGGCCCCCAAGGAGCCCGTGGCCTGTGTGACAGCTTGATAACTCTCGGTCCGTAGGCTCGCCCAGGAGGAGGCGGCCCCGGGCCCCCCGGCCCCCCCAGCCCCTGCAGCGACCCCGGCCCCTGCCGCCAGGGCCCCAGTCGAGGAGGAGGTGGGCCCCAGGAGGGGGGACTTCACTCGGCTTGAGTACGAACGCCGGGCTCAGCTGAAGCTGATGGATGACCTTGACAAAGTGCTACGGCCGCGGGCTGCGGGGACTGGGGGGCCAGGCCGGGGTGGGCGGAGGGGCCCCCGACCGCGCTCTGGTTGCTGTGATGACTCGGCCCTGGCACGAAGCCCTGCCCGTGGCCTGCTGGGTAAGGAGCCTGTAGGGAGGGGTGGGGCGCCAGGGATGGTGCCTACCCAGTGCCCTTTTCCAGGGCTCGTGGAGACACCTGCCGCGAGTATGTGGGGGAGGGGAGGGCTGTACCTGGGGTGAGGGGGGCCTTGCCCACACCCATTAGACGTCCAGAGGGATGTGGGGGCTACGGTGGGGGTAAGACGTGTTGGGCAGAGCTGGCCCAGAGTTCTCTCCAGGGCTTCACGGATGAGGCCCCCTCGGGTACACTGGGGTAACAGCTTTCTAGGGGGGGGTTTCCCCACAGCCTGCTGGGTGCAGCCCCTGCCCCCACGGGTAGGGGGAGGGCTCAGTTGGGGCCTGCAGGGTGAGGGTCTTGGGTAGGGCTGACCCTGTGTGCCCGCCCCAGCCTACCAGGTAAGGTCTTTCCCCCCCCAGGCATCTGGGGGAACCAGGGGCTTTGAGTGGGGATGACTCCGTGCCCCCTTTCCCAGGCTCCCGCCTCAGCAAAGTCTACTCTCAGTCCACCCTGTCACTGTCAACCGTGGCCAACGAGGCCCCCAATAACCTTGGCGTGAAGAGGCCCACGTCTCGGTGAGTTTGGCCAGGGCAGGCAGGTGCCCCGAGTGTGTATCTCCCCCTGAAGGGATTACAGGACACGTTCAAGGACGTGTGTGCAAGGGTGGGGGTTCTGTGCTCTTCTCTGTCCCCTGAGCAGGGCTCAGGCGTTTGAGGCTGGCACGTCCGTCTCCCACTCTGCAGGGTTCTGGGTTCATCCCTTCCCTGGCCCCTCTGTGCCTGGGAAGGCTTCACACACCACTGACTGCAGCCCCATCCCTTCCTGTCCCCCCACAGGGCTCCGTCCCCATCCGGCCTCATGTCCCCAAGCCGCCTGCCTGGTAGCCGGGAACGCGACTGGGAGAATGGTAGCAATGCCTCGTCCCCGGCGTCGGTGCCCGAGTACACAGGTAGGGGGGGCCGGAGACGGCAGGTGCCCGGCCAGGCCCTGCCCGTCCCCCATCATCCCCACTGACCGCCCTCCGCCCCCCACCCCGAAGGTCCGCGGCTGTACAAGGAGCCCAGCGCCAAGTCCAACAAGTTCATCATCCACAACGCCCTGTCGCACTGCTGCCTGGCGGGCAAGGTGAACGAACCGCAGAAGAACCGGATTCTAGAAGTGAGCCCGCGCCTGGGGCTGGGGCTGGGGTGGGGGGCGGCGGGGGGCTGACCCCTGCTGAACCGCTTCTACCCCCCGACCAGGAAATTGAGAAGAGCAAGGCCAATCACTTCCTGATCCTCTTCCGGGACTCGAGCTGCCAGTTCCGGGCCCTCTACACGCTGTCCGGGGAGACAGAGGAGCTGACGAGGCTGGCCGGCTACGGCCCCCGCACAGTCACGCCCGCCATGGTCGAGGGCATCTACAAGTACAACTCGGACCGCAAGCGCTTTACCCAGATCCCTGCCAAGACCATGTCCATGAGCGTAGATGCCTTCACCATCCAGGGCCACCTGTGGCAGAGCAAGAAGCCCACGACTCCCAAGAAGGGCAGCGGCACCCCCAAGTAGCCTCGTCCCGGTGGTTCACAGGGTGGAGGACAGCCTGGAGGACAATCAGTTGGTATTCCTGGGTCTCGTCTGTCCCCAACCTTGTCTGGGTAGGGCTGGAGTCCCTACCCCCTAACTTCTGTCCTGTCCTGCTGTGGGGGCTGAGCTGGGAGGTTCAGGGACTCAGGGCTCAGCTCAGTCCCCTGTCTGTCCTCCCCACCTTCTTGAATAAAATAATTTAGAAAGAGCTCGAGTGCTGACATCTCCGCCTGAGAAGGTTTTCCACCTTTGTCTGCTGTTTCCTGCCACCTCTTAACCAGCCTCTCCCCCCGCCCCGCCCTTCTCTCCTCCATGTGGATGTTGGCGGCCTCTCCTGGCACTTGGTCTGCCGCCAGCTGCTAAGCTTGACCTTCTCTCCTCCAGCCGCCTGCCCCTGTTTCGGCCTCTGGAAAGGATTTCCGTGTTTCTCTCCCATGAGCCGCACGCCTCAGGTGTAGGCCCTACGCCAGGAGCTCAAGGCGGCCTGAGCTCCTGGTCTCCCTGTATTCCAAGCCCAGGTTCGCCAACCTCACCCGCTGCACAGTTCACCTCATGGCCTGTCTCCCTGGCTTCTCTCCGTCCCCATGACCGTCCCCCCCCCCAGTCCAGGCCCCGGGCCTCCCCAGGCCCCAGCCGATCCCCCACAGCCCACATGGCCTGTTCAGAGCACAAATCTGATTATGTCCCTTGATGCTTAAAATCCCTTAATAGTGCAGAGCCCACTAATGGCTTTCCAGAGCTTAGGCCTAAGGACCACGCCCTGGCCCAGGGCCAAGGTCTGGCTCCTGGCCGCCATCCAGGGCGAGAAGTACCTTGCTAAGCTCCCAGACGGGTCTTCTCCTGAGGGGAGGTCAGCGCCCTGGCCCACAGTGAAACAATTTGGAGAGGGAGGCTGCGTATCTCCACCTGCTGATGTGGGAACAGGCTGGCAAGACCTGGGCAGTCGGGGGCAAGGCCCTCAAGGAGGCCTTGGGCAGTAGAGACTGGCCTCTGAGAAGAGAACTGGCTCTGCATGGTGAGGGTGAGGCGTGTGCCCTGGCCAGGAGCCCAGCTGCCCCACCTCCTGGGCCAGCCAATCTGGGGGGCGGGCCCAAGGCCAGGGCACCAGCCAGCTGGCAGGCCCCACGGGCACCTGGGCAGCAGGAAGGGGTGGGCAGGAAAGAGGCTCAGGCCGTGTGTACAAACATAGACTGTATTGGGGGATGAGGCGGGATGGGGGCGCAGGGATGGGGGCGCAGGGCTCGGGTCAGTCCTCCTTCAGGCTCCCGAACACGGCGGCTGGCACACTCTGCTGCTCCAACCGCACCTCTGGGGAAGGAGGGAGGCGGGGAGGACACGGTCATTCCAGGAGGGGAGCCCGCCCGTGCCTCCCCCAAACAGCCCCGCCTGCCGGGCCGGCCCCTGACCATTGGGCTCCAGGTCCATCTCGTCCTCATCCTCGTCCTCCCCCAGCTCGATCTCCTCGGGGTTGGCTTGCTGGGCCAGCTCGGCCAGCTCCTCTCGCGATGCGTCGCTCCTGGGGGCAGCCGGCAGGGATGAGAGAGGGGCCGCACGGCTCGGGCTCCCCGGTGCCCCGCTCCCGGTCTGTCCCCCACCCCCGCACCTCACAAACAGGATCTTGCTCTGGGCCCGCGGGGGCTGGTCCCGCTCGGCCTCGGCCGCCAGCTGCTCGGCCCGCTGCTCCAACAGCTTCATGTCATCCATGCCGCTCTGCCCGGGGGCGAGGTCAGACACTGGTGGGGAGCATAGGGGTCAGACACCAGAAGTGGGTCCTGCCCTCGCCATGCCGCCCCTCCCCTCCCCATAGCCACACCGCCCCCGCCACGGCCCATGGACCCTCTGCTCCTTACTGGGCACCCCCCGACCTGTCCGAGGACCAGCCCTCAAGGAGTTCCCGGTCTCGGGGGGTGGGGGAGGCAGAGGTGGACCCTCAATGCTCTCAGACCAGGAGGTCAAGGGTGGGCAGACAGCAGGGTGAGGGGTAGTGCACGGCTGCTCACCAGTGCCCGTGGCGCTGCCGGACACCTTGAGCATCTGCGAGGCCATGAAGTTGACCTGCGTGTTGTACG
This sequence comes from Cryptoprocta ferox, assembly GCA_028646485.1. NCBI lineage: Eukaryota > Metazoa > Chordata > Mammalia > Carnivora > Eupleridae > Cryptoprocta > Cryptoprocta ferox. The sequence goes on along the minus strand of CM053574.1, from coordinate 5,626,605 downwards.
TGGCCTGCACGCTGCGGCGGATCCGCAGCATCTCCCGGATGGTGTCCTCGTTGCCGTGCCGGACCTCGAAGTCCTTCCACGTTTGCCAGAAAGCCCCGGTGGTCTGGGGAGGGCAGGGCGCACGTGCATGAGCAGCCGGCCGCCTCCCGACGCCCCCGTCCAGGCTCTCCCCCTGCCCGGGCTCCCCCTACCCGGGGGTCGCAGATCTGGGAGCAGAAGCTGTAAATGGCCCGCGCCCGGTCGATCTCGCCGAGCTTGCACTCCATGTCCGCGAACCGCAGGCACATCTCCCGGGCGTGTTCGTCCGACAGCACCTGGGGCGGGGGGAGGCGTGAGTGGGTTCCTCGCACCCCGGGGCTCCAGAACGCTCCCTCCGAGGTCCCATGCGCGGGCACACTCAGACCCTCTAGCCGCCCCCTCCGCCGCGCGGACACCTCGATGGCCTTCTGGTAGATGCCGCGGGTGTGGGTGACCCCGTAGATCTCAGCCGCGCGCTTGATGTAGATGTTGAACATGTCGTACTGCTGGGCAGGCTCCACGGCCCGGGTGGCGCGCTCGTACACCGCCATGGCGTGCCGCGCCAGGCCCCACTCCTCCTCCAGCTGGGCGTACAGCAGGTACAGCGCTGCGGCACGACGGGACGGGGTCAGGGGCTGGTGCCCGGCCCCGGACCACCCCTCCCCTGCCCGGCCTGCCCGCCTCACTCTTGGCGTATTTGGGAGGGCAGCCGTCCAGCGCCTGCTCAAAGAGGTCCCGCGCCCGCTCCAGCTTGCGGCCCCCGTAGCGGGCGATGAACTTGGTCAGGTAGGTGCTCCAGATGTCAGACACGTTGGGCCACTTGAACAGCGAGATGCCACGCTCGTACGCCTGCCCCGAGAGAGGGAGTCGTGTGTGGGAACCCAGGGCAAGAACACATGGCGCCCAGCCTGCCGGGGGGGGGTCCCACGTCTCCCTCGGGCTGGGCACGGCAGCCCCTTCCCCGTCCACCCCGCCCCACGATCACGGTGCAGTCAAGGGGGGGTCCGTACACCCCCCTCAACAGACTTCAAGGACCCCAGTGACGCAGCAGGACTGGGACCCAGCAAGTCACTCACAGGTAACCTATGGGCAGGAGTGTTTGGGGGTCCTCAGCTCTGTGGACACTGGAGCCCAGGGCCCTGGGAAGAGGTTCACGTGCCCAGGCCAGGGTCTGTGTCACTCGGGCAGGGCCTCCCAACACGTACACGTGCAGGACCTCGCACACCTACGACTTGTGACGCGAGCAGAGCAGGACTGCCTGCACACGCCATAGCACAGAAACAAGATTCGGTGCCTGTTAAGAGGTGAACTGTGGCCCCCAAATTCCTGTTGAAGCCATAACCCCAGGATCTCAGGATGTAACTGTACTTAGACATCAGGCCTTTAAAAAGGAAACAAAGGGAAATCATGACAATGGGCCCTAATCCGAGATGACCGGAGTCCCTGTGAGGTGAAGACACAGACACACTGGTGGGAAGACGTGGGAAGACGGCCGCCCGTAAGCCGAGGAGAGAGGCCTCGGAGAGACCAGCCCCGCCAACACTGCAGTCTGGGACTTCCAGCCCCCGGAACAAGGATGGTACATCTCTGTTGTCTGAGTTCCCTGCTCTGTGACACCTTGTTGAGGCCACCGAGCGCACGGACATCGTGGCCAGGGCACCGGGACCTGCAGACCAGCTCCTCACCTTAAAGCTCTCCTCGAAGTACTTGTGCTCCTCCAGGAACATGGCATAGTTGATGACGATCTGGGGAGTGGCGATACGCAGATCCAGGATGCGGTCGTACACAGCCTTGGTGGACTGTGGGGCAGCGGCGGGTCAGGGCACATCCCAGGGCAGAGACTACGGCCCTGCCCCCCACCCCCCCACAGGCCCTCAGCCCCACCCCCGGCTCACCTGGAAGGTGCCCAGGCTCTCCTCCAGGTCAGCGAGCATCGACCACACCTTCAGGGACTTGTACACGCGGTTCTGCACAGGCTCTGAGCCGTCGAAGTACTCGGCTCGGCGGGCGGGCAGCGCGGTGGCCTTCTATAGGGAGCCGGCAGCAGGGGCAGGGGTCAGGGCCAGCCGGGCCAGGCGCACGGCACCCCACACCCCTGCCCCAAACCTGGGCCCGTGCTTACCCGCAGCAGCCGCAAAGCCTGGTCGTAGTTCTCGTGCCGGAGCTCCAGCTCGCCACACTCACACCACACACTGGCCAGGTCGTCCACCTGCTTGAAGCTCACCTTGGTGGCCTTCTCCAGGATGACGCGGGCCTGCCGGGGGGGCAGAGGGCAGGTTGAGACCCTGTCAGCCCCCACCCCGCCCCCGCGAGAGTGCACGTGTCTGTGCCTCCTGGGTCTTCTGGCCAAGGACACAACTGTACTCGTACTCACAGACACACGCGTGCGCACGCAAATGCACACACGGCGGGGCACTCACATCGTCCAGCTGCCCGTTGTCCTCGTAAAACTTGGCGAATGCGACCCACAGGGTGTGAGGCTTGCCTGTAGCCTTGAAAGGGTCCACCGTCTGCACGGCCTCCGTGTACGTGTTGATGATCTGGGTGGGAACCACGGGGTCAGGCTGGGCCGCTGGGCCCTGGAAGGCAGGGGCGGGGCAGGGCGAGGCCATCACCCACCTCCCGGGGGCGGCCCTGGTGCAGGGCCACGCGCTTGTGCCACTCATGCACGTGGTGTGGGTTCTGGCGTAGCAGGACGCTGTTGAGGAGCAGGGGCCGCCGGCCAATGAGCTGCTCGAAGCGGGCCAGGCGCAGCTCCAGGTCCACGTCGTCTGTGCTCATGACGGGGGGAGGGGGGAGGGAAGGGGAAACAGGACCTCAGCACAGCGGCCCCACCCTCACCTCTCTACCACCAGGGCCGGCTGGCCTGGGCCCGGCCGACTCACCCCACTGGGCACCCAGCCAGAGATGCAGCCCTAGTCCCGGCTACTCACACAAGTTCTGCCCACACTGGCCACGCGGCCAGCCTCCCTCCCCACTGGCCCCCGACTGACATGGGGACACCCCTCTCCTGTCGCCATTACTCCGGGCTCTCAGAGCCCTGCTCACCAGCCCGGCCCCCTCTTCTCACCAGCCTAGGACTGCCCGGAGTGGGGGTGGGGGTGGGGGTGGGGGGAACCCTCACCTTCCTCCTCCCGCCCCAGTTCTGAGGCTGTCTCCATCTTGGCTGCGATCATGCTCTCCTCAAACTGGGCGTAGCTGTCAAACACCTGGGTGAAGTCCCGCACGGTCATCACCGTCCGGATGGCCTCCTCATACACATCACGAGCCTGGGGCACAGGAAGGGTAAAAGGGAAGTGCTGGCTGGGGGGTGAGGGGCACGAGTATCTGCCCACAGGGAACCTGGCAGCACTGCCCGGGGCACCGACACTCAGCAGAGCCACAGCCATCTGCCCCCTGCCCAGCCGGAGTGACCGGAGGCCCCACTCCTCCCCAGTAAATGGTGACGGTGACAGTGACGGTCCCCGTAAGAAGTGACTGTGAGGCTCCAGGGAAATGTGTGTGAAGTTAACACCCAGTGAAGACTCGAGAGGTGACCAACCCCGACGCCCCCACAGGTCCACGCTGCAGGGACCCCAGCCTTGGCCACAGAGGGCTCCCCCACTGCAGGGGAGCACCCCTGCCTGTCCCACCCACTTCGGAAGCTCATATTCTCCTAGTCACTCCCGCCCCTGCGCTTGGGCCCCATCTCTCCACCCCTGTTCCCTGCTGATCATGTCCCACTTCCCCTCCTCCCCCCACCGACTCCACCAGCCCCAGCCTGTGGTAGCCGGAAGGGTTTCTGTGAAGTGCGGAGCCAGTTCCACCTGTGTCCTGCTCATGCCCGGTCGGGGACTCCCCTCAGCAGGGCACAGCCAACCCCTCAGCTGTCAGTGGTTCCCTCTCTGCTCTAGCTCCACCCCCTCCGCTCCCACTTCCCTGAGGCCCCCATCAACCCCAGCCAGCCCCTCTGGGGACCGCCAGCCCCATGCACTCCCTGACCCCTGGGCTTGTCAACCACTGCCTGACGACAGGCAAGCTAATGTGGACACTGACGGTAACACTGACCCCTCAGGAGGAACCTCTGTGTCAGGCACATGCATGGCCCCCCCATTCCTCTCCCCTCGTGGGCTCCTGTGCCCGCGCACCTTCTCGAAGTGGCCACTACGGATGTAGTAGTCGGCCAGCGAGCACCAGAGCTTGCCAAGCTGGTCGGTGAAGCGGGTGAGGCCCCCGCGGATGATGGCATCCACGTTGAGTGACTGCACCTTGTCTGGGTTCTGGGAGATGAGGTCACAGAGCTCGTGCCACAGCTGCAGGGCCAGGAGGAGGAGTGTCAGCCTCATTCCCCAGCGGGGCAAGCCTCCCTGCCCAAGCCCATCCCCCCCGAGGGCCCACCTGGTAGTTGGACTTGCCGGCCTTGGACACAAAACGCTCATCATTCACCACGGTGGCCAGGCGCTGCGCGGCTTCGTCCAGCCGATCGCTGGACTTGAGGTACTCGATGTACTCCTCTGCACTCTCGGGGCTCAGCTGTGCAGCGGCCGACCCCATCAGCAGTCAGTGGGGCCGCAGAGCCACCCCACTGTGCCCCCTCCCTCCCCACCAGGCCAGTCAGCCCCCACCACCCTGATCAGGCACCGGCCCTGCCAACCCAGCCTCACCCTGGGTCCACCTGTCCCCCCCGGGCTCCACCAGTCCGACTTCAGCCCCACAGGTGCAGCCTTGACTAGCGGTCCAGCCGAGGCCCCACTGATGCAGTCTGGGCCCCCCGGGGCAGCCCCAGCCCTCACGGGTCTGGCTTAGACAACAACGGCACAGCCGGCACAATCCAGGCCTTGCTTTCACCCCAAGCCCCGCAGCCAAACAGCGCCGTGTTGAGTTTCACAATGTGCGACAGCTGTCAGAAGGGCGAGGAGACGGCACGCCACCCCCACCGTTTCCACCTGGAAACGTTCCCAAGCCGTTCGGCTCCCGTTCCCTGGCTTCCCGTGGCTGCGGTTTAACTGGTCTGTGTGGTCAGCTCACGGCATCCATCTACCCAGGTAGATCGAAAGCTCCGTGCAGGCAGAGACTGCCTCTGTCACGCTGTCCCAGCACCTGTCTCAATACTAGACACACAGCAGGGACTAGCATATTATGTGGAGAAAAATCAAATCGCAGACAAAAGCCCATCTCAAGGAGTCTTTTCTCCACTTCTGTCAGGTGACACCCCACAAGGGGCTAGCATCCCAGTAGGCCAGTTTTGGGGCGCCCCTCACCCCAGGCTCACCTTGAGGAAGCGCCGGTAGCCCCGCACAGCGGTCTCAGGGAGCGGGTGTGAGCGCAGGAAGCGCAGGTACAGGGGCCAGATGCGGGAGTGCTGCGTGATGGGCAGGGCCCGGAGGGCACGGTCGAATGTGCGGCGGGTGTGTGTGACTCGGCCCTGGTCCATCAGAAACTGGCAATAGTCTAGCCATAGACGTGGCATCTGGAGGTGGCAGGCAGGGTCTGAGCTGCCGGTGCCACGGCTCAGCCACAAAGGCAGCAGATGTCCTATGGCCGAGAACGCGGCAGGACCGAGGACCCCCTCCTCTAGGACCAAGTCTAGCTTAACTTCGGGTACACGGAGGCCACAGGACCCCACTCCCCCCTCCCCCTCAGCCCTGGCCCGGCCTCTGCCCTCCACCCCCACCTTGTGCATGAACACGAAGGCTCTCTCGTGGCAGTTGTTGACGTCTTCGTAGGCCGGGTCAGTCACGCAGCGATGCTTCACCTGTGCGCGGCGCGCCTTCAGGTACCGGTACCAGAGTTTGTAGCTAGGGACGCGGAGGGGCAGATGACAACAGGTCAGCCTCACACGCCCGGAGCCCTTTGCCCTGCGCCACGAAGCAACTGCAGGGCCAAGGGGCCCGGGCTGTCGGGGGACGCACATTTAGTCCCGGAACGACAGGGATCAGCTGGGACCTACTGGCCAGTCCCGTTTCGGCAGGATTAGGTGGGGTGGGGCTGGGCAGGGCAGCGGACCGTGCCCACCTGCAGGGCAGCAGCTTCAGGGCCCGCTCATACAGCTGATTGAGCCTCGGCTTCGGGGCACCTTGTTTGAACTCAATGTAGCGGAGCCAGCATTTGACGGAGAACTGGTTCCGCATGATTTCCTCCTCGTAGGGGAGGTCCTCTTCCTCCTGCGGGAGCCGGGGAACGGGCAGGAGAGAGACCTGCGCTCAGAGCCAGGGCACCAGACACCCAGATGCCGGGACGCAGGCTTGGATTTTACTCCTTGAAATCCTAATGCCTGTGGTCCGACCCGGGTCATCAGACTCCTCAACCACAGCGTTCTAGACCAGACTTGAGACTGTCACCCAGACACCACTCTTTTGGCCCTCCAAGTCAAGCCACCTACTCTCTGACCCAGGTCACCAGATTTCTTAGACTCCCCGTCCAGTGCCAGCCCTCACTGGGACCTGGACACCAAGCTTTAACTCCGCACAACTCGCCTCTTCCTAAACTCCAGGCCTTCGGCATCTCAGGCTCCCACTGTCCAGGGTGTTGCTCAGCTGTCCCAGAACTCAGAAAGTGAACACGGAAATGAAACCAGGAAGCCCTGAAGGGGGCACTCTCATGCCCCACCATCTCTGCGTCAACTGTAGACCCACCACAGGAAGAAGGGCGCCTTGCGTTCCCACAGGAAGCAGCTTACTTTACTACCCCAGCAAGCTTTTCTCCTTGCCTGGCAACAGCCCAGTGAGAAACTGCCACAACTCAGCCAGTGAGAAGCCATCACCACCCTGAGCTATCACTTTCATCTCATAGATTTTCCTTCAAAGCGGCCCCTTCCAGTTTATTCCTTTTTCTCTATAAAGTGACATTCCTTGGGCACCTGGGTGGCTCAGTCAGTTAAGCGTCCAACCTTGGCTCAGGTCATGATCTCACGATTTATGAGTTAAGGCTCCCGCATCGGGCTCCGTACACACAGGGCGGAGCCTGTTTGGGATTCCCTCTTTCCCTCTCTCTGCCCCTTCTGCATGCGAGTGCACTCTCTCAAAATAAACAAACAAGCTTTAATGTAAAATAAAGACGCTCCTCTCTTTTGTTCTCCAGACGTGCCTTTGGTTTGGCCATACCTTGCATATCCCAAGTTAAAATTCCTCTGCCATTCCTAAATAATCCCATTTTGCTGATAAAATCACTGGCAGTTTTATTCAGGGGGTCGACAGAAGCTAGGCCTTCACATCAGAAGAAGAGGATGGGCCAGCCCCAAGCCTCCCCAGTAAGAAACACCAAACACCTGTGAAGACGCTAGGCCTCTACAGGCACACCTCACAGACATTGTTGGTTCTGCCCCAGGCCACTGCAATACGGAGAATATCACAATAGAGCAAGTGAAATGAATTTGTTGGTGTCCTAGCACACACAAAGTCATGTTTACGCTACAGCCTATTAAATGTGCATTGGCATTATGTCTAAAAAGCGTATACAACTTGGTTAAGAGATACCTCATTGCAAAAAAAAAAAAAAAAATGCTAACCACCACCGAGCTTTCAATGAGTTGTAATTTTTTTTGCTGGTGGAGGGTCCTGCCTCAACGGTGATGGCTGCTAACTGATCAGGGTGGTGGCTGCCAAAGGCTGGAGTGGCTGCAGCAATTTCTTAAAACAAAACAAAATGAAGCCACATCAACGGAACCTTGCCGCCATGAACAACTTCTCTGTAGTGTGTGACTACGGAGGCCTTCTTTCCAAACTGGAATCAATCGTCTCCAACCCTGCTGCCGCTTGGTCATCTAAGTTTATGGCATTATTTTAGAAGCTCTGTCGTCATTTCAACAACCTTCACAGCATCACTACCAGTAGATTCCATTGTAAGAAACCCCTTTTTTTGCTCATCCATAATGAAGCAACTCCTCATCCAAACTGTGTAAGGAGACTGAAGCAGTTCGGCCCTATTTTCAGGCTCCACTTCTAATTCGGGTTCTCTTGCCGTTTCCACATCTGTCGTTACTTCCTCCACTGAAGTCTTGAACCCCTCAGAGTCATACAGGAGGGCTGGAACCAACTTCTTCAAAAACCTCGTTAATGTTGATATCCTTACCTCTTCTCACGAATCAGAAGGTTAACGGCATCTAGAAAGGTGAATCTTTCCCAGCGGGTTTTAATTTTTTTTGATGTTTTATTTTTATTTTTGAAAGAGAGAGAGAGAGAGAGACAGTGTGAGCAGGGGAGGGTCAGAGAGAGTGGGAGACACAGAATCCGAAGACAGGCCCCAGGCTCTGAGCTCTCAGCACAGAGCCTGACACGGGGCTTGAACCCACGAGCTGTGAGATCATGACCTGAGCCGAAGTCGGACGCTTAACCGACTGAGCCACCCAGGCGCCCCTTCCAGAGGGTTTTCAATTTGCTTTTCCCAGATCAGAGTAAGCACTATTTAGAGCAACTATAACCTTATAAAACATATTTCTTAAATAATAAAGACTTGAAATTGTAAGGGTGCCTGGGTGACTCGGTTAAGCATGCGACTTTGGCTCAGCTTGTGATTTCGTGGTTCATGAGTTCAAGCCCCGCATCAGGCTCTGTGCTGACAGCTCAGAGCCTGGAGCCTGCTTCGGATTCTGTGTCTCCCTCTCTCTCTGCCCCTCCCCTGCCCGCGCTCTGTCTCAGTAAACATTAAACAAATTTTTTTAAAACTGAAATTACCCTTTGATCCGCGGACTGCAGAAAGGATGTTATGTTAGCAGGCATGAAAACAACCTTAATCTTGTCGTACATCTCCATCAGAGCTCTGGGGGACCAGGTGCATCGTCATGGAGCAGTAACATATTGAAAGAAATCTTTTCATATGAGCAGTAAGCCTCAACACTGGATTTAAGATATTTAGTAAACAGTGCTCTAAACAGACATGCTAGCATCCAAGCATTGTTGCTCCACTTACACCGCACAAAGTGGATTTAGCTTAATTCTTAAGGGCCCCAGGATTTTCAGAACGGTAAGCAAGCACCGGCTTCCATTTCAAGTTACCAGCTTCGTTAGCCCCTAACAATGAAGTCAGCCTGTGCTTTGAAGCGGAGGCCAGCCAGTGACTTCTCCTCTCTAGCAATGCAAGTCCTAGATGGCCTCTTCTCCCAATAGAAGGCTTTCCTGTTTATATTAAGTTCAGTGTACTCACTTATCTTTTTAATTTTTTGATTTTTTTTTTTTTTTTTGAGAGAGAGAGACTGTAAGCGGGAGAGGGGCAGAGAGGGAGACATAGAATCCAAAGCAGGCTGCAGGCCCTGAGCTGTCAGCACAGAGCCCGATGCGAGGCTAGAACTCACGAACCGTGAGATATGACCTGAGCCGAAGTCGGATGCTCAACCGACTGAGCCACCTAGGCGCCCCCACTTCGTTAATTATCTTAACGAGGTCTTCTGATCGACTTGCCACAGCTTCTACCCCAGCACTCGCTGCCTCATTTGCACTTCTGTTACAGAGATGGCTTCTTTCCTTAAACCTTAAGGGCCAACCTCTGTCAGCTTCCAACTTCGGCAGCTTCCTGACTTGTCTCAGCCTTTGCAGAACCAAAGGGTTAGGCCTTGCTCTGAATTAGACTTTGGCTTAAGGGGGTGTCGTGGCTGGTTTGATCTCCTATCCAGACCACTAAAACTTTCTTGGTAACAGCAAACGGCTGTTTCACATTTTTTTTTTTTTAATGATTTGTGTGTTCATTAGAGTAGCGCTTCTAATTTTCTTCAAGAACTTTTCCTTTGCGTTCACAACGTGGCTGTTCGGTGCCAGAGGCCTAGCTTTCGGCCCCTCCCAGCTTGCAGCATGCCTTCTTCATTAACCTTCATCACTTCTAGCTTTTGATTTCAGGTGAGACGGGTGACTCTTCCATTCACGTAAACGTTTAGAAGCCACGGTAAGGTTATGAATTTCAAAGTGGTTATGTCTCAAGGGAGCAGGGAGGCCCAAGGACAGGGCCGGGCAAGAGCCTACACACACGACAATTATCACCTTCCCGGTTTCATACGGGTGTGGCTCCTGGTGCCCCAAAACAAAAGTCATGAGAAAGTGTGAAATATCGTGAGATTACCAAAACGTGACACACAGACATGAAGTGAGCAAATGCTGTCGGGAAATGGTGCCAACACACTTACTTGATGCAGTGTTGCCACAAACCTTTAATTTGTGTGGAAGGAAGGAAGGAAAAAAATGAGAAAAGAAAAAAAATCCCCACAAAGAAAAGAATAAAGGAAAGGAAAAAAAAAGGGAGAAGAGAAGAAAAACTCCCCACAGTACCTACAAACTGCGAGGAAAGGTCGTACGCCTGCTCTCCAGATACCAAGTCTTGGGATTCTTCAGAATCCCACTGGCCACTGCCTGACCAGCTCCACAGTTGACTCCACGGTTCGCCTAAGCCAGACCACAAACCTCCGTTCCAGAAACTGTAACGCTCAGGACCCGACCTAGGCCGTTACTCAGAACACCAAAACTTTACCACAGAAACCAGAGCCCTGGCCTGGTGGCTCTGCCTTTACTTCCGACTCCGGAATTCTCCAAGATTCCGCTATGCGACTCCCCTCCCCCCTCCCCGCGCGCCCCTATTTCCACCCAAGGCCCTGAACCTCGACTGCAACTCTTAACTCAGACCCCTCGGACTCCACTACCAGACTTTTGCTCCTGGCCAGCCTGGTCCGTATGTCCTGCCCTCGGGCCTCCCAGACACCCCAGGCGGCCAGGCCCCGAACCCCTGAAGTATCCAAGCCCGGGTGCTCCCACGCCGGCCACCCGCGGACTCACGAAAACAAGGTCCGGCCGCTCCGGCCGGGAGAGACGCGCCATCACCACCATTTTCCTGGCTCTCCAGGGACGGGCAGACGTCGCGTTATAATGACGTCTCCCGCTGAAGGCCCGCCCCCCAGGGCCAGACCTATTTCCTATTGGTTGAACCCTCCCCGACCGCGCGGACGGCGTTTGTTGACTTTCGCGTAGACGGCGCCTGGGACCGGAAGCAGAGAAGAGGCTCCCGAAGATGACGTCATCCCGAAGCTCCTCGACCAATCAGCTTCAGCAGTGGAGCCCGCGAACGCCCAACGAGCTGCCGTCTTGCTGGAGGGTTGACTTCGGGCGGAAGCGGCTTTGTAGCTTAGGAGAAGCGAGATGGGGGTGAAGCTGGAGGTGTTTCGGGTCAGTGAGCTTTGGGGCCGGTGGGCGGCTGGCTTCTTCCCGGATCTGTGGGGGGGCTCTGAAAAGAGGGGATTCCAAGAGAGCGGGAAATCTGGGGAGACAGCTTCTGAGTTTTGAGAGGGGTCTCTAGGGTTGGAAGCCTAGAGGAGGGGGCGCCGGGTTAGGGGGCTCTGGGAGGGCTGGTGGGAGAGGAGTGATCTGGGGAAGGGGTTCCAAGAAGGAAGGCTCCAGACACCAGGGATGCTTATGGGGCTCCGAGTGGCATGTGTGTGTCCGATAGGGAGACGCCTGTGTTTGGCGGAATAGACTAAATACTGAGGCCTCCTGGGTTTGGCGGTGCGGTGTTTCAGGGATCCGACGAACGGCTGGGTAATGAGGCCTCAGGTAGATGCCTTCGATTGTAGTACGAGCCTTTGTACTGTGAGTCGGGTGCGTGTGCGTGCGTGTGTCTTTCTCTGAGGGGGAGGGGCCTGGGCTCTAAAGTGTGCGGCTTCTGTACCCTTGATGGGCGTTCTGGGGCCCTTGGGGCCCCTGAGGAGGCCCTCCAGGCTCTGAGCAGCCCCTGCACACTGCGGGAGGGGTTCAATCCTGGCTCTACTCGTTTCCCCCCTGCCCTTCTAGATGACACTCTACCTCACCTTCCCCGTGGCCATGTTCTGGATTGCCAATCAGGCCGAGTGGTTTGAGGACTATGTCATACAGCGCAAGGTGGGCATAGGGAGAGTCTCCATGGGTTCATTCCGGGGGGTGGGGGAGAGCGTGGGCACCTCCCTGGTGGGGAGCAATGTCCGATTTCCACGAGCCGCCCCGCCCTTGGTGGGGCCCAGGAAGCCCCTGGCACATGCTACCTTGTCCCCACAGAGGGAGCTGTGGCCACCGGAGAAGGAGGACCAGGTAAGGAGCATACTCTTCTGCCCCCCAATGGGATGCAGGTGCCCTGGTCCCCTTGACCATAATGGGTTTGAGTGACAGTGCTGCCCTGAGTCATGAGGAAGGAGAATTGAGAGCAGGCGGGCATAGGGTGTCCTAACCGCCCTCTTCGAGAAGGATGAAGCTGATCCCACCTGGACCCTGGTTGTAGTTGGCCCAGGGCTCCCGGTGTAGATGGTGAACTCTGAAGCGGTGGCCTGGGGGGAGCAGGGGCAGGCCCCTGAGGGGTGTGCCCTCCTCCCCCTTCCTTCCCGTTCCACCCCCAGCGCCGAGAGCTGGAAGAATTCAAGGAGAGGATACGGAAGCAGCGGGAGGAGAGGCTCCTTCGTGCCGCCCAGCAGAGCTCCTGAGTCCCAGCCCCTCCCCGCGAAATAACACGCACGCGGCTCCTTGTTTCTCGTGGAAGTGTTTTATTGTCTGCGTTCAGGGGCCAAGCAGGGCCGAGGGCGGTTCAGGGCCTCAGGGGGCTTGGGTCTGGGGCTGGGGGCTGCTGTTCCGACGGAAGCCGAGAGCAGTCGGATCTTGCGGGGTGAGGAGGGGCTGGGGGCTGAGCGTCCCCGCTCGTTTCTGCACTCCGTCCTGTGGATGAAGAGGGGTGAGCGAGAGGGAGGGAGCAGAGGCAGTGCCAGCCCCAGGTGACACAAACACTGGGGGAGGGGGCATGTGTCTCAACTCCTGCCGTTTGGCCCTACCGCCCCCCAGGTGTGTTTTTTTATTTATTTATTTTTTTGTTTTTTATTTACTGTTGAGAGAGAGAGAGAGAGAGAGAGAGACAGTGCAAGCAGGGGAGGGTCAGAGAGAGAGGGAGACAGAATCCGAAGCAGGCTCCAGGCTTAGAGCTGTCAGCACAGAGCCAGACGCGGGGCCAAACCCACGAACCATGAGATCATGACCTGAGCTGAAGTCGGACGTTTAACCGAATGAGACACCCAGGCGCCCCCCCCCGTTTTTTTTTAACTTTTCTCTATATATATTTTCAAGTGTATTTATTTTAAGAGGAAGTGCACGTTGGGGAGGGGCAGAGAGAGGGGTCAGGGAGAGAGAGAATCCCAAGCAGGTTCCACACCGTCAGCACAGAGGCTGATTCGGGGCTTGAACCCATGAACCTCAAGATAATATGACCTGAGCGGAAATCAAGAGTCAGACGCCTAACCAACTGAGCCACCCAGGCACCCCCCGCCTTTATTTTAACTTTTAAAGTGTGCATGGGGTGCCTGGGTGGCTCAGTCGGTTAAGCAGCCGACTTTGGCTCAGGTCATGATCTCGGGGTCCATGAGTTCGAGCCCTGGATCAGGCTCTGTGCTGACAGCTCAGAGCCTGCTTCAAATTCTGTATCTCCCTCTCTCTCTGCACCTCCCCCACTCATGCTCTGTCTCTCTTTGTCTCTCAAAAATAAATAAATATTTAAAAAAATATTTTTAAAAAAGTGTGCATGCGAGCGAGGGAGGGGCAGAGGGAGAGGGAGAATCTTAAGGAAGCTCCCGTGCCCAGCACGGAGCCCGACATGGGGCTCCATCGCATCACCGTGAGATCATGACCAGAGCTGAAATCAAGGGTCAGGTGCTTAGGGAGCATGTGGGTGCCTCAGTTGGCTAAGCATCCGACTTCCACTCAGGTCATGATCTCGCAGTTTATGAGTTCAAGTCCCACGTCGGGCTCTGTGCTGACAGCTCAGAGCTTGGAGCCTGCTTCGATTCTGTCTCCCCCTCTCTCCCTGCCCTTCCCCCGCTCATGCTCTGTCTCTCTCAAAAATAAACAAACAAACAAAAAAAAAGTCAGGAGCTTAAAGGACTGAACCACCCAGGTGCCCCCATCCCCAGCTTCTATGCACCTTAGTTACTCAACACTTAGGGTGGTATTTGGGGTCTTGATTAGAACCCGGGCTACCGTGATTTTGTGTGTCACAGACACACATGAGCATATGGATGCGTGTGTCTTCGGTATAAGCACACGTGCCCACTTCCTTGGAGGGAACTTCCCCGGGGAGGAGGGCTGTTCGTTCTCCTCTCAGAAACCCTGAGACATGAAGGCAGGAGCCACGAGTTCCGGCCATGGCTCTGACATTGGCATGCCCCCTGCCTGACCTTGGGCCCCTCTCCGCCGCCTCCGAGAGAGCCTTTGTCCTCCCACCTCAAGTTGGGTATCGGATTGGCCAGGGTCCTGTGACTGGCAGGGACACGGGGGCACTCTTACCAGGCACTCATCCCTAGGGGGCAAATCATGGGTAGGTGAGGGTGAGGCCCCATTCCCTCCTGGCTGGGGTGGGTGGGAGGCTGGGTCTCAGCTCAGCCCCAGCAGAAGGTCACCTACCTTGGGGCCTATGGGCTGGAAGCCAGGCAGGGCGCTGATCGTCACCCGCTGGTCATCCATACGGCGGCCCTGGGTACTGGCCAGCATGTCCATGAGGCTGTCCATCTCGGGTGCAGGGCCAGTCTCTGTGTTGAGCAGAGGCATGTGGGCATGAAGGTGCACACAGACTCCAGGGGACGCAGCCCAGCTGAAGCCCCCACCCCACTTCTTTGCCCCCACTCCCGTTGTCTAGGAAGCGCGCCCGTCTCCCCCTCCCATTCCTTGCCCTGGGTTCCCAGGTTCTCACTGTCTCAGATTCTTGCCCATGGGCTCCCGGATGGCCCCTTCCCCGTACCCCCACGCCCTGCGCTGTTGGTGCCTCCCAGACACCACACCGCTCGCGTGCACCCCCCCCCCCACCCGCCCGCTCTCACGGCTCTCGGAGGTCGGGCCCGGCTCTGCCTGCAGGGAGCACCGCTGCTCCTCCATCCGGTCGCCCTGCACGTGGGTCAGCAGGTTGAAGAAGCCCTCCTGGTCTGGAGAGCCAGCCTGGGGGACAGACACACTCAGTCCAGCCGGCCTCTCGGCTGGGAACCCCTCCCCTCCGCTCCCTGGCTCTCACCATGGCCCCGCCGATGTGCTGCTCTGCGGAGCTGCTCAGAATGAGACCTGAGCCTCCTTCCCGATCCCGGCCCCCGCCCCAGGGGCCCGGCCAGCGGGGCCACTTCACGTGGTGCCGCCTCAAGGGAGAGGCTGCGGGTGCCGGCATCCTGACGTCCTAAATTGGGGCCTGGTGGCAGGGTGGCCTGGGGGCTGGGACATGGGCCAGGGAAACATACGGGGGGCTGCCCCCAAATCTGCATTCCCCCACCTCACAGGGGTCAGCACTGAGAGCCCTGACCCCTGCCCTGGCGCTGGGTTAGGCGCTGGGACCCTCGTGCCCACCGGCACTTCCTCGGGCCACGGCAACTGGGTCAGGGGTCCCAGGAGACCTGCCTGCTAATTAGGTGCCCTACAAACCAATTCGTCTTGTCATTCACAGGCCCTTGAGTTGGGGGGGGGTGTGGGGGTGTGCTTACCTTGACGCCGGGGCCCGAGCTCCCGTCCACCTTCTCTTCCTGGTCCATCATCGTCCCCGCTCCCCTCTCCTGGGTCTACCTCTCTGCTGGCCTCTAACCCGGCCGTGTGCCAGAGAAGGCTTTTTAAAAGACTGTGACGTGGGGGGACCGGTTACCCAGCCCCAAATCCCCAGCTCATGCCCCATCTGCTCCCACCCGAGCTTAAGCCCCATAAAGAGAATCCAGATCGTTGTTTTTGCAAGAGGACGTCCATGCTGCTGGCGGGGGGGGGGTAGGTGGCAGGGGCACCCGGCTTTGGACCTTGCCCAGCAGGACTCACTGGGCTGCAGGGACTCTCAGGTGGGGCTCAGCAGCAAGCCAGAGGCAGTGTCCCCACAGTGGGGAGCGGGTGCTGACTGGCCCCACTGGGAGAGGACAGGCCACCAGGGCGGCTGGGGCAGGGTGTGTAACCCCCCAGTGGGAAGCGGAGGGGCAGTTGTCATCTGCAGGTGCTAGGGGAAGAGGCTGGACCTGAGGACCACTGAGGTGTCACCAGGCAGACTGGCTCCATCTCTATTTCCAGGCCCCGCCTCCCAGTCACTGTCCCTGGGTCCAGGTGCCCACCACAGGCCCCCGAGACAAGAAGGTCTGGGATTTCCTGTCCTGTCACCAGTGTCAGTTTGAGCTATCTCCTGTGATCTGTCATCTCAGTGCCTGGGGACGGGAGGCAATGAGGAAGTCCCTGCCCCCTCCCTCAAGCAGTTAGGGCTTTCTTTCAGTGCCCGGGAGAGGATGCCAGGGGGAGGGTCCCACCAACACCCCAACCCCTCCCCAAGATGCCTTTCTGGAAACCAGTTAAAATTTCTTCTCAGAATAAACGGGCCACACTGTCCCCACACCTCCCTAAGCGCGAAGCTTGGTCCTCCTCCCCAGGCAGCCCCACACACACCCAGAGCCCACACCTACACCCCCTCCACAGCCCCAAGTCCTCGATGCCAACAGGATGCCCTGCTCCTCCGCGGGGGTACTGGTCTCCTGGAGCCGCCTTGACAAAGTCACAAACTGGGTGGCCGAGAGCAACAGACATCATCGCACGGTTCTGGAGGCCAGAGCCTGAAATTGAGGTGTGATGGCGCCATGCTCTTGAAACCTGTGTGTGTGGGGGGGGGGGGGTCCTTCCTTTCCTCTCCCCGGGTTCTGGGTTCTGGTGGCCTCAGGCAGCCCTTGGTGTTCCCAGGCTGGGAGCTGCAGGACTTCAAACTCTGCCTCTGTCATCACACAACATTCCTCTGTGTCCTTGTCTGCACAAGGCCGTCATAAGATGCGGGCACCAGTCACATTGCATAAAGGCCCACCCTACTGCATGCAGCATGACCTCCTCTTAACTAATTGCATCTGCAACGACTCCATTTCCAAATAAGGTCACAATCTGAGGAACTAGAGGTTAGGGCTTCAACCTCTTTTGATGGGGGAGGGTGGACAGGACACCATGCAGCCCATAAACAGCAGAACACCCTGGTCACCTCACAGGGTATAGTAGGGGGTGGTGGGCCCTGCAGACTCACCCCCAGGGGACATGCTGAGAGACCGGGTGGGGGGGTGTCCCCCAGTCTCTGAACAACTCCCTTTGCCCCTGCAATCCATCCTTCCCCTCCGGAGCTGCGGGGACCCCCCCTCCTTCCCCTGCTCAGAACTCCACCTTGTCTCCATTGTCCTCAGGAGAAAACTCAAACACCTTGGGGTAATGGAATGTTCTAAAATTGGGGATGGATGCACATCTCTGAGTGCTACAGGCATTCAATTGTACAGTCTCAGTGAGTGAAGTGTGTGGCAGGTGAACGATCGCTCAACAAAGCTTTGAAAGAGAGAAAAAGAGAACGGGAGGGAGGAACGGATGGGAGGGAAAAAATGAAAGAAAACCCCAAAGTCCCACCTAGCATAGCCAGCCATCCTGGCTTGCCGGAGACCGTCCCAGTTTTAGCGCTGGAAGTCCTGTGTCCGGGGAACCTCTCAATCCCAGGCACATCGCACTGGCTTAGTCCTACCTTGTCCCACACGAGTCAGGGCTCTGCAGCCCCTCCAAACTCATCTCCCTCCCTCTGCTCCTCGAGACACATCCCCTGCTTGTCTCTGCCTGGACCGCTGCATGGCTGCTTCCTGATGTCGTTCAGGTTAAATCTAAAGGCTACCCTGTCAGGGGATCCCTCTGGTGCCACCCACAAAAAAATTCACTCCACCGCTACATGGCACTTGCCATCACATCGCTCTTATTTCCTTTAGAGCAGAATTATTTTCTCTCCCCCTTCCAGTCAACTTTAAGTGCCACATGGCAGACCCGAGTCTCATTCACTGTTGCCTTTCCCGTGTAAGTGGCAAAGGGCCAGGCACCAGACGAGCCCTTAATACACACGGCCAAGTGAAGGACTCAGTTCTGGACTCCGCATTCACACACGTGCATCACGCTTGAAATCCGGGACCTCTTTTGCCCGGGTGCTGCTGCCTGTGCCCTCTGTGTGACAGGTGGCTGCCCTTTGCTGGCACACAGCCAGGAGCAGGCCGTGAAATTTCAACCACACTTGAATCGAGTGTGTGTGTGTAAGTGTGCAAGGGGTTGAGCATGCCTCCACACCCACCACATCAGCAGCAGCCCAATGTGATGATCAGCCTAGGAGGGTGTGTGTGCACCTGGGGAGGGCGAGGCTGGATGACAGGTAGCCCTCCTGGGACAGAGTCCTAGCGTTCAGATCCCAGCGGGCCCGTCCATCATGTGGCCTTGGACAAGGGTCCTGCTGAGCCGCGGCTTCATCGTCTATACCGCACTCCCCGTCAGGGTTTCCGAGGGGACGGGGGTGAGAATCTAGCACGGGTCCTTGGCACACAGTAGGCCAGCCTCAAGCCTCCGTCCGGGCCTCCTCCTGACAGCCTGCTGCTGCTGCTGCTGCTGCTCTCTGGGGAACCGGAAGGTAAGTGGGTCACAGGCTTCTGGCCCCGCGGCGCCGGAGGGGCGCACCGCATCCGTCAACCACGGAGAAACTTCTGGCAGGGCGGTGGCTGTGTCCGTGTCCCTGCGATCCCGCTTTCTCGCTGCACACAAGCAGGGAAGGTGTGACGGAGCTCACGTCCGTGTGTGTCGTCGGGGTGTCCCCCCTCTAGCGCCTTCACACTCGTCTGCGTGGACACACCGGCCGGCTCCGCGAGGCACACACCTTCCCCGCCGAGGACCGAAGCGGGGCGGGGCCGGCCCAGCAGGGCGGGGCCCACACGCGTGACGCGCGGGGCCACGCCCCCACCTTGGGACAGACCCGGAAGCGGCGGTGGCGCCCCTGGGGGAAGATGGCGCCCTCGGGGCTGAAGGCGGTGGTGGGGGAAAGTGAGTGCGTCTCCTGGGGGCCGGGGCCAGGGGTGCACGGACGCTGGGACTCGGGCGGCGGGGGCCCGGCGGCCGGGCTGGGCGCCGAGCACATGATCCTCGAGGGGGCGGGCGGGAACTTGGTCCTGCTGGGCGTCCCGGCTCTCCCGTGCCGGAGCGGAACAAAGTTGGGTGGCTGGACTGCAGGGACTCAAGGGGATCGGGCTAGGGGTGGCGTAGACAGGCACCGGGGCTCGCACTCCTGGACCCCCTCGGGTGCCGGCAGAGAGAGGGCCGACTGGACGCCCAGACTGCCGCGTCTCTGAGCCTGGCAAAGTCCGGGGGGCTGCCCTCCGGTCTGGGGCCGGGCTGGGTACGCTGGTCAACGACCCCAGGTGGCGTGAGAGCCCAGGGGATGTGGGCAGGCCAATGTCCAGGCCCTAGGGGTGGGGGACGCCTTCCTCCTTGCGGGGTCCTCCACGGTCCTCATGCAGCGTGAGGGCTTGGGCGACTGGGTCGCGTAGGTCCGGGCTCTTGGGAGAGGGGTGGAGGTGGTCCCCTCCCCCACCTCGGGTAGTTCCGGCCTCAGCACCTCCTTCCTGCTCCTTCCGCCCTGTCGGTCCTGATAACAGTGGACATGACACTGGGCAGGCGGGGCCGCCCTGTCCTTTCTCCCTCCTCCCCTTCCGCCCGCCCCCCCCCCCCCCGGTAGGCAGGGCAGACTCAAACCCCACAGCACCCCAACCCAAAACGGAGACTTCTACACAGGGGTTTATACGGAGAGGGGAAACCACTGGTCCCATTTTACCGATGAGGAAACTGAGGCTGGAGGTTGGGCGATGGGGTGACCGCAGCTAGGCCCGCCTCCGCGCAGGAAGCCTGGCGTTCTTCAGGGAAACTGATGGAGGGGGAGTGGGGGTCTGGCTGGAGAACTCGAGGTTGACCATGGGGAGGTGAGATCCGGGCTCTGGAGGAAAGTGGACCTGTATGTGGGCCCTGGCTTCTCAGTTATTTGTTCATCTGACGACTATTTATCGAGTGGCCACTTAGCCACTTAGGGCTGAGGGTGCTTAGACTAGTCGCCTGTTCTCTCAACGTGTTTTCCTGGCTGTAAACTGCGGGTGACACCAGGGGTGGCCTCACAAGACTGAGGAGAGAAGTAAACAAGAGTGAAAATGGAGGCCCAGCCCCGACGCCCAGAAGGCTTGGGGGGCCTGTTGGGGCCAGAGAATCCAGCATCCTGAGCCCACCCTCCCTCCCCTGCAGAAATTCTGAGCGGAGTTATCCGGAGTGTCAAAAAGGATGGGGAGTGGAAGGTACACGGTTGGCAGAAGGCCTTCTCCAGACCCATGTGGAGGGGGGGCCTGAATGTGGACCCCCAAGAACTCCCGGAGGAGGCTGCTGGTCCATGGGGTGGGGTTGGGTGGGAGGGCCTGGGAAAGGGTGGGGTTGGGTGGGGGGTCCTGGGTCCTCCCAGCCAGACAGCTCTTGCAGCGGTCAGTCCTGCTCACACCACCCCAGCCTCACCTCGGAGGCAGCCGCAGCCTCTCCTGCCCGCTCCTCTGTCCATCAGCCCGTCTGTCCATCCATCCGGACAGGTTCTCATCATGGACCACCCGAGCATGCGCATTTTGTCCTCTTGCTGCAAGATGTCAGACATCCTGGCCGAGGGCATTACTAGTGAGTGGACACCCCCACCCCGTGCCGCCCAGATGGGCCCTAAGTCTTGGATCCCCTACAATTGTTCAGAGCTCCCAAGTGTGCAGCCCCCTGCCCATACAGCCCTTCCTCCTCCTGAGCGTGGCTGCCTGTGGCAGGCAGACCTCCCGTGCAGGACTCCCCAGCTGCGACTCCTAAAGGGTCACAGCCTCCCTGACTATGCAACCCTTGTGCGTGGAACCCCATGTGGGATCCCGAGGGTGAACTCAGTGTGAGCCCCCCGGAGGGTGTAACTTTCTAGGGGGGACCCCCAGGGAGCATGGCCGTGAACTGAAACATGCAGAACCCTGCCCAGTAACTCTTAGCTGTGTGACCCACGGGCAGGTACCGCCCCCTTAGGTGCCCCTTAGCTCCCCCTGCGCTCTCCCCAAAGTGTCCAGCTCTCCCGAGTCGCAGATGCCCCGTGTGAGCCCTGGCCCCATTGCCACCTACGTATGTCCCTTTCTCTGTTCCTACTAGTTGTCGAAGACATTAACAAACGGCGAGAACCCATCCCCAGTTTGGAGGCCATTTATTTGCTCAGCCCCACAGAGAAGGTGCCTATGTGAGCTAGTGTGTGTGTATGTGTGTGTGTACACATGCCTCTGTGTGTATGTGCGAGTGTCGGGGGACAGACAGTGGCTGGGGGGGGGGCCGGGGCAGGGGTCTGGAGGGGGAGGGCCAGGCTTGGACAGTGTTCTGCCTTCCCCAGTCAGTGCAGGCCCTGATAGCAGACTTCCGGGGGACCCCGACCTTCACCTACAAAGCAGCACACGTCTTCTTCACCGACAGTGAGTGCAGCAGGCTGGGGGGTCAGGGCGTGGAGGCTGCTCTGGCTTGACGCCCCCTCTTGCTC
This sequence comes from Cryptoprocta ferox, assembly GCA_028646485.1. Taxonomy (NCBI): domain Eukaryota; kingdom Metazoa; phylum Chordata; class Mammalia; order Carnivora; family Eupleridae; genus Cryptoprocta; species Cryptoprocta ferox. Next base: position 5,605,287 of record CM053574.1, on the reverse strand, counting down.
ACCCCAGCCTGCCCCGAGCCCTTGTTCAGTGAGCTGGGCCGCTCCCGTCTGGCAAAGGTGGTGAAGACACTGAAGGAGATCTACTTGGCCTTCCTCCCCTACGAGGCCCAGGTACAGCCCAGGCTAGTCCAGGGGTCCACGGGGGAGGGGCTGGGTATTTCTCCTCCTCCTGTAGGAGTTAGAAGCCCCCAGGCCTGCCCCCCACCCCATTAGCAGAGCAAGGACAGCAGGGAAGCCGCAGGGAGCGGTGGGCTCTGGAGGCTGCGAGCTGGCCAGATGCATGCCCACAGCGGCGGCCCTGGCACCCGTGCCCTCGCAGGTGTTCTCCCTGGATGCCCCCCACAGCACCTACAACCTCTACTGCCCCTTCCGCGCGGGGGAGCGGGCGCGGCAGATCGAGGCCCTGGCCCAGCAGATCGCCACGCTGTGCGCCACGCTGCAGGAGTACCCGGCCATCCGCTACCGCAAGTGGGGACCCCAGCCCGATGCCCCCGCCCACCCTGACCCCAGCCCGCATGCAGCCTTGAACCTCACTTTTGACCCCCGTCCTGGCCCTCACCCTGGTCCCGACTCCCATCCCTCACCCCATCCTTGACCTGCAGCGTGTGCCCTGCCCTCCCCCCTCCCCAGGGGCCCAGAAGACACAGCGCAGCTGGCCCACGCAGTCCTGGCCAAGCTGAATGCCTTCAAGGCAGACACTCCCAGCCTGGGCGAGGTGAGGGGGCCTGCTGGGGAGGTGGGGGTGAAGCCCCAGCCAAGGTCGGGGTCAGCGTCCCCATCCCTGCCACCCACCTCTCCCCCCAGGGCCCTGAAAAAACCCGCTCACAGCTCCTAATCATGGACCGGGCGGCGGACCCCGTGTCCCCACTGCTGCATGAGCTCACGTTCCAGGCCATGGTCTATGACCTGCTGGGCATCGAACAGGACACGTACAGGTGGGCGGACCCCTGCCCCCCCATCACCGCCTGGGTCCCTGGCCCTCAGCTAGCCGCCCTGACCCTCTGTCTCCCGCAGGTACGAGACCACGGGGCTGAGCGAGGCCCGCGAGAAGGCCGTGCTGCTGGACGAGGACGACGACCTGTGGGTGGAGCTTCGGCACATGCACATCGCCGATGTGTCCAAGTGCGTGCACGCGGCGGGCGCCCAGGGTGTGGGCCGCTCTGTGCTCTGCTCCCCGCCCCCGTCCCCACTCCCATCCCTCCTCCCCCATCGTGGGCCAGGTGCTGGTGAGCCTCCCTCTACAAGCCACGGCCCTCAACCGGACCCCTCAACGTGGGCTGGCACATGGTTCCCATCCTCCTGCCGTGTGTCCCACCCCCCACCCCCACTGCCGTCAAACCACAGTCTTGGCGCCAGCCCCCAGCCTCATCCCTGCCCGCTCTCACCGCCAGGAGGGTCACGGAGCTTCTGAAGACGTTCTGTGAGAGCAAGAGGCTGACCACCGACAAGGTAGGGGCAGGCCTGCCTCAGGATGGGCAGCTTGGGACGCCAGTGCCCTGCCCCCACAGAGCCGGGCGGGGCCCTCTGTGTTTGCAGAGTCTGGAGTGGGATCTGGGGTGGGCACAGTAGGACCTCACGGCCTCCCTGTCCCCAGGCCAACATCAAAGACCTGTCCCACATCCTGAAAAAGATGCCTCAATACCAGAAGGAACTGAACAAGGTGAGCGTGGGCGGGGAACCCGGCCCCTCCCCCACGCCGCGGGGCTTCTGGCGCGCGGACTCGGTGCCTGTCACCCCCACCTCCCACCTCCCCACCCTCCGCCCTGCAGTATTCTACGCACCTGTACTTAGCCGACGACTGCATGAAGCACTTCAAGGGTTCCGTGGAGAAGCTGTGCGGCGTGGAGCAGGTGGGGGTGGGCCTGGGGCAGGGGGGCGGGGCCTTGGAGAGGCGGGCCTGTGGGGAGGGGGCTGGGTCTGCAGGGGAGTAGCCTTGTAGGCCGTCCTGGCGCAGGAGTGTGGTCTATGGGGTGAGCAGGTGCATAGAGAGAGGCAGGACCCCCGGATTGGGGCCTGTGGAGAGGTGGGGCCGTGTGAGGGGCGGGACCTGTTGATGGACAGGGATGAAATCTTCGCAGACCGAGTAGTAGGATGAAGTGGGTCCCCAAGGGGCTGCCGAGGACCCTGCAGGTGTCGAGCCCTTGGCCTCTTCCTCCCTCCACGCTGCCCCGCAGGACTTGGCCATGGGCTCAGATGCAGAGGGTGAGAAGATCAAGGACGCCATGAAGCTGATTGTGCCCGTGCTGCTGGACGCAGCGGTGCCAGCCTATGACAAGATCCGGGTCCTGTTGCTCTACATCCTTCTACGGAACGGTGGGTTGGGGGAGGGCCTCCGGATACCCCCGTTCACTGGGGTCTGCAGCGATCCTGGGATTCTCTCTACCCCATCATTTCCTTGACCTTGGGATGCCTCCACTCCCTAAGTACACCGGACTCCACAGATTCGCCTTTCGACCCTGGGAACCCCCGTCCATTGACCTGGGGGAGCTTTCATTGACACGAGGGCTCCGTTGACATAGAGACCCCCAAATCTATGACTCCTCCAAACTTAGCCCCTCAACTAATCCCAGAGGTTCCCCCATCTCTCCCCTCTGGGATCTCCATCCGGAATTCTGGGATGCTCTTAGCACCTGCCCCAGTGGCTCCCTTGGTCCTCACGACCCCCCCCCCGAACTGCAGGATGCCCCCTCCACAGTCTGGGGACCTCCCTTCGCCACCACCCAGGAGCCCCGTGGCCACCTTCTGCCCCCCCTTCCCCCTCCAAGCCGGCCCCCCTCGTGAGAATCCCCCATCCTCTTCCTCCAGGTGTGAGTGAGGAGAATCTGGCCAAGCTGATCCAGCACGCCAACGTGCAGGCGCACAGCAGCCTCATCCGGAACCTGGAGTTGCTGGGGGGCACCGTCACCAACCCCGGGGTATGCTGGGGGCAGGCCGAGGGTCAGAGACCCGGCGGAAGGCAAATGTGAGCGTGGGAGGGGGTGCCCTTTTGGTCACATGATAAGCAGGGCAGCGAGGTGTAGTCAGAACCGTGGTCCTGGCGATGGGGTGGGGTGGGGGGTGTGGCCTGAGGCCCCAGCGGGCAGACAGCAGGATCACGCATTGGGATCAGGGCACACCGTCGACCCTGGGCTCCCGGAGGTCTTGGATGACCTCCCACCCAAAACACACACTCAGCACTGTCTCCTGTGCTCAATGTCTGCCCAGCCGCGCCTGTCTCCCTCTGGCCCTGTGTGTCCCGCCTCCTCTGATGCTGCCTGCACTGCCGGGGCGGCTCTCGTGTCCCCCTCGCCTGTCCCTCATCTCTCTCCCAGCCCCTGTCTGTCACCCTGTCTCCTACCTCCCGGCTCCCCTGGTTTCTCTGTCCCTTTCCATCCCCTCCTTCCTCTCCTTGTCCTTGTCTTTCTCTCTGTCTCATTGCTGAGTCTCATATCGTCTGTATTTCTCTTTCTCTCATTTTCTCTCCTTTGCCTCTCCCTATTTCTTCCCTCTTTCTCCCTCTCCTCCTCCCTGCCCCTTTCTCTCTTCTTCTCCCCTCTTTCTCTCGGCTCCTCTAGGCCATTTCTCCATCTTTTTCTACAACCCTTCCCCCAAGCCAGATGAGCCCCCAGCCCCATCTGTGACCCTCCTCCTTCCCCCTCATCCGCCCACCGTCCCTCCGGGCCCCGCCTGTAGGGCTCTGGGACCGCGAATCGCCTAGAACGGAGGGAGCGCTTGGAGTCCACCTATCAGTTATCCCGCTGGGTCCCAGTCATCAAGGACGTGATGGAGGTACTGCTGGGGGGGCCTGACCTCCCCCGGTGTCCCCCCCCCAAGTCCTGCCCTGCACCAGGCGGTAGCTCAGTCCTCTTCCTGTCCCGGTGCTAAGCCTCGGGGCTTAAGGGAAAATCCCTCATTATGGGCGTCCCTCTGGCATCCAATCTGCTCTGCCACGGGGTGTCCCAAGCCTACATCCAAGTAATTGGGACCAGAGGGGCACCTCGTGGGGGAGCCTCATTTCCTGTCCCACCACTGGCTCCTTCCTCTGCCCCCCTCTATTCTCTTCCCCTGCTACCTCCACCGAAAGTCCCCTTGTTCCCCCACCACCACCCCCTGCCCATCCTGGGGGCACAAAACAGCAAGAGCAAAAAGGACCAGGCCAGAGGCCCTGCCTCCTGCCTGCTGCCTGTTCCTCTGAAACCTGGTACCTGTCCCCACCCAGCGGCCTGGCGGGCCTCCCCCTCCCATCCCTGCGGACCCTGGGGGACAGACTCCTGGGTCCCCAAGGAGCTGGGGGTCCACATTCCTGGGTCCCCAAGGGACTGCAGATACAGACTTTTGGGTCCCCAAGGGGCTAGAGATGCAGATGGGGGCTCCTGTCTGCCAGGATCTTGGCCCCTGAACACACCCGGGGGAGGGGGCTCCAGACCCCAGGCCCCACCACCTGAGGGTCCTCTCCTAAGCCTCCCTCTGTGGCCCCCAGGATGCCGTGGAGGACCGGCTAGACAAAAAGCTGTGGCCCTTTGTGTCCGACCCCGCCCCCACATCCAGCTCCCAGGCTGCGGTCAGGTGAGGGCCCCAGGGGACACCCCACCCGTGTTAGGTGAGGGTTGTGAGGGTGGGCCGAGCGTCTCCTGCCTGGAGACTGACCTCTGCCCTCCTCTCCCCTGCACAGTGCCCGCTTCGGCCACTGGCACAAGAACAAGGCTGGTGTGGAGGCACGGGCGGGGCCCCGGCTCATTATCTATGTCATGGGCGGCGTGGCCATGTCGGAGATGAGGGCCGCCTATGAGGTGACCAGGGCCACGGACGGCAAGTGGGAGGTGCTCATTGGTGAGTAGCCGGGACTGGGGTCCCTGGGTGCAGGGGCTGGACGCCTGGGTGCTTTGGAGGGTGGGGCTGACAGCTGGACTCCCAGTTGGGTCCCCAAAGCCAGGAGCCCACGCAGGGCTTGAATCTGCCTGTATCCTGAGTTTCCCGGCGGCTGGCGCCGGGGCTGGGGTTCCCAGGGAAAGGGGCCCCTGGGGGCTAGACCCCGGTGTTTCTAAGAACTCCTGACTCCTCACAGTCAGAGCGTGCTTTCCCAAGGACCTCAGCTGGGGGCCCTGAGACAGTGGCCTCCCCTCAACCCTCCCTTACTGTCCAGGCTCCTCGCACATCCTCACCCCAACGCGATTCCTGGATGACCTCAAGACGCTGGACCAGAAGCTGGAGGACATTGCCCTGCCCTGACCCGCTCCCTCCCCCCCCACCAGAGAAATAAAGGCCTCCCTTCTCTCGGCCAGCCTGCGCCCACCTCGCCTTCTTTCTGCGGGAGCTGTACCGGGCCAGCCTCCCGTGGGCCCGCCCCCTGACCTCTGACCTGTGTCTCAGGACCCACTCATTCTGCCAGACGGCATCTGAAGCCGAGGCGAAGGTTGAGAATGAGGTTTGGTTTGAACACTGGCTCCTTGGCTGACTTCCTGGCTTCGCTGTGCTTCCGAAAGTCGGGCCCAGTAATGGAGCTTTGCAGAGGAGGTAAGAGATGGCACCAGAAAGCTGATGCCATGACAGCATGGCAGCTGTCACTAGAGCCATCGCGGCTGCTCTGGTGGGACTCTTAGTGTTACTAAGCAGAATGGACCCTGGAAGCTGCCCCGCCGCCTCCTCCCCCGCCCCCCCAGGAACTGTCTTCCTGGGACCTGGAGCCAAACAAGGCTTGGATCTTCCCCAGCTCCCGGGGTCAGAGTCGGCCTCTGTGTGAGGACAGACACACCGCAAACCGTGCCCACTTCCCACCCCGGAGACTTAGAACGCTGCTGTTCAACCTCCTCCCCCCGCCCAGGGTGTTCAGAGGGTACACGAGAGGCTGGAAGTCCAAGATCAAGGTGTCGACTGAGGCCCCTCACCTTGGCCACTAGATGCCTAGATGCCGAGTTCTCCCTGTGTCCTCACACAGTTATCCGTCTGCCTGTCTGTGTCCTAATGTCTTACAAGGACACCAGTCATACTGGGTGAAGGGCCACTCTAATGACCTCATTTTAAGCTAATTACCCTGTAAAAGACTCTGTCTCCACATACAGTCACATTCTGGGGTTCTGGGGGTCAGGACTTCAACATGACTTCTGGGTGGATACAGTTCAGCCTGTAACACTCAGCTGAAAGGAGAAACGGGTCTTACAGAGTGAATAAGACACACGCTGACCGTTGTCTGTGGCGCACAGACGCAGAGCCGGGGGAACAGCAAGCAGAGGGGGCTGTGGGAGCCCAGAGGATACCCTAATCCACCCGGTCTGGGGGCAGTCAAGTAAGGCTTCCTGGAGGAAGGGGAAGTCTGAGTTGAGAATGGAAGGAGTCAGGGGCGCCTGGGTGGCTCAGTCGGTTCAGCGTCTGACTTTGGTTCAGGTTGTGACCTCGAGGTTCGTGGGTTTGAACCCCGCCTCGGGCTCTCTCCTGTCGGTGCAGAGCCTGCTTCGCATCCTCTGTTCCCCTCTCTCTCTGCCCCTCCCCCGCTCACACTCTCAAAAATAAACATAAAAAAAAAGAAAGAGGAGGCAGGGAAGGGAGGGAGGGCACCATGGACACAAAGGCAAGAGAGTGACATGGAGCAAAAAAGATATTAAGGGGTAATAGGATCTGAGGGCCACATGGGGCCCCTGGGGGCCCTGCGTGAGGGTTTGGGCTCTGCTGGTGTAATGGGAAACTACAGAAGGGATCTGAGGGAGGGCAGGTGGGGCCCGCATCTAATGCTGGCGAAGAGGTTCTGCTGGGAGGGGTGCCAGGGGAGGGCCTCTGGGTGGGTGGGTATAGCGCCCCCCAGTGGAGCGTTGCTCATTTCCGTTCTGACTCTCAGGGGATGTGGCCCATCCAGAACTGGGCATGGGCAGAGACTGGATACGCAGGACCCTTCCTTACCGGCCCCGGAGGTCGTGGCCCTGACTTAAGTCACCTGTCCTTTTGAGAATTCGGGGAAATCTAAGGACACTTTTCCCCAGGAAAATCGCACACGCAGTTTTGCAGGTGGGGCCTTGGAGAAGCGCTGAACACTCTGACCCAGTATTTACGCGAAACTCCCACCAGGGCAGAAAGACGCACAAGGTCGGTCGGGAGCCAGGGTCGGTCGGGTGCGTGGGGTGCGGGGCGGCGGTGGTGCGCAGACCCCTGAGACGCCCGCCCCGGATGCGCGGCTCCCCGCCAGGCCTCTGCAGGGGAAGCCTCTTAACCAGCCGAGGAGGCGTGGGAAGGAGATGGTTTCAAGGTTTAATATGTAAACTCGCTTGCACCAGAGACTCTTGAACACTGAAAACAAACTGAGGGCGGCAGGGGGAGGGGAAAAGGGGAAGGGGGGTGATGGGCGTGGAGGAGGGCACTTGTGGGGAAGAGCACCGGGTGTTATATGGAAACCAACTTGACAATAAACTATAAATTAAGAAAAATAATAAAATGAACTCGCTTTCCTGGGAAGCCGCTTAAGTAGGTGAGCGCTGAGAGCACCAGGGGGCGCTGTGGCCCAATTTTCCGGTTGCTCCGCGCTTTGGATCCTGCACCTGGAGCTCGGGTGGCCCTAACTGGAAACTACCAGAAGTAGGTCAGCGGTTACTCCGTGCTTCCCTGCGGCAACAAAACTTGCTTACACCGGCCTCTGCCCCTTATTTATACCTAGGAGACGTAACGTCTCCGACTTAAGGACGTTTGGATTCAACAAATTTTCACAGACCCCTATGGGGTCAGGGCATTGAGCTAAGCCCCCTGCAGGCATTATTCAGACTTCTCAAAACCTTCCTATGAGAATAAAGTCCAGCCTCCCTCTCTCTGCTTTAACAAGGTCCCTCCGCGACTCCACTGGCTCCCTCAGCCACAGCAGCTTGGGCAAGGCTGGATTTGCTGCTGTCTCTCAAACACACCACACTGTTCCAGCCACAGGACCTTTGCACCTGCTGTTCTCATTGCCTACAATGCTCTTTTCCCCAATCCCCATATCCCTCCGTCCTTCCCGTTTTAGCTCAAATGTCATTTCCTCGGGGCATTTATCCCAGCCAGGTGTGTTTTCTTTGGAGTTCTCTTCCTGTCCCGGGGAATGGCCCCCATTCCGGATTTGGCTGGCTGCTTCTTCGTGACCCTGCGTAACTTGTTCCTGAGCATCTGTCCCCACCATCCCCGCCGTGCGGTTTCCTCTGTCAACAGGTGGTGCCCACTCTAGCCTAGATCGGGTTCAGCTGTAGGCCAGAATCATGTCTCCCCGGTGGTGGTGCTGGCTACCTCCTCTCGCATCTCCTCAGGGGCTCCATAATGTCCCATCGCTGCAATTGACCTGCGGGCTGGTGGGAGTGGGGCGTATGGCCCCCCGTCCCCGCCAATTCGCCACATAAAGGTGTTAGCAGCCATCAAGTTGCCTGGACCCGTTGTCTCTTGAGGATTGTTTCCAACCGTGTTAATCCGTTCACTGGGATTAGCTGGGATCCTTCTCAAATGACCTGCCCCGCGGCTACTCCTTGGACATAGAAAGTAACAAAGTAACAACCTGATACACTGTTTTAGGTCTTCTCCGCGGGATCCCCCGGGGGCAGCAGGATCCGGGTTTATCAGGAGGCCTGGGGTGGAGACAGACCTCAGGGGGCTGGAGGGTCACATTGTAAGCAACTAGGGAGACTCCCGGAAACCGCAGGCAGCCATCATGATGATCACCCTAATGATACATTGTTGCTACAAATTATTGTTATTATTTAACCCTCTGATGGGGTCCAGCCCGGGACAGGCTAAGGAGGGCCCCACAAAGCGAGCAAAAAGAATTGTCAGGCTAACATCGGCGCTTTGGGGGACCCGGGGGCACACCACAAAAGACGTGAGGACTGATGTGCTCAGCATCGCGAAGGCACGGAGTGGGCGTTCTCCACCCTTGCCGTGTCGGGGGCCTCTTCTAGAATATTATCTCAACCAAGTCACACAAGGAGGGGAAAGGTCTGCGGTCTCGAACTTGTACAACTTAAAGCAAATGTGCCGCTCCAGCGCGCGCTGGAGCTGCTAGCCGGGCAGGAGGGGGTGGTGGCCCCATGGTGACAGCCAGGACCCCCCCCCCCCCCGCAGAGGAAGGAGTGCCCCACCCCCTTCACCTTCCTTGGGAGGAAGGGGCTCTGTGGCCCCAGGGCAGGAACAGGAAGTGAGTGTGACTCAGTGAGCCCAGGAAACCTCCAGGCAGGGAGGGACATCAAGAGAGAATGTTCGTTTCAGGGGACCCCAGACAGCGAGGAGGCAAGGCCAGCTTCCCTTTTCTGTTGTTCTAAAGTTACTCAAAATCTTAAAACACAAGTTAACCAACAGCTGTCAAGAATATTGTGAAAAGGCATCTGGAGTGAAGAAATTGTCTTGTGAGTGGGAAGGTTCTGCTCCAGCGGGGGCCAGAGACGGAGTCACCAGGGCTGGGGGGCCGGGGGGATAGGACAGGACAGGGAGATCCTGGCTGGCGCTCCACACCCCACCCCCCACAAAAGATTGAGGGGCGCCTGGGTGGCTCAGTCGGTCGAGGGTCATGATCTCACGGTTTGTGAGTTCGAGCCCCGCGTCGGGCTCTGTGCTGACCGCTCAGAGCCTGGAGCCTGCTTCTGATTCTGTGTCTCCCTCTCTCTCTCTGCCCTTTTCTCTCTCTCTCTCTCTCTCTCTCAAATAAATAAACATTAAAAACATTAAAAAAAAAAAAAGATGGATACATGGAATGTAAAAACGCCAGGCAGGATGGAGGGGGTTTCTACAAAATTCTTTCCGCATCCTTTACTTTGCTCTCCATGGACGCCCCCCCTCCCCCGGTCCATGTACCGCTCTCCCCAGTTTGGGTGGGAACCTGCCTTGGTTAAAAGGGAGGACTTTGACATTGGACGAATCTGAGTCTGAAATCTCCCCTTTGAAAGTGAGTCAACCTCGCCCAGGTCAGTTTTCCCGGCGGCGTGGAGAACTGGGGAGGCGGGAGAGCCTGGGGTGCGGTGGAGGCGGGGTGTGCAGGGGAGGCTCAGTTTTATCCCAGGACTTTCCAGCCAGACGCCACCTCCCCTCTATCCCCTTATATTCATATTCCTCGGCGGGTTGCTTTAGAATCGCCCCCCCCCCCATTTCTTGATTACTCCCCGTGAGCAGGAATACAGGGAACATTTCTTTTATGAAATTCTGTATTCTTTGGATTCTTTTTAATTTTTTAAATGTTTATTTTTGAGAGAGAGAGAGAGTGTGTGTGCACACATGTATGGGAGTGAGCAGGGGAGGGGCAGAGAGAGGGAGACACAGAATCTGAGGCAGGCTCCAGGCTCTGAGCTGTCAGCACAGAGCCCGACCCGGGGCTCGAACTCATAACCGTGAGATCATGACCTGAGCCAAAGTGGGCCCCTTAACCGACTGAACCACCCAGGCGCTCCTTTGAATTCCTTTTTAAATAGGGATATTTTATTTCTGTCATTTCTTTAACAGAAAAAGCTGTAGGAATGCTCTCTTTTTTTATTATTTTTTAAAATTTTAGAGAGAGAGAGAGAGAGAGCTCAAGCAAGAGGGGGAGTGGGAGGGAGAGAGAATCTTAAGCAGGCTCCACACTCAGCACAGAGCCCGACGCGGGGCTCAATCTCACAACCCTGAGATCATGACCTGAGCCAAAATCAAGAGCCAGATGCTCAACCAACTGAGCCACCCAGGTGCCCCTGTAGGAATATTCTCAAAACAATATTGCTTTTTCCTTTTTCTATGTATGTATGTGTGCGTGTATGTGTTTATTTAAGATTTTATTTTTTTAAGTAATCTCTATACTCAACATGGGGCTTGTACTCACAACCCCGAGATCAAGAGTTGCACACTCCTCTGATTGAGCCAGCCAGGCACCGCCCTTTTTTTCTTTTTTAAGTTTATTTATTTATTTTTGAGAAAGAGTGCAAGTAGGGGAGGGGCAAAGAGAGAGAGAGAGAGGGAGAGAGAGAGAGAATCCCAAGCAGGCTCCGCACTGTCAGCACAGAGCCCGATGCGCGGCTCGAGCCCACGAATTCTGAGATCATGACTTGCTCTAAATCACTTAACCGACTGAGCTGCCCAGGAGCCCTTACCCTTCTTTTTATTTTATTTTATTTTATTTTATTATTTATTTTATTTATTTTTAAATTTTTAATGTTTATTTATTTTTGAGAAAGAGAGAGACAGAGTGTGAGCTGGGGAGGAGCAGAGAGAGAGGGAGACACAGAATCTGAAGCAGGCTCCAGGCTCTGAGCTGTCAGCACAGAGCCCGACGCGGGACATGAACTCACAAATGGTGAGATCACCCAGGCGCCCCTCTTCTTTTTATTTTTTAAGTAAAGCGGGGACAACTTGCTGTGTGACCGCAGGCAAATCACTTAGCCTCTCTGAGCCTCAACAGCCCCTTTTGTCGAGATAATAATTGTATCTACTTGACAGGATGGCGGTCATAGGTGTAAATTGGTCCCCAAACAGTAGATATGATCATCTCAGAGCTCCCCAGGAGCCTCCACAAGGGAAAATATTCTGGAAGGAGGCAAGAGGCCCAAGGAACCCAGCCAGGGACGCTGAGAGGCAGGAGTGGGTCTCTGCCAAGGAAAATCTCAGTTAACTACTCAGGTAGAGCTCCATGGCCTTTACCCCCCACCCTCCTGGCTCTCGCTGTCCCTTGCCCCAGGGTGCACCCCGACCCCCCGCCAGCTCTGGCCAGAGCCCGCAGCTTAATGCCTCCAACCCCGTGCTGTCAGACCCCCCTGCGGCCGGCAGACTCCCCGCCCCCCACCCTCCCCCTTCCAGGTCAGAAGTTATAAATGAAGTCAGGCTCGCCAGCTCTTGCTAAAGAAACCGGGCAGTGTTCCGAGGAGGCTTTTGCTTTCCTGTCATTCATGCGGGACAGGAAGCAAGTGTCAATGATTCTTTCCGGATTTGGCTCAGCCACCTGTCAGCTCAACTCTGTCACCACAACGGCAAGCTGTCGCCCAGCGAGGCGAGCAACCAGAAGCTCACGTTACTTCTAGAGGTCAGTTTCCCAGGCTCTGTGTGGTCAAAGAAGTCCTTCAAGGTCAGACGTACAGTGACCGGGGCGGGCACCAGCGCGACATCTGCCGCACCACACAGGAAAACCTGTGTACGGGGCACGAACATCCTCTCTCTCTGCGCACTCCAGGACACAGGTTTCCTTCAGATGGTTGGGAAACTCCTTTTCTTCCAACCATCATTTGAGTTAGAAGTATTTGGTGTTGGGGGCAGCTGGGGGGCTCAGTTGGTTGAACGTCCGACTTCTGCTCAGGTCATGATCTCGCCGTCAGTGGGTTCGAGCCCCGCGTCCGGCTCTGTGCTGACAGCTCGGAGCCCGGAGCCTGCTTCGGATTCTGCGTCTCCCTCTCTCCCTGCCCCTCCTCCGCTCACACTCTGCCTCACTCTCTCAACAATAAATAAACATTTTAAAAAAATTAAAAGAAAAAAAGAAGCACTTGGTGTTGATAATCACACAGCTCTATGCATTTGTGGAAACTCACAGACCTCCGTAAAAAGGATGAATTTTACTTTATGCAACTTACACCTTATATTTCAAAGAGACAATCCTTGGGAAAAACAAAACATTCGTGCCGCTTGCAGGTATATGTGTTTGTCAAAATGCATCCACTGAACGCTTAAGATAGATGCGTTTTATGTAACGAAAATCATACGTCAATAAAGTGTGTGATTGCCCTGTGGTAAAGACTGGGCTCTGGAATTTTATTTGACAGCATTTGTTGCAAAATTGAGGCCACTGGAACTCAGTTTCACTGATAGAAATCTGGGAGGCGGGTAAGAGGTGGTGCCTGGGTGGCTCAGTTGCTTAAGTGTCCGACTCTTGATTTCGGCTCTCTGCTCCTCTCTCTCTTGAGTTCTCTCTGTCTCTCTATCAAATTAAATCAATAAACTTAAAAAAGTCAGGGGTAATGAAAATATTTTCTCTTTTTAGATTTTTCTCTTTTTAAGATTTTTTTAATGTTTATTTTTGAGAGGGAGAGAGAGAGAGAGAGACAGCATGAGTCGGGGAGGGACTGAGAGAGAGGGAGACACAGAATCCGAAGCAGGCTCCAGGCTCTGAGCTGTCAGCACAGAGCCTGATGCGGGGCTTGAACTCACCAACGGCGAGATCATGACCTGAGCTGAAGTCGGACACTTAACCGACTGAGCCACCCAGGCACTTCTATTTTCTTTTTTTTAATGTTTATTTATTTATTTTGAGAGAGAGAGAGAGACAGAGCAAGCCCGAGTGGGGGAGGGGCAGAGAGAGAGAGAATCCCAAGCAGGCTCCGTGTTGTCAGCACAGAGCCCCATGCAGGGCTCGATCCCATGAGCCTTGAGATCATGACCCGAGCCTAAACCAAGAGTCAGATATTCAATCCACTGAGCCACCCAGGCGTCCGTTTCTTTTTTTTTTTTTTAACTTTACTTAAAAAAAATTTTTTTAATGTTTTATTTATTTTTGAGAGAGAGAGACAGCGTGAGCAGGGGAGGGTCAGAGAGAGAGGGAAACACAGAATCCGAAGCAGGCTCCAGGCTCTGAGCTGTCAGCACAGAGCCCGATGCGGGGCTCGAACCCAAAAACCGTGAGGTCATGACCTGAGCCGAAGTCAGACGCTTAACGGACTGAGCCACCCAGGCGCCCCAGTTAACTTTACTTTTGAAAGTAATCTCTACAGCCAACGTAGGTCTAGAACTCACGGCCCAGAGATTAAGAATCGAATGCTCCTCCAACTGAGCCAGCCAAGCACCCCGAAAATATTTTATTTTCTTAAAAGACAATTAAAAGGCATGTGGCCCTTTCCTGTTACTTAACTAAGAGTTTTCAAACTAAGATCCCAAGGAATCGTAAGCGTTCCTCATACTCCATTCCCACCCCACTTTTCACCCAACTTGTGGTCAGAGTCGCCTCCTTCTTCTGTGTTCCTCAAAAGCTTCTACCTGGAAAGTTCTGAGACTAAAGGGTTTGAAGAATCAGAACTCTCAAAAAATGACTTGCTGCCTCCTGAGCTACCCTTGGGCCCAAGCTGTGTCTGGGGATCTTCAAGGAAGGGAGCCTGTGACATTGTTTATCCCGGCCAGGCTCTCTTGCCTTCCTGTCCCCCTACTTTCCTTTCAGTTCCTCAAAGCTGGTGCACCCTGTCCTTCCCCAGGGCCTTGGGACATGCAGTTCCTTCCACCCAGAAAGCCCTCCCTCACTGCTTCTCTTGCTTAACTTTTGCTTATCCTCTGATTTCTGCTCAGACATCTCTTCTTCCACAAAACCTCCCTGGATTCTTCCACTGGGGGCCATGTTCTTTTTTTTTTTTTTTTTTTAAGTTTATTTATTTTGAGACGGGGAGAGGAGGAACAGAGGGAAGGCGGGAGAGAGAATCCCAAGCAGACTCCGCACTGTCAGCACAGAATCAGATCTGGGGCTCGAACCCACGAACTGTGGGATGGTGACCTGAGCCGAAATCAAGAGTCAGACGCTCAACCGACTGAGCCACCCAGGCGCCCATTGGGTGGGACAGTCTAATGTCAGAAGTTCTTCCAGAACCGGGTTCTTCTCCTTCAGGGGACAAATGACTGGTGGAGTTTGAGGCTAACTGAGCGTTCTCTTGGTGTCTGTCTTCCTCCCACAGACAGGGCAAAGTGTGTGTGTGGGGTGTCCCCTGGCTCCCCACACATGCGTGGTGCATAGCATCACGTCTGGCACATAGTAGGTGCTCAGTAAGTATTGCCTGCACTTTGGCCTATGTACACGGTTGTATTTACATACGGATTTCACACACACATATCACTTTCACTGAAATATGAGATGCAGAAAGAAACGGGTGCAGATCTGAGTGTAAGCTCGGTTCCAGAAGCCCTTCATCTGCCCTTTCTCATCAGACTCCCCAGGAAACTTCCATCCTCATCTCCAACAGCATAGATTAGTTGTGCTTTTTTTCCCTTCCTTTCCTTTTTTTGGGGGTCCTTTTGTTTATTAAATGTATGTTTTTTTAATTTATTTTTGAGAGAGAGTGCGCGTGAGCAGGGGAGGGATAGAGAGAGAGAGGGAGATAGAGAATCCCAAGAAGGCTCCATGTTATCAGCACAGAGCCCCACGTGGGGCTTACACCCTGAACCATGAGATCATGACCTGAGCCAAAACCAAGAGTCGGATGCTCAACTAAGCCACCCAGCTGCCCATTTTTGGTCCTTTTTAGTAAATAAACTTGTGTGGTATTGTTCTTTTTTGCATCTGGTTTCTTTCTTTCTTTTTTTTTTTTAACGTTTCTTTATTTTTGAGAGACAGAACACGAGTGGGGGAGGGGCAGAGAGAGAGGATGACACAGAATCCGAAGCAGCTCCAGGCTCCCAGCTGTCAGCACAGAGCCTGACACGTGGCTCGAACTCACAAACAGCGAGCCGAAATCGGACACTTAACCAACTGAGCCACCCAGGCACCCACACCCAGGATTCGTTTGCTCACAATTACATTGGTGAGAATCTTCCAGGCTGTTGCATATAGCTGCAAACAATACATTGTGATCTCTTATTCATACTCACCTCTGTCGTCCAGGGGTGGGCAAAAAAATTTTTTTTTTTTCCTGTAAAGGGCCACATAAAGCCGGGTTCACCTCTGCAGGCCATACAGTCTGTCTCTGTCACAACTTCTCAACTCTGCCACGGACCTAGGAAGGCAGCCTCAGACGAGCTATAAAAAAGTGGCCGTGGCCATGTTCCAAGAACGCTTTATTTATGGGCGCTGGGATTTGAATTTCATATACGTTTCATATGTCACTAAGGATTACATTCCCCCCCCCCCCCCAACGATTTAAAAGTGTAAAACCTCTTTGGCAGCTCCTCAAGGAGTTAAACATAGAATTGCCATATGACCCAGCAATCCCACTCTGGGATATTTACCCCAGAAAACTGAAAGCGGGATTGAGAGATGCTCCTACACCAATGATTACCTCATTCACAACAGCCAAGAGGTGGAAACAATGCAAGTGACAACAACTGACAGAAGAAGGGATAAATGCAAGGTGGTGTGTCCATGCAATGGAATATTCGCCATAAAAAAGGAATGAGGTTCTGGGGCACCTGGGCGGCTAGGTCAGTGAAGCGTCTGACTTCAGCTCAGGTCACGATCTCTCGGTTCGTCAGTTCCAGCCCCGCGTCGGGCTCTGTGCTGACAGCTCAGAGCCTGGAGCCTGCTTCCGATTCTGTGTCTCCCTCTCTCTCTCCGCCCCTCTCTTGATCACGCTCTGTCTCTCTCGCCCTCAAAAGTAAATAAACATTGAAAAAAAATAATAATCAAAAAACACAAAAACACAAAAATGTAAAACCGTGCTCGGCACCTGGTTTGCACAGAAACAGACAGTGGGCCCGATTTGTCCCATTGGCTTAGTTTGCCACCGTCTGTCGCTGTCACGGATGGTTCCATTGAAGGAAAATAAACCTTGAATGTATCCATTCCATTGTTGACAGGCATCAGGGTGTGAACGGGCAATATGCAGTTCTCACCAGGGGAAGTTATTTTGGCCATCCCTGCACACCCCACCCCTGCAAGCAAACTCCCAGCGCCTGGAGCAGGGCTTAAGGAATCATGCCCCCTGGACCAGTCCCAGCCCGGATGTGACAAGGGAGGGCTCTTGAATGGGGAAAATGTGTGTGTGTGGGGGGGGGCGGGGGACAGGACTTCCCACTCCTAGGTCCCTGGAATCTGGCCTGGGGGCTTCCTCTTGGCCCCGGATGTGGGATGGGAGGGCCAGGGGGCCAAGAAACTTTGCCAAGTCAGGAAGCTCCTCATCCAAAAGCTTTAAAGAGGGAGGTGTGGCAGGGGCATGAAGTCAGTGTCCCGGATTTGCTCTGCTGAGCCCATCCACAGGGTAAGTGCCGACTGCTTCAGCTCAGCCCAGAGCCCCAGCCCCAGGGGGCCATGGCAAAGCCTGGCATCTCCCCCCCCCCCCCCGGCCGGGGACCCAGGATTCTATAGCCCACCCGCTCCCTAGGCTGCAGATGAACGCGGCTGACCCAGCTGTGCGTGTCTTGGTTCCGCTTGCAGCCACACCCGATGAAGGCTCTGCCCCTCCTGCTCCTCCCCGGCCTGGGGCTGCTGGTGTGCGGCAGGTCTCTGTGCCCAGTGGAGGAAGCCATCAACGAGAGGATCCAGGATGGCTCCCGCGCAAGTGAGGACCCTCGCTGCCAACCTCAGCTGGGGCCTCCGAGGCCCCTCTAACTCCTGCCATGGCGGGACCATCAAGCCAACCCCAACCCCAACCCCGACCCCACCCCCGCCCCCCTCCAGCTCCGCCTTCAGCAGAAGCTCCAAATCCTTCTTCCTCTAAAACACTCACCTTGTGACAGAGCCTGGGAGGTGGTGGGCCGCCCACCGCGTGGCTCTCCACCAGAGCCACCTGGGCCTTCCTCGAAAGAGTTTTCTTGACCCAAACCACCGGGGCAGCATGAGAGTGGGGGAGGGGCGGCTTGGTCTCATTCGGTCCCTTTTTCTCCCTCAGTCCTTGAGACAGTGAGGACCATTGGCCTGAGCTGCCGAACGGTCACCTCCAGGGGTGACCTGGCCACCTGCCCCTCAGGTGAGTACAGAAGTCCTTTGTCCTGGCTCCCAGTTACATTCCCAGTACCCAGTACCCCCTCCCCCTAAGACCAGGCTCTATTTCTTTTTCTTTAAATGTTTATTTATTTTGAGAGAGACAGGGGAGGGGAGGAGCAGAGAGAAAGGGAGACAGAGAGTCCTAAGCAGGCTCCATGCCCAGCAGGAGCCCGACGCGAAGCTCGATCCCACAACCCTGGGATCATGACCTGAGCCTGAAACCAAGAAAAGTCCGAGGTTTAACCAACCGAGCCACCCAGGCGTCCCCAGCCTCTGTGTCTTGAGTCTACTTCCCTCGAGTCCTGGTCTGCAGCCCCAGCCTTCTGCACGCCCGCGCTCCAGGCCCGCATTGCCTTAGGTCACCGGAGTTGCCAGGCCCCCAGCCGCCGGCCTCCCCGCCGCGCAAGCAACGCGCGCCCCATTCCCAGGTGTTGGCGTCTCCAGCCCGGAGCCGCTGGCTCGGGTCCAAGCTCGCTCCCCTCTCGCCCGCAGGCTTCGCCGTCACCGCCTGCACTTGTGGCTCCGCCTGTGGCTCGTGGGACGTGCGCGCCGAGACCACGTGCCACTGCCAGTGCGCGGGCATGGACTGGACGGGGGCTCGCTGCTGTCGCGTGCAGACCGCCGCCTGAGGGCGCCCGAGTGCCGCGCGGGCTGGGGGGCGTGGCCAGGCCTCGGAGGGGGCGGGGTCAGGCCTCGAGGGGCGGGGCTGGAAATAAACCCTGAGTAGATGATGGTGAGGATCTGGGCGCTGCGCTGTCTTTTGTGGGGTTTGGGGGACGGAGCTGGCGTCTCCAAAAAGAGCGGGGCACGTAGATGCTGGAGGGAGGCAGTGGGGGGGGAGGTGGCGCCCGTGACTTTTTTCTGGCCATCCCCCTCTTCCCATGTTTCCCCCCACCTCGACTTCGGAGAACAGAGCCTCAACTTCCTCTTAGGACACTCACACCCGAGGATCATGGCCTCCTTCAGGAGGGGAA
The DNA here is from genome assembly GCA_028646485.1 of Cryptoprocta ferox. Lineage (NCBI taxonomy): Eukaryota > Metazoa > Chordata > Mammalia > Carnivora > Eupleridae > Cryptoprocta > Cryptoprocta ferox. The sequence goes on along the minus strand of CM053574.1, from coordinate 5,586,780 downwards.
GTGGGTGGTACCTTTGAAGCCACCTTGACGATCACCCTCGGGTTCATTCTGCCCCAGCCCCCACAATAAGGCTTCATCAGGGGTCTAGGTCTGGACGGGATGGGGACCCCGACCCCCATCCCTCATACACTCTAGGCCCCCAAGCCCCCAGTAGCCCCTGGATCAAGATGGACCCCTGAATCACCTCTCAGCCCAGAGTCCTGAGCCCCTATCCCTCACTCCCCAACCTCACTGAGGGTCCCTCAAGGCACAGACAAAGCCAGGTCGTGGACAGGAAGGAGTCTTCACAGGAGCCTGCAGAGAACTCTTGCCTGAGGCCAAGCACCACGAGTTCACCTTTTCACACCTGCAGGTGCAGTTTCGAGTAGTTAGTTACAACCCGTGCTATATACACCCTCACGGACACTTGAATATGAAAACAGAGTGCAGGGTTCTTGTCTGCTCTTTGACGTGTCCCCAGCGCTTCGAAGAGGACATGCCACATAGTGGGCACTCAGGAAATGTCTGTTAAATAAATAACTGCATACACATGTGGATACCCCACGCAGATGCACGCAGGCCATGGACACACACAGGCCATGGACACACACAGTGACTATGGTCACACAGGGATCCACCATGCCTACACACACACACACACACAGGCACAAGAAGGGGCATGCCCGGGGAAGGAGAAACATAGACGCATAGGCATATTACAGCCCTGGACAGAGTCTCCTGCTTCCAACAAGTCCCCATCCCAGCCTGGATGACCTTGATCTCAGTCTGAATTCTGACCTAGAGGATGAGTCACATGCAACCCCTGCACAGCTTCCTGGGGGCACAAATCCGGTGACTCAGCGTCCAGTTCCCTGGGAATCCTAATCCTAATTTTTTATTAGTATTATTATTAAATAATACTATGATTTAATAGTTTTAAATTATCTTAAAATCCAGCCCCTTGAGAGATGCAGACTCAGACTTCAGAACACATGGTGCCCAGTCTTGAAAGGGACCCCAGACTCAAATGTCGCTGTCCTCAGCAGCATACTCCAGGGATGGGGAAACGGCCCATGGGGTGGGATCCTGGTTTTCAAGATGTTTTGGACTTTTCTTTCACCGCCACCCACCTCCTACCTGTCTGATCTTGGTGGCCATATGCTCCTGTTGCCTCTGGAGCCCACCCAGAGACTCCTGTCCTAGGTCCGCCCTCCTAACCCCACTGTGGACATGGGGTTGAGGTCATGGGGACCACTGAGTCAGAAGTGTGTTGAGGAGCAGAGAGGTTGAGTCTAGTACTTTGCCTGTCCCACCCCCTCACTGATGTGGAGGGGAGGTGTACTCCTTTGTTCCCAGATTCTGATTGCAATGCCTCTTTACCTCCAAGTCCCACTCAATTGTCCCCTTGTATCTGGACTCCAAGAAAGTACTCTTTAGAGCCTTCAGTTCCAACACAGTCATTCTCCTGTCTCAGAGTGCACACTTGGACAGGCAAGCCCCTTTCTTAAGCCTCCATTTCCTCATTTGCCAACTGCGCAGCCCCCTGAGGCAGCCAAGATTGGTCTAGTTGCAAGTGCCACAAATGTCACCTCGAACTAGCGTGAGCAAAAATAAAAGGAACTTTCTGGGTTATGTAACTGAGAGGCTCAGGGTTAGAACAATGGATTCAGTTATGGCTGGATCCAGGTATCAAATGATACCTCCAGAACTTGACTCCCTCTCTGGTCTTCTTTCCGCAGTGCTGGGTTCTCTCTCAAGCAGGTCCTTCCCCATCACAGCACAAGGCTTACATCTCCCCAGTCTCTGAGAGCCCCAGTGGAGAGGAAACAAGAGGAAATGCCTTTTATTCCTGGTAAATGCAACAAAAGTCCCAGGCCTGAGTTTCATTGGCCGAACCTGGCTCATTTGCCCACGCTTGTGCCAAATCTTACACTCTGATTGGGTAGGCCTGGATCATGTGCCCAGAGATTGGTTTAATCTCTGGCTTATGGTCAGTTGGACTTGAGACACATATTCTTTCTTTTTTTTTTTCTTATTTTTATTTTTTTAATTTTTGAGAGACAGAGAGAGACAGCGCGAGCAGGGGAGGGTCAGAGAGAGAGGGAGACACAGAATCTGAAGCAGGCTCCAGGCTCTGAGCTAGCTGTCAGCACAGAGCCTGATGCGGGGCGCGAACCCACGAACCCACGAACCGTGAGATCATGACCTGAGCCGAAGCTGGACGCTTAACTGACTGAGCCACCCAGGCGCCCCACACATATTCTTTCTTTCTTTCTTTCTTTCTTTTTTAAATGTTTATTTTTGAGAGAAAGAGCATGAGCAGGGGAGGGGCAGAGGGGGAGGGAGACACAGAATCTGAAGCAGGCTCCAGGCTCTGAGCTGTCAGCACAGAGCCCGACGCGGGGCTCGAACCTACGAACTGTGAGATCATGACCTGAGCTGAAGTCAGACACCTAACTGACTAAGCCACCCAGGCACCCCTCTTTCTTAAAAGAAAATTGAGACTATTACCCCATGACAGGTCAGGGAACCTCACAGAGCCGTTTTATGACTGCTTGTGGGCCCCCAGTTTCACAGCCGCCATTTTGCCAGAGGGCTGAAGTCTGGTCTTCGCATCAACAGGCCTTCAGTCAGTCAAGGTGCAAAGCTGTGGCCCCACCCCCTGCACCTGTCCATCAGAGCAGAGCCAGATGCCCATTGGTCCGGCTCCTCCGTGGCTGTTATGTCAGGAAAGGGCTTGGTGGCTTCTTTCTTTTTTTTTAATGTTTTTTTTTATTAATGTTTTTTATTTTTATTTTTGAGAGACAGAGAGAGACAGCACGAGCAGGGGAGGGTCAGAGAGAGAGGGACACACAGAACCTGAAGCAGGCTCCAGGCTCTGAGCTAGCTGTCAGCACAGAGCCCGATGCGGGGCTTGAACCCACGAACCGTGAGATCATGACCTGAGCCGAAGCCGGACGCTTAACCGACTGAGCCACCCAGGCGCCCCTTGGTGGCTTCTTTCTATGACCAGGGAGAGGAGTTGCCATCTAAATCACTGTTAAACCAATCTTCTCTGAGCAGACAAGGTTGGCAATAGTTTAGAAAACAGAGCGTTATCCTCACCAAATCTTGGGGGACCATTCCGAAGTTGTCTCAAATTTAATCACACATTTAAAGGCTAAAAGATACTTCTCGCACATAAAAGTCTTTTAAATGATCTTTTACTTCTTTTTCCAAAGGGAGAAAACGAGAGCAAGAGGCAGGCTGAGCACAAGCTAACACCCCCCCCCCAACACCCCCACCCCCAGCCTAGCCGCCCGAGGTGGGATCTATGTGATATTCCTCGGACACTCCCAGCTACCCAGGAACAAAGGAAAGGGGTTTAAGGGCTTGCCGTGGTGATGTAGGAAACTAAGGCAAATGAAAAACTAAATTCCCTGACTGCCTACAGCCCTTTGACAAGTCCTTGAGAGTGACCTCCCTCTAGGAGCTCAGCTGTCTCAAGGATGACACTTGGCTAGAGGCAAAAAAGAACCTTAGCTTAACATTTTCCCAAGCTCTCAACTGCCCCAAGATATAGGCTGGCAATCATACTCCAAGCCTCTGGCGCCCTGATATACATCTGACAGGACTGAGGCTGTATTAAATGGTAATAAATGGTGTTTCCCTAGCAACAGCTAGCCCCTCAGGGTTTGGAACCTTGCTTCCAAAATTCCTTAGAGACTTACTCTATCCCTGATCTCCTCCCAAATGAGGGTGTATAATGAGTTACCCGTTCGGACCCCAGTGCAGCTCTTCCTGCACAGGGGTCCTGTCCCCATGCTTTCATAAAATCACCTTTTTGCACCAAAGACATCTTTAAGAATTATTTCCTGGCCATCGGCTCTGGACTCCATGAACCCCCAAAACTCTATCAATAGTCTAGACCAGCGCTGCCCAATAGGGCAGCCATGACACACTGGAAATGTGCCTTGGGTGTAAATATATCACACGTTTGTTGTCAAGGGTTTAGTACCAAAAAAAAAAAAAAAAAAAAAAAAGATTTCAAAGCCAAAAACCGAAAGGTCTCAAAACCAAAAACCAAAAACATCTCAATAATTTTTAAGTATCTTCTCCATGCAGAAGTGATAATATTTTAGGTATAATATACCATGTTAAATAAAATGTTATTAAAATTAATTTAGTCTTTTTATCTTTTTAACATGGCTGCTAGAAAATTTTAAATTGAAGATATGGTTTACATTAAATTTCTACCAGAAGGCACTGCTCTAAAGAGAAAATTCCTTGTACACTTTCTCTTATTTTTATCTTCAGTCTTCCAGATCACAGACAAAGAGGGCTTTAAGACATCTAGACAGAGTGCCACCACGTGAATGCATGATATGGGTATTTCTCTAGGGTAAGCACATGTCAAGGCATGCCAATGAGAAAGCCAGGCGAATGCATGAGCAGATGTGTAACGGTATTCGGGGGGGGGGGTGTGTGAGTGTGGGTAGGTGAGCAGATGTGTGGGTGAGAATGAGTGTTTCCAGTGATTCTCTGTCTGGGGACCCAGGGAGAGGGGACATCACATCCAGAGTTAGGTCAAGGCGTGGGTCTGGCCTCAGTCCCAGATGTGGGTGGGGCTCCAGTAATGGGTCCTCTTGCCTCACTTCCGTTCCTTTCCTCCAGGGGGACTTGAAGAAGTAGAATTGTTGGGGTGGAGCTGAAGGGTGGGCCTGGGGCAGAGGGGAGGAAGACGCTGGAGCCCCAGGAAGCCTGCTTCCAAGCAGGGCTGCCCCAAACCTAAAAGGTGGGAATCCCAGGTGCCTCAGATTTTCTCTCGAGAGGGGCAGGGGACAACGTTTATTCCAGTAGACACACACACAGCTTCCTGTAAAGTTCTTGATCGTCCTTTAAAAGTTTTTAAATGTATTTATATTGAGTATAATTGACATATAACATTGTGTAAGTTCGAGGCGTTACAGGTGTGGATTTTACATTTGGATATTGCAATATGATGACCGCCGTGGATTCCTGACCCTTCTATCATGTCTCTGGGTCTATGGGCTTCTCTGCTGGGCCCTCCATGAGACCTCTGGACTCCTCAGACCCTCTTGATCTGGGTGGGGAGGGGAGGATGCCCCAGGGTCAGAGGGTCCCGGATCATTGAAAAGAGGAGGCTGACTGTCTCCTCCCCCCACCCTCAACCCGGAGATTTCCTCATCTGCCGCGACACCTTCCGGTGGGTGGGGTGTGTGTGGGCAAATTGGCGGACTGGGAACCATGGGGTCTGAGGAAATCTACATGAATCAGGAGGTCAAGATGCAGGCGGCAGCCTTCAAAGACAAGAAACAGAGGGCCCCAGCCGATAAGGAAGGTTAGGTACCTCAAGGTGGGGAGGGGAGAAGTCAGGAGGGAGAGATTGGGATGGGAGAGGTAAGGGACTGAAAGGTGGGTCACAGGGCTCCTTCCCCTACCCCAAAAGGTATGTGTGCACCCGTGGCCCCCAAACGCTCACACATGCCCTATCCACCTAACCAAGAAGCAGATCTTATTTCCCCATTCCTTCTCTTTTATCCCCAGAAATTTGTTGTCTGCAGGGGTTTGGTTGAGCCAAGATCACTGAGCCCCCCCTCGGACCCCCACCCCTGTCCCAGAGCTCCAGGCAGGTTTCCATTCTCCCTGACCCGCCCACAGGTGCACACCCTGACTATGAGAATATCACCTTGACCTTCAGAAACCAGGACCAACCGCGGGGCAGCCATTCACCACCCAAGAATCGGGCCAAGCAGCCGCCTGCCAGCCCACACCGCACAGCCTCGGGAGGGGCCCATGGTAGGACGTCCCAGGAACAAGGGGCACCGTGTGGAGGTCTGGGGCACTGGTGCGGGGCGTGGTGGCCTCAAGGCTTGTGTGTTACAGTGGTGGGGGTAGCTTTGCAGGTGGCGATGATGATGTGAGTGGTGCTGGTGTTGGTGGAAGTGTTGGTGCCGGTTTGGGTGATGTTGATGGTGAGGAGGTGACCATGTAGTGGATCAGGAAGGAGCCACCTAGACAAGAGCTGATGAGACGTGTTGCTGGGGACAGTCACTTGTGCTGATAACGACAGGCACTGAGATGGATGGGTATCAGTGACAGCTACTGCTGACATTGTGCGTGCTGGTAAAGGGGATGGTAAGGGAGGAACGTGATGATGACAGCATTAGGGACAGCTACCAGTGGCTATGGTCAGGGTGCATGCTGGGGGTCACAGTGGCTGCGGTACTGGCAAGAGTGGGAGCAGGTGACAGAGCTCTGATGGTGTTAGAGTTGGTGCCGATGGTCTAAGTGGCGGTGTTGGGCCCTGGAGGTCACCCGTCCTGCCTCTGCCCCAGTCCCAGCCTGGTCTCGGCCGGCCCCGGACTCTGCCCAGGTCCCCCGTTGGCTGTGCAGAGCCATTCTGAGCCTGTACATTCTCTTCGCCCTGTCCTGCATCATTCTCTTGGCCTTGGTCCTGGTGAAGAGTGAGTAGGGTTTTTGGCTTCATTTTCTTTTTTGTTGTTTTTTGATGGGTGGGGAGGGGGCTGGGGCAGGGTGAAGGGCGTCCTCAGGAGGTGGGGGAGGCCCAGTGTTTCCACTCTTTCCCTTCTCCCTCGTTGCTCTCCCTTCCCCCACCCTTGTTCCCAGGACAGCACAACTGGGGACACTTCAAGGGTTTTCCTGCCCTCCCCCCGCCCCTCCTCCTCAACAGATTCTGAGGTGTCCCGGGAGCTGCTGGTCTTGAAAGGGGAGCTCCAGAACGGTAAGGGTGGGGCCTGGGGGAGGCCCATGGGGATCGGGGAGGGGGGAAGGAGGGCAGCCGTGATACAGACATGTCTGCTTCTTGCCTCAGTCTCCATCTTGGGGCAAGAGTGTCAGGAGGAGCAGAAACAGGGCTGGGGCAGCGTCCAGGGGCTCATCAAGGAGGCCAGGCAGGAGATTGACGCGGTCAAGAGAAATGTCCAAGAGAAAGCGAAGATGCTTTCAACAGGTGCCCTCGCAGACCTTTACTGGGCGGAATTTGTCTTAGGCTGGGTGCTGGGGAGTTGGGGGAGGGGACAGCAGGGGTCTCGGCCTCCCAGTGCGCATGGTTTGGGGGGGTGATGGATCTCGCCCTCTGGGTGGGGATATTTAAATGCGGCTGGGAACGCCAAGTCCATGGGCTCTGCAGCATCCCAGGCTGGGGGTGGGGGGCGGGCAGGGAGGAGGCTTCCAATAAAGGGGAGGGCCTTTTCTGAGGCCCCACACCAATTTTCTCCTGTCTCCCTGTCCCCAGACATAGGCCACATCAAGAATAAGTTACAGGAAATCTCCAAGGTACTGGAGAAGATGCCACTCCCAGGTAAGTTGGGCTGGGGAGGTGGATGAGGAGGGAGCCACAGATCGATCTGGCCCTGGTTCTCCCCTGGGGGACGGGGTCTGCCTAACCTTGGGTCTCCATCCTGCCCAGGGCCCCCACCTCAATAACTGAGAAGACATTGACACCCTGGCTGCAGCTTGGAGGATGGGGCTGCACCTCCCAGGGAAGATGGCCGCATGTGTGTATCATGGTGTGACTTGAGTGACAACACACGACACAGTGGCTGGCTGTGTCGGCAAGGACCGCAGACGTGTGTCAGTGTGAGCGCGGCTGTTGGTGACACGTGTTGCACCATGAGTGTCCTGGGGTGCGTCGTGTATGAATGTGTCATGGAGCTGTGTGTGTGTGTATGTGTGTGTGGAGCACCGCATACCTCGCTGTGATTATGGGGGTTGCAGCGTGTGCCCTGTCACTACCTGTGTTGGTGTGAACAGGTGTGTCAGCGTGTGATGATTGTGTCACCGAGGGTGCTCGGAGCAGGTACACATGTGCATCCACTGGTTTCTGCACTCGCGTTTTGTGATTTGTGAAGATAAAGGCCAATGGAAAAGAATGTGGCTTTCAGATCTGTTACTGGGAGCATGTGGGGGGGGGGTTGGGGACCTGGTGGGAGAGGGTCTGCAAATGTTGAGGGATGAAGAAAGTCACACAGTGAGCACCTGGCCGTGATACCCAGGCACCCTGGGTGCACGAGAGTGTGTGAGCATGAATGCCCTGAATGGGTCCTTTTATGCCCATGAACCTGTGCCCAGGGAGTAACAGTCTCTGTGCCTGAGACTGTGTGCCCGATAGGGCTTGTGGCCCAAGATACACAATGTCTCCCTAAATGGGGCGCCTGGGTGGCTCAGTCGGTTAAGCGTCTGACTTCAGCTCAGGTCATGGTCTCCAGGTTTGTGGGTTCCAGTCCCGGGTCCGGCTCTGTGCTGACAGCCGGGAGCCTGGAGCCTGCTTCCGATTCAGTGTCTCCCTCGCTCTCTGCCCCTGCCCCACTCACGCTCTGTCTCTGTCTCTCTGTCTCTCTCTCTCTCAAAAATAAACATAAAAAAAATTTAACAATGTCTCCCTAAGTGTAGGGCCCACAGGTATATCTGAACCCTTAAGCATGTCCCCAGGGGTGTATCTATTCGCGAGTGTATATGCCCGCTGAGCATGTATCATGAGTGCGCATGCCCGTAAGTGCACTGTGCTCCGGCTCAGGGACTTTATGTCCCCTAAGAGAACATGTGTCCACAGGCAAACGTTCGTCCCTAAGACAAGGGGACATGTGCACACGGGCAGACGTGTGTCCCTAAGAGAACATAGGCCCGAGGATATACACGTGTCCTTAAGACCAGAGAATGTGTCCCCAAGGCACAGGCCAAATAGACGTATGCCCAAGGGCACACATGTGTCCCTGAGACAGAGACATGGGCCCATCGTCAAATGTGTGCCCTTGAGCCGGTAGCCAGCCGCGCAGTTTGCCTGAGCGCCGGCCAACCCAAGCCAGCCCGGCGCTTGGCCTCAGGGCCACACCCCGCAGTCAGGTGCCCCGGACACGCGCGCCCCCTGGCGGCCGCTCTCTGGCATTCCGTGAGCGCGCGCGCTCCGCCCACGAGCCCGCCGCCGCAGCGCCTGCGCACTTAAGGCCTTTTACGGCGCCGTAAAGCAGCTCGGCCGAGGCGAAGGCCGCGGTACCCTGGTGAGACCCCGCCCGCCCGCCCGCGACCCCTGCCAGCGTCCGGCCTCGCCCGTTCCCGGACCGCCCCGCCGCCCGCGGGCCTGGGGATCCCGGGCTTAGGTCTCCGCGCCCGCGATCCCCGGTCCGTCCGCGTCGGCCCACGCAAGGGGGTCCTTGAGGAGGGTGGGCCCCCTCCCCGGCCCTCTGCCCGGTTCACGCCGGCGTGGGGGCCTTGGGGCCCCCGCCTTTCCGCGGCTTAGCTTACTAGCCCCCATCACAGCCCGGTGGAGGCGTCTCAACACGCCTCCCGTCTCACGCTCTGGGCCCTCCTGTAGTCGGCTGCGCACCTGGGGGGGGCGTCTTGGAGCCCCGGGACCCCTCCCCCGCTGGCCTTCCCATCCCCCACGCGGACTTGGTTGGGGCAGCCCCACCCTCCCCAGACCCGGCCGGCCTCTGGCTCCTTCCCTGGTAGTGGGAAGGGGGTTCTCCGCTCCTCCTCTCGACCCCACCCTTGGCAGCGGCTTCACGCTTGAGTGGCCGGGGTGGGGGGGGAAGGGAGGGTGTCTCAGCGCCCTTGGGTTTCCCCCAATCCGCTTCTGCCCCCCATACCTCCACCGTAGATCCGCTCCGCGGAGACCTTAGCGTCCCCTCTGGGTTTTCTCCGACGGCCTTTTCCGGGGCTCTTCCCCCACTGACCACCGGCTTGGTGCGCTAGGATGGGAGGATCACAGCGCCCCCTCCTGGCTCCCCCAAACTTGGGGTTTACAGTCGGCCCTCTCTACCTTGCCTCCCACTGTCCAGCTCCCTTTCTGGAGGGCATGGAGATGGAGGGGTTCCCAACGCCTTCTGTGCGCCCTCTCCCCAGTCTTTCTTACAAACGCAGGCCCTTCCACGTCTCAGGGAGGCGTGCTTCGTGCGTGACACACGGGGGCCGCCGGAGCCATTTCCTCCTAGCTTGCCCCTCACATCTCTATTTGTCCCCCAAGCCGCAAACCCCCCGGGGCCATCGGTCTTGACGCACCTACTGGCCTCTCCCAGTTTCTCTGGCTTTCCGCAGGGGAGAGTCGGGGACGTTGTCTTCATCTGCAGATGTTTTTGCTGGAGCGCTTGCGGGGACAGTACCCGAGTCATCTCACGGGGCCCCCCATCCTTGTCCCCTCCCTGCCCTATTCTGACGCCTCCTCCCCCATGCCCTAGTTCTCTAGTTGCTCCCGCAGGTGGTAGAGGCGGGGGCACAGCGGTCCTTCTCACGTAGGAGCTTTCCGGCGCCCCCTTCTGATTCCCCTCTTGTGCCCTCCCACCTCCCCCTTGCCCCCAAAGGCGTAAAGCTGCCTCCTTCCCTGGCCAGGCTTCCCGGAGGGGGGGTGCTTTATGCGCAGGGGGATGCCCCGCTTTCCTTCCCCTCGCCTTTTCCTACGTGGGAGGTCAGCAGTGGAGCACCCGAAAAGGGTAGCGCGTTGTCCGCCCCCCCCACCCCCCACCCACGTTTCCTTGTGTCCCCGCAGGGCGGCGGCGGCATGGAGGCGCGCTTCACGCGCGGCAAGTCGGCGCTGCTGGAGCGCGCGCTGGTGCGGCCGCGCACCGAGGTGAGCCTGAGCGCCTTCGCGCTGCTCTTCTCCGAGCTGGTGCAGCACTGCCAGAGCCGCGTGTTCTCGGTGGCCGAGCTGCAGGCGCGCCTGGCCGCGCTGGGCCGCCAGGTGGGCGCCCGCGTCCTGGATGCCCTGGTGGCTCGCGAGAAGGGCGCCCGGCGCGAAACCAAGGTGCTGGGGGCGCTGCTCTTCGTCAAGGGCGCCGTGTGGAAGGCGCTCTTCGGCAAGGAGGCCGACAAGCTGGAGCAGGCCAACGACGACGCGCGAACCTTCTACATCATAGAGCGGGAGCCGCTCATCAACACCTACATCTCGGTGCCCAAGGAGAACAGCACGCTCAACTGCGCCAGCTTCACGGCGGGCATCGTGGAGGCGGTGCTCACGCACAGCGGCTTTCCGGCCAAGGTCACGGCGCACTGGCACAAGGGCACCACGCTCATGATCAAGTTTGAGGAGGCCGTCATAGCCCGGGACCGGGCCCTGGAAGGCCGCTGACCCCGCGGGAGATAAAGAATGCAGAGAGCCCCCTTCCCAAGCGTGTCTTGTGTCTTGTGTGGGGGCCTCAGGACCCAGGTCCCTGCCTCGGGCTGGCGAGGGAGGCCGAGACCCAAGCCTGTTTGGGGCCCAGCGGGGTTGCGGTGGGGGTGGGCTTCCAGATGGGGCCGAGACAAGACCAGGGGCCATGTGGAGAGAAGCTGGCAGAGGTTGTTGCTGGTGTGGCTGGAGGCGGGAGGGTGCTGATCCTCTCTGGAATGGCGGTGCCAGGCCAGGCTGGAGGGGTGGGTGGGTGGAGGGGTCGCTGGAAGACAGACTCCATTAGACCAGAGGCCGGCACAGTTCTGTAAAGGCCCAGATAGTAGTTTATGCCTAGAAGTCTGTCCAGCTACCCTGCTCTGCGGTGTAGACAGCAATAGATCAAGGATTCGCTGTGGCTGTGTGTCTAGAAAATGGGCAGAGGGGGATTGTTTGCTGACCCCCGCTGTAGACCCTTGCTTCTCAAAGTGTGGTCTGGGACTGGCAGCACCAGTGCCTCCCCGGAGGTTGTGGAAGTGCAGACACTCAGGCCTACGGCAGGCCTACTAAGTGAGAGCGTGCATTTTGGCAAGATCCCCGGGGGGATCCCTGGGTGCCCTATTTTGAGAAGCAGTGGTCTAGGGCACAGAATCTGTTCCAACTGGGCCCCACCCCCACAGTTTCTGATTCTGCAGATCTGAGTGGGCTGAGGATTTGCATTTCTACAAGTTCCCAGGAACTGGCCGCTTTGCTCCAGGGGCTGCATTTTAAGAATTATGCCCCCCCCCCCGAGACCTGGGGAAATGGATGGGCTCTTCTCAGAATCCTCTGGGCGCCAGCGAGATTAGGGAGTTGGTATTGATCATACGTGAACACATTGTTTTTGTTTGTTTGTTTTTTGTTTTTTTTTTTTAACATTTTACTTTTAAGTAATGTCTACACCGAACATGGGGCTTGAACTCACAACCCTGATCAGGATCAAGAGTCACATGCCGTGCTTACTGAGCCAGCCCGGCGCCCCGTGTGTTCCTTGTTTAAAAAGTAAAATCTGACACTCTAGGCAACCCTACCTTTCCTTTTTGCCCACCAGCCTCGCCGGGTTCCTGAGAACTTCTCCTCCCCAAGGTAAACCCTGCCAGACTTTTTGGGGGAGACTTGTTCAAATGTCTCCCTCTCCCTCCTCCTGGACTTCAGCAAGCGTGATGTGAAAACTTGGCGGTGCTCTGGGCTGGGTCCCCTCACTGTTTATGGAGGGTTTGAGGGTGGGATGGACTCAGCTTTTCCGTTGTTTTTTGGGGTGCATGTGGAGGCCGGCAGGAGGTGGGGAGATGCGAGGCACCGGGTTTGGTCAGGGGGCAGGTTTGCTTATTCCAGCAAGGGTGATGAGGGGGGTGGGCTTCAGCCCACCTCGAAGAGGATGGTGAATGTCAACAGCATAAGTGGAACTACTGAGCACCTACTGTGTGTAGCACAGGGGACGGTCATGGTCAGGAAATAGCTGTTGCCTGGGGGAGGGAAGGGACCCCAAGGGAGCTGGCGGAGGGGGTGGTCAGGGTGGCCGCCTGAATCTGGGGTGAGGGGTCAGTGCCTAGGAGGCCAAGGAGGATTTGAGGTCTGGAGTCCAGGAGGCAGGTCTGAGAGCACGGAGATGGAAGTCGCTGGCTAGAAGTGAGGCAGGGCGCACGGTGGCTGGGAAGCCCGATTTCAGAGGGAAGTGGAGACTTTGAGGTTAGCAACCTGAGGTCCCCTGGGGACCCTGGCGAGGGTGGCTTCCAGGGCCTGCTGGGTGAGGGGCAGGTTGTGGAAGCAAGGGGGCGGGAGGCAGGAATGGCCCAGCCAGCCCCATCCAGAGGCCCCATCCAGTGAAGGATGCTGGAGACAGAGGGGGTGGGGGTGGGGGAGGAAGAGATGGGCTGGTCCCCAAGAGGGGGATGCTGGGGGCTTGGAAGCTGGGAGAGGCCCAGGGTCTGTCTCTCCATGCGGAGGGTGAGGAGGGACTAACTTGTGGACAAGGGAGGTGCGGACCGGACCGAACCATGGGGAGGGGGCGCACCTGTGAGAACAGGCAGCAGGCAGCCGTGGTCCAGCAGCCTTGGGCTGCAAATAAAGTCTCCGCTGCAGTACTGAAGCCCCCAGGCAGGTTGGCAGGGGTGGGGGTGGGGGGTCGGTGAGGAAGAGGAACTCCGCACCAGCCCTTGGTAGCCAGGCGGACATGGTGCTTCCCTCTGTTCCTGTAGAACAGACCACGAAGTAGCTTCGGCGAGAAGAGGTCATTTGCCCACGGACGCACATTCATTATTCAACGGCTATTTATTGAACACCTACTCTGTGTCAGCTGCTGGGGTCCCAGCTGAGCACAAAACAAAAGCTCCTGCCCTCCTGAAGCTCACACGCTGTCCCCCGGGGAGACGAGCTCACACAGATCAGTGAATGACAAGTTCGGTTGGAAGGGGACGGGGTTCTGTGGTGAGAAAGTAGATCAAGGGATCCGGAGTCAGGGGTGTCATTTTAAACAGGAAGGAGGGGGCGCCCAGGATAGCCTTCACTGAGGAGCTAGCAGGGGAGGGCGCATGTGCAAGGGCCCCGAGGCAAGAGCAAGCCTAAATGTGTAAGGGCCAGTGAGGAGGTTGGTGTAGGTGCTGGGGGTGGGGGACGAGAGAGAGGGGGTGAAGCTGGGGAGACCGGGCAAGTTGCAGGCATTCTGCAATTGCAAAGCACCCTGTAAGATTGTGGGGGGGTTTCCTCCCCCCCCCCTCTGAGCCAGAAGGAAACTTCTGGAAGGTCTGGGACAGTGAAGAAGAGATTGAGGCAAGCTAGGGTAGAGGCTATACCAAGGCGGTTGCTGGAGGGGTGAGAAGTGACAGGTTCTGCATGTGGCTTTCCCTGAGGATTTGGAGGGGGCAGTGAGGGGAACCGGTGGTGAGTGTGCTCCCAACCTGCGCCTGAGCGACCGGCAGAGGGGCTGGGCGTCCCCTTTGCAGAGCCCAGGTAGGCAGTGGAGCACTGGCCTGGAAGTCCAAGGAGGAGTCTGGAGGAGGCAGAAGTCGGGTGAGCAACTGCTAGATAGTAGGTGCCCTAGGGCTGTCTCCACCCCTGCCCGTTCCCGGTGCCAGGTGTGCTGGGTGCCAGGGAAGGGCCCTCCCCGGCCCTCTTGGCCTGGGCCCTTGACCCCCAGGTCTGAGGTGATCCAGCGTGGTCCTCCCCCCACGGGCTCCCCTCCAGGGGGCCTGAGAATCACGTGAGCCCATGAGCCCATCTGGTTCTTCCTTTTCTTTTTTCAATGTTTGTTTATTTTTAGAAAGAGAGTGCAAGCGGGGGAGGGGCAGAGAGAGAGACAGACAGACAGAATCCAAAGCAGGCTCCAGGCTCTGAGCTGTCAGTGTAGAGCCCGATGCGGGGCTCGAACCCACCAACTGTGAGGTTATGCCCTGAGCGGAAGTCAGACCCTTAACCAGCTGAGCCGCCCAGACGCCCCTGGTTCCTCCTTTCCTAGGCCAGGAATTGGGGGTAGGGTGGGTAGGCGAGGACTTGAACGAGGGGTGTCCTGTGATCCTGGCCCGCCTCCCTCCTCGGCCTCCGGGACTGACAGGGGCTGGGGCCGCCTGCGTCTTTCAAAACCTGTGTCAGGGTCATACCAGCACCTCTGGACCTGGGTGCCCAGGCCACCCACGGGCCCGCTAGCATTTACTGAGCACCTTCTGTATACCAGGCCCTTTCTGAGCACTTCCCACGTGTGGGCTTGTGCCCTCTTGCCAGCAGCCTCCGCTGGGGGACGAGGCTGCCAGGCCGCTGCCCTGCCCTGCAGTATTTTTAGGGGTCTAGGGTGTTCTCTGCTCCATGAGATCCCAGAGAGTTCACGTCCAGCGCCGTCTAGTAAACGCTTCTTGTAAGAAATCCGAGGGGGAACGGTGGGGAGGTACAAACGGCACTTGCGCTGTTCCGGATATTCGGAGATGGCCTCAGGCACCAGGTTCTGGAACTCCCGGCTCCCATATCTGGAGACTGGAGCCAGAGAGGCTCCTGAGGTGGGGCCATTTTCGCCCCCATTTTATTGACCTGGGCTGGGGGCGGAGAGACTGGCTGCCTGAGCCGGGGGTCTTCTCCCTGGGGTGCTAGCACACAGGGACTGCGTCTGGGGAGGCCCAGGGTGGGGTGGGGGTGTGGTCCTGACTCCAGCAGACTGTGGGGGGGCCTGACAGAGGAGGCACACAGGGGTCTGAGGCTCCCTGGAAAGTTCTCAAGGTGGGTGCTCTGAGCTCTTGAAGTCGGGGATGTGGGGACAGCCTGCTGGGCTGAAGAGCAAGGGACAGGCCCTCGGGAGCATTGGCAGGAGCTGGGGAGGGGTCAACAGCCCTTCTTCCGCTTGGGCAGGAGAAAATGTTGCTGGAACGTTGGCCACAGAAGAGGCATCCAAACCGTGGTTGAGGGTCCTCGGGGCCCCGCTGTGGCCGTGGCTGTTGGTGCGACCGAGCTGGGGGAGCGGCGCGGGGTGCACCTAGCAGGTGGGCAGGGGGCCGTCAGCGTCGGCGTGTCCAAGGACGTCTCGGTGAACCCCAGGGGGGGCCGAGGCGGCGGGTGGGCCGTCAGCATGTGGCCAGCCGGTCACACACCCAGCCGTCCAGCCGGCTGCCACAGAAGGCGTCGTTCCACTGCCCAGAGCCCTGCATCATCACGCAGTCCTCGCCCTGGCCCTCGTTGTTGGGTTCCCCCGGCCGCCAGTTGCTGGAGCAGAGACTTGAGGTCAGAGAATGGAGCAGGGGGTGGGAGCCCTACTGCCTTCGGCCTGGACGCATCCCTCGGAGTCTGGGTACCCCCCCGATTCCCACCCCCAACTCCCTGCAGCCCAGGAATACCCGCTTCCCACATGCCCTCCCCTCTACCCGCCCATTGCAGAGAGGCACCCCCTCTCTGAGCCTGGTCTGAGGTGATCCAGCATGGTCCTCCCCTCACGGGCTCCCCTCCAGGGGGCCTGAGGATCACGTGAGCTCACCTGTAGTTCAGGGGGTTCTCGTCCATCCAGATAAACTCCCCCTCTATGTCCAGGTCCCGGAGGCCAATCCAGGTGCCCTTCCTGTTGGCGTGTTTGGCCAGGAAGTCCTGGGGAGCAGGACAGGTCTGGAGGGGCTGGGGGGTTGTGCCTGCCCCCTCAGCCTCCCATACAAGTTGAGGCGGGGACCCACACGCCCCTGCCCGCCATGCTGGCCACGGCCTCTGCAGAGCCCCGCCCACCTGCTCCTCTTGGCTGTGGATGCTGACCAGCCGCCCTTGCAGTTTGCTGCAGGCGAACCGGGCCTGGATCCACTTCTTGGCGCCCTCGCCGAAGTAGTAGCACTTCCTCTGGAAGTTGACCCACTTCTCGGGGCACGTGTTACACGTGGAGCCTGGGGTGGAGGAGAGGCTCAGGGGTGCGGCGGTGGTGGGTGCCGTGGCTGGCACAGTGGTGGATGCTGTGGCCGGTGCCGTGGCAGACACCGTGGCCGGCGCTGTGGCAGACACCGTGGTGGGCACTGTGGCCGGTGCCGTGGCCGGCACAGTGGTGGATGCCGTGGCCGGCGCCGTGGCAGACACCGTGGCCGGCGCTGTGGCAGACACCGTGGTGGGCACTGTGGCTGGCGCCGTGGCAGACACCGTGGCGGGCACCGTGGCCGGTGCCGTGACTGGCACAGTGGTGGATGCTGTGGCTGGCACCGTGGCTACAATAGGCAGAGTGGGTGGCAGCGTCTGTCCTGGAGTCACTCTTGGGATCCGGGCTGAAAGCAGACCAGGAACTTGCGGGGTGCCTTCTTCCCAGCAAGACCAGCCGCCCGGCGGGAGCACCTCGGCTGCCCGTACCATCTCCACAAATACCTCCCCCCGCGCAGAATGCCCATCACGGACACTGTCGTCGTAAATACCTCTTCGGCCTCTGCCAGCACCAGCCCCACAAAGAGACCCGCGGCCCACAGCATCACCACGTCACCAGCTCTGTGGCCCGTGGCCCCTCAACCACCAACATCATCACCACAAACACTTCCACGGCCAGAAGCACATCAACCGCCAACACCATGGCCACGAACCCACCGCTGTCAGTGGCACCTTCATTCCCCCTGTCATCACCGCGGGGACCCAGGATTGCCGGCAACCCCTCACCACTGCCACCAGCACGGCCAACACCATCTTCTTGGCCCACACCGCACGCCAGCCACAGTTTGATCACCAGGGCCGTCCTGGCGAGGTCACGGTTGCCAGCATTGTGTCCCCGTGCACCGTCCCCACCAACGGCTCCAGGAACGGCCCTGCTTGCCATTGCTGCCAGCACCCCCAAAACCAGCAGTGTTGACCAGGTTTGGGGAAACTGAGATGATTTTCATCTAGTGGGAGGGCTTGGTCAGCTTATGAAGGGGGGTACTGGAGGGCTGGGTCCGCATGGCCTTGACCTTGGGCCGCCTTGGTCTCTCTCCTCTCGCCCCCATCCCGAGGAAACTCTTAGGCGCTTTCACCACCACCACCCAGGACTCCCAGATGGGAGGTTACTGGGTTGACTCACTCTTGATTTAAACTAGCTTTTCTTGGAATGGCATGCAGAGAGAACTCCAGAACTTCGGTGGAATTTTTTTTAAAGGGACCTGGGGTCCCCAACCTCTGTGGGGAGCAAAGCTGGGTGTGTTTCTCACACATGGGCCAGTATGTGGCCATTGGCGCAGTGGGCGGGGAACATTAAAACCGGAAGGGGGTATCTCTGGGCACTTGGGGAAAACCTGCTTGTGTGTGGTGCTGTCATCGAGAGACAGCGCTGGAGCTGGGCTCAGACCCCAGGCCACCCCAGGGACTGGGGAGGAAATGGGAGGCCAACCACCCACGTGAACGTGGTGCAGAGCCCTCCCCAGAGAGACCACAGCCGGGTTCCCGGCTGGGATCCCCACAGCCACAACAGGTCCCGGGGGGCTGTGCCCCACACCAAGCACAGAGCCTTCCTCTTCTCTTTGCCAACTAGGGCAGCTGGGACTTCCCAGAGGTGGGAAGTCAAAGATCAAGGGTGGGGGTGAGGGTGGGGAGGGCATCAGGGCAGGAGCACCCAGGTTCCTGGCCTAGGTTAAAGGCACACTGATTGGATGTCTGCTCTGCCTGCAGCTTGCCGGGGCCACCCCTCAGCCCAACCCTTGTCCCACTAGCATTGCCCCAGTCGCTGCAGAGGGGCCCCCCCTTGTGCCCCATGGCTGGGTCAGACAGTCTTCCGGGAGGGGTGATGATGACCCTCCTTTGAGCCACAATGGGCAGAGGGGGAGAGGCAAAGTGAACCCAGAGAGGGTAAAACACAGGAAAGCTTTTACCTGGAGAAGGAAAAAAGTGTGGGGGGCCCCACCCCCACCCCCTCTGCTCCAGGTCCTCGGAGAGAGGCGGCTGGACTCAGAAAGACACTGCCCTGTGTCCCCCATGGATCCTGCCGCACGAATGAGCGCACACGCGTCCCCATTGTCACGTGCGCCCCTCTGTCGCACGTCCCCACACACCTGTTTCGTCACACACACACACACACCAGCACACCACGGGCACAGACTCACAAACACACTCACCGTTGGACACTTGTAGCTCTATCCACAGCTTCACCACCTCCTCCTGGAGCTTCTCCAACGAATGCAAGGCTGTGCGTCTCTCATTCAAGCCTCGGGTGAGGGGGTGGGGGAGATGGTCAGAGACTAACTGGTCGCGCACCCTGAACCCCCGTCCTCCACCCTCTACCCCGTCCCCTCCCAAGGCTCACTCTGGGACTTGAGGTTGCTCAGGTCCGAACGAAGTACATCCAGGTTCCGGGAGAGCTCAGAGTCTGACGGGGACGGGCTGGGGTCAGGGCTGGGAGTCCCCGAGCCCGGCCCCCAGCCTCACGGTCCCTCCCAGCTCTAGGACCCCGGACCCCACCAATCTCTCACCCTGAGCTTTCATTCTCTTCTGCTCAGCTTGGATTTTCTCCATGTTCTGTGACACCTGGGCAGCTGGGTGCAGGGAGGGGGCTCGGTGGTAAGCAGGTCCTCAGGGCCGCCCCCTACCCCCCTCAGCTCCCCCGCTGGCCCCTTTGTGCTCTTAGCCTCTGTCTTCAGGGTCACCTGCTCGTTTTGCCATTCACAGGTGGCCTGGAGCACCGTGTCCACATGTTAATTCAGGCCCCCCCCTTGCCCCCACCCCACTCCTCCTCCTAGACCTGAGCGGACGTCACTCACCCTGGGATTTCTGGGCCATCTGGTCCCCTCTTTGTCTTTCCAAGTCCTTGGAAACCTGAGAGACTGGGGCCGCAGGGAAGATGTGTCCTCAAGAACCAGGAAGCCACGTCCCCAAATCCCTCCCTTCCCTGGCCCCGGAGTGCAGGGCCCCCTCACATTTTCATTGTGGGGGCAAAGGCACCCAGGAAGACACAGGCAAGAATGGAAGGAACGTGCGCACCCTTCCCCCACCCAGAATGAAATGTAAAAGCAGCCGGCATTTCTGGAAAGCTCACTGGAGGCAGGTGTAAATGCTTCACAAATCTTAGCTTGTTTCTGCCTCGATGGCCCTGAGAGGATGCCCACTTTACAGGTGAGGGAGCTGAGGCCTGGAGCCTTTACGTAACAGCCCATCAGGCCTTTCGTGGAGCCCCCGTCTCTCCCAGAGGCTCTGGGTTTTCACCTCAAGGGGAGGGGGAGATGCAGGCTGACCCCCAGTTCCCGGTGGGGGGTACTGGAGCCCAGTCCTTCTCCCACGTCCCACAGTGGCCAGTGGGCAGAGCAGGACAGGCGTCCCTCCCTGCCTCCCCGGCCTCCCCCCCCCCCCGACCCTCTCCCCCCGCCCCCGCCCCGCCCCGTACCGTTCTGGGCAGCCGTTTGTTCCAGCTGTTTCAGATTCTGCACAGCGTCCCAGTCTGGGGGGGGGACAAGAGGAGGGGAGAAGACAGGTTTTCAGGTGCCCCCACCGCCCACCTGCACGGCCCCACCTGCCAGCTGGGGAGGGAGGCCTTGGGTATCTACCGCTCGGGAGGGGCAGAAAGGGCGGGGAGCTCTCAGGGATGGGCAGAAGGGGTCTGGGAGGGGCTGCTGGGGCACCATGGTGGGGACATTGGACTCGGAGGGGAGTGACGTCCCAGCGTCTGAAAGTGGGGTTCTAGAAGGGAACACAAGAGAGGGGCTGCACGGGGCTGGGGGTGTCCTCACGCCAGAAGAGAAGCAGGGTCAGCAGCCCGGCCCACAGCACGACGGTCACCAGCCCCAGCAGTGCCATCCATGTCCCCTGCCCACAGCACCTCCGCTGCCTTTCGGGAAGGTTTGGGAACTCTGCGGGGAGTTGAGGGGGGAGCGCCAAGGGGTGCAGGGTTAGCCTGGGCTTGGCTCTGCCTGTCTCCCCATCACCCACAGCCCCTGAGTCCTGGGAGCCTGTCCAGAGCCCACACTAGAGCCGTGGATCTCAGTGGACCCCCAGCCTCCTCCACACACCTTCCCTTTCATGTCCCACCGGTGCCCCCCGCCCCGACTCTGTCCATCTCGGCATCTCTGCATCTGTCCCTCCACCCGTCCAGCCCTTCTGCCCACACCCCAGCGGGCAGCAAGCCTGACTTGGGGCCAGGTCACTGTCCAGAAAGGCAGCCGAGGGCCAGCTGCTGAGACCCTTCCTCCATGGGCCCCTCATCAGATGGCTGACTGCCACCCAGCTCTCACTGTGACCCTCTTCCCTTGCCCTCTCACACACCAAAGCCAGATCCCCAGTCTCAGGCCCAGAAAGCTGGGTCCTCCCTCCCCTCAGACCTCCAGCCCTCACCCCGTGGCTGTCCTTGACCCTGCGCCCCGTCCCCAAACACAGGACCCTGGGTCTCAGTTCTTCCTCCACATCCAAGCTCTTCCCCAGCCCTTTCTCTGGGTGTCAGACCCCCCCGGAGCCTCGCCACAATCCCTGGGGCCCCCAGGACTCTACCTTGATGCCCCGCTCTGGGTCTGGGCCCCCTCCCCTCACCCTGGCTGTGAGGATTCATCCTGCTGAATTCCACTTGCTCTGAGTCCCCGTTCTACTTGGCTTCCAAATCTACCGGGCTCCCAGCACCCGAGTTGGAGCCGTATTTTTTTTGTTGGAGGGCGTTGAGTCAGGGCAGGGAGGGGCCTGCGGCTTCCCTCTCCTGCTTGGCTCTGTGCCCAGAAGGCCAGTCAGGGCTCACCTCCTCCTCACCCCTTGCTGGGCCTTCTTCCCAGAGAGAGACCCGGGAACCCGTCTCCTCTCCTGGCTGAAAGGTAGGAGGCCAGGTGCTCGGTTTTGCCAGGGTCAGCTCCAGAGAGTCCTCTCACCTGAGTAGACATGCTCCTCCATGGCAGCCTTGCTTGGATTCTCCCAGTGACCGGCCGCTCACCACCTGACAAGGCAGTCCACTTAGCGGGCAACGTCGCCGCTCCGGCCGGGATCTGGGTTCTAAGGGGCATTAAGGTTAGATGTCAGGCTGGGGCACCTGGGTGGCTCAGTCCGTTAAGCGTCCGACTGCGGCTCAGGTCATGATCTCACAGTCTGTGGGTTCGAGCCCCGCGTCGGGCTGTGTGCTGACAGCTCAGAGCTTCTGACTCAGCGTCTCCCTCTCTCTCTGCCCCTCCCCTGCTCATGATCTCTCTCTGTCTCTCAAAAATAAATTAATGTTAAAAAAATTAAAAAAAAAAGTTAGGTGTCAGGCTCTGGCTACCCAGCACAGGACAGCATCTGGGGCTTGAGGAGCTTGGTGACCATCGTCCATGACCAGGAGTCAAGGTGGCATTTCACTGGGAGATGCAGTTGGTGTGTGGAGGGTCACAGGCCTGAGACCAGAGGGGGGCACCCCAGAGCCAATGCATGCAAGGTCCGCAGCAGGTGGCTCATAAACGCAGCACATGATTGAACCTCAAAGCCAATTTCCTCCGCCATAAAATGCCAATGTTACCTTCACCGCAGGGTGGTGATGTGCTCTTCGTGAATGTGTCAAGTGCTTCCATCAAGGTCTGGCTCGTGGCACCAAAAAATACCATCATCAGCTTGTTGCTATTGCTGCCGGGCCAACTTGGCTTGGGACTCAACCTTCCCGAGCCTCAGTTTCCCCTCTATAAAATGGGAGCGACGTTCATAGCCAACTCGCGAGATCATGGTAGGATCAAATGAGATGATAACATATGGGAGTGTTTCAGCAAGGTGCCGCACGCTCACAGCGGGTCCTCGGATCCTGAACATTTATCTGGCATCTACTGTATGCCGGGTCTTGCCGGGCGGTGCAGACACCCCGTCACCAGGCCTCAGCTTCCTCCTCTGCGATGCGCCCGAGGCATCTTCAAAGTGTCTTGACTTTTTTTTTTTTTTAATTTAAGCTTATTGGGGCGCCTGGGTGGCTCAGTCGGTTGAGCGTCCGGCTTCGGCTCAGGTCATGATCTCACGGTTCGTGGGTTTGAGCCCCGCGTTGGGCTCTGTGCTGACAGCTAGCTCGGAGCCTGGAGCCTGGAGCCTGGAGTCTGCTTCAGATTCTGTGTCTCCCTCTCTCTCTGACCCTCCCCTGCTCACGCTGTCTCTCTCTCTCTCTCAAAAATAAAAAATATTTAAAAATTTTTAAATTTGTTTATTTTTTATTTTGAGAGAGGGAGAGAGAGAGAGGGAGCGAGCAGGGAGGGACAGAGAGAAAGGGAGAGGGAATCCCAAGCAGCCTCCACGCTGCCAGCACAGAGCCCGACACGGGGCTCGAGCTCATGAACCGTGAGATCATGGCCTAGGCTGAAATCGAGAGTCAGAGGCTTAACCAACTGAGCCACCCAGGCGCCCCAAAGTCTCTGGACTTTAAAGCACCTGTTATGTGCCAAAGAGTGTGGGTTTGGCTGCAGGCTGCCTCTCTGGCTGTATGACTATGGGCAGTTTGCTTCCCGTCTCTGAGCCTTGGGGAGGTGGCGATGTGAGGTGACCAGGCTCTGATTTGCGGCGGCTCAAACTGGACCTGGTGCCATCATGGGAGAGGCGTCACCATCCTGGAGCCAAACCTGCCTGAGCCCGAGCTGGACACACTGGGGGCTGAGTCCTGGCTTCTCCCAGGACGAGCGACTCAAGTTTGCTCCTCTGTCAACTAGGGGTGACGGTGCCAACCCCTCTGGATGAAGAACGATGGGTGTGTGAGGCCCTGGCACACAGCGGGTGCTCGGTAAACCTACTGGCAGGGAGCTGGGGAAACTGAGGCCCTGAGAAGATAAGTAATTTGTCCATGCCACACAATGGTAGGACGGGGACTTGAACCCAGGACCTGTGCCATCCAAGCCCCCTATGATCAGCCCCCGGGGCACCCACGAAGCTCATCTGTTCTCAGTCATTGCCAGGTGCTGGCTTCAACGTCCCCGACCCAGGACCCCGCGCGTCTGCCGATTCCGTCCATGCTGCCTGCCGCCCACACCCCCTTCTCTCCCTTGAGACTCAGCCCCGAGGCCACTTCTTTCAGGGAAACTTCCATGTCCGCTTCCCACCGCCGGCCCCGACACACGCACACGCACCGAGGGTCACGTATGTGCTCACACATTCACACACAGGCACGCAGTCGCACGCCCACACACTCACACGTATCACGCACTCACATGAGTTGTGGCCGCGACGCTGTCCCTGCCCGCTGGGGCGGATTGGAGAGGCCGGCAGGGCCACGGGCGGTGGTGAGGTGCCGAGTCTGGAGAGACAGTTTTCTTCTGAAAGCGGGCCCACCCACGGCTGCTATTTTCACAGACCTAATTATGGGCTCGCCACCTGGTTAACCATATCACACGCATGACGCTCCCCACAACCCGGTAAAGTCCGCGCTATTATTAGCTCCATTACTCAGGTGAGCAAAACTGAGGCTCAGAGACACTAACCCACATTTCCAGAGTGCTGAGGGAAGTAAGTAGGAGAGTCAGGATTGAACTAACGTGGCTAGGTCATTATGCCACGGTGGCAGGGAAGAGGGGAGGAGAGAGAGAGAGAGAAGAGAGAGAGAGAGATGGAGAGAGGGTTGAACAAAGAGGGAGCCGGGAGGTAGGGAAGAAACAGAAAGATCCACGAGATAGCATTCTGGTCAAATAGTAACAATTTTGTTATATGGCTGGATTTAATAGCAGTGTGTGCTGGGAGGGGGTGGGTGGGGACACTTCGCGGTGTCCCGGGTGCATCAGCACATTGAGTGTGTTCGCACTTTATGAGGCAGATGCTTTTGTTCTTAATGCCGCCTTCTTGGTGAAGAATGTGGCGCACAGAGAGGTTAAGTAACTTGCCCAAAGTTACGCAGCTCGTAAATGGCAGGGCCGGGATTTGAACCCAGGCAGCGTGGGTCCCAAGTCTGCAGCCCTAACCACCATGCACCTAGCCTTGTATTTATGGGGACTTCCTGACACCTCACACCCTGCCCTTCCTCCCTAAAATGTGTCCTCTGATCCTTAACCTTCTTCCCATTCTTGTTTGGGGGACCCCCCCCCCTTGCCTGGAAGGGCTGCCTCCTTCCGGGCTTGACGCTCTGCCTCTTGCTCTGGAAGATGCCCACCTGAGCCTCTATGTCCCGCTTTCCAGCCAGGACCGATCTGGGCCATCCACCAGATGGGGAGGGGCCTGGCCCCACATGTCCCCTGGACTTTGCACTCCAGGACAGCAGGGCCGGTGCTGCCTCGTGTGTCACACTGTGTTTCCAGCATGGAGGGGTGGCCCTCAGTACATGTCTATTGACTGAATGACTGTTGGGTTGAGGCTGTTCATTCAGGTCCCCAACTGTCCCTCTCAACCTTGATCTGGACTAATTGTGGGGACTCGAACCCGCGGCAGGCATGGTTTGCCAAGTGATAGGGGTGTCACTGTAAGTAGGGAAGAGAGTTGTCAGGTGGGCACCAGAGAGACGTCACTGGGGGTGCTGTGGTCAGAAGGCAGCAGGAGCCCTGGGGGGGGGGGATCCTGAGTGTCGTCATGGGGCCAGGTGGGGGTGGGGACACACTGGGGAGCTGTCACCTGGCCCAGGCGCCAGAGGAGGTGTCTGGGGCGGCGGCTGTGGGGATGAAGAGACGACGGGCCTTGGCGATGGGTGAGGTTGGGGAGCGGGTACCGGGAGATGCTGTAAAAATTGCCTGGGTCTCAGTCTCTGGTGGACAGTGGGGCTGTCCCAGCGCCGATGACACAGGAAGGAAGAGGACAAAGTTTGGGAAGAAGCCTGCTGGGTCGCAGTGAAGACACAGGACGGGGTCGGAGGTGTCGTTTGGTGTTTCTGAGCTTCTGAAAGATCTGCAGCCCAGGTGCCCAGCCCCAGTCCACACTGCCGCCCACTGTCTCCACCATGTCCTTCCAGAGAGTTCCACGACTCCTGCGGAACTCAGGCAGGATGATGCTTTGGGGGTGAAATCTCAGCCCCTCCCCACTCGGGGCTACAGTCACCGTGTCACGCGATCGACCCTCCCTCTTCCCTTCTGCGGTATCGACCCACGGCTCTGCTCACTTCAAGGGAAAAACAGGAAACCGTGCGGATGTGGGCCCCCATCCGGGGGTGTCGGTTCTTCTTTCTTGTTCGGGACCCTTGAGCCTGGGGCAGCCCCCTCGCTCAGCACAGACCTGGATCCGGATTCAGTAGGAAGGACTCAGGGGTCCGGCGACAAACATAAACGACCCCCCAGCACGTTCCCACCCTAGCCGCGGCCCTGACCCTGTTCAACCCCAGCTCACCCGCAGGGCTGTTCGGATCCCCAACCCTCCTCACCTGTGCCCTGTGCGGACAGGAGCCGCAACCGCTAAATTTAGAGCCTCAGCACCTAGGACAGGGCCCCGCGTTCAATGCAAAGGTGATGAAGGAACTGCCACGCTGACCCCAACCCCATCCTGGTGGCCCAGCCCCAGGCTCTCCCACCTGATCAGTCTCTCCTGGTGCTGCCAAAGGGAGAAAGGAAGGAGGGGGGGGTGTGGAGCGGGAAGGAAGTGGGTGTGTCGGATCTTGGAGGGCTTGTAGGAGGAGGTGGCTTTAAAACCGGGTTTCTCCTGCTCAGGTCTGTTGGCACTGGGGCCGGATGATTCCTTGTTGTTGGGGTGGGGGCTGTCCTGTAGATGCCTGGGTCTTTAGCAGCATCCCTGCCTCTACCCTCTGGCTGACAGTAGTAGTCCCCCCTTCCACCTCGGGACGACCACCAAAAACGTCTCCGGACGTCGCCCCCAGAGCCACCCCCAGTCGAGAGCCACTGCTCTGAAGCATGATTTATGGACAAGGAGAAGGCGCTGGCATCAGGCTTGGATACGCTTTCTCGCTGTCTGTCTCTCCATCTGCTGTGGACAGAGGGCCTCTCCTCTTTCATTTACTCAACAACCATTATTTGAGCACCTACTGTGTGCCAGGTTCTGAGAACAAAGTCCCAGTGCTTGTGAGGGAGGTTTCGTTTCTCGTGGGGATAAAATGTATGGAGCGTACAATTCACCATCTAATCACCTGCGGCGGCGTTGAGCACACTCGCACTGTGCCACCATCCCCACCACCCATCTCCAGAACTTTCCATCTTGCCAACCTGAGACTCCGTCCCCCTGAGACACCAAGGCCGCCTGCCCCTCGCCCAGCCCCTGGCTCCCACCATCTACTTCCGGTCTCTGTGGCGGGGACTCCTCTAGGGACCATATCTAACTGGGATCCTACAGCGTCTGTCCTTTTGTGTTTAGCCTCTTCCACTGAGCATGACGTCCCCAAGGTTCATCCACGATGCAGCGTAAAAACAAAGTGTAAAATTCACAAATCCACAGGACAGGGTTAGGGTCCCCGGGGGAAAGCGAGTGTAGACCGGAGGGTCTGAACCTGAAGGACGCGCAAGGTGAGGTCTGAGCAGACTGCTCGGGGAGGTTGGAGCTTCCTCTGAGCGGGTGCCCCACCCCCTCCAGGGGGAATCCACTCAGTCCCCTCCCAGAGGCCCCAGGTCCCAGAGGGGGGCTCGCCCTGCGGCCTCCCTGACCTTGGCCACGTGGCTTCCACAGTCTCTGCCCTCTTTGGGCCTCAGTTTCCCCGACGGAGGAGGGCACCGGGCTTTGGGCCCTGGAAGGCCCGTGGTCCTGGCCAGCCCCTCCCTGACAGGCTCGGAGGCCGCATCACTGCCGCCAGGACCCCAGTGCTCTGGGGAAGCGGAAATCCTGCAGGACCGGGGCTGGGCTCAAGTGACAGCCGAGTGAGGGCTTCACGTGGGGGCCCCCACCACGCAGGCACACAGAGGCACACACACACACACACACACACACACGGAGGGACGCGACACCACCACCCGCAGACGCACACGGATACACAGAGACCGACAGTCACCACGCGACTTCACCGCAGACACACCCACGATACACGCACATGGACATAACACGCTGGAAACACAGACGGACACACACACGCACCACACACACACAGACACAACCCTAGACACCCGCACAACACACACACAAAGATGCCACACGGCACATCGACCCACAGACACGCACGACGAGTCGCAGCAGGCATCCACACAC
>CM053574.1:5420699-5559160 GCA_028646485.1 Cryptoprocta ferox | reverse complement strand
CACAGACACACGGAGAACATTCCAGGCCCACGCAACACATGCAGACAGACACAGGCATACACGGTCACACACACACACACACACACGCACACACGCACACATGCACAAGGGTCCCCTTTGCAGGCTGTTCCAAAGAAGGGGCTGATGGGAAAAAGTAGCGTTCCTCCACTAGCCGCCCTCCCGTTTGCCTCTGCTCTCCTCCCCGCCCCCATGCATGCCTCAGTTTCCCCTCAGGGACTTCTCGCTGCCACCCCCAATCCTTGCTGACTTCCCACATCTCCATCTTCTCCCCTGAGCTTCATTGGTTCCTGCACTCGCTCGCTCGCTCGCTCGCTCGCTCGCTCGTTCACAGTGACAAGTTTGCTCAGAGGCCTCCCTGCCCACAGAGGCTGGGCCAGGAACCCCCCCTCCACAGTCCCCACAGCCCTCTGCACTCCCCTTTCCCCAGCCCCGAGCTCCTACATTAACTGGGCACCTGCCCCAGGACTGGGAGCTGCCCAAGGGCGGGACCTGCGCCCCCTTCCTGGAGGGGCTGGAGGGCTAGCCCGGAGCTCCCAGCCACACACCCCTGACTCACTCACTCACACCCCTCCTTGCTCCCCTCCCCGACCCCCACCCCTGCAGTGATCTTGTCAACAGGAAGAGGGAAGGCCAGTGTGGAATGGGAGCAGGCTGGCTCCGCATTTTCATCTTCCTGGAGCCTCCTGGAGCCTGGCTGGTTTTGTTCCCGGGTGTTGGGATGAAGGGAGAGGTTGGAGGGGGGCTCAGGATGAGGGGGTTCAGAAGTTGGCTTGTCCACATCCCTTCTTCAGAAGGCCTTCCTGGGCCCATTGCCTACCCCCACCCCCCAATCACAGCACATCCCCAGGGACCAGGGGGCTGAGCCAGCTCATCCCAGGAATCCTGAGAACATTCCAGGCCCACATGGGGAGATTCGGGGATTTCTTTCTGACAACGTCCGCCGTTCTCTGAGGGGACAGGGTATTGTGTGGGGACCAGGCTGAAGGACGGCTCCCAGCCCCTCAGAGATTCAGAAATCCTGGGCCCTCAGGACCCCACGCTCTCACCTTCCTGGAGACCCAGGAGTCCAGGCCCCAGGTCCCCAGCCCCTCAGAGACCCAGGCCCAGCCTCTAAGGGACCCAGGAATCCAGGTCCCCAGGCGCCTCCCCCAAAGATCCAGGCCCCCAGCCTCGTTGGACTTTGGTCTAGATCTTGTGTTTTTTTCCTACTCCAGTGCTCCCTTCGGCAAGCACGTTCCCTAGCTGGGCCGTCACAGGAGGCGTGCTGCCCCCTGCCGGGCACACCTGGTCACTGCCCCCCACCGGGTGACCCCCCCCCCCCACTGGGTGGGAAGAGAAGGCGGTGGAGTTTCAGCTCCACCCGCTGTCCCTGCGGGGTGACTGTATCCTCTCGGGCCTCAGTTTCCCCATCTGTAAAGTGGGAATAAGCACAAACCTCCCTCCCACACGGGTCCTCGTGCGTGGAAAGCCTTCCGCAGGTGCGAAGCCCACAACACAGGCGAGCCCTGGCTGGCGCTCTTTCCTGAAGCCGCCGGCCCGTCTCTCCCTGAGTACCCCCCACCCCGCCCCGGGAAGGCCCCTCGAAGGAAACCCCGACTCCTCTGCAGCCAGCCAGGCCCTGGGTGCCTGGCACCTTCTTCTCCTGCAAGGGTCCCCTTTGCTCCAGCCACACCCACAGGCTTCTCTGGGGTTTGAGGCCTCTGGGTGGCCCTTCTCCGTCTTCCAGGTGTCTGCTCTCTGAGGGAGGTGACCCTGGCTAAGGGGGCCCCTAACCCCTCCGTCACCCCTGTAACGGTCTCTATGACCTGCCTCCCGTGGGGGGACGTGTGTGGTTTGCTTGTTCCTTACCAGTACCCGCTGGAAGGCGAGCTCCAGGGGTGGGAGGGGCAGGACTGTCACCGGGTCCCCAGCCGATGTCCCAGGCACAGCAGCTGCACCGCCCTGCGTCGTGTGAGTGTCCTAGGGCTGCTCTAAGGAATCACCACGCAGGTACTTGGTGGCTTTAAACGACATAAGTGTGTTATCTCACAGATCTGGAGGTCAGAAGTCCCAGCCCGGGTCTCACTGGGCTAAAATCAAGGCGGCCACAGGGCTGCCCTCCTGGGAATTCAAGGGGAGAATCTAATTTCCTTGCTGGGTTTTCCGCTTCTATAGGCGCCCACACCTCTGGGCTTGTGGCCCCTGCTTTCAGGTCCCAAGCGGAGCACTTCCGATCCCTCCCTGACTCTGTTTCTGTTGGCACATCGCCTTCTCAGACTCTGATCTTCCTGCCTCCCTCTCGTGTGTGTGTTTTTAAATTTTATTTATTTATTTTGAGAGAGAGAGAGCAGGGAAGAGGCAGAGAGAGAGAGAAAGAGGATCCCAAGCAGGCCCTGCACTGTCAGCACAGAGCCCGATGCGGGGCTCAAACTCATGAACCGTGAGATCATGACCTGAGCCGAAATCAAGAGTCAGGTGCTTAACCGACTGAGCCCCCCAGGTGCCCCTTATTGCCTCCCTCTTTTTTTTTTTAATTTTTAACATTTATTTATTTTTGAGAGACAGAGAGACGGAGTGCAAGCAGGGGAAGGCGGAGAGAGAGAGGGAGACACAGAATCCGAAGCAGGCTCCAGGCTCCGAGCTGTCAGCCCAGAGCCCGACGCGGGGCTCGAACTCACGAACTGAGAGATCATGACCCGAGCCGAAGTCGGCCGCTCAACCGACTGAGCCCCCCAGGCGCCCCTATTGCCTCCCTCTTATAAGGACTCGTGATGCTCATGCTGGGCCCCCCGGGTAATCCAGGATGGCCTCTTCTCCAGATCCTTGATATAATGAATCCCATCTGTAAAGTCCCTTTCACCCTGTAAGGCCACATAATCGCAGGTTCCAGGGGTTGGGACAGGGACACCTTTGGGGAGCCATTATTCAGCCGATCACAACGCTCTAAAATGCTGCTGTTATTATCATCCCACTTGACGGATGCAAAAACAAAGGCACAGAGAAGGAAAGTCACGTGCCCAGGCTCACCCAGTGAGCAAGTCCCAGTAAGCAAGCGCAGTCCCAGTGGTTTTGGACTCTGGGCTTCCGGTCGATGTCTGCCAGACTAACCCACTTGAGCCTTCTGTGTCTGGAGCTAGCGGTGGGATGGGGGTGGGGGGCTGGGGCAGATGGGGAAGGGGCTAGCAAGAGCTTGAGGAAAGTGTGTCCTCCCCTACCTTAGGGGCCTCCCCAGACACCTCAGCCAACCTGGTAAGAGGCCTTGGGATCTCAGGGGATTTCCTAGGATGGGGGGAGGGGAGGTTGGAGTATGGAAAGAACAATCTATTCTGTCACAAGACCATTTCCTGGGAAAGTGGGGTGATGGGTGGGGCCAGTCCTTCCAGGAAACCTGGCTGGGCTTCAAGGTCACCACCGACTTGCTGACTCAGCCCCAGAAAGTGTGGTCATGTGTCACTCAGGGGGCTGTTGGTGGGGACACCCACTGGGAAAGGGTCAGAGGGCACCACGGGGGGGAGGGCGCCCCTCCATGCCCCTACGCCCTGCTTCCCAGCACCAGACCCCTTGGCCTCTCCAAGACAGACCCTCATTTCCCTCCCCTACCTTCCCCCTCAGACCAGAAGTACAGGGTCTGGGGGATTGATTTTCCAGAATGTTCCACCTGCAACCTTATCATGGGAGCACACCATCTTCTATCCCTCCTCTTCACCTGCCCCTCTGCCCAGCAGACTGTGAGCCCCAAAAGGGCACCAAGCACAACCTGAGCCCCAACATTTCATTATGACAATTGGCAAGCATACAGAAAACTTGTGATGAAGAATGAAAAATCCATTCCTAGACCGCGTGATCAATATATTATAAATCAATGCATCCCTCCGCTCCTCGATCCGTCTTATAGCTTTCTGCATTTTTCAAAGTTGCGGACGTTAGCTTATTTCCCCCTAAGACCCCACCCCACAGAACACAAACTAGAGTCCAACATTTGTTTGCCACCCTTCTTACTTGTTTCCTTTTGAGTAAAACAGAACAAAATGTGCAAATCCCAGGTGCGTTTTCTTTGACCTTTGACCAGTGCATTCACCTGTGGAATCCAAATCCCTATGAAGACACCAGAACATACCCATCCCTTCAGAAAGTTCTTTCATGGTTCTTCCTAGGCAATCCCCGCCTCTGCTTCCACGTAGCTATTGTTCTCACATTTCCTCTACCCCGGAGTAGTTTAGCCTGTTTCTATAATCTCATATAAATGGGCTCATAAAGTCTCTAATATTTTACAAATGGCTGCTTCCGCTCTGCTTGTTTTTTTTGCAGATTCCTCTGTGTCCAGAGACCCTGACCTCTTGTTCTCCATTGGAATTCCTGTGCCTGGCATATCACGAATGCTGAGAAATGTTTATGGGTAGGGAAATAATTGCGCTGAGTGAATGAATGAATGAATGAATGAATGAAATTGCTCCTTGCTCACAAGACAGTTGATCTGACTCCTTCTCTCCAGCTTTTCTCACCAACCTCCTCCTTGGATTGGTTCAGGGGCTGTAATACCAAATAGCAGACCCCCCTCCTGCTTCCCAGTGCCTCCGTCTAATCTTCCCACCAGAACACGTATTATCAGGCACATGTTACCATCAGCTTCCTGCTTTCCCCCTTTATCTGCCTCAACTTCCAGCATCGTTTCCTCCCTTCCTGCTCTTCTCCAGATAAACTCCTCCACCTGGCTCCAGAACTGCTGAAGTCTTTCCTGGGTCAGAAATACCCTCCCCAAGTGGCTGGAGCTCCGAGACGTTGCTGAACATTGGGGCACAAAATGGCGCAGCCCCTTTGGGAAGCTGGACGTGTCTTATAAGCTAAACACTCACCTACGGTCTGATCCACTCCTGGAGATTCACCCAAGAGAAGGGACCACTTAAGTTCGGAGGAAGATCTGTCCAAGAGTATTTGCGGCAGCTTAGTTCATAGTAATTGACCTCGGCGGCAGCACAAACACCTGTCAACAGGTGAATGGACGCACACGTTGTGATCCAGAGACTCAATGGAAGACGAGACAGAGAGGAAGAGGAACAGACTGGATGAACACAACGGCGTGGGTGAATCTCAAAAACATCAGGCCTAGAGAAAGAAGCCAGGCACAAAAGACTACACAGCGCGTGCTTCAATCCAGATGACATCCAGAAAAAACGAGTCTAGTGGATCGTGATGGCCAGCAGAGCGGCAGCGGCCTGGTGCAGGGGGTCGGGAAGGAACGTTAGGAGATGATGGAAAGGTTCTGTGTCTGCAAGGTGGTGGTGAGCACGCGG
Source organism: Cryptoprocta ferox (assembly GCA_028646485.1). Lineage (NCBI taxonomy): Eukaryota > Metazoa > Chordata > Mammalia > Carnivora > Eupleridae > Cryptoprocta > Cryptoprocta ferox. The sequence goes on along the minus strand of CM053574.1, from coordinate 5,553,869 downwards.
CTGTGTGCGTTTCTGGAACCTCACTGAGTTGTAGGCTTGAAATGGGTGCATCACATTTTTTAAAATTGTAATCATGGTATAAACGTATATAACATAAAATATACATCTTAGCTATTTTTTCTTTTTTTTTTAAATTTTTTAAACGTTTTATTTATTTTTGAGAGACAGAGCGAGCAGGGGAGGGTCAGAGAGAGAGGGACACACAGAATCGGAAGCAGGCTCCAGGCTCTGAGCTAGCTGTCAGCACAGAGCCTGATGCGGGGCTCGAACCCACGAACCGTGAGATCATACCATGAGCCACCCAGGCGTCCCTGCATCTTAGCTATTTTTAAGAATGTTTATTTATTTATTTTGAGGGGGGGAGGGGAGGAGGGGGAGGGACAGAGAGAGAGAGAGAGGGAGAGAGAGAGAATCCCAAGCAGGCTCCGTGCTGTCAGCGCAGAGCCCAGCGTGGGGCTCGATCTCACACACTGTGAGATCCTGACCTGAGCCAAAAGCAGGAGTCAGATGCTGAGCCGATTGAGTCACCCAGGCGCCCCGTGTCTTAGCTAGTTTTAAGGGTGCAGTATAGTGCTTATACCTAACCGTGGTGTAAGTATTTTCACATTGTTGTGCAACCAATCTCTAGAAAGTTTTTCGTTTTGCAAAACTGAAACTCTATACTCATTAAACAACAGCTGTCCATGTCTCCCTCCCTCCCAGGGACTGGCCATCACCGTTCGACTCTCTCTTTCTATAAGTCAGACTACTACTCTAGATGCCTCACAGGAGTGAACTCCTAACACCGTGTGTCCCTTTGTGACTGGTTTTATTTCACTGACCATAGTATCCTCAAGGTTCATCCTCGCTGTAGCTGGCGTCAGAATGTCCTTCCTTTTTATTTTTAAGTTTATATTTATTTTGGGGGCACCTGGGTGGCTCAGGTGGTAAGCATCTGACTTTGGCTCAGGTCATGATCTCACGGTTCATGAGTTTGAGTCCCACATCGGGTGAGCCCTGCTTCTCTCTCTCTACCCCTCTCTCTCTGCCCCTTGCTCATTTGCACCCTCTCTCTCTCTCTCTCTTTCTCTCTCTCAAAAAAATAAAGTTTATATTTATTTTTCAGAGAGAGAGTGACAGGAGAGAGAGACCAAACAGGAAGAGGGGCAGAAAAAAGAGAGAGAGAATCCCAAGCAGGCTCTACGCCGTCAGCATAGAGCCTGACACAGGGCTCGATTGCATGAACCATGAGATTAGGATGACCTGAACCAAAAGCAAGAGTCAGATGCTTAATCGACTGAGCCACCCAGGGGCCCCAGAATGTCCTTCCTTTTTAAGGCTGAATCATGTTCCATTCTACAGATGGACCCCATTTTGTTTATCTGTTCATCTGACAGTGGACACTTGGGTTGGGATGGGATTGCTGCATCAATGGTAATCTCTTCCTGATTTGGGGGCCGGGAGGGAACGGCCATACTGTGTTTCACAGCGGCTGCACCATTTTACTTTCTCACCAGCCATACATGAAGGTTCCAGTTTCTCCACATCCTTGCCAACACCTGTTATTTTGTTTTTGCTGTTTTTTGATAGACATTGTCCTAATGGGTATGATAAATTGGTGCCTTTCATTGTATATCAATTATACTTCAACAATGTTGATTTTTAAATTGATTTACAAAAATTTGTTTTTGAGAGAGAGAGAGAGAGAGAGAGACCACAGGTGGGGAGGGGGAGAGGAGCAGAGGGAGAGAGAGAATCTCAAGCAGGCTCCACACTCCGCGGGGGCCCAACGCGGGGCTCGATCCCACGACCGTGAGATCATGACCTGAGCCAAAATCAAGAGTCGGTCACTCAACCAACTGAGCCACTCAGCTGCCCCTAAAGTTATTTTTTTAAAAAGAATTATACGGGGAGCAAGTGCAAACCAGGACCGCTCAAGATGCGGCCACCGTAGTCAAGGCGGGAGGCGTATGTGTATTGTCAGCTGACGGGAGGTCACAGTTAGATCTCGAGTGGTGAATGCCATGTTATGGGTGTTTAAAGTCTATTACTGGAGTTTCCAGCGGCTTCTGAAATCAAGGTGTCAGCAGAGTGCCATTGGCCTTGAGGCTCTAGGGGAGAATTGGTTTTTTATCCATTTTTGGGGTGGGTGGGAGGTTAAGACATTATTTTTAAAATTAAAAAAAATTAAGTTTATTTACTTATTTTGAGAAAGAGACGGAGAGAGCGAGGAGGGGGGGAGAGAATCCCAACCAGGCTCTGCGCTGTCAGCATGAAGCCCAATGCGGGGCTCGAACTCATGAACCGTGAGATCCTGACCTGAGGCCCGAAACCAAGAGTTGGACGCTGAACCGACTGAGCCACCCAGGCGCCCCCAAGGCATTATTTTCTAAGAGCAGTTTTAGCTTCACGGCAAAATTGAGCAGAAGATACAGACACTTCCCATAGACTCTGCACCTGCACACAGGTGTGGCCTGGCCTGTTATCAACACCCCCCACCAGAGGGGTATCTTTGTTACAGTTGAGGAACCTACATTCACACGTCGTTATCACCCAGAGCCCATAGTTTACATTAGCGTTTGATCTTGGTGTTGTACGTTCTATGGGTTTGGACAAATGTGTAGTAACGTGTGTCCACCATGATACTATCATACAGAGTAATTCCACTAAAAATCCTCTGTGCTCCACTGATTTCCTCCCTCCCCTCGGCCCCTCCCCCCCGCAGCCACGGATCCTTCTACTGTCTCCACAGTCTTGTCTTTTCCAGAATGCCACAGAGTTGGAATCCTACAGTATGTAACCTTTCCGGATTGGCCTCTTTCACTTATTAATACGCATCGAAAATTCCTCCGTGCCTTTTCATGGCTGATAGCGCGTTTCTTCTTAGCACTGACTGAATGACATTCTGTTATCTGGGTGTGCCCGTCCGTTTGTCCTTTCGCCTACAGAAGGACGTCTGAATTGCTTCCAAGCTTTGCCAGTTATGAACAAGGCTACCAGGTTTTCACTTGGACATAAGTTTTCAACACCTTTGGGTAGACGCCAAGGAGCCCAATTACTGGATCGTATGGTAAGTGTAGGTTTAGTTTGGAAGAAGCTGCCAGACTGTCTTCCAAAGAGGCTGCCCCATTCTGCACACCCGCCGGCAGTGCATGACTTTCCTGTTGTCCACATACTGGCCGTGTCGTACCTTTGCCAGCATCGGTGCTGTCTGTGTTCGGATTTTGGCCGTTCCCATAGGTGTGTAGCGTTTTTCCTTGCCTTCTCCGACTTCTGAGGGCCGCCCCCGTCCTTGGCTCACGGTGCCTCCTTCCATCTTTAAGGCCGGCAATGGTGGGCCTGGCCCTTCTCAGGTCACATCACACTGACCATTTTTCGTAGCCACGTCTCCCTCCCCGATGCCCTCCTGCCTCCTTCTTTCACTTTTGAGGACCCTTGTGATTGCATTGGGCCCACCTGGATAATCCAGGATGATGTCCTCACCGCAAGACCCTTAATTTAATCACACGTGCCTAGTCCCTGTGGCCATATAAGGTGACACATTCATAGGTTCAGGGATTTAGGACACGGACATCTTGGGGAAGCTGTTGTTCTCTCTACCACGGGCCTGTCACGGTGTTCTCATCAATTACTGTTGTGTCCCAGGGACATTACAGGTGCATTTCAGATCCTACGGGGTGCTCCAGAGCCTCTGGGGTCTCCAGGAAAGGAGGTCCATCTTTAAGACTGCTGACCTGGCCCCGCAAGCCTCTGGGGGTGGAGGGGACATCACAGGGCTTCTTGGTATTCAGGTCCCTGCCTGAATCAGCCTTAGAATTTAGTCTTTCTGGGAAGACTGATTCTCCAGGAAAACAAAAGCCAACCAAAGGCCAAGGTCTGTTCTGGGATTAGGGTTAGGCTCCAGGGACGCCTTTCTTCCCAGGGAGGTTACATCTCAGAGGAGGGGGGACCTGGGACCAAGAAGCCAAAGTTGCGGAACTTGACCCTGACCCTTTCCTGCAGGGTCTTCGTGTACCAACTCAGCGCTGACAGGTTGGAGCCAGGCAGCGGGGATGCAGTGCCTGTGAGACCAGGACAGGGCATGGCAGATGGCAGAGGGCACCATGAGGGTGTTGAGGCCAGTTCCGTTGCTCTCTGGGCTCCTACCCAGGGCTCCCTCAGGCCCCACACCCCAGTGTCTGAGCTGAGGGGCTTGCTCCAGCCAGAGCCAAGTCTTTAAAAGATTCCCGGTCAGGGGCGCCCTGGGTGGCTCAGTCGGTTCAGCGTCAGACTTCAACTCAGGTCATGATCTCGTGGTTCGTGACTTCAGTCTCCGCGTCGGGCTCTGTGCTGACCGCTCAGAGCCTGGAGCCTGCTTCAGATTCTGTGTCTCCCTCTCTCTCTCTCGGCCCCTCCCCACCCCTATCTCAAAAATAAATAAGTAAACATTAAAGAAATTAAATAAAAGATCCCAGGGCAGCTCCTGCTTAACTCTGGGGTCTCCCCCTTCTGCCTCAACCACAGGGCTCATTCAGCTACATTCCCAGGAGACACACCTGGGCCTCTTTGCCCATCTGCGCTGCGGGGTGTCCGTCCCCCAGAGCATCAGGGGCTCTGCCGTTCAGGTTGTCAGCCAGACTTGAAGTCCGACTGTAGGCTGTCAGTCAGTCTCTCTTGCTCTTTAATTGGACAGGGGTCTCCACCTGCTTGTCAGTTAAGTTAGCCTGTGAGTCCTCCAGGCCATCATTAACTCAACTCACCAAGCACTTAGGCACCAGGCCTGTTTTCTGGCTCCTGCCCTACCTGTGAGCCTGTTCATCAGCTGGTCACGTCTTGTGTGAGGCTGCACAGTGTCCCCTAAAGATATCCATGTCCTAATCCCTGGAACCTTGACTGTCATCTTACATGACAACACCGATTTTGCAGATGTGACTAAGAATTTAGAGGTGGAAAGATTTAGATCTTTAAAAATTTGGTGGGGGCACCTGGGTGGCTCAGTCAGTTGAGCATCCAATTTCGGCTCAGGTCATGATCTCACAGTTCACGGTTCGAGCCCCGCGTCGGGCTCTGTGCTGACAGCTCAGAGCCTGGAGCCTGCTTCCGATTCTGTGTCTTCCTCTCTCTCTGCCCCTCCCCTGCTCATGATCTGTCTCCCTGTCTCTAAAAAATAAATAAATGTCAAAAAAAAAAAAAAGAATTTGGCAGGTCTTTGTCCTGTGTTCTTGGAAGTGATCATTGCACCCTTGGGATTTCTCAAGTGATAGGAGTGTCTATGTCATTCGTGGGGGGCCCCTTGGACCACACCTGAGTTATACTGAGGGGATGGCTGGCGGGGGCGCTGGTCATGCCAGAAAGACCAACCGTGAGGGTGGGACCTTCAACCACCTGACCTCGACAGAAGAGAGGGGGCTGGAGATGGAGGGCACTCTTGTGGCCACTGATTCAATCAGCCGCGCCTTCAAAATGAAATCCCAATAAAAACTCTGGATACCAACACTCAGAGGAGGTTCCCGGTCGGTGAAAGCATCACTGTGCCGGGAAGGTGACATGTCCTGGGTTCATGGGGACTGAACACCAAAGCTCTGTGTTTGGGATCCTCCTGGCCGTCGCCATCTGGTCTCGTCATTGAGCGTGTCTGGGTGTGTCCTTTATGATAAAACTGTAAGTACAATAGTGAACTTTCCTGAGTTCTCTGAGTCATTCCAGCGAATTATGGAACTGAGGCGGATTGTGAGATCCTCTGAATTTGTATCAGTCAGTCAGAATAAGTTAGTTCGAAGAGCGGGTGGCCTAGGCAACCCCAAACTTGCAGCTGGTGTCTGCGGTGAGGGAAGTCTTGTGAGGACCTGTACCTTTAGGGGCGCCTCGCTGGCTCAGTCAGAAGACCATGAGACTCTTGATCTTGGGGTGTGAGTTCGAGCCCCAAGTTGGGTGTAGAGATTACATAAATAAATAAAATTTTATTTTTTTTAATGTTTATTTATTTACTTTGAGACAGAGAGAGAGAGCAAGGGCATGAGTGGGGGAGGATAGAGAGAGGGAGAGAGAATACCAAGCAGGCTCCACGCTGCCAGCGCAGAGCCAGACGCCGGGCTCAAACTCATAAACCATGAGATCATGACCTGAGCCGAAGTCAAATGCCCAACCAACTGCGCCACCCAGGCGCCCCTGAATAAATAAAAATTTAAAAAGGCAGGTGAGGGGGGCACCTGGGTGGTTCAGTCGGTTAAGCGTCTGACTCTTGATTTCAGCTCAGGTCACGATCTCATGGTTTGTGAGTTCGAGCCCTGTGTCGGGCTCTTCACTGACGTGTGGAGCCTGCTTGGGATTCTCTCTCTCTCTCTCTCTCTCTCTCTCTCTCTTTCTCTCTCTCTCTGTCTTTCTCCCTCTCTTTCAAAAATAAATAGACATTTAGAAAGAAAAAGGAACCGTACCTTTCATCTGTGGGTAGCATCTGTGTTAAGTCAGGGTGATTAGTGCCAAAGTTGGTTTGCAGTATCACAGGGGATCATCCCAGATTATCTGGGTGGGCCTTACACTGCAAATCGCAAGCATCCTTGTAAGAAGGGAAGCTGAGGGAGATCCGAACAGAAGGCAATGTGATCGGTGAAGCAAGATCCTACCCTACCGATTCTGAAAATGGAAGAAGGCGCCAGGGGCCAGGGAACGTGAGGAATGCAGCTCGAGAAGTTCAAAAAGGCAAGGAAACCGATTCTCTCCTGGAGTGTCCAGAGGGAGCCTGGCCCTAGTGACACCTTGATTTTGGCCCAGAAAAACTAACTTTGGACTTCTGGCTTCCAGAACTGTAAGAGGATGTGTGTTGTTTGTAAGCTGGCAGTCATTTGTTACAGCAGCCGCATGAAACTCATACACATCTCCAAGCTGACTGTCTGGAAATCCGTCAGTCTGGCCAGCAGTCCACTAGGTAGGTTATCTGTCCAGGACTCAGGTGGCTCTGACACCTGGTTAGTGCCTCACTCTGGGCTACAGTAGTAGAGCACCCAGACAAGGGTCGGGGTTCACAGAAAGGTTTCCCCTGGCCCGGGGGTTGGGGTGGTGTTCCCTCCTCTGCTTGCTCAGTCGCTTCTCTCAGGGCTGTGCGGCCTGGGGGCTCCCAAGCTGCCCAGGACTAATGGCTACTAGCCTGTCCTTCCCCTCTGTTGGACCCGTCTCCGCTGGAAATTCTGGGAGAGCCCCCGTGTCTTCAGGGCGGGAGCAGGACACTTTGGGAGTGCAGGGTGAATTCAGATCAAAAGTCCCCAGCTGCTAAAGCCAGGCTCAAACACCCTGCACCCCCCAACATGGGTTCCACCATACTTCACACCCCCTGCTTGCAAAGACCTTCCTTCCCAGCTCCTCATGCTGAAATCCCATTGTTGCTCGAAAGACCATCTTCTCTGCAATGTATTTCCTGATCGCTCCACCCAGTGGATGCCGAACCTACCAACCTACGCGCCCAAGACAGAAAGGACTTGCTCCTCAGGTCTGGGCATGCGGTCTCCCACCTGCCTCAGGGCTTTGTCTCAGACTGCCTATTCTCCACAATGGGGTGACAGTATTCCAGAGGTGTGCTTCCTCCAGGTGCCTCACCTGTCACTCCTTGGCGTCACTGATTGCAGCATTGTTCCAGTCCCCAACGAGATCAGAGCACTGGGTCTGAGTCATTCCTGTGTCCCTAGTACCCTAAGGCCGTCCTGGCCCAGTACACGTTATTCCCTGAGTTTTGGGGCATGTAGCACCGGGAGGTCACTGACAGAGGTCAGGGTCATTCGTGGGGATAATATCAGGGTCTCTGGGATTAAATGTAGAACAGCTCACCAAAGCCACGAACCAAGATTCATTTCTCAACCTTTTATTGATGCTTCCTAAGGGCTGTGAAGACAGCTCACGAAATCCCCTGTCTGTAAGGCTTCCCAGTGGGGGGGGGGGGGGGCGATGCAAAACACCAAACAGCTCGGTCCCTGAGTTGCCCGGCTTTGGCTAGGGAGGGAGGTGGGGTCAGTGGACCGCACGCGGTTTGGGTGGGGTGGAGGCTAGGTTAGGACCACCTGAGGGCTTGCGGTGAGGCTGCAGCCGAGGTCCCAGTGCCTGTACCTGACAGGGCTGGGCGCGATGGTTCTCCGTAGTCAAGGATGGAGAAAAATAAAGAACTCGATGGCGGTGGGCGGCGCCGGGAAGGTGAACCGCTCAGGTGATCGGCCGCCGGGCGGTGGGCGGGGCTCTCGCGGCGCGGGGCGGGGTCAGCAGTTGCGCCTCTTCTCACAAATCCAGTTGTCCCTCTCGTTGTCGCACGGTGCGTCGTTCCACATCCCGGTGTGTAACATCATCACGCAGTCCTCGCGTCCCATAGAGTCATTGGGCTCCCCCTGGTTCCAGTGGCTGCGGAGGTTTGTCGGGGGGTGTTTCTGGGAGTCTGAGGATGGGCCTGGCGTCCAGCCCTGGGATCTATCCTGTCTATTGCTTGGGTCCAACCTAGACACCCCGAGGGTCTAATCTGAGCAAGCACCTGGGAGATAACTTTCTAACTCCCAGAATTTAAACCCTCCGCCAGGTCCTGGGGTCCAGCCTGCCCATCCCACAGAGTCCCTGAGATCTGGCCAAAGCACTGCCGCTAGGGTCTGACCTGTCCCTCTCCCCAAGTCTCTTCCCTCACCTGAAGCTGAGCGGGACTCCGTCTACCCACTGGTAGCCCTGGATCTGGCGCCCGCGGCGCACGGCCCTCAGGCCCAGCCAGTAGCCGCGGCCACGCGTGTTGCGACTCAGGAAGCCCTGCGCGGGAAAGGAGACTGAGCCAGCTGAGTCTGCCTCGCCCCCTGCCCCGCACCCCTCCCGGCCACGCCCCCTCAGGTGAATTCCGCCTCCAGCCTGGGACCTGGGGGGGGGGCTGTGCACCTGCTCCTCCAGGTCCCCGACTATCACCAGGTACCCGCCTGAGCCCACGCAGTTGCGCTGCGACTCCTCCCACGTGGCGCGCAGGGTGGAGAAGAGGTAGCAGGAGCCCTGGAAGGGCAGCCACGATGTGGGGCACTCCTCACAGGAGCCTGTGGGATGCCGAAGGTCAAAGAGGTGAATTGCTCCGGGGTAGAGCAGACGCAAAAAACTGGGGGGAGGTAGGTCTAGGGGCGGAGCCACAGAGAATAGGCCAAGGTCAAAGGGCAGGACCCGGAGGAGCAAGGAATCCCCGAGGCCCACAGGTAGGGCCCACTTGTCCCCTCTTCTCTCCCCTCTGTCTTGCTCACTGTTCCCCAGCCGGGCGGCCTCCAGAGCCCTGAACAGCTCACTGCGGATGTCCTCGCGGTCCCTGCCCGCTTCAGCCAAGCTCTGGGTCACTGCGAGGTCAAGGGAGTCCAGATTATGGCTCAGGTCAGGGTCGGGAGGAGGATCATAATTAGGTAAAGGTCAGCATCCATGTCCGTGGTCATGGTCATGGTCAAGAATGACATCACGGGCAAGGACTGTTACAGGTTGTTGGGGCCAAGTTGCAGTTGGTGTTAGGAGTTGTAGTCGAGATCAGAGTCCAGCGGTCAGAGGTCAGGATCACAGCATAGGGTCGCTGTCACCCTCTCTAGGATAGGTGTCAGTATGTGAATCAAGGGTCGAGTGACAGCCGGGGTGAGGGATCAGGGGTCGAGGCAATGTCCCCCTCTCACCGCGATCGCTCAGTTCTTTGAGGGCATTCCCCTGCTCGATCAGCTTCGCCTGCGCTTCCCGCAGCTCCGTGCGTGCCCTCTGCAGCAGCGTCTGTGTCCCCGAGCCTGGGAAGGAGGGGGGAAGGGAGGGAGGATGCGCGCGGGACTTCCGGGACCAACCCGTCCCGCCCCCACCTGCCACAGACGCCCCGCCCCCGCTCGCCACCTCCAAGCCCCGCCCCCACCTGCCGCAGACCCCACCCCCACTCGCCGCCTCCAAGCCCCGCCCAAGCCCCGCCCCCAGCACGCGTCTCACAGCAGCTGTTGCAGGCTCGGAGTTCCTCGTTCAAAACACCCAGCGCCGCCTTCTGCTTCGAGGCTGGAATGACCCCCGCACGCCCCACACACACTCCAGGTCACCTGCGGGGACTCACAGGACACCCTTCCCCACTCTCGGGCCAGCCCCCGGGACCCACGGGTCCTCACCACCCCGTCTCCAGGGTCCTAGACACTCCCGTCCCGGACATCTGGGGGAGGGGGAGGGCTAAGAGTCACCGAGTCACCGTTCTGCACGCACCGTTTGTCCTCAGCAGGTCCTGGTGGCCGAACAGCGCCCCTCGCTCTGTGGAGGCTGTGCAGAGAGGCTTCTGCAGCCGGGGCCGGGGGGGACCCAGGAACTCTCCCCTTGCCCAGGGGGTGAAGGAGCCCCCGTCTCGGGATGCACAGAAGGGGCGAGCAGACGCACAGCGCACGTGATGTGCACGCACACACACACCGAGGAGACAAACACAGGGGGACAGGCACACACATTCATGCACGCACATGCGTACACAGGTGGGTGCACACAGGCCAAAGGCATGCACAAACTGTTCACACGTGTTCACACTCCGACCCAGGCAGGGGTCTGGGATCTTGTTGGGGTGACCTGAGACAGAGGGAAGGGGTATGCCCCCCGGGGGGGGCGCTCATTATGTGGTCACTCACCCTTAGAAGATAGGATGCTCAGAATGAGGACCCACAGGACTAAGGCTGCCGCCAGCACCAGGGCCAGGAAGAAGAGTCTCCGTCCCCAGCGTCCCCAGTGCCCTGGGATAACACAGATGGACTCCGTGGGTCACCCCTGCACCAGGACTGCCCTGGATCTCTGGCCCCCGAGGACAGAGCCCTGGGTGCTTGGCTTCCTCCCAGGGAACCGCGATTCAGAGAGGTGAAGTAACTTGCTCACGGTCACACAGCTTCTAAAGTGGCAGAGTTATAATTCGAGTGCAGGTCCAGCTGGTTCTGGCGCCTGTGATGTCTCTCCTGCACCCACTGCTCGGACCCCCTCTTGGCCGTTCCCCTCCCTTCTCCCATCAAACCCCAAACCTCTGGCCTGAGAGACCCCAGGGGGCCTGGTGAGGCAGCCTCATCGCTCACACCTCCAGGGGGGTCCTTGAGCCCATCGTGCCACTGGCTGTACCCGGCAGTGTCCATGGTGAGCAGGCACCCAGCCCCTGGCATAGATATAAATGTAGCCCCCTGCTGGTCCCGCCTACTCTTTTCCTTCCTTTCCATCTCCTTCCTCTCACTTCCTGGTACCAGGGACTCACTGACCAATCACAGTGCAGGGCCCTTTCTGGGGCTGGGACTCTAACTCTAAGAGATGAGTCTGGGGCACAAAATTTAGCCGGAGGTGCTGGGCTCCTGATACGTGCAGCGGAAAAGTCGGGTCAGGCATTAGGAAATGTGCAGCAAGCGCTTTGAGCGGAATCTCTCCAACAGACGTGTAGACCAAGTCTCCATTGAACTTTCCATAAATATGGTAGCGATTTTCTACCCCTGGGTCAAAGTGGACACTTCGTGGCCAGCCGGGGCTTTAGTGAAAGCAGGCTTTACCTTAACTCCAAGCGAATGGCTGTCCTCGCTGTTTGGGGGTGCTGTTAGCATGTTTCTGGAAGCAGTGAGTTTGAGACCCTGGAGAGAATCCGGCTGAGTGAGGGGCGAGGCGAGGGCTTCGGGGGATACCTGGGAGGGGTCTGTCACTGGCGCTTGCTCTCTCTAAATGAGAATCCGGAGCCGAAAGGAAATCCTTTAAGTACAGTGGGAGAAAATGGGCCTCATCCAGAATAAGGAGATGTAAAATCTCACCGATGAGCCAGATGCTAACCTCAGGCAAATCATTTACTCCCTTGGTCCCCACTTCTTCGTCTTTAGCATCAGCAGGTGACAAAGCTTTTGTCCACCCGAGTCGTTATGTTTCTGTGGCCATGTAGAAGACAGATGGGGAAGGGGCAGAGAGAGGGAGAGAGAGAGAATCCTAAGCAGGCTCTGCACTCGAAGTGGGGCTCGAACTCACAAACCGTGAGATCGTGACCTGAGCCGAAGTCGGACGCTTAACCGACTGAGCCACCCAGGCGCCCCAAAAGGTTGTGATTATTTTTAGCTGAAGTATTTTAGTTAACTTTTTCAAGTACCCTAAAACAAAGTTTCGTTGAGGTATCACTGACATCCAACAAACCGTCCATCTTTAGAGTGCACGATTTGGTGAGTTTTGACTAACCCGTGAAACCATCACAATCTGGATAGTGAACGCACCCATCACCACCCGAGTTTCTTTGCACCCCCTGGTCAGCCTCCCCCATCATCCCCCCAGCAACCACTGATCTGCTTTTAAAAAAATTTTTTTGATGTTTATTTATTTCTGAGAGAGAGACAGAGCGTGAGCAGGGGAGGGGGACAGAGAGAGGGAGACACAGAATCCAACCAGGATCCAGACTCTGAGCCATCAGCACAGAGCCCGACGCGGGGCTCGAACCGCAAACTGTGAGATCATGTCCAGAGCAGAAGTCAGAGGCCCAACAGACTGAGCCACCCAGGCTCCCCTACCACGGATCTGCTTTTTGTCTTTAGCTTCGTTTGCATTTTTCTAGAATTTTGTGGAAAAGGCACCATACAGCCCCTGGAGATTGGTTTCGTTTGCTCAGCATATTATTTTGATTCATCCATGTGGCTGCAGTAATACCTCATTCCTTCTTACTGCTGAGTGGAATTTCGTTGCGTAGAAGTGCCAGCCTAATTAGCCTGCTGGTGGGCATTTGGGTGGTTCCCGGTTGCGGCCATCGTGAATAAAACTGCTGTGAACTTTTGGGAGCAAGGATCTTCGTACACGTATGCTCTCATTTCTCTTGGGTATATACCCAGGAGTGGATGGCGGCGTTACACGGGAGGTGTGTGTCTCACTTTTTAAGAAACTGCCGAGACTATTTTCCAAAGCAGCTGTGCCAGTTTTCATCCCGATGAATGAGAACTCTGGTTCCTCTGCGTTCTTGCCGGCACATGGCATGGCTGGTCTTTTTAATTTGGGCCATTCTTTTATTTGCGCGGTGTGATTTTCATTTGCATTCCCTTGATGATTAATGACGTGGAACATCTTTTCACAGGTTTCTTTGCCACCTTAATACTTTCTTTGGTGACCTGTCTCTTCAGATCTTTCGCCCATTTAAAGAAATGGATGGATCTGAGAGAGCAAGATGGTCACCGGCAGCTTCATGGGAGCCGTCCGAGGGAACTGGGCCAGCGTCCTCGTCCTTGCTGTGTCTGCTCAAACTGGCACAGTGTGATCTGGAAATACGGCTCAATACGTGTGGCCAGTGTCTCCATCAGGACGTGAAGGATACAGGCTTCGCTAAGTTGGATTAAGTGAACTTCCTTGCAAGGATCATCCAAGATACCTACCTGAATGCTCACTCATTGTATATAAATAAAAATACTTCAATTAGGAGCGTTTTTTTACAAAACGGGTTGCTGGGGGCCCCTGGGTGGCTCGGTTGATGAAGCGTCCGACTACAGCTCAGGTCATGATCTCACGGTCTGTGAGTCTGAGCCCTGCGTCAGGCTCCGTGCTGACAGCTCAGAGCCTGGAGCCTGTTTTGGATTCTGTGTCTCTCCCTCTCTCTGCTCCCTCCCCGCTCATGCTGTCTCTGTCTCTCAAAAATGAATAAACATTAGGAGAAACTTAAAAAATGGGTTGCTTATTTTCTTGTTTCGAGAGTTCTTTAGAATATCCTGGCAACAAACCTTTCATCAGATAATGCAGTTTTCCAATCTTTCTCCGAGTCTGCGGCTTCTCTTTTCATTCCCTTAACAATGGCTTTCAAAGAGCAAAGTGTTAAATGTTGCCAGAATCCAATTTACCCATCTTTCTTTTATGGATTTTGCTTTTGGTGTTCTAACTAGGGACTCTTTGCCTAATCCAAACATTTCTCCTATGCTTTTTCCTAACACTGGTAGGGTTTACATTTAGGTCTTTGATACAGTTGGAGTTAATTTTGAATAAAGTGCAAGATCTTATAATTGAAATTCTTTTTTTTTTTTTTCTGGTGCATTAGCTTGAAATGTTGTTAAACTAGAAGCAACTCGAGGTCTAAAAGAGAATAGCAGAGCGGGAAAGAGCAGGGCTCTGGAGAGACAGGAGCCTGGGGTTGATTCTTGGTGGTGTCACTATAGGCCTTAGATTCCTCCTCTGTAAAATGGAAGTAGTAAAGGGCTGTCAGCACCCCATCCACATTCCCTTGGCATTTACCTCTCTCATTGTGAACTCCCGGAATTCTTCGCCTGAGGGTTTTTTTTCCCTCTTACCCAAGTGGAGGGCAGGCTGGGAGTGCAAGACAGTTAACACTCTGGGTTAGGAGAACTCTGTGCCACGTGTTCTAAACTGCCTTCCGAAGATGCCCAGTGGGATTCAGCTCCAGTGCCCACAGCATACCCCGTATTGACTCTTTCTCGTCCCTGTCCCATTTCCCTACTTTCCTCTTGGGACCTCTAGGATCACCTCCCAGGGAAATGACAGATTTTCAAATTCTTTTTTTTTAATTTTTTAATGTTTATTTATTTTTTGAGAGAGAGAGTGTGAGCGGGGGAGGGGCGGAGAGAGAGGGAGAGAGACTCTGAAACAGGCTCCGGGCTCTGAGCTGTCCGCACAGAGCCCAATGCGGAGCTCGAACTCACAAACCGGAGATCATGACCTGAGCTGAAGTCGAAGGCTTAACCCACTGAGGCCCCCAGGCACCTCACAAAATTTCAAATTTTTAGGCTCTGCTTCTGGGGTGACCCAAAGCCTCCTGGTCTGTGTCGAGAGATCTGCGCAGTGACATGCTCAGCCTGGCGTGGGTCCATGGGAGGCAGCTGTTCTTGTCGCTGACATTATCATCTTCTCTCTGTCGTTGCCATCCAAGGTCAAGTGGGACCCCTAGTAAATGGAATTATCCATGTTCAGGGAGAGAGTCGGCCAGAAAAGATCTAAGAATTGCTGATTTGTGGCTCGTTTCTCTGGGGGTGGGGGCAAGCGAAAAGGATGACTAGCAAGATGATGATAATACGAGCTGGCCTCTACTTGCAAAATCCTGGCCACAGGGGCGCCTGGGTGGCTCAGTCGGTTGAGCGACAGGCTTTGGCTCAGGTCATGATCTCACGGTTCCTGGGTTCGAGCCCCGCGTCGGGCTCTGTGCTCACAGCTAACTCAGAGCCTGGAGCCTGTCTTCGGATTCTGTGTCTCCCTCTCTCTCTGACCCTCCGCTGCTCATGCCGTCTCTCTCTCTCTCTCTCTCTCTCTCAAAAAAAAAAAAAAAAGAAAAGAAAAGAAAAAGAAAAAGAAAAAGAAAAATCCTGGCCACAAATTCCTCCCACCTGGGGCACACCTACCTGCCTCTCGGGAGGTGACTGTGAGCCCTCCCGAGGAGTCTATTCTCCCCTCCTTGGGAATGGGCGTTCCCCCCGTGACTCGCTTTAACCAATCGATGTGCGGTGGTGGCCGCACGTGACTTGCTAGTTAGGGCCCCAGCATGCCTTGCAGCTTCCGCCTCCACGCTCCGCGAGGGCGCCACCTGCGGCCGCGTTCGGGATCCGGGCTTGGCTTCGCGAGGCTGCGGGGCGGCGAGGACCGGCCAGCGGGCTACCCGGCCGCAGACTTCCGCCTGACCCTTCCAACCCTCTGTCATCCGAACCCAACAACCTGGCTGATTCTAGGCAGGGCCAGGAAAGGGGCCACATCAGTCAGGCCACGGAATTGTGAACAATTCAAGATGGCTGTTGTTTTAAGCCACCGGGTTGGGGGTTGCACGGCAGCGGGTAACTGGAGCAGCCACGGGCCTTGACAAGTGCACCCTTGGGCCCGAGCGGAGCGGACGCCGCAGTTATGATGGAGTCAGGGATGAGCGGGGAGGGGCGTCCCGGGAAGGCAGCGGGTGTGTCCGGGGACATCTCCAGACACAGGACAGGCAGCTCTTTCTTACTTTCAGCGTCAGCATTCTCGGAAGCGTGATTCCCCAGAACCTCGCCCCCGCTCAGCCGTCTGGCTTCTGACCCACAGCGTCCCCAGCGCCCGGGCTTCCCTGCTCCAGCCGCTTGCTCCCGGAACCCGGGACCTTGTGGATTTCTCTGGGCTGTGTTTCCATAAGTGGCCACGTCCAACGTCCTGTGGCTCCTGGGATGCTTGCTCGTGTGTGTCGTGAGCTCTCTGTCGGACATCATTCTAGGCACTGGAGATTCAGCACGGTCCAAAATTGGCAAAAACACTGCTTTTTAGATTGCAATCTTGGGAAAGGAAAGACCATAAACAGATGGACCCGTGTGTGCTGGGTACTCTAGTATCAACTGGTACATATATACTTGTACTAAGCTGCCCCCCTGGGGATAAAACAGAGTAAGGAGATGGTGACACGGGGCAGCTATTTTAGGTGGGATTGGTCAGGAAGGGTCTTTCTGAAAAAGCAGCCTTTCTTTGGAAAGCAGCCAGACAGTTTCTCAATTAAACACAGAATTACCGAATGACCCAGCAATCCCACTCCAAGGTATCTACCCAAGAGAACTGAAAACGTGTCCACACAAAAACTTGAGGATGGATGTTGAGAGCACCGTGATTTGTAATAGCCAAAAAGCAGAGCTGAGCCAAATGTCCATCAACTGGCGAATGGATAAACACAATGTGGTATATCCATTCAACAGGGACTATTATTCAGCCCTAAAAACGAACAACGCACCGATGTGTGCTATAATGTGGACGAACCTTGAAAACATGTACAACGAAAGAAGCCAGACACAAAAGGTCACATATTGTAGGACTCCATTTATACTAAGTGACCAGAATAGGGAAATCTATAGAGGCAGAAACTTGATTAGCGGTTGCCTAGGGCTGGGAGTGATGGGGGAAACTAGAAGGTGATGGTTTTTAAAGGGGTACATGATTTCTTTACAGATTTATTCATTTATTTTTTTATTTTAGAGAGTGTGAGTGGGGAGAGGGGGAGGCGGGAAAGAGAGAGAATCTTAAGCAGGCTCCATGCTCAGCACAGAGCCTCATGTAGGCAGGGCTCGATCCCATGACCTGAGGTGAAATCAGGAGTGAGCCAACCAGGCGCCTGGGGGTACATGGTTTCTTTTTGGGATTATGAAATGTTCTTACATTGGTTGTGGTGATGGATGCGGAAGTGTGTGGATATCATCAAAACCATCGAACGGTAAGGGGGAATTGTATTGGACATGAACCATATTTCAATAAAGCCAGAAAAAGAAGGGGAAATGTTGAAGCGGAGATGCAAACGAAGCGAAGGAATAGCCCAGAACATGTTGGAAGAGACACACGCCAGCCAGAGGGAGCCGTGGAGATGGGCTGTGCCTGCCTGTAAGGGGAACGCGGCTAGTGGGCGGCGAACAACGAGTTACTCTCATTTATGTAACAAATACTCATTTAACGACTCCTAGGTCCTGAGAGTGAAGAACGTGAAGCCAAAATCTGAGCTCTCACAGAAGTCAGACCTTAAACCGAGAATTCCAGTTACTCTGTTACTAGAATAAAATGTCCCATACATTCATGTCTTTTTCTAATTAGTGCCTTTCTCCCTTACTTTTCTTAAGAGCAGGCCGCTCAGATTTTCTCTCTTTTCTCTTGAGTTGTCCAGGAATCTGTAGGGGCCCTTAAAACCAAACGTCCGCGGAGGGGGAACAGAAAGGCCTTTTCCCCTCAAATGGAAATTGGGGCATACCTGTCCCCTCCTCCAGTTCCTCTCCAAAACATTCAGTGGCGCTACTGAAGCCTGGTGTCCAGGGTCTGACCCGCGAATGATGTAGACAGCCTTCTGGGCCCAGATCCTCACAGGCCAATGCTGCATTCCTTTGCAGAAGAAGATTCCATTCCCTCCATGAGCACGTGGCCTGACATCCCCCATCCCTGGTACTCACCCTCTCGGGTCACACACAGCAGCCCCTCGTTAATTCATTCAACAGAGGTTTGAGTGTCTAGGGTGTACCTGTTTAAGGTCCTGACTAAGACAGCCGATCCCAGCCCAGATGGATCTAAACCTAAATATTTGAAAAGCAAAACTTTGGGGGGGGGAAATCCAGGTAGGAAGGTTTCCGTTTTTTTTTTTTAATTTCTTTTTTATGTTTTATTTATTTTTGAGAGCAGGAGAGACAGAGCATGAGTGGGGGAGGGGCAGAGAGAGAGGGAGACACAGAATCGGAAGCAGGCTCCGGGCTCTTAGCTGTCAGCACAGAGCCTGACGCGGGGCTCGAACTCACAAACCACGGGATCGTGACTTGAGCCGAACTTGGATGCTCAACCGACTGAGCCACCCAGGCGCCCCATTTAAGATTCTATTTTTAAGTAATCTGTGCACCCAATGTGGGGCTCGAGCTTATGACCCTGAGATCAAGAGTCAGTCTCATGCTCTACCAACTGCGCCAGCCAGACGCCCCTGTCTTGTGTTTGTTTTTAAAAACTAATTTATTGGGGCGCCTGGCTGGCTCAGTTGGTTAAGTCTGGCTCTTGATGTCGGCTCAGGTCATGATCTCACGGTTTGTGAGTTCAAGCCCCACATCAGCCTCCATGCTGAGAGCACAGAGACTGCTTGGGATTCTCTCTCTCCCTCTCTCCCTGTCCCTCCCCTGCTTTCTCTCTCTCTCTCTCAAAAAACAAAAAACAAAAAACAAAAAAACGAATTTATTGAGTGAAATCCTTAATTCAGTCTCTTGTTCTCTATCTCCCTCTTCCTTCTCTCCCTGCCCCCGCTTCCTTAGTTAAAAAAAGTCTTTAAACTTTGAACTACTTTTACTGCTTCTCACTGAATTTCACTGTGGCTTCAGAGTGTGTTTCCCAACTCCCGAGATTTTGAGTATCCTCTGGATCCTCTGGATGTTGATACATTCTTCTGGTTTGCTTTCCTATAAATTGTTTGTATCCTTCATCTATTGTTTTCAGGAAGTGGGTTTTTTTTGTTCTTACTAATTTATAGAAGTTCTCGGGATGCCTGGGTGGCCCGGTCGGTTAAGCTTCCAGCTTTGGCTCAGGTCATGATCTCGAGGTTTATGAGTCCGAGTCCCGCATCGGGCTCTGTGCTGACGGCTCAGAGCCTGGAGCCTGCTTCGGATTCTGTGTCTCCCTCTCTCTCTCTGCCCCTCCCCCCACTCACACACACTCTCTCTCTCCCAAAAGTAAAAAGACATAAACAATTTTAATTTATAGAAGTTCTGTATGTATCACAGATAAGAGATGCAAATATCGTCTCGCGGGTGATGGCCAGTCTTCCATTTTTCCGCGGGTGCCGCGTCATTTTTTCTGAGTGCCCGTCACTAAGTAAAACTTGGTGGCCACCTACTGTGAAGCAAACGAACGACAAGATCCAGTGTCTAGATATCAGTAACCTGGGGTCTCGCGAGGCAGCACGTGGACTCATAGTATTGTGACATTTATGTGAGTCACGCACAACCACACCACGTCCGTATATTTAAGTACGTGTCTCACACTATCACAGAGGTCAGAGTAGATGCCTATGGTCCAGAGCGCGGAAGAAGTCAGATGTTAAAAGTCAGCAGTGCTCAGAGGACAATTCAGGGCTGAGGCAGATTCTTTTCCCCCAAAAATGGGAGGATCCTGCACCTCTTCCCAGAAGTCCCCTTCTTCCAAGACTCAAGGCTCATCTTGCCTTTCTCATCAGAAATGGAGCCCGCGTCAATAGGCACCAACAGCTGACTTAGCAGCAGGATTTTACTGTGGGGCAGGGCTTTCTGGGAGGGCACACCCTTCTCCTGGGACTCTCCAGGACAGCAGTACTTAGGAGGGGCGCGGGCTCAGTGGGAGGAAACAGGGAGGAGAAAAAAAAAAAAAAGCCGCAAGGATTGCACAACCTCATCCGAATAATGTTCTTGGGAAAGGGTGTACATAGACTGATTCATCAGCCCTTACGGAGGGAGAGTCAGTGCATGCTGTTTGGAGGAGCCGCGGTGGTTTTCTGGAAGTGGGCGTCGAGGACACGCCCACTGTCGAGAGAAAAAGGAAGGGTCTGTCCTGCCGGGAGCACAGCCAAGGCAAAGGCAAAGGGGCAGGATGCTGGGTCTCTTTTGCGCGTGCCTGTGGCCGAAGCTGCCTCGGGGAACCGGAGAAGCCGTCCAGCCTCGCGAGGCCACCAGAAGGCGACCCAGCCCTGCGCCATGCCCAGAATCCACCGAAAGGGGAATTAAAAGGGAAGGGAGGTTCCTGGCATGAGGCTGGCCACAGACCTTTAGCCACTAGGCCTGGACCCAGAAGAGGGAAGGGAGACCCACTGGGTTGGGGTGGGGAGGCAGAACATGTGGCCAGGGATTTGAAAACAACGTGATGAGTCTAGGAAGCACAGGGAATGTGAGGACCCCTGGAGGCACCCGACTCAGCCTAGAGGATCTGGGAGGGCTCCCTGGAGGAGGTGATGTTTGGAGGAGTCAGAATTATTCTGGAGGAGACGTGTGGACGAAGGAGCGTTCCCACTGTGATATTAGCACATGCCAAGTTCGGGAGCGGGACCCTTGGAAAGGCTGAGACTAACTCGGGGGCCGTAGTCTGGGGCTGCAGTGTCAGGGGGGCTGGGTCACACAAGGACTTGAATAGCAGGGACCAGGGGTTTGGACTAAAGTGGGAAGAAGGCGGGGCACCCGGGGGGGCTCAGTAGGTTGAGCTGACCCTTGATTTCCGCTCAGGTCATGATCTCACAGTCCCTGGGATCAAGCTCTGTACCAGGGTCTATGCTGACCGTGGGGAGCCTGCCTGGGATTCTCTCCCTCTCTCTGCTCCTCCCCCACTCACGTGTGTGTGCGTACGCGCGCGCACACACACACTCTCTCCAAATAAATAAATCAACTTTAAAACAATAAACAAATAAAAAATAAAGTGGGAAGAAGGCAGAAGTCCCAGGATTCAGCTCCAAGGCTAAGGTCACTCTGTGGCTTTGATTTTCTCCGGGGAGACGGGACGCTCGCTACTCCCCCGGGGGCCCTGGCTCGGGGCAAGGGCTATGTTATGCATTGCTTGCGGCTGTTAGTCTTGGCTTTGCTTTTTTATTATGAAAACAAGGAACCACACACAAAGGTATGCAGGAAAAAAAACTAGAAACATGAAAACCCGCGCGATTTCCACTCGGCTTTACCAGGTTTTGACTTCGTCACAAATTTCAGATCCTCTTCCAAGGAAATAAATTGTCCTCTCTCCTCCTGATCTCCACGCTAGCGGATCAAGGTGCAAAGGAGAATCCCACGTGGGAACTTCTCACCCGCAAGCTCCTGCCCCAACCTCTGTGTCGGGCAGAGGGGAGACAGACTGACCCGGGTGGCCAGGGTGCTGGAGCAGTGCACAGGCCAGACCCCCGCAGGAGAGATGAAAAGATGGCTGTCCGCTGCACAGTCCGTGGGGCCAAGGCTGAAGAAATCCCCGAGAAAGGTCTACAGATGTGGGAGTATGAGCTGAGAAAGACTAACTTCTCCGATACTGGAAACTTCGGTTTGGGGACCCAGGAGCACGTTGCCCTGGGGACCCCAAGCACCGGTATGTACGGCCTGGACTTTCCGTGTGGTGCTGAGTAGGTCCGGCTTCAGCATCGGATAAGGAACTCAGGACGTGCTGCGTTAGGGCCAGACACGGACTGATCAAAGAGAAGGTCAGGGTGCCGGTCCCCGCAGAAGGACATGGGACCACCCTCCCCGACGAGTAAGTTCCTGCTTCGACCCAAAAACCCCTAAAAACTTTTCGGTGGGTAGGGGGAGGGAGGGAATAGTAAATAAATTGTATCCGACAGTCCTGTGCCCCTTCTCGGGTCTTATTTCTCTCTTTTCTCCCCCCGAGGCCACTGCCCTCTCAAAGTTGGTGTTTACTCTGTTAAAACACACTTTAACTACGTATTTAGACAATATATTGGGGGGTTTTACGCACGCGGAAGCTTTCTGTAAGTGATACCACATGTTCTGTGTCCTTCCACAATTTATCTTTTGCCTTCTCCATGCTACAAGATCTAGCTATTCAACACCCAGTCTTTATTAAAAAAAAAAAAAAAGCCAAGCATTTGTGCTTAGTAAACACAGAACAAGATAAAACTTCCATAATTTGATAAGCGCCAATTTCCAGGAACCCACAGACATCTCTTCCTTTCTATTTTTTTTTAATTTTTTAATGTTTATTGTTTATTTTTTGAGATAGAGAGAGGGAGGGACGGGCAGAGAGAGAGGGAGACACAGAATCCGAAGCGGCTCCAGGCCCTGAGCTGTCAGCACAGAGCCCGATGCGGGGCTTGAACTCATGAACCGTGAGATCATGACCTGAGCTGAAGTCGGACGCTTAACCGACTGAGCCCCCCAGGCCCCCCAGAAATGTCTTCCTTAATGGTGAATTCTGAGGACCATTTTTGATAACAATCAAGAACAAAATAAAGGTGTCCATCTTGCTATTTTGCCAACGCAGTAAGAAAATAAAAATAAGTAAGACCTACACATATCGAAAAGGTTGACAGTATTTTGCAGCCTTGATTAATTTTCTTGAAAGTCCCAGGGATGTAACTTCTGGATTCACTGAAGGGTGAAGCAAGACTGATCTGTGAAGGGAGCAGCCTGCTGAGGTCCGAGCAACGAACATCTGAAAAGGAACGAGGAAGGGAAAACATATCCTTTTCCCAAGATAAGAAAAACTCTTGAATGTTAATTCTTCCCAAATTAATTTACAAATTCAATATCATCCCAATAAAAATCCCAAGTAGATTAAAAAAATTTTTTTAAATGTTTATCTCTTTTTTTGAGAGAGAGAGAGAAGAGACAGAGCCAAGCGGGGGAGGGGCAGAGAGAGAGGGAGACACAGAATCCGAAGCAGGCTCCAGGCTCCGAGCCGTCAGCACAGAGCCCCACGCGGGGCTTGAACTCACGAACCGTGAGATCATGGGCTGAGCCGAAGTCAGACGCTTAACCGACTGGGCCCCCCCAGCATCCTTAAAAATCCTAAGTAGATTTTTGAATGAGTTGCTTTATTGTGGCGAAACACACACATATGCCATAGAATTTTTCGTCTTAATCATTTTTAAGCGCAAAGCTCAGCGGCATCAAGCACACCCACACTATTGTGCAACCATTTGGATTTCCAGATTAATTGCAATGATAGCACAGGAAGTCCTGTATACACTTAACTCAGCTTCCTCTCCTGTTAACATCTTTTTTTTTTCCTTTTTAATGTTTATTTATTTTTGAGAGAGCCAGAGTGCGAATAGGGGAGGGACAGAAGGAGACGGAGAACAGAATCCGAAGCAGGCTCCAGGCTCCCAGCTGTCCGCACAGAGCCTGACGCGGGGCTCGAACTCACGGACTGTGAGATCATGACCTGAGCCGAAGTCGGGACGCCTAACCGACTGAGCCCCGCGGGCGCCCCCCTGTTAACATCTTAAATTACCGTCACTTTGCAAAAAGAGGAAAGGAATATTGGTGCAATACTATTAACGAAACAATAGGGTTCATTTGTGTTTCACGTTTTTCCACGGACGTCCTTTCTCGTTGCAGGATTGCATCCATGGCCGCACATTGCATTTGGTGGTTGTGTTAGCCCCCTAGGACTGCCGTGACAAAGGACCGGACGCAGGGCGGCTGACACACCAGACACGTGCTGTCTCACAGGTCTGGAGGCCGAAGTCTGAGATCCAGCCGGCCGCAGGTTGGTTTGGGTCCTTCTGAGGCGTCTCTCCTGGGCACGTGGACGCCGTCTCCTCCCCGTGTCCTCGCACGATCGTCCCTCTGTGCGTGTCTGTGTCCTAACCTCCTCTGATAAGGACCCCGGTCATACTGGGTTAGGGTCCATCCTCATGACCACATTTAAGAAAAACTTTTTTTTAACGTTTATTATTTTGAGAGAGAGCCAGAGCATGAGTGGGGGAGGGACAGGGAGAGAGAGGGAGACACAGAATCCGAAGCGGGTTCCAGGCTCCGAGCTGTGAGCACAGAGCCCGACGTGGGGGCGGTGGGGAGGGGGTGGAGGCTCGAACCCACGCGCTGCAAGATCACGACCTGAGCCGGAGGTGGTCGCTTAACTGACTGAGCCCCCCAGGCGCCCCTTATTCCTTAATCTTTGATATAAGGGGGCAAGGAGGGAATATAGTTAAAAGGCTATTTGGTGGCGGGGGGCAAAATATAAAGCAAGGTTGACGGGGTGCCGGCGGGGCTCAGTCGGTTAAGCGGCCGACTTCAGCTCGGGTCATGATCTCACAGTCCGTGGGTTCGAGCCCCGTGTCGGGCTCTGTGCTGACAGCTCGGAGCCTGGAGCCCTCTTCCGATTCTGTCTCCCTCTCTCTCTGCCCCTCCCCTGCTCACACTCTGTCTCTCTCTGTCTCTCAAAATAAAATAAAGACGTAAAAAAAAATAAAGCAAGGTTGATAAACTCTGCTTTATTCCTAAGAGGTGAGTCCCCAAGTCGGCCCCACTCCAGGGGGAAGAGAATTAATTTCCCCCGCTCACAGGAAGCACTAATAAAAATTGTGTGAACAGGGGTGTCTAGGGGGCTCAGTCGGTTAAGCGTCTGACTTGATTTCAGCTCAGGTCATGATCTGACGGTTCGTGGGTTCAAGCCCCACATTGGGCTCTGCGCTGACAGGGCGGAACCTGCTTGGGATTCTCTCTCTCTCTCTTTCTCTCTCTCTCTCCCTGCCCCTCCCCCATTAGCTTGCATGCGCTCTCTCTCTTTCTCTCCCTGTCAAAAATAAATAAAAACATTAAAAAATGTTTAAATGTGTGAACATGTGTTAAAACCAGCACAGTAACTAATAAATATTTTTCAGGGGGAGAGAATACAAATCGGAAGTTATGCAAATATCCTGTTTCTCTCATTAGAGTAGCACTTGTTAATTGCTTTTTTTAAATTAATGTTTATTTATTTTTGAGAGAGAGAGAGAGACAGAGCATGAGCAGGGGAGGGGAAGAGAGAGAGACGGAGACACAGAATCCGAAGAGCCTCCAGGCTCTGAGCTAGCTGTCAGCACAGAGCCTGACGCGGGGCTCGAACCCACGAACCATGAGATCATGACCTGAGCCAAAGTCTGATGCTTAACCAACTGAGCCCCCCAGGAGCCCCAATACGCTATATTTTAAAGCACTTGGGGCTCCTGGGTGGCTCAGTTAAGCGCCTGACTCTTGATTTAGGCTCAGGCCACGATCTCATGGTTCATGGGTTCGAGCCCCACAGCGGGCTCTGCGCTGACAAGTACAGAGCCTGCTTGGGATTCTTTCTCTCTCTCTCTCTGCCCTTACCCAGCTTGCTCTCTCTCTCTCTCTCTCAAAATAAATAAATAAACTTAAAAAAATTTTAAAGCATTCACCTGGACTGCAAGCTCGTCCCGGAGCTCCGATGGTAGAATTTGGGGCACCAGCAACCTATCAGAGCAGGAGTATGTGAACACCGCCTTCCTCGACTCAGTAGAAATCCCAGACTCTTAGGCCTTCAAGGTCAGGGGGCTGCGGGGTTTGGGGGGGAGGATCCCCAGGTAAAGCTCATGTCAGGGTTTCAGAACCCCACCCCCACTAGAGTGCTTCCTTCTCCAGAGACTCCCCTGGGCAGCAGGGGGTGACTCATCCGCCCCACGTCTGAGAGCCCCAGGCAGGTGAAGTGGTTACTCTTGAAAGTCTGCCGCTGCAGACAGTTCTGGTGTTTGTAGAGGACTCGGGAGGGGGCTCTGATCCCCACTTCCTGGGCTCAGCGTCTCCCCGGTCTCTTGGCAGGAAGTTCTTCTTTCGGTCTGACCTTATGGCTCCTGGCACGCCAGGTCCTGAGCTCTCCCATCTGTATCCCAAGAGCACACGTGTTCTGGCTTACAGACGGGCACACAACCAGCCTCGTCACACACACTGGGTCGTTGGCATGCTCCTGTGGTTTCCACACGCTAAGCACGTGCTCGCGAACTTACTCGCCGCTCGGTTTCCCGTGCTGGAACCAAAGTGAGCGGGCCCCGGAGAGTCGGTCTCTTCTCAGCTCCGCCTTGAGGGGCATCATGCGAAGAGTTTGGAACCAGCGGCGGTGGCAGTAGGTACACCAGGGACACTGGCAAACGCTTCAGATCAGGCCTTATTTCCCCCCTTACCACCCCACCCCCGTCCCCCTGCAGAGAGCTAGTTCAGCATTTGCCAACGCATCCCTGGGGCTTATTTCCGTTTTATGTGCTCCCCAAACACAAGTGTTCGGATCTCCTTGGCACCCCCCGCAGGGTGCCTGATTCATATCCTTCTGCTCCCCGCCTTTCCAAGCCGAGCGAGCAGCCTGTCTTCCAGAAAATCCCCTCCAGCTGTCTTGTGCCCAGTTGGCCAGTGGCCAGGTGCATGCCCCAGGTCACGGTGGCTCCCTGGACAGGCAGACCTGCTCCCCAGCCCCCCCCCACCTTTTTAAAAAAATGTTTATTTATTTATTTTGAGAGAGAGAGAGAGAGTGCGCGCGCGCACAAGCAGGGGCGAGGCAGAGAGAGAGAGAAAGAGGGAGAATCCCAAGGCGGCTCTCCTCCGTCAGCACAGAGCCCAACACAGGGCTCAGACCCACAAACTGAGATCATGACCTAAGCCTAAATCAAGATGCTTAACCGACTGAGCCACCCAGGCACTCCCCCCGCCCCCCTGTCCCCCCCACTCCGGGCAGTTTCCATTAGGAAGGGTCAAGTCCCCACTTCCGGCAGGCAGTGACGGAATTTGTCGGTTCTGATGGGAACTGGAGAAGAAGCAATCGTTTTCCTGGAAGGATGTCCGCTCCGGGACGGGACAGGTTGTTGGGGCAGGTGGGACAGGGCTGGGACTCAGGACACCCTCTCCCTGTGTCTGCCCGCTCTTCAGTCCCTCGAGGGTTGGGGGTCCATCCTTGATTCTATACTCCAACGGCCCATTTCCCGCCCTACTTCCTGCCCGCCCCCTGGCCCAGAACTCAGGAGTCCCAGCCCCCATCTACTGGGAGAAGTAAGGAGCTTAGAACAAGAGACTGGCTTAATTTAGTGCCTAACTGCGTGCCTGGCCTGCTGGGAACACCAAGTACCATCATCCTTGTTACTCTGAGTTCCTATTTCTCAGATGAGGAGGCCGAGGTTCAGAGTGGAGCAGTGACCCCAGCAGAGTCACACCGCAACAGAGACCCTTCCCGGCCCCTAGGGTCCTGGCACCCGGCCACTCACCAAGCCCAGCCTGCAGCTGGGCCAGTTCTTGGTGGGTCTCCCGCTTCAAAGGCTCCAGCCCTGGAGACTGCAATTATTAAACACCTGCTGTGTGCACGCCCTGCACGGGCCCCTCAGGGACCTTGTTTCTCAATCAAAATCTTGGTTAATCCTGTCTGAAGATGCATCAGGAGGGCAGGTGGAGCCAGGACTCTTCCTGCTCATCCCCTTCCCTCCCCTCCCCTGCACCACAATGGGGAGGGTCTCTGGGTGGGCCACCGGGGAGGACAGCTGACCAGGAAAACAGCCCCATCTCTCTCTCTGGGAACTGCCCCCCTCCCTGCCCAGGCAATGTCTGCAACGAAAGTCTAGGCCCGGAAGCCCCCGACCCTCGAGGCCTATACCTGACCTTGGCCAAGGACTGCCACAGAAGCCCAGTGAAGAGCCGGAGAGGGAAGAGAAGCAGCCCCGGGAGGGCCTGGCCCAGACACCCTGAGGGAGCAGGGGATGGGTGCTTCCAGCACATCTGTGTTCCTGCCCCCGCCGGCCCCCCGGGAAGCCTGTCCCCCAGCCCCCGCCTCCCGAGAGCCGGGCAGTAGTTGTCACCCGCTCTCCGTGCCCTAACCCTGTTGTACCTGTGAAGTTCTGCAAACCGTGAATTGTCAGAATCCAAAGTCTTTGGGGACCAGTGGTCCCGCCGGTTATCAGCCCTTCCTCCTCTGAATGGCCCAAGGAGTCTGCCCAAGCTGAGACCAGAGCAGGCCACCCCCTGACTGATGCCGTCCCCAAGATCCCAGAGTCCCAACCCAGCCTCGCCCAGGGTGTCTGGCTGCCGAGCCGTCCCTGGAGTCACGCGTGTCCACCCATCATCCCCAAAGGCCTTGTCCGGGACTCCTGGGGACACACAGCTTTTCTTTCTCACCCCGTGATGCTCACTTCCCAAACCTACACTCTCTCAGGAAGAGAAACAGGGCACCGGGCAGTGACACATCACTGTAAGAGGCCAGAGGGAGAGGGCAGAGCCACTGACACGGAATGAGATGGGAACTCTAGGAGGTGGTGGCGGGGGGTCTGGGGTCAATGGCAAGGAGGACTGGTCCACCTGTGCCACGGCCAGGCCGTGGGATGCTTCGGATGAGATCCCACAACGTGGGAAGTAGGGCTAACTTGTTATGCCTCCTTCACTTGGGGGGGGGGGGCGGGCAGTGCCCCTCTGCCGTCCTGGCCTCCTGATGGCCTCATTTATGGTGACTTCTTTTTTTTTTTTAATTTTTTTTACATTTATTTATTTTTGAGAGACAGAGAGAGACAGAGCACAAGTGGGGGAGGGGCAGAGAGAGAAGGAGACACAGAATCCGAAGCAGGCTCCAGGCTCCGAGTCGTCAGCACAGAGCCCGACGTGGGGCTCGAACCCGCATCTCGAAACCCGCGAGATCATGACCTGTGCCGAAGTCAGACACCCAACCGACTGAGCCACCCAGGCGCCCCTCATTTATGGTGACTTCTGGACTGACTTCGGGAGTTGGGGCTGAGTCACAACCGGTTGTTTATTTAATAGCTGCCGTACTTGCACATTCTTCTAGCTACTTCGTATATGAACTGATTTAATCTTCCCACATTGGGGTCGATGATATGACCTGCCTGTCACAGGTAGGGCAAACCGCCATAGCCTGAGGGGCCCGGTCCCATCCAGGAGGGAGGTGGGCCTGCAAGCCAGGACTCTACTCCCTCCTCTGGGTTTCCCTGGTCGGCTGTCTGGTGGCCCCTCCCACAGTCCCTCCCCACTCTGGTGCAGGGGAGGAAGGAGGAGAGAGGCAGGGTGAGAGGGAGGCTGGCCTTCCAGCAGCGGCTCTCTCTGGGGGTCAGTGTCCTCGTCACTCTGAGTCCAACTGATTGGACTGTCAGGCGCCTCACTGTGGCCCCCGGGTATGGCTGGCATCCGCTTGGCATTTGATAGGCGATCGTATTGCAAAATACGCGAGACACTCACCACAGGTAGCTGTTTATTTTATTATTGTTGTTAAAAAATATTTTCGGTTTCACTGAACTATGATTGACACATAACATTGCATTAGTTTCAGGTATGCAACATAGTGATTCGATGGGTGTATATATTGCAAAGTGATCTCCACAGTAAATCTAGTTCCATAGAGTTACACATTTTGTTTCTCACGATGAGAATTTTGAAGACCGACTCTGTTATGAATGTCTTCTAAGTTTCCAATTTCTGCACTTCCTTGACAACACTTGCGATGATCTTTTTTATTCTAGCTGTTCTAGTGAGTGTAAAGGGAGATCTCATTGTGGGTTTCATGTGCATTTCCCTGGGGGGGGCCCTTATTAAAATGCAAGTTCTTGGGGTGCCTGGGTGGTTCAGCCTGTTCAGCGTCTGACTCTTGATTTCGGCTCCGGTCATGATCTCATGGTTCATGGGATCGAGTCCCGCATCTGGCTCCGCGTTCAATGCATGGAGCCTGCTTGGGATTCTCTCCCCTCCCCGCCCCTCCCCCACCTCTCAAAATAAATAAACGTCTTTAAAAATGCAGATTCTTAACCCACTCCCAAGATAGTCCAATTCAGTGAGTCTGGGATGGGGCTCAGGAAAATCGGGGGTGGGGTAGGGGTGGGGTCTTTTCTGAAAACTAGATTTAACTTCTGATGCAAGCCCTGTTTCCTCCTGGTGAGCCAACCTGTCATCGCAACTGAACACATGTTGAGCCCCTAACTTGGGACGAGACCGTGGAAGGTAGAGATGGACAGGCATGGGGTCCTCAGAAGAAGCATCTTTGGGCTCGCTCTGAAACAGGCCTTTCAGTTACCTGAGCCGATTCATCCTCTGTTCATTTGTTTACACCTGTTTATGTCATTGCTTCTTGCTTACAACTACACGCATCCTAACTCATACACACCCTCACAGCTGAAAAGGACAAAGCCAGTCCTGAGCTCTGGACAGAAGGATCATTTTAAATCCCTGTTTTTGGGAATGGGGTCAGAGGCCTGTGCCTTATTCTGCTCAGGCTGCTATTTTTTTTTAAATATTTTTAATGTATATTTTTGAGAGGGAGAGAGAGACAGAGTGTAAGCCATGGAGGGGCAAAGAGGGAGACGCAGAATCCGAAGCAGGCTCCAGGCCCTGAGCTGTCAGCACAGAGCCCGACACGGGGCTCAAACTCATAAACCATGAGAATGTAACCTGAGCTGAAGTCTGCCGCTTAACTGACTGAGCCACCCAGGCACCCTATCTCTTCCTCTTCTTAGGAGGGCTCTAATCCCAACACGAGGGCCCTGTTCTCAACCCAGTTACCCCCCAAAGGCCTCATCTCCAAATAACACCCCACTGGAGATTAGGGCCTTAACATATGCACGGGGGTGGGGGCACAAATATTAAGTCCATAATAGCATGTTAACAATGGCCATGTGTGCTTTTCGTTGGGAATAGATAGCAAAGCCCTTTGAGTTAGACTTTCTGCACATAGGGGTCTAGAAATTTCCATCTGATTTTGACAAGAAAGAATGAAGTCATGAGAAGAGAAGCTTCCCACATAACAAGCCAATAGGCGATATTCACAGTTGATAACTCGAGAAGAGTCTTATAGACCTATAACCAGGAAGCATGGCACTGGCCACAAGGTCACCCACGTGGCCATGAAGGTGGACAAGAGAATGACCCCCCAGCTTTTCCACATTTGCCAGGAACCCGTCCTTTTGAGGATGCTGAGTGACAGATCCATTCCCCTCATAGATTCAAATGGACAGAACAGAATATTTAGTGAAACCTTAACTTCCTTTTCCTTCGGGTAAAACACACATCACATAAAATTGACCATTTTTAACCACTTCAAAGTGTACCATTCAGGGGCATTAAGCACATTCACAGTGTTGTGCAATCATCCCCACTCTCGGGCTCCAGAACTTTTCATCACCAGAAAGAGGAAATCCTGGACCAATTAACACTTACTCCCCCACTCACGCCCCCCCCCCCCAGTCCCTGGCAACACAAATCTGCTTTTGACCTTTATTAAGATTTGCCTACTTTGGACATTTCATCTGTGTGACATTTTGTGCCCGGATTCTCCCACTGAGCATAATATTTTCAAAGTTCATCTGTGTTGTAGCAGGTGCCAGTACTTAGTTCCTTTTTATGACTGGATAACATCCCATTGTATGAATATACTAGAGTTTGTTTACCCGTTCATCGGTTGATGGGCATTTGGGCTGTTTCCTCCTTTTGCCTATTATGAATAGTGCTGAACTGTTAGCTTTTACTTGGTCTTTCCTTAGTACCCTGTATATCTAGTTACAGCGGTTCGGTTCACTGATGCCACAATCTCTGTTGCCTGCATCCCACCCTCCACTGCAGACCGCCATCTTGTTTGGCTGTGGTCAATCTTCAGTCTGGCAAATAAAGTTGACTCAATTGGGAGTCTCTGGTAAGCCTAGAAAAACACTACCAATGCCACTCATGGCTTTTGGTGTTAACAACATTATCCATTTGTATTGGAACAGTTATAAGAATCTTAAGAGTGTCCCACCATGGGGAGATCTACCTGTTTCCCAAATATTTCTTCCCAAGGCAACACAAAACAAGAGGGGAAAAGCAAGCTATGGTATAGCTTGAACACAGAGAATGCCAGCATGTAAAAGGATCATGAGGAAAAGTGAAGAATCGTGGAAGTGAAATATGAGATCCCCACCCTGTGCTCCATGCCTGAACCAAAGGCAATGGAGAAAAACTACAGCGGATACAAAAAAGGGAAATGAGCAAAACAATCTAGAGCTAGCTCTGGAAAGACTAAGCTCACCCTAAGTCTGAAAATACTGTAATGATGTCCGAGCAGATCAGAGTGTGAATTCTAGAAAAGGAATGAATATAAGGGACAGTCTTCAATACGCATAGCTTCCGGAGAAAGGAAGGGGGAAAAAGGAAGAGGGAAGGGGGAAAAAGGAAGAGAGAAGAGCTGGTTGGCAATCTGGTGGTGAAGAGGAATGGAAGGCGCAAATGTAGGGCTCTCCAAGACAAAAGACAACTATGAATTGGAGGTCTCTCAACCTATTCCTGCCACCAAGAGTATTAAATGAAGTCTCTTTGCTGCATTGACAGAAGAGGGCGCCATCGAGCCGCATAGCTCATAGACTATTCCCAGTAACAAAAAATTGAACAAAAGGAACGTAGTAAGTCCGCAGAGAGTAGTTGCAAAAATTCAGGAAATGAAAATCCACACAAATCAACAAAGGAAAAACGACTCCCAGAAAGGAGTCAAAGATGTAGAAGGAAATTGTAAGTCAAAGCTCCAAATAGAATTCGATACTGTGTAGTCCAACGGGCATTTGCTGGTATGAAAAAAAAATCTCCTTGCATCAAAAACTCAAAAACTAGGGGCGCTTGGGTGGCTCAGCTGGTTAAGCGGCCAACTTCGGCTCAGGTCGTGATCTTGCGATTCGTGAATTTGAGCCCCACATCGGGCTCTGTGCTGACGGCTTGGAGCCTGGAGCCTGCTTCAGACTCTGTGTCTCCTTCTCTCTCTGCTCTTCCCCTGCTCATGCTCTGTCTCTCTGTCTCTCAAAAATAAATAAACATTAAAAAAAAACTTTAAAAAATTCAAAAACTAAAATAGTGACATGGACAGGGATAAATGAAGGAAAGAAATGAAAGAGAAAGGCAAAATTATCTCAGAGCTGTAGAATAAATTATAAAGTACTCAAGAGAGAATAGACTCCAATGAAAATTTGGTAAAGGGCAGTGGAAAAAAAGGCAGGAAAACAACAAAAAAATAATAATAACATTGAGAAAGAAGTAAAATGGTCGGGGAGAAATGGATTGAAATGGAATTCCAGGCACTGAAAGAATGATGTGTGTATTATTGGAGTCCCTGAAGAAGGACAAAACAAAACAAAGCTAATATTTAAACCATACTCAAAAAATTTTTTTCAGAAGTGGAAAATCACCTGAATTTACACATTGAAAAGGCTCACAGGTATCTAGGAAACTTAACCCAGAATGGCCAATTCTGAGACATATTTTTAAACTATTCAATTTCAAAGATTAAACCCCCAAGTCCTCCAGATCAAACAATTTACCAAGTCAAAAGAATTCTACTAATTTAAGACTTTTCAAAACTAACATTCAAAACAAGAGAACAATGAGTACAATTTGAAAAACACAGCAAAACTGGGCGCCTGGGTGGTTCAGTTGGTTAAGCAACTGACTGTTGATTTCAGCTCAGGTCATGATCTCACCATTTGTGAGACGGAGCCTCGCATCAGGGCTCTTAAGATTCTCTCTCTCCTTCTCCCCCTGCCCCTTCCCCATTTCTCTTTTTAAAAAACCTAAACTTTAAAAAACACAACACAACAAAAAACTCAGTGAACAAAAGTGCGAACCAAAGATTTGATACCCAGCCCAACTGTCCTTCAATTACGCACAAGAAGTTAAGGAACTCTGTACCCATTAGTCTTTCCTGAAGAACCCATGAGAGCATGTGCTTCAACAACAGGATAATTGTTTCTCACAGAGATATGAATTATAAATTCTGAAACTACTTCCTGTGTATTCTAGGATTGAGCAAATTATTAGCAAATATATTGTGAATAATGAGAGTCAGGTTTCTCATTGTTGCAAAAAGATGTTACAAATAAAGACAGGGGAGGGCTGCCTGGGTGGCTCAGTCAGTTAAGTGTCCGACTTCGACTCAGGTAATGATCTTGCAGTTCGTGAGTTCGAGCCCCATGTTGGGCTCTGTGCTGACAGCTCAGAGCCTGGAGCCTGCCTCGGGTTCTGTGTCTCCCTCTCTCTCTCTGCCCCTCCCCTGCTCATGCTCTGTCTCTCTCTGTCTCTCCCCCTCCCTCTCTCAAAAATAAACATACATTAAAAAAATTTTTTTAAAAAGGGCACATATGCCATTTGAAAATAAAAGGTTTAAAAATTAAATTAAAAATATAAAAAACAAGGGCTCCTGTGGCTCAGTTGGTTACATGTCTGACTTCAGCTCTGGTCATGATCTCCCAGTTCGTGGGTTCAAGACCTGTGTTGGTCTCTGTGCTGACAGCCTGCTTCGGATTCTGTCTCCCTCTCTCTCTGCCCCTCCCCCACTCACATTCTTTCTCTCTCTGTCTCTCAAAAATGAATAAACATTAAAAATTTTTTTTAAATAAATAAAATGGCAAGACAAATCAGCAATGAGCCCACAGATCTTGGTTCCCAAGTACCATCTCTAAAAAAAAAAAAAAAAAAAAAGAATGGTTGATCCCAGATCTTGGGTCTGGAAAAAACATGATGTAAATCTGAAAAAATTATTTTTTTTAATGTTTAATTTTGAGAGAGAGAGAATGCAAGGGGGAGGGGCAATGAGAGGGGGGCGGACAGAAGATCTGAAGGGGGCTCTGTGCTGAGGGCAGAGAGCTGGATTCAGGGCTCAAACTCATCAACTGTGAGATCATGACCTGGGTTGAAGTTGTATGCTTAACCAACTGAGCCACCCAGGTGCCCCATAAACCTGAAGGAATTCTTAATGGCTGGAACAATTTGTGCAAGAAAATAAATGATTGTGTCGGACTATAACCCATAGAATAAAATAAATATCTTTGGGTCCATACTGATCTAAATAAATCAGTGAATATATAAATAAATGGAAGAGACAGGACACATCTTTCTTACCGAAGAAGAGTGATTAATAAAGGTAGAATAATTAAGAAAATCACTACTAAAAATACAATAATAATTGCCACAAGATGATCCAATGATGGATGCCAAAGTGAGTGGATGGGAATTTTATGAAAAATGGAATATTTTCGTAGTCTCAAAGTATCTCCTCACAAGATATTTATTCATTACCAAGTGGGAAATATTCACTTTGCAACGGAGTAACCAGTAATTGTGGTTAACATTGCCAATAATAAAACATCTTGACATCATGTAACCCTTGAGATGAGGTGCTGGGAAGGACCCAACATCACCGCTGTGGTATTTTTGCCAAAAAGAATAACTAACCTCAAACTAATTATGAGAGACAACACACACACACACACACACACACACACACACACACACACACAGATGAATTCAAGTAGGGACGTTCTGTAGCCTAACCGACCAGTACTTTTGGGCACCTGGGGGGCTCAGTTGGTTAAACGTCTAACTCTTGATTTCAGCTCAGGTCATGATCTCACAGTTGATGAGTTCGAGTCCCATGTCGGGCTCTGCGCTGACAGCTTGGGATTCTCTCTGGCTCTCTCTCTGTCCCTTCCCCTCACCTTCAAAAGAAAATAAAAATAAACTTTAAAAAAAAAGAATAATTGACCAGTTCTTGTCAAAAAAGGTTAAGGGCACGAAGACAATTAAGAGACTGAATGTTTGGAACTGTAAGAGATACATTTGTGCTGTTTTAGGCCGCTCAGTTTGTGGTAATTTGTTACAGCATCAATAGGAAACTAACACACACATTTAGTAACAAAGTTTTTAAAAAATTTGTATGAAGAAAGTCACAAAATTTTACCCAAGGACATTTTAAAAGTACCATGTAAAGATATGATGTGTTCAGGAATGAATGAACACATAGATGACTGACAGATAGATGATTGATAGATAGACAGATAGATAGATAGGGCGCCTGGGCGGCTCAGTCGGTTAAGCATCCGACTTCGGCTCAGGTCCTGATCTCACGGTTCGTGGGTTTGAGCCCCGCGTCGGGCTCTGTGCTGACAGCTCAGAGCCTGGAGCCTGCTTCGGATTCTGTGTCTCCCCCTCTCTCTGCCCCTCCCCGACTCATGCTCTGTCTCTCTCTGTCTCTCAATAAGAAATAAACGTTAAAAAAAGGTAGATAGATAAATGATAGATGATAAATAGATAGATAGATAGCCAGACACATAGACACGTACATACGTATAGGTATATATGTATATTCCCAACCCAAACTACAAATTAATTCAAAACTGTACCTGAGCAATAAAATACACAATAGTGGAGAGAAACCGAGTGAAAGAAAACAATATCCTAGCTTATATCAAACATAATATAAAAGTATAGTAACTGAAACAGTGGCCAAAAAAAAATAGACATAAGTTCAATGGAACACATAATGCAATGTGCGACTTTATTAAGGGGATATCAGGGAGGGTTGGGGGGCGCTGAGACCATCAACAGAAGAAGGGAGATGTCATAGCCTATGAAGGGACAGACCTTGGAGGGGACGGGGATCTCAGAATCTCTCTCGGGATCTCAAAGACCTCCATGCAGGAGAAGCATGGGAACCCTCCGGCGGGAGAAGCGGAAAGAATGAAGCCAGAGAGAGAGTAACAGCCTGCACGCCCATGTTGCCTGATCTCTGGAGACGGGGTGGGGTGCGGGGAGCGCTGGCCCTCAGGGGCCAGGGCAGGGCGACGAGGGCTTCTTGCAGATCCAGAAGTTTTCTGTGCTACATCTGTTATCATTCCAGCCTTCGTTGTACAATTCCACACAGTCCTCATCTCCATGGTTGTTGGGCTCTCCTTCTTTCCAGAAGCTGTGAACACCATCAAAGCCATCAGCCCCCCTCCTCCACCCAGAGCCCACCCCCCAGCCCACCCTTGGAAGAGCTGGTCCCGGCCCTTTGGCGGCAAAAGTCCGAGCAGCAGCCAGAGAGTGGCGAGGACTCAGAGGCGGCGTTTTCCAAACAAGGGTTCAAATGTCACCTCCTTCAGAATCGGCGTGCTGGCAACGTGCACATGCAGATTCCTGGGCTCCTCCTTAGATTTCTAGAAGCAGGCTCCCCCACCCTGGGATGGAGCCGGGGGCTCTGCATCTCCGCCAAGCAAGCCCAACAGGCGATGCTTTCCAATCCCAGAGTCTGAGCGCCCCGGGGTTTGCGTTTCCGTGCCCACCCTTCCCAGGCCACTGTCTCTGGGAGATCACCTGAGCTGGAGGGGGGTGTTGTCCACCCATCTCCAGGATCCCTCGTTGTGGTGGTCACTGAGGCCGATCCACGTGCGCTGGTTATTCTTCGAATTCCAAGCCTTCAGGAATTTCTGGGGCGGGGGAGCAAAAGCAGCAAGATAGCACCCATCCCCATGTCTGCCCACATGCCCATGGTCCCCTGCCCCCCCAGGGAAGACCTGCGGGCCGGCCTCTAGCCCTCGCTTAAGTTGTGTGCGTTCACACGCG
Source organism: Cryptoprocta ferox (assembly GCA_028646485.1). Classification (NCBI taxonomy): domain Eukaryota; kingdom Metazoa; phylum Chordata; class Mammalia; order Carnivora; family Eupleridae; genus Cryptoprocta; species Cryptoprocta ferox. The sequence continues at coordinate 5,516,724 of CM053574.1, read as the reverse complement.
CATGTGTGTCGTGGCTGTGTTAATGTGCACACACGCGCGGACATGTATTAACCGGAGTCTCAGCTTCGTGTCTGGGGAGACAGTGTGCACAGTTTCAAGAGGACTCCGAGTTCCCTTTCTGTTCACACACGGGCTCGTCTCGCATGTTCTTCTCTCACATGACCTTCCCAAGGCCACTGTGGGTCCTCCTCCAGGAAGCCTTCCCGGCCACCTCCCCGCCCCAGCCCACCTGCTCCTCAGTACTGTTGATGATCACCAGCTGGGCCCTCATGCTCTGACACGCCGTGATAGAATCTTTCCAGATGTTCTGGGTCTGGGAGAGGAAGTAGCAGCTTCCCTGGAAAAATTCCCACTTCCAGGGGCAGTGGCGGCACAGGCCCGCTGCGGAGGAGAGTGGGGTCGGGACAGGCCCCCGGCACGGACATCAGATCTTGGGAACCCAGGGCCCCTGTGTTCAGCTGTCAGCTCCATGCCCGAGAAATCCACGTGAGAGACCCCACCCAGCCTGAGGAACCCAGGAGCCATCGACAGGGGGTTCCGGCCCCGCCTGGGATCCCCCCAAACTCCCTCCTGACCTTGGTGTCTGACCCTTACCCAGGGTGGCATTCATCCACGTCAACTGCTGGAGGATCTCCTCCAGGTCTGACTGTTTCTGCTCCTGAGAAGCATCCCCTGGAAGAAGAGGACTTCAATTATTAAGCACCTAGTGTGTGCGTGATGTAGAGAGAGCCCCGTGACAACATTATCGATAGATTTCACAATGGACACCGAGAGTCCGTTATGCAAACATCAAAACCACGGCTCAGAGAATGACTTGCCCGACATCGCCCCCAGGGTCTCACCCAGGGATCCAGTCTCCTCCCCCACGTCCACCCTCCCTCCTTCACCCCTGCGGGGAGGGGTATACGGTTGCTCATCCAAAGCCACACAGCCTCTGAGCCCTCTCCTGCCCCAAACCTGGCACCTAGCCCTTCACCTAGGCTGGGGCTCCCCTGACGGTTCGTCTCCTGATGGTCCCCCATCTCTCTCTGCAGGGACTGGTGGATCCTGGAGACTAGAACAGACCAGAAGAGTCCCCTTTATTTTGTATTGAAACACAATTTTTTAATCTGTATTTACTTTTGAGAGAGGGAGAGACAGAGCGCGAGCAGGGGAGGAGCAGAGAGAGAGGGAGACATAGAATCTGAAGCAGGCTCCAGGCTCTGAGCTGCCAGCACAGAGCCCGATGTATGTGGGGCTCGAACCCACCAACCAAGAGATCATGACCTGAGCCGAAGACAAATGCTGAACCAACAGAGCCACCCAGGCGCCCCTATTTTTTTTAATGTTTATTTATTTTTGAGAGAGAGAGAGAGAGAGAGAGCAGGTGGGGGAGGGATAGAGAGAGAGGAGGGGATAGAGGATCCAAAGCAGGCTCTGTGCTGACAGCAGGGAGCCAAATGCGGGGCTCAAACTCACGAATCATGAGATCATGACCTGAGCCGAAGTCAGACGCTCAAACAACTGAACCACCCAGGCGCCCCGATAGTTCCCCTTTTATCAGCACCAGCTGTAGACCTGACCTGGTGTCAAATCTGGTTTCAAGGCCTCTGGGCGCCTAGGTCCCGTGTGGAGGAAGATGAGAAACAGGCTCAGAGAGGGGTAGCAACCAGCCCACGGTCACACAGCAGGCCATGCAGAGCCCAAATGCCCAAGTCCTAGTGGGTTTTGGGACTGTGGCATAGGGCAAAGACCATCCTAGAGAGAAAACCTAAAGGGACCCAAGCCTCCAAGCCTCCAGCCTCTGACTCACCTTGGACCAGAGTGGTCACCAGGAGCAGGAAGAAGCCCAAGGAGATGAGAAGCAGCAGCAGAGGCAGATGGGCCTGGGTCAGACACCCTGAAGGACCGGCAGATGGGCAGAGCTGAGGTTCTCAGGGACAGACCCTGCCCCCGACCCACCCATGCTGGAGGTGCGGTGGGGGGGCGCTCCCGGCAGCCCCTTCTCCAGACACCCGCTCTGGAAACGCCGGCCTCAGTACCTGTCAAGCTCCGTGAGCCCCTGAACACTCCAGTGTATTTCTTCGCCAATCTCCGACCCCCAAACATCTCCTCCTCTGAACAGGACAGAACACACTTAGCTGAGCTCGGCAGCCAAGGCTGCCCGAGCCCCGCCGTTAGGACTGCAAGCTGGCGGCCACAGACCTGACACTCCCAGGACCCTGGAGCCCTGACCTCCCTCCCTCCCAATCACCCCAGCGTGGGGGCTCACCTTCACTGGGGTCACCCGGCTCTTTGGGGTCACACATCTCCGCCATTCTCCCCTTCTTTCCGCCTCCTCTCCAGACTGTGGGTTTTATAACCCCACGTGCTGCCCCAGCAGCCTTTCCTCAGGAACATTCCTCCCCAGTTCAGGAAGAAGAACACGAAAGAGGACACTGCTTCCTCTCGGAAAAGTGGGTGGAGGAATAAAGCGCTGACACAAGTGGGAGAGCGGGCACTGAGGGTGGGGCGAGGGCCACACGGTCAGCTCCAGGGTCAGAAGGCGCCGTTCCAAACCCTATCCAGTCCTGCACCCGCTGGCCTGGCCTTGTCAGAGTCTCAGTTTCCTCGGGTGGGAAATGGGACAATCCCCCTGCCTCGTACTGGTGCTGGGAGGTTTGTCACAGTGAGCTAGTCCCGGGTATGCGTTGTGTATTGTAATCATAGTTACTCAGGAGTAATAGCACTTGGCATGTGCCTCGCAGTTCCCCAGGGTCTGTGTTCCCCCCTGTGGAAACAAGCCACACGTCTGAATTGCTTCAACCGCGGGCGTGTTCCGGGTGATCTTCGGCTGGGGGGCACTGAGGGATCTCACATTAGCCCTATGAGAAAGATCCAGTTTTCATATTGCCTTACAGATGAGGAAACCGAGGAACAGAGAGGGAAAGCACCTGCCTGAGGTCACACAGCTCGTAAGTGGTGGTACTCGGAGTCCCTGCTTAACCACTGCTTCGCCTTGCCCTGATTAACCAACTGTGAAGCAATTACTCTTTTCCTCTTTGTGGTTATGAAGCATTTTGCAGAGTTACTCTGAAACTGTATCAAACTCTCCATTTACCTATGTATGGACCCCTGGTTTCCTACTTGATTCAATTGGTTATATGTTACTATCTCTCTCTTTTTTTAATCTAAAGTGAGTCTCTTAGGGTGCCTGAGTGTCTCAGTTAGTTTTAGTTAAGTGTCTGACTTCCACTCCGGTCATAAGCTCCACGTTCATGAGTTGAGCCCCAGGTCAGGCTTTCTGTTGTCAGCAAGGAGCCGGCTTCAGATCCTGTCTCTCTCTCTCTCTCTCTCTCAAAAATAAATAAATATTAAAAACAAATAAAGTCTCTTGTAGACAGCATATAATTGGATCATCTTTTTTAGGCCATTCTGTCAATCTCTACATTTTAGTTATTTATTTTTTAAATTTACATCCAAGTTAGTTAGAATATAGTGCAATAATGATTTCAGGAGTAGATTCCAGTGATTCATCTCCTATGTAGAACACACAGTGCTCATCCCAACAAGTGTCTTCCTTAATGTCCCTTACCCATTTAGCCCACCCCCACCCACAACCCCTCCAGCAATCCTCAGTTCTCTGTATTTAAGAGTCTTATGTTTGTCCCCCTCTCTGTTTTTATATTATTTTGCTTCCCTTCCCTTATGTTCATCTGTTTTGTATCTTAAATTCCTCATATGAGTGAAGCCATACGATATTTGTCTTTCTCTGACTAATTTTGCTTAGCATAATACCCTCTAGTTCCATCCACATTGTTGCAAATGGCAAGATTTCATTCTTTTTGATTGCCGAGTAATACTCCATTGTATATATATATACCACCTCTTCTTTATCCATTCATCCGTCGATGGACATTTGGGCTCTTTCCATACTTTGGCTATTGTTGATAGCGCTGCTGTAAACAATGGGGTGCATGTGCCCCTTTGAAACAGCACACCTGTATCCTTTGGATAAATACCTAGTCATGCAATTGCTGGGTCGTAGGGTAGTTCTATTGTTAATTTTTTGTCAACCTCTACATTTTAATTGGAGAGTTTAGTTTATTTATATTTAATGTAATTACTGATAATGTAGAGTTTATATCTCCCATTTTGCTATTTGTTTTTTATATGTCTTATGTCTTTCTTGATTACCTTTTCTTTTGTTAAAAATAGATATTTTCTAGTGTACCATTTTGATTCTCTAGTTTCATTTACTATATATTTTTGAGTTATTTTCTTTTTGGCTGCCCTGGGGATTACTATTAACATCTTAATTTATAACAATCTAGGTAGGATTAATACCAACTTAGTTAAAGTGACTGAGTTAGAATCATTGTCTAGTAACTCCAACAGCTGTGCTTTCTCAGGGACAGTCTTTAGTCACGTCCTGCCCTTCCTCCCCCATATATGGGTAATATTTCCTTGTTTCTTTGTGTATCCCATAATCTTTTTGTTGAAAAATGGACACTTCAAATGCTGTGGCAGCTATGTAAATCAGATTTCCCCTCCTCCTAAAGGTTTCCTGTTGCCTCTGTTGTTTTTGCTTATTTAATGACTTTTCTGAGCTAATTCTGTAAAGTCTATGTTCTCTGTCATGTATGCCCACTAAAATCTCTACTCAGCTTAGAAGTTAGCTGATGGTTGGACAGAGATTTCCTTGAATACCTCGTAAAGCCTCCCAGTCTCTGCAGATGGGCTTTGTATGTTCAGACGCAAGTTCAACACGCAGCCAGAAAGTTTGAAGCCCTGCCTTAGCCTTCACTTCCTGCTTTCACAGAGCCTCGAAGCCAGACAGAAGTGAGAGCTTAGGACTTTCTCAGATCTTTCCCGGGTGTGCACAAAGCCCTGTGCCTACAGGTGACCTTTCAGATCCCAAGAATATATCAGAACTTTTCAAAGCCCCAAGGACATCTCTCATTCCTTAACTTTTCCTTTTGAGACTTTTGATTAGGCTGTTATTTGCCTCATTGCCTCAGGCAGCGGTCATGTTAAAACATTTGACAGGTGTCCCCTGGGGAGAGGCTTTAAGCACTGGGCAAGTTCAAGCCAGGTCAATTAAAGACTAGCCTTTCAAGTGTGGTCTTCCATCGAGATCAGACTGATCAAGTGATGACTCCTGCTTGGCAATGAGGATTTTCAAGAGCTCCGGCTGTGTTCTTCTCCATCCAGTACCAACTATCCAGACTGTCAGTCTTCAAGGCTACTTCTGACTTGGAGAGTGGGAAATGGAACTAGAGTAAGTTAAGATTCTACCGAGCTCACTGTTCTTTACTGAGATCCAGCTCTTTCTCTTTACTACATGCTCCCTGAATTATTGTAAGATTTTGGTTGATTTCCAGAGTTCTAAAAATGCTGATTCTGACAAATTTTGCAGTTTATTCCATTGCTTTTATAGAAGGACAAATTTTACTCTGGCATTTTTGCTGATGTTACTTTTTCCTCCCATATTTTCGATTCTTAAATTGTCTTTGATTTGGCCAGTGGAAGCCTTTCAAACTGGCTTCTGTGTTCTTTTGACATCTGCTTATCCATTTTTTTTTTTTTTTGGCCAATCAGTTTTCCTTCCTGTTGGTTTGCAACCTCAGGACTTTCCCTTGGGTGAAATCTGAAACTAGTCTCCATACATATAGGGCAGGAAGAAAGAGAAGAAAGAAGCAGGCCACTCCAGACTGGTAGGTAGCAGTTTTAATAAGCAAAGGAATGACATACGAGGCTTGTCTTGGATGTCTGCAAGATGAGTGGATCTCCACACCTGCCCACGAGAATCTTAAAAGGGATTCTGGTGAAATCTGGTGAAACCTTAATGGGATTCATTCACATATACCATCCAGATGGCCTCAGCACCACAGCACTATCTCAAGGCCATGTCGTTGGGGCAGCCTCTGGGAATAGAGAAGTCAAGTGAAACCCACAATCCGAGGATTGAGGAAGGGGTGAGGAGTGACTTCTGAGGAACCAGGCCCAGCTCACAGGTCAACCAGTGGTCTTCCTGATGATCTACTCCAACGCTTCCTTTCGATTCTAACTAGATATTCCAGGGTTACTTTCCCTGTCCCAACTCTAGAATCCGCCATTTTCCAAAGAGGCTGGTTTGTTTTTAAGTGGAGAATGGCATTGAGAAGCCAGGACCTGGGTGTTAAGTGTGCTCCTTTCTTTGAAGTGTCACTGGTCCCAAGACCTCTCAGTAGACAAAGGGGAACACACACACACACACACACACACACACACTTTTTAAAGTATTTTTGAAAGCCATGATTTCACACCAACACCTCCAATTAAATACAATAGGGCTTGTTCTAGTTTTCTTTCCATTCGACTTTGCAGCACCCTTCTCTGATATTGGGAAACCTGGTTCCCATTATCCTGAATGAATATGTGCCCTGATATATGATCAATCTCCCTTTTCCACCACCATCCTCTACCTCTATGGACGTCTTCCTTACTTTGCTTGAACACTGACTCCTCCCACCAGGCCGACTGACTGCCATATTGTCCTTCTTACCTCACTGGGCTCTGACGCCCCAAACCAGCGCATTCCTCCATGCGACGTCCTCCTCGCCGGTGGTCACCGCTTGAAACATTTATTCTTGTCATCCAGTAACTGGCTGATTTCCTCTGTCCCCAAACATCTCTTTATCTTTGCAAGCTTTCCCATACCCACAACTGGCATCTGCTCACCCCTTGGAATAGGAGATGTCACGGCTCTTGACACACCACTGAAGGGCTCATTTTATCTCTGAAAACCAGCTCATCAAAACTCCCTTTCATCCACCAGTCTTAACCGGCTCTATTGGAAAGAATGGGCTTTTCTAGTTGTCACCATGAAAGTGAGTGTTTTTTGGGTCGTTCTACATTTAAAAAATTTTTTTAATTATTTTAATTGTTTAATGTTTTTATTTATTTTTGAGAGAGAGAGAGAGAGAGAGAAAGAGAGCACAAGTGGGGGAAGGGCAGAGAGAGAGGGGAGACACAGAATCTGAAGCAGGTTCCAGGCTCTGAGCTGTCAGCACAGAGCCCAACGAGGGGCTTGAACTCCTGAACTGCAAGATCATGACCTGAGCCGAAGTCAGATGCTTAACCCACTGAGCCACTCAGGCGCCCCTATTGTTTTTATTTGAGAGAGAGCGAGCGTACGAGCCAGGGAGAGGGGAAGAGAGAGAGAGAGAGAAAGAGAGAGAGAGAATCTTAAGCAGGCTGCAAGCTCAGCTCAGAGCCCCACCTGGGACTCAATCCCACAACCCTTGGATAATGACCTGAGCCAAAATCAAGAGTCTGAAGCTCAACCAACCGAGCCACCCAGGCTCCCCGGTCCTTCTACATTTTAACCAGAAGTGAAAATCCTACCAGCATTCCTTTAGCACTTGTTTAGTGCTAAATGCTTTTTGGACATGATCTCCATTAATTCCCATAACACAGTTACTATCATTCCCACTTTACCTAAGAGCAAAATGATTCGGGGAGTATGTCACCTGCCTGTGAGTGCTGAGCTGCGGGACAGACCAAGAAAGCACATCTTCCTCCTTCTGCTCTGTGCCCCAAACTCCAACCAGCTGAAGAAAAAGGGAGTGGGGGGGATTTGATAGTGCTGCCTCTCAGATTTAGGAAGTCTGAGGGAAGGAGAAGGTTGGGGAGTGGAGATTCAGGCTCCAAATTTATCTGCCAACTCCCTGTCTCCCCCAGAATGTAACATTCTAGACCAAGGGTTGGCAAACACTTTCTCCAAAAGGGCACATGGGAAATATTCGTTGGCTTTGTAAGGCATACCGTCACTGTCACTGTAATGTGAGGGGACCGCAGACACTATGTCAGTGAACGGGGGGGGGGGGGGGAGCTGCGTTTTGCCAAACTATTTATAAAAACAGCAGGGAGCTGGCTGTTCCGAGGGAGGAGACTGAGTCTGTTTTCTTCACCACTCTATCCACGGGGTCAAGAAGTCGCAGTCCATCCGTGACGGTTATGGACTGTCTCAATGAATTACTATCGCTTGTACATTTCACATACGGGGACAACGGAGGCTCAGAGAGTTGAGGAGACCTGCTCGTGGCTACAGCCGGGGTCCAAGTCTGCGTCGGTTGGCATCCTCTCGGTGCCCAGCTGGACTTCCAGAGGAGATGGTGACGTCCCATCTGCAGACACACGAGCAGAGCTGTGACATCAACCCTTCATCGGGACGCCAAACAAGATACTCTCTCGGGCAGGCTTGTCCTTCCATCTTTGTTATCAATGCTTCCGTCTGGGGTTGGATACCTCGTGATTGATCCCAGATGAGCCATCCATCCAGCCTTCCCTCCTGGGGCTTGGGGTCCTGCTGACAGACTTTCAGTTCCCCTGGGGAGTCACATTCTGTCTCACTTCCTGATCTTTGCATGTGCCAATCACCCGGACTGACGACACTCACCTCCCACCACCCCATTCCATCCCTGCTCAAGCAATTCGTCCTTCAGAATATAGCCTTTCCCCCAAAGCGCAACCTCCTTCTTTCTGGAAGCTCTGGATGTTTTCTGGCGTCACCGAATGGTTTTCTAAGTCTCAGCCGACACCAACTGGATGTCCTACAAATTTCACTCAGTGCTGACATTATCAACCTGGAGATAGCATCAGATCTGTTAAAAAAAATTCAACTGAGTTAAGTCTAAAGATCTTTTTATTGCCTTTATTCAATTATTCATGAATTGAGCAGCATCTAAAAAAGCGGATAGAAAGGAGTTTTGAGGAGCTTATAAGGCAAGAGACTTTATAGGCAGAAGAGAGCAAGAACAAGGAAATTGTGTTAGGCCAAAAAAGCAGGTCGATTAGGGGCACCTGGGTGACTCAGTTGGTTAAGCGTCTGACTTCTGCTCAGGTCATGATCTCACGGTTCGAAAGTTTGAGCCCCGCGTAGGATTCACTGCTATCAGTGTGCAGCTTTCTTGGGATTCTGTCTGTCAATCTCTCTCTCTCTCTCTGCCCCTCCGCCAGTGGCACACACACACACACTCTCTCTCTCTCAAAAATAAAATAAACATTTTAAAAAAATCCACTTCTGAGAGAGCAAAACTGTGATTATGTTAACTTTCGGTCTCGCGCTGTGCGGCTTAGCGTTGGGGGGGGGGGTGCTGTTGCCTTGTTTTTAACAGGTTAAGGGCTCAGTCCCACCAGACTGTCCCCAGCTTCAGACACCAACTGCAAGTTCAGGCCACCTATACCTCTGATCGACTGGCTATAAATCAGGTGTTCCAACCCCCACCCCTCAGGCCTCTCCGAATAACTTGCTAGAATGACTCATAAAATTTAGGGGGAACATTTACATACATTTCCTGTTTTTTTATAAAGGATGTGATAAAGGACACAGATGAGCGCCCAAATGAAGGGGTGCATGGAATGAGTCCAGAGGGTCCCCAGGGAACTGGGCGGCACAGCCTCCTACATGTGGACACCTCACTAATCAGGAAGCTAACCACGTCTTGCTGTTCAAGAATGTTTAGTAGAGCTTAACCTCCAGCCCCTAGAAGTTCCAACCTTCAAATCACTTGGCCTTCTTGGGGACCAGGCCCATCTAAGGCTGTGGAGGGGCCCTAGGCGAAGCCATCTAGTTCACACAAACTCAGGTATCATCCAAAGGTGCGCCTTATAAATAATAAATGATGCTTTTATCACGCAGAGAGTTACAAAGTTCTTAGGAGCTTTGTGCCAGGAGCCAAACAGAAAGACTAAATATATTTCTTATTCTACCAGAGAAGCCAGCTTAGATTCCCGCCAGGCTGGGTCAGGTGCCTCCTCCAGGCTCTTCTCTTCCTGGATCTGTCTTTCAGATCTGTCTCCCACCTGTAGACCGAGTTCCATGTAGAGAAACTGGCTCAGAACAGGTGTTCAGTAAATGCTCATCAGTAAACGGGATGAGCAATTGTTGGCTCACGCCACTGCCCAGTTCAACTTCAACACCACACGTAGACACACGTGGCTGCTCAATCCTACATCCCCACCCATATTCTCACCTCTCTTCCACTGACAAATCTCATTATCTTTTAATACCACCTCTTCTAGGAAGTCTTCCATCCCTACCCACCTGCAGCCCATTCCCAAACGAACGGGGCTGCACGGACTCTGCCACGCCCTGTAAGCTTTGACTTGATACAAAATTTTCCCCCAAAGATCTACCCCAGGTCCAAACCCCCTTACCTCTCATGGCTCAGACAAGTGACACCTGTGGCTTTAGAGATGTCATTGTCTCCTTCTTTGAAGTGTTGGCTAGACTGCACTGGCCTCTCTGACACTTGTCAGCCACAGAATTCCATGACCCTCAGCTAACATCCACAGACCAGAAGGAGATCACCGAGGGCTGTGGTCAGGAATCAAGAAATGGGCAGCCTGTTGGGTTTCTCACCAGGCTGGACAGTGCCACCCAGTGCCCAAGGCAGCTTCAACGCTGATTCACAGGGCACAGGCCACACATGCCTGCCTCCTTGCCTTTGCATTGGCTGGGACCTCTGCTTACTCCATTTCGCCTACCTTTGCATGTTCTTGAGAGTGATCTCACAGTCCTCTGGGTTTGCTCATTTTCCCCACCATGAGCGTTAGCCTTTCCTGGGCACTGCTGCCCTTGCGAGCTCCAGGAAGGAGGGCGTGCCCCACCACAGAGTCTGCGCTGCAGTGAAGCTGACACCTGGGTCCACTCTTGCTTCAGTCCTGAAGGCTCCGTTCCTGGGGATGCGGGTGATCTCTGCCTCACGTCTTGGAGCGGGGAGATCTCCAGGAACATAGGCATGCTTCTCTCATCTTTGAGGGGAGTGGGGAGAAACCTCCTCAGTCCTCTAGGGGTCACCAAACTTCTTGGAAAAGGGTTTTCCTCACTGCTGCCTCCCACCACTCCGTGAAAATGACCAAGGACAGTATCTACCTTGGCCTTAGGAAAACCAACAGACCCATTGTTGTCTTGGTCCCGCCCATAAGGAGAGCTTCTTTTCTTCCTTCGTGAAACTCCACTCTCCCAGGACTTCCTTTCCTGACAGCCTCATCTCTGGGGTCTCCTCGATCTCCCCAGCTCCTCCTCCATCCCCTTCACGGGCTCCTCTTCTTCTGCCTGACCTTGAAAATGCACCTGTCGCTCATGAATCTTCACTATCCAAATCCCCTTTTGTTGTCGGGAGGTTGAGGACAAAAGGCAGCCAGGGATAGACTGCTGGTCCAGGTTCTCTAGACTGAAGCCAGCCTGGGACTACAGGGACAGCAAAGTCAGAGGGAGGCATCAAGGCCATTGCTGAAGGAGAAACCCTCCAAGATCCAACAGGTCGAGAATGAAAGTCCAAAATGGTCATAGGAATCAAATGGTCAAGGGTATGGGGAGATCAGGGTGAGGCTGTGGAATCATATTGGCCCAGTGCTGTTTCACATATGAGATCTTTAATTACCTTCCTTTCCAGTGTTTTCTGTGATGTTTATTCTCTTCAGGTTCCCCACTTCTTGGGTCCTTTATTTTGTTTTGTTTTTAAGTTTATTTATTTATTTTGGGAGAGAGAGAGTGAGAGGGGCAGAAAGACAGGGAGAGAGAGAGAATCCCAAGCAGGCTCTGTCAGTGCAGAGCCCAAGGCAGGGCTCGAACTCACAAACCACAAGATCATGACCTGAACTGAAACCAAGAGCCAGATGCTCACCCCACTGAGCCACCCAGGCACCCCATTCTTTCATCCTTTGGATAGCTTGTCTTACTCTGTGATTCATTTCTGAATTATCCATTTCTTTGTTTGTCCCAACTCTCCTCACACAGAAGCTGCCCATTACTGCAAAACAGATTGCTACACACCAAATGGATTAAAACAACACACATTTATCATCCCAGGTTCTTGTGGGTCGGGAATGTACACATGACTTAGTGGATCTTTTGCCTGGGGTGTTTCATGAGGCTGCAATCAAGGGGACGGCCAAGATTAGGATTCTATCAGAAGGCTCAACAGGGGAATGATTTATTTCCAAGCTCACTCACATGGTTTTTGGTTGCATTCAGTTCCTGTTGCACCAAGAGCCTCAGTTCCTAGCTGACTGTTGGCCAAAGGATGCCTTCATCCTTTTTTGCCACATGAATTGTTCCAACATGGCAACTGGCTTCATCAAAGCCAACAAGGGAGAAAATGTGCCAGAGAGATGGAAGTCAGGTCTTTTGTAACCTAATTGCAGAAATGACATTTCTTCAATGATGAGGTATTGTATCAGTTAGAAGCAAATTACTCCTTGGAAGAAGATTCCACATGGCCATGACTACCAGGAGATGGAGACCTCTGGGAACAATTTCAGAAATTGCTTACCATATCCCTTCAGAATACAAATTCTATTACAGAAGCAACCCTTCATTTCATGTTAACTGTCACATCTCCAGTGTTTTGAAGGGTGAATGGCCTGTAGCAGATGTTCAATTAATATCTGTAAAATGAAATACTGAATGGAGTAGACTGTATGCTCCAAGAGTAGAATAGCTAGGAATTGTTTAATTCAATATGTCTTTTATTATGTTCAGGGCTTCTGTTCACAGGATGTTGAAATGAATCAAAGAGCAGTGGGATGGGTGGAGTTTTCACAGCAGTTAAGCCAGGGTGGCAGACTGTAGGGCGAACACACACAGAGAGGAGTCACTGACCTATAGAAGCCATGGGTCTGCTCACCTGAATTACCTTCTAGGGCTCCAGGAAGTGATCAGCTGATATTAGGCTTGATGAGTGCGATATATCTGCCAAGATGTATCAGTTAGCTATTGCTGCCTAACAAACCAGCCCCCAAATCAATAGTTCAAAATAAATACCATTTGGTTCACAATTGTGTGGTTCAGAAATTTGGGACAGGCTCAGATGGAAAGTTCTGCTGAGCATAGTAGGGCTTATTCATACATCTGTAGGTTAGCTAAGTTTGTTTACTTAGCCTGTGGAGTTTTAAAACATAACTGAAGGGGCACCTGGGTGGCTTAGTCGGTTAAGCATCCGACGTCAGCTCAGGTCATGATCTCCCAGTTTGTGGGTTTGAGCCCCACGTCGGGCTCTGTGCTGACAGCTCAGAGCCTGGAGCCTGGAGCCTGCTTCGGATTCTGTGTCCCCCCTTCTCTCTGCTCCTCCCCTGTTCATGCTCTGTCTCTCTGTTTCTCAATAATAAATAAATGTTTAAATTTTTTTTTAAAAATAACTGAAAATACTTTGACAATGAAAATAGTCATATTTGGCAATGAAAATAGACAATCAAGAGAGGTCACCTTGAATCTGAGTGTGCTTGGACTGCTTCAACCAATAGAGTATAGCAAAAGCAATACTATATGACTTCCAATGCTATATCATTAAAGACCATCCAAGCTTCTCCCTTGTTTGCTGGAAGATTCACTTCCAGAGTCTTGGGGGCATCATGTAATAAGTGCAACTCCCCCAAGGCTGCCATGCTGTAGATGTCATGTGGGGAGACTGCATGGAGGTTCCTGAAACTACGGAGAGAGAGATTCCTTCAATGAGACCCCAACCATTTGAGCAGTCCCAGCGGGGAACCAGACATGTAAATAAAGATGGCCCCCAAATAAGTCCAGCCCCAAACCACTCAGGCACGCCAGCCCTTTGAATCTTCTTAGCTTAAGCCTTAGATGCCATGGAGCAAAATAAATCTCCCCCCTCCAACCCTCGCATCCTGTCCACAGAATCCACAAACATATTTTTAAAAAATGGCTGCTGTTTTCTGTCAATGAGTTCTGGGGCGAACTGGGTTTGTTATACAGCAATAAAAAATTAGAATAGATGGCCTCATTCATAGCTGGAGGTTGATGGGCTGGTGATTGAGGCCATAGAAGTGACAGAGTCATATACCCCTCATGACCCAGGCTAGCTTGGGCTAAATCAGAGTAGGCAGCCTTCATCCATCCCCAACAGAAACATAAAAAAACAAGTATAAATTGTCGCAACCAAATTTTCAGAACTCCGGAAAACAGTCAAAGAGTTATAGCAACCAAGTAAATCCTGAATTAATAATAATAATAAGGGCAAGTTCAAAATAGTAAAGGCCTTGTGGCATTTTTATTTGCCCTTGTCCCACCCTCTCCCTGGTGTGGCAGTGTCTTAAAAAGGGAAGCCCATGTTCCCAGTGTGAGACCCTTATCCCTGATTCTGGAGGAAACAGAGGAGACTTTCTTCAAAAAGTATAATGAATGCCTGTTCTCACCTGTTTGGAAACTACCTGAAAGAAACTACCTGACACAAAGCACACATCTCTGTTCTGCTTACTTGGCATTCAAGTAAGCTTGACTTAACAACCCATAGGCATTTGGGGCAAAGATATGGTCAAACCATACAATATATTGCCTGGGGTTCAGGATCAAAAGCTGGGGAGAGTGTTTTTGGAAAACTAGGATATTCCGAAACACCTTTGTAGAACTTGGGGTGCAGAAAGTCTGGTGCATGCCCAAGGCAAAATGCATGCTCTGAAAAGATCTGAGAAGACCCCAAGGTTTACTTCAGGCTGATTTCAGGCTCTGTGCCAGCCTGGCTAAGTGTTGAAGAAGTGCCCTGGCACAGAAGCAGTTTGTGAGGACAGAAAAGTGGGATTTTTGTTTTATTTTATTTGCTTGCTTTTTTAGCTGGTGTTCAAGACAAATCTCTGCAAAAACACCAGCTGAAGCACAAATTTCATGACCGCACACGTGAAGCAATATGGTACTTGCAAGAATTGTTTGAGGGAGTCACTTACGTAAAAATGCACTACTAGCGCTTTCACCAATCAAAAACCAAAAACAATAACATCAAACATCAAATTCTGGAGCCAAGGGAGAATCTGATGTCCAAAGTTACCACATTATAAATATACAAATGTCCAGTTTTCAACAAAAAAAATCAAAGGCATACAAAGAAACATAAAAGTATGGCCCAATCAAAGGGAAAAACAAATGGACAGAAAGCGTCCCTGAAGAAGCTCAAATATTGGACTTACTGGAAAAAGATTTCTTCTAAACAACTGTCTTAACTGTGCTCAACAAGCTAAAAGAAAATACGGACAAAGATTTAAAAGAAACTGGGAAAACAATGTATGAATAAAATGAGAACGTCAATTAAGAGATAGGAATTATAAAAAAAGGAACTAAACAAAAATCATTGAATTGAAAAGTATAAAACTGAAATTTAAAAACCACTAGCAGTGTTCAGTAAGCAGGCAGAAAAAATAATCAGAGAGCCTGAAGACAGGATAATTGAGATGATCAAACCCGAGGAGCAGAAAGAAAAAAAAATGAAGAAAAATAAACAGGGGCACCTGGGTGGTTCAGTCAGTTAAGCATCCAACTTCAGCTTAGGTCATGATCTTAGGGCTCGTGAGTTCAAGCCCCACATTGGACTCTGTGAAGACAGCTCAGAGCCTGGAGCCTCCTTTGGATTCTGTGTCTCCCTCTCTCTCTGCCCCTCCCCCGCTCATGCTCTGTCTCTTTCTGCCTCTCAAAAAATAAACATTTTAAAGTTTTTTTTTAAATGAAAAAGAAACAGAGTCTAAGGGACCTTTGGGATACAATCAAATGGACCATATACACATTATGGGATTCCCAGGAGGAGAAGAGAGAGAGAGAGGTAAAAAGACCATTTGAAAACAAACAGACAATGATTGAAAACTCCCCAAATTTGGTAAAAGACATGAATCTACAAATCCATGAAGTTCAATGAGCTCCAAATAAGATAAACTCAAAGAGACTGAGACACATTATAATCAAACTGACAAAAGACAAAGTGAAAATCTTGAGACCAACAAGAGAAGTGATTCATCATTTCCCAGGGATGCTCAATATTAAGAGCTGACTTCTCATCAAAAGTCATGGAGGTCAGAAGAGACTGTGGTAACGTATTTAAAGTGCTGAAAGAAAAAAAAAAACCTGTCCACCAAAAATTCTATATCTGGCAGAACTGTCCTTCGAAGGTAAAGAAGAAAATATTCTCAGAGAAATAAAACCAGAAAGTTCATAACCACTAGACTTGCCCTGCAAGAAATGCTAAAGGAAGTCCCTAGGAACTGAATCTACCACTACCTTGACCATGAAATTTCCAGCCTCCAGAACAAAAGAGAAGCACATTTCTATTGTTTATATACCACCCATTCTATGGCATTTTGTTATCGGCTCAGGTCATGATCTCACAGTTTGTGAGTTTGAGTCCCACCCACATCAGGCTCTGTGCTGCTGACAGCTCAGAGCCTGCTTCAGATTCTGTGACTCTCTCTCTCTCTCTCTGCCCCTCCCCAGCTCACGCTCTGTCTCTGTCTCTCAAAAAAAAAACCATTAAAACATTAAAAAAAATAAAAGAGAAAAATACCTGAGAATGAATTTCACCAGGGAGGTGGAAAGCTTGTATGCTGAAAACTACAAAATATTGCTGAAAGAAATTAAATAATACATAATAGGTGGAAAGATACCCCGTGCTCATGGATAGGTGAACTTAATATTCTTAAGATGTCAGTATTACCTGGGCTCAGTTGGTTAAGTGTCCAACTCTCTGTTTTGGCTCAGGTCATGATCTCACGATTGTGAGATCAAGCCCTGCATTGGGCTCCACACTGAGCACCAAGCCTGCTTAAGATCTCTCTCTCCATCTCCCCCTACTCCTTCCTGGCTTGTGCATTCTCTCTCTCTCTCTCTCTCTCTCTCTCTCTCTCTCTCTCTCTCAAACAAAAAAAGTCAATCTTACCCAAAGCTATCAACAGATTAAAAAGTACCAAAATTCCAACAGTCTTCATAGCAGACATAGAGATGCCAATTCTCAAATTCATATGAAATTGCAAGGGGCCCCAGAAAGCCAAAAGAATATTAAAGAAAAACAAAGTTAGAAGACTCACACTTTCAGATTTCAAAACTTAATTCAAAGCTATAGTAAGCAAAACACTGTGTCCTTACATATGGTTAGACATATAACCAATGGAATAGAAATAAGAGCCCAGAAATAAGCCCATACATCTATGGTCAGTTGATTTTTTACAATGGTACCAATTCCATTCAATGGGGAAAAAATAGTGTCCTCAATAAATGGTGTGGGACAACTGGATCTCCACATGCACAAGAATGAAATTGGACCCCCACTTCACACCAGATACAAAAACTAACTGAAAATTGATCAACAACCTAAATATAAGAACTAAAACCAAACAACTTGTAGAAGAAAGCGTAGGGTTGAATCTTTATGACACTGGATTTGCAGTAGATTCTAAAATGTGATATCAGAAGCACAGGCAACAAAAGAGAAACAGATTAATTGGATTTCATAAAAAACTAAAATCTTTGTGCATTAAAGGATGTTCTCAAGAAGATAAAACGACAACTGACTGAACGGGAGAAAATATTTGTAAGTCGTATATCTAATAAGTATTTAATATCCAGAATATATAAAGAGCTTCTGCAACTCAACAACAACAGAAAGACTTACAACTCAGTTTAAACATGGGCAAAAGACTTGAACAACACATCTGCCAAGACGATGTATGAAGCACCAATAAGCACATGAAAAGACACTCTCTCGTTATTAGTCACTAGATAAACACAAATTAAAACTACAGTGAGATAACATTTCACACCAAGTAAAACAGCTACAATTTTTTTCAATGAAAAATAACAGGTACTGGTAAGGATGTATAGAAATAGGAAACTTCATGCATTGCTGGTGGGACTGTAATGATGCAGCCACTGTAGAAAACCCTTTGGTGGTTCCTCAAAGAGCCAAACACAGAATTACTATATTATCCAGCAATTCCACTCCTAATTAGATAGCAAAAGAATTGAAAGCAGGAACTCAGAGAGAGATTGGTGTATCCATGTTCGAGGTAGCTTTATTCACAAAAGCCAAACAATGGAAACAACTCAAGTGTCCATCAACAGGGGAGTGAATAAACAGCACATAGTTCACACCCACAATGGAATATTACTCAGCCATAAAAAAAGGAATGAAGTTCTGACACATTCTACGACATGGATGCATCTTGAAAACATCTTGCTAAGTGAAAGAAGTCAGACACAAAAGGATAAATATTGGATAATCCCACTTATATGAGGTAGCTAGAATAGGCAAATTCATAGAGACAGAAAGTAGAGTAGAGGTAACAGGGGGTTTGGGGGCAGGGGGAATGGGGAGTTAGTGTTTAATGGGGACAAAGTTTCTATTTGGGGATGATGAAAACATTCTGGAATGATTTGCAATGATCGCACAACCTTGTGAATGTACTCGGTGCCACCAAACTGTAGTCTTAAAAAGGGCAAGTGTTAGGTTATATATATTTTATCACAATTAACATTTTTCAAAACAAGAAAAAGAAGTCACAGTGCCTGTTAAGGTCGAAGCTTAGAACTAGCCCAGCATCATTTCTGATGCATTCTGTTGGTCAGAGCAAGTGACAAAGCTAGGTCGGTTTCAAGTGATAAGAAAACACACTCCACCTCTTCGTAAGAGGACCTACAGATACTGTGGCTATTTTGGTTCCGTCCGAGACAAATACGTTCTAGGCTCCCATGGTCAGTATTCACAATAAAAGAATTTGGAGTCCAAAGTTTAACCCAGAAAAAATTTTTGATTGTGCTAAAATTGGTTATCAGCAAAATACTGAGCGAAGAGTCTTTTCATAAACTCGAATGTGCAAATTTCGACTCTGAAGATACAACAGCCACACACCAAAAAAAAAAAAAAAATCACAGTGGTAGAATTGACAGTTGGTAAAAATTGGACAAAATGAGCCTGATTAATGAATCAAATGTTTCCAAAAATCACATGGGAAAAAATGTTCCCGATAAAGATGATTTCAATCAAGTAAAAATGAGCATAGAAAAAAAAAATCGGGAACGGTTTAGCTGCACTAAATAGATCCAGGAATCTAATTGGCTAAATGCAGTTTGTGATTCAAAAGTATTTTCCAACAGAAATGTGTTGGATTTTTTTTCCACTGTGCTTATAAAAATGGAATCAAAGTGTCCCCAGAATAAAACCATCCTTTGTGTGAAAATGGCCATGTGAGGACAGGAGGGTCAAATGTCCTGTGTGTCTTTCTTGTGTTTGACTTTATTCACCAGACACCAGATGCTGCTGACCTCCCAGGCAAGACCCCTTTCTGGGGTACCCCGGACTCTACCCAGACGTGTACCTCTACAGACCTTTTTGTCTCCCACATCCTAGTTACCCGTCCAGATTTTTCTGTTCCTTGGAAGGTGTGGCTCACACCAAACTGTTCTTTCCTGAGGGGATCATTAGTGGGGAAGACTTCTGGAAACCGGGGCAAACCCCAAGACTTTGGCCCTTATTTTGGCTCCTCAGTCCCCCCACCCCCTGCCACCAGTGACGAACCATGGGCAGCCAACATAAGGATTGTCCCTTGTTGGTCAATTGATCCTTACCATGTCCCAGCATTACTCTCTCCCCCTTCCTGACTTAACACCCTGTATCGCATTTCTAACCATGTCCATGCAGGTCTATGGCCCCCTCTCGAGCCCACTCAGGAATCGGGACAATGTCGACGAGATTCATTTCAGCTTGATACTCTGCAAATCCAAAGTCACTTTATAACTTTGTCAAGACTATGAAATGCCCAGCACATAAGCTGACTTTAAAAGAAGGGAGGTAAAGATCTGTTCTTTGGAAAAAAAAAAATGGGAGAGGGGATATGGGCATGTGGGGAGAAGGAATGCATTATATTTATTTTTACCACTAGAGTTTTTAGAAATAGGTTTTGGGGCTTTTCTTACAGTCCCAGAATTTTAATAGATGTAATGTAGATAGTGAGAGAGAGAGAAAGAGAGGCAAAGAGGGTGTGGACAGAATCAGAGTGTTAGGCAGGGGCAGAGAGAATACACAGTGGCAGAGAGAATGCAGACAGAAGCAAAATGTAGATAGAACAGAGTGTAGACAGAGGCAAAGAGAGATGGCCAGGGGCAGGGAGCGAACAGATGTCAGTCATTGCTCCCAAACCCCAGACAGGAGCCCCTGGTACTTAGAAGGTTGAGATCTCAGATCTCAGAAGGTCCTGATACGGCCCACTCCCCACTCCGTCCCAGCCCTCCCATACCCATTTCTGTCTCCCCATTTTCAGCCCCCATTCTGAACTTACAATGTCACCCTCTCTTCTTTGACCCTGCCCCACCCCCTTCAGGGTCCAAACGTGTCCTTTTTGCTAAGTCTTGCCTGCCATCAGTGACTGTCTCTACATGCTCCTCCCCAGCCTGAGTGGCACTCCCCCACCCTTTTCTTCCTTGTTAAGAGTCTCGGGGCTATCATTCATTTACCATTCATTCATCAAGCATTTATTCTTAGTTCCCAGGAGCCAGGCCCCTGCTCAGCAATGCCAGGGACCCCGGGGACACCTGACCTACGCCCTGCATCATCCACTCACGCCCACACCCCAGGTGGGGGATGGTGGGAGGGTCGTGTAAGCGGTGATAACAGCCTGATCAGAGTTTTGATGGGTGAACATAAGGCACTGTGAACCCCAGAGAAGACACTTAACCCGGCCTAGACTAGGTTAGTGAACTGGCTTGAGCCTTGGATGTGACCCCACCCCCAACAGTCCCGCCCTCAGCATAAAGCGGATCTCAAAGGTGCGGTCCCATCACCGCCCCCTCAGCCTGCCAACGCCCCTTCTTAGACCCAACCCCTGAGCCTCTCCCTTACTGGCCCCGCCCCATTGCTGGTCCAGGTCACGCCCCTCTCAGCCCCTCCTCTATTTCATTCAATCCAGGCCTCAAGCTCCACCGCCCGGGAGACCAACCTCTAACCAACCTCACGATCCCATTGGCCAGACAGTGTTACTGCACCGCCTTCCTTCGGTGTTATTGGGTCCCGAGGTGTCAATCTTCTTTATAGAGTCCCAACAGTTGCCATGGCCGAGATTTGAGGAGCAGATAATAATGGACGTCTCAAGACGTCTCGTTATTGGGCAGAAAGCCCGGCTCTGGGCGGGGCTTAGGGCCAAACGCTTGGCTGCCTCTGTCTGGGGTTCTTCAGGGCCGCAGCCTTCCCTCAGAGACACACCCCTCCCTCCTCGTTATTGGTGCCGCCAGGTGTTGCTCAACAGGATCCCACATGTCGATAGGAAAAACTGCCCGTCCTTCACAGCTTTCCTAATTTCAATTTGCTTCTCTCCTTAGAGGCGGCAACCTTCTGGCCGTAGCCAGGGCCCTCCTCACGGAATGGCCACGGATTGGCCCGGCATCCCGTCACTCCTGGACGGTGGGAGGAGCCAGGGTGCCTGGGGGCGGTGAATTGGCTGACTGGGCCTCGGGGGCGGGGCAGCCGCTCCTGTCAGCGGGTGAAATGGCAGCGGCAGAACCGGCGGCGGCCGCGGTCCCGGGGGGCGGCTGAGGGGGCCGGGCCGGGGCTGCGGGGCGAGCGGCGCGGCGGGGATCCAGCGGCGCGGCCCGGGACGGTGAGGCTCGGCACGGCGATGGCGGCGCGCTCGGCGCAGGTAGGCAGGCGGCGCGGGCCGGGCCTCCCGGGCGCCTTCTCAGGCCGGCGGCTCCGCGCTGCGGCCCGCGGGGGCCCGGCCAGACCGGGGCTCGGGCCGTCTCGCCACGGAACCCGCGCCGGGAGCCCTCGGCACTGCCGGCACGGACCCTTGGCCGTCAAGCCTTGGGCCCCGGCCCCCGCCCACCCTCGTTCCCGGGGCCTCCGGACCCCCTCGGGGCCCCTCCCCGGACCCTTCGGGCACCCCCTCCCCCATCCCGCCCCCTCCCCAAGAGCCTGCCCCCCTCGGCCCTGAACCCCCGCCCGCCCTTTCCACAGACGGGCAGGACTCCTCCCGGACCCTTCAGGGCTCCCCCAGCCCCCACCCCGCAGACCCGCCCCCCACGGGCGCCCCCCGCAGGCCCAGGACCCCCGCCCTCCCTCTGTCCCGATCCCCCAGGACCCCTCCCATCTGCAGACCCCTCGCCCACCCTCCCTCCCCTCTCTTGGCACCCTATGTCAGGGCCCAGACCGGCCCCAAGGGTAGAAGTCTCAGACCTCTACCCCTGCCTTCCAGCCCCACAGGACCCCTCCCCTGGCCTCTGCAAATCAGGATCCGGACCCACAGGCCTGACCTCAGCCTGCCGGCCCACCTCCCACCCCCCAGCACCCCGTGCCCAAGGGCACCCGGAAAAATCAGTCCTCAGGCTCCTCCCAGCAGTCTCCAGCAGCTCCACGCACACCCCTGAGCCTGCTTCCCGAACACCCAGCCTCCTCTCAGGCTCAGGACCTCCCAGCAGATCCCCTGCCCTGCCCTCCCCTGCCCTGCCCTCCCCTCCGCTCCCCTCCCCTGCCCTGCCAGATACACAGCCTCCCGAGAGCCCCCCACGCGATGGGAGCCAGCAGTTCGCGCACAGACATGACCGCGGACCGTCGGCACCTCAGACTGACAGACATGCCGCCCCTAACACACAGGCATCCAGGAGCCCCCCATGTGCGGGCGTGCACGCTCACGCGCACACACACACACACACACACACTTGGATCCCCTACGCACACAGGAAAACTTAGGACCTCCAACACACACGCAGACAATTAGTACCTCCCCCCACGCGCACAGGCACTCGCACACGCACTTGCACATGCACACGCAGGACTCCTCAGCACTCGCACATGCCTCCGTGGACGCCACCTGCCCAGGTCCCCCCCCAACCCCCCGGGGCGCCCAAAGCCCCAGCTCAGGCAGGCTTGGAGACGCGACCTGGCCCAGGCAGCCGGCCTGCCCGGCGTCCCCAGCGGGGCCCCGAAGGGCGGCAGGGTGACCCAGAATCTCCCAGCGCCCCTGTGGACACCTGCCCCGGGCCTCTGCCCCTCTACCCGGCCCTCCCTGCTCTGCCCTTCTTCAGACGGAAGGAAGGACACGCACTCTCCCTCCTACACTGACGTCTCCTGAAGGGGAACCCTGATGTGGGCCACCCCCCGGTGGGGAGGGGGGTTCAGGCTGCCCCTGGCCCAGGCCTCGAGTCGGACCAGCCTGGCAGGACCAGCGTCAGCCGCGTGCGGCCGGCACAGCCCCTCGTGGCCCGCGGGAGTTCCTTCCCCCACGCCCCGCGTGCCGTGCCACCATGAACCAGCTCCCTTCTGCCCTGGCGTCTGGGGCCCGGCGGGGCTGGGTTGGGGCTGCCAGAAGCACACAGCTCTTTGTTAAGGGACATTTTCAGAGGGAAGAATGTGCTGAAGAGGCCGGGGGGGGGAACACAAGTGAGTAGTCAGCTTGGTCTGTCCCTGGGCCGGGCTTTGGCCGAGCCAGAGGCGCCCCCCCCCCCCCAGAGGCGTCTGTGCCCGCGCATCTTCCCCGGTCATGCTCCTTCTCCCCGCCCCGTCCTGCCGCCCTGCAGCTCTGACCCTCGGGTCCAACCTGTGGGCACCCCTGGCTTTTGTGGTTGACGGTGGGTGGCTTGGAAGGAGCTGCAGGTGGCTTGGCCCTGGCACAGAGACGAGGAAAGGAGATCGCAGCCCGGGCGCGGTGGGGTGGCAGGGACTGCAGGCAGTGAGGAGGAGCCTGGGTCCCGCGCCGGCCGAACCCAGACCAGGCCAGCCCCAGCGCTGCCTGTCCGGGGCTCCTGTGCGCGCCGCAAGCATGCCTGGAAAGCCCCAGAGAGCCAAGTGCAGGCTTCTTTGTGGATATTCACCAGGGGACTCTGGACGGCCCTGGGAAGAAGCCCAATGTTGGCTCGGGACATCAACTTCTCCATCTGGAAAATGGGGGGATAAATCCTTAGATCCTTCCTCTGTACTGCAAGGGAGCCAACAACGTTAGGATGTGGTCCTGAGTGTCCCCTGGGCGCCATGTGGAAGGGGTCAGTGGGGTCCAGCAGGGCAGTCACCCATCCTCGGGTGCCGGCAGCACCCCTGGCCGCCCTCGTCCCCTGGTTGTCATTCGTTGACACCTCACTGGGGAATGGCCATCTCTCCGTGGCCTGGCTGCATCTCAAGAAGCCGGCTCAGGTGGGGGTTGAGAGCTGGTCTGTTATGGGATTCGTGGCCACACAGAAGCCTCCTGTGGGGACAGAGGGTAGCGGGGGGCCTGCTTGCTGGCAATGCCTTTGGCCCCCGCGTACACCTCTGATGCATAGACCTGGGTAGGGAGAGGTTTGCTCTGCCCACTTGCTGAAGGGAGGGGTGGTGAAGACTCCTGAAGGTCACGAGGCCTTCAGGACACAGGAAACGGTGTCCACGGCCTCCCCAGGGTGGGGCCTGTGCAGATGCAGCGGGGTCAGAAGGCTCCTCCGAACAGGCTAAGTATGAACCCCTCGGGAAAACATGAGAAAGCTCCCGGGGAGGGCTCCTGGACAACGTCGGTGCGCTTTTACCCTAGATGCGGGTGCAGGCCTGTGTCTTCGCGTCTATGTGCTTTGGCAGGTGCAGGGGGGCAAGGAGCAAGGCGATCTCAGTTTCCTCTTGCAAAAGAGAGACGCTGATTGTGTTAGGTGAAGCCCCGCCAAGTACTAGGGACCGAGTCAGGTGCTGGGGTATGAAAGAATGTCACACGTGGTCCCTGCCCTCACGGCATCTTGAGGCAAGAGAGCTGAGGTGCGCCCTGCGATCAGGCCCGTGCCACATGCTAGGCCCCGTGCCAAGCACCATTTGCATATTATCTCATTTAATCCTCCAAACCAGCCGGAGGAACCGAGATTCCAGCGTGTGCCCTTCCCACCACGTCCGCTGCTTGCCGTGCGGAAGCGTGAGACGGAATTCCGCACAGCTGCTGCGGGAGCACAGAGAAGGGTCCAATGCAGCCCTGGGGTGTCAGGGAGGGCGGAGCAAGGATGACGTAGGGGCCCAGAGAAGGGGCCCAGAGAAGGACTCGCTGGGGCGGGCCTGCCAGGGAAGGGCGTTCCAGGCAGGCAGGATGCTTGGACAGGGGCCCGCAGAGCAGTACCCAGCGTGGGGCACTCAGGGAATCGAGCTGCGCTTGGTGGGCCTCGCGCTGCGGGCCCTGTGTTCCAGATGCGACACACGGGGCGCACGCCGTGTGCCCCTTCCTGGGAAAAGGAACCCGTAGCTAGAAGGACTCGGACAGGCAGCGAAGCCTACCCTGCCCGGGGGAGTCTGTGGCACGTGGGCTCCAGAAGCGGCAGTGAAAGGAGCAGGAACTCACCAGAGTCAGGGAGGAGACGCATCCCTTCCAGGGAGATTTCGAAGGCCCCGGCCGCCCGGCTCGCCTGCACTTTTCTCGCACGGCTTGGGGTGCTGTGATGTGTTGTGAGATGGTTTCATTGAGGTCCGCCTCCCACACGAGACCACAAGTCCCACGAGGGCAGGGCGCCCCTCTGTCTGTTCACCGCTGAGCCTCACGCGGGTATAGGGCACGCGGCAGATGCTTAGTAAATACTCGCATCGTTTTCGGATCTGATGGTCTTCCCTACTCAGTGCACTTACGAAAGAGCACCCGGATCTCTTCCCCAGAAAGAGCTTCCAAAGGCAGGGCGCCCCCACCTCGCCACTGCCCCCTGGCCGGGTGAGACTGTGCAGCTGACAGGGGCCCCAGAGAAGCTTTCCTCTTGGCTTTGAAGAGCCACGTGCCTTGCAAGACGCCATTTCTCTTATTCACCTGTCCCTGGAATGTTCTTTGTCATTCTCAGGGACCTAGAGGAACGAGGGGTTTGCCAGGAATGAAACTGTTTCAGAAAGAAAGTTGGTGATGATACAAGGTAGCAAACATTTTTTTTTTTTTTAGGTCAGAAGGGATTCACGGGTCATAATCGTCCACCTCTCAGATTTTAGTCTGAAGGTATTTGCTGCTGGTGTTATTACCAATAATGATAATTATAGTTTTACTGCGTTTAACTTTTAAAGAGGGCCACCACCCTGGGGGGCGGGCCTGCTGAGGAAGGGGGGTTTGGTTATTCATCCCACAAATATTGGACACCAGACGGTGTGCTGGACTCTGGGGACCCGGGGGTGGGCTAGACAGCCCCTGCCCTCATGGAACTTTCCATCCCGCAGGGAACAAATACTATGGGCCAGCTCCTATCCTAAGCACTTGACAAGTTTATTTAGCCCAGGTACTCCTCCCAGCAAAACCTGTGGGCCTGTTTAACAGTTAACCCTGTTTTCAGATGACAAGACTGAGGCAAAGCGTATCCCTGAGATAGAAAGGGACATAGGAGGGATTTGAACACAGGCTACTGGCTCTGAAGTTCTCCCAGGAGGCCAAGAGATCTGGGGGCAGTTATACCACACATACACAGAGCCATGGAAGAAGATACACGGATAGGAAACATCTAGAGCAGCATGGAGTTGCAGCTAGAACTGGGGAAAAGAGGGCCACAGACAGTAAGCCCTGAAGCCCTCGCCAAGGAAAAGGGCCCAGACACGAGGCCGTTTCCCCAGGAGTTGGAGCCAGCCAGGACCATGGTGGTCTGGGGGCCCACGCTGACCATCTAGCAGGTGGGGCATCTGGGGTCACGTGGCATCTCCCGAGGCATCAGATTCGGAAATGATTCTGTGTCCCCCATAATCATTCCATGCAGAGGATCAGACGCCGGCGGGAAGGGGAAGTAGGGAGCCAAACTGAAAGGAAACTCGGGCTCTTTACTCCTGCCTCTGAAAATGCCAAGCTCTGAAGGAAGGTGCGCACACACTCACCCCCTCTCCCCGTTGAAAACCAACAACTGTACTTTCCTCGGCGCCCAGTAAATTGGGCAACTCGAGTGTTATGTAGATTATTTCTAAGGAGAAAGACAGCAGAGGGTAGAAGTTCTGGAGTCGGAAACCCAAGTTCAAAGCCTTCCTCCCCCACGGACTTGTCGAGGGCCCTGGTGTGCGTCCTGCTCGCTACGGCACCTGGCGTGTGTTATAGCTGTCCTTTACTTTTCTGTCTACACTGGTGCAGCATCTTTCTGTTCAAATTATTTTTAAAGTAGAGTTTTATTTTTTTGAACAGTTTCAGATTTCCAGAAAAACTGAGGATAGTGGGGCACCTGGTTGGCTCCATCAGCACATGTAACTCTTGATCTCAGGGTCATGAGTTCAAGCCCCACACTGGGCATGGAGCCTACTTTAGTTTTTAATGATTAATTATTTATGAGAGAGACAGAGAGCGCACGCGCAGAAGCAGGGGAGGAGAAGAGAGAAAGAGAGAGAGGGGGACAGAGGATCCAAAGCGGGCTCTTCACTGACAGTGGCGAGCCCGACGTGGGGCTCAGACTCACGAACCATGAGATCATGACCTGAGCTGAAGTCAGACTCTCAACCAACTGGGCGCCCCAGGCACCCCAAAGCCTACTTTAAAAAAATTTGAGAAGATCATACAGAAATTTCCTGCAGACCCCACTGCAGTTTCCCCTCTTAGTAATGTCTTCAGTTAGTCTGGCATGTTTGCTATGATTAACAGACTGACATTGATACATTAACTACAGTCCACACTTTATTCAGGTTTCCTTGGTTTTCCCCTAATTTCCTGGATCCCATGTGACATTTTGTCATCAGATCTCCTTAGGCTCCTCATGGCTGGGACAATTTCTTAGGCTTATCCCTATTTCTGATGACCTTGACAGTTTTGAGGAGGACGGGCCAGGAATTTTCTAAAATGTCCCCTGGTCTGGATTTGTCATGTGTTTTTCCTCATAGTTAAACTGGGGTAATGTGTTCTGGGGAGAAAGACACAGAGGTGACATGCCCTTGTCGTCTCATCACGGGCCGGAGCTCTCCATATGACTTATCACTGTCCGTGTTGACCTTGATCACTTGGCTGAACAGCACAGAAATTTTTGTCTTCATTCATTTGGCAAATGTTTACCGAGCACCTGCTACATTCCAGATGTGTTAGGAGCTTGGAGTAGAAAATTAAAGAGGATAGGCCCTTGCCCTCAGCACGTTCATGACCCTGTAGGCCAGGTGGGCATGTGCAGAAGTAATTGCCACACACACACACACACACACACTAGAAGCAAATGCCATAGAATGTGGCTTGGGCTGGGGCGTAGGAGATATCTGCAGAGAGGAGAGAAGTGAGCCCGCGGGCTGGAGGTCAGGGTTGACAGGAACAATTTCACAGGAAAAAAATATTCAAAATGTTGGAGAATGCCTTTCCAGCAAGAGGGAAGAGCATGTGCAAAGACACAGGCAGAAAGAAGCAGGCGGTCGCGGAGGGCTGAGCATGGTGGGGCTTGCACGAGGGAGGAGGGGAGTCCAGCAGGGTTGTGTGCAGCAGGCAAAAACGTCTGGGCTCCATCTCCCAGTAGGGAGTGGCTGAGGGTCTGGGCAAGCACGGAGGGGTAGTGCCAGGCTTGGCCTGAGCAGGTGGGTGGAGGGCAGCACCACGGACCCAGCGAGGCCCGCTTGCAGCAGGAGAAGCGGCTGGCTTTAGTCAGGAGACGGGGGAGTGTCTCCACGCTGCGGAGCGCGAAGGTCTTCCTAAAACCCAAGACCAGTCAGGCTCCTGCCTCAGCCCACAGGGCCCTGTGGGGGTCTGGCCCCTGCAGAACTCTCCAGTCTCTTCTAGAGTGGGATGACTTCCTCCTGCTTCTGTCCTGTGGTCCCTCTGCCATCCCACCCCATCCCTTAGCATCATTTTCTCTGAGCGATCATTCACATAACGTAAAATTCACCCTTTCAAAGCCAACAGCCTCAGTATATTCACAACGTTGTACAACTGTCCTCACTGTCTAATTCCAGAACATTTCATCGCTCCAAAAGGAAATCCCCCATTCCCCCTAGGCCCCAGCCCCCGGCCACCCCTAGCCAACTTGCTGTTCCGATAGATATGCCTACTCTGCACATTTCATATAAATGGAATCATTGTCACTTGTGGTCATTTGTGTCTGGCTTCTTGCACTGAGCATAATGTCTTCCAGGTCCATCCACGTTGTGGCAGGTGTTACAGCCTCCTTCCCTCTTTATGGCTGAGTAATATTCCATTATATGGATGGACCACCTTTTGTTTCTCTGTTCATCCAACAATGGACTTTGGGTTGTTCCCACTTTTTGTCTGATACGGATAACGCTGCTGTGAAGAGTCATGTGCAAGTTCGCATGTGGCTGTGTGTTGTCCATTCTTTTGGGTAGATACCTAGGAGCAGGATTGCTGGGTCACAGGGTAACTCCGTGTTTACCTTTTTAGGGAACTGCCAGATTGTTTCCCACTCTATCTGTTCTTCCAAGCATGCCTCTCAATCTGTAATAGAAAGTTTGGATGGTCATTTCTTACTCTCTATATGCCCTGTGCACTCCGGGAGGGCTGTGGCTGCATCGGTGTTTGCTCAGTACAGTGCCCAGCACCTCGTAGGCATTCGGTAAATGTCAGTGGGTGGGCAGGTGGGTTCGGTTTCTCCACTCCTATGTCATAGGGGTCAGTGCAGGCACCGCAGTGGCAGGGACCCGGACAGTGGCGATTCTTACTCCTGATAGAGATATTCAAGAGCCAGTTGGCAATCTTGGCTGGTGCTCAGGGGAAATAGAAAACTGGGAAAAGGAGAGTGTCCCAACTGCTGGCATGTATTTGGCCATTTAAGCCTCGACAGCGAGACCCCCAAGGGCATGAAGGGACAGGGGACGAGACAAGGCCCATGGAGGAAGAGGTGTAATGCAGGAGACTGAGAAGGCCAGGAAGAGAGGCAGGGGAGAGGCCAGGTGGAAGAGGACTTCCAGAAGGAGGACGCGTGGCCGGCAGTGTCCAAGCCTGCCCCCACCCCCCAAGAAGGAGAGGGAGAGAGAAGTGGAAAACGGCCAGCATCTGGGCCCTTCTGCCCCCGTGCCCCCTGCCCCAGCACGCTGGCAGTCTCTTCCCACCCCTCTGGGTGGGCTCAGCCTCATAAGCCATGGGCCACCCTGTGGGCGTGTGGAGGGTGGTAGTGTCAGCAGGCAAAGGGGTAGGTGGCCTGCTACCTACTCTGCAGGGTCCAGGACCCCCCTCAAGTGGCTGAGGTGGAGCAGAGGCAAAGGGGATTGAAGTTAAGGATGCTGAGAGGCTGGGACCTCAGACCCAGTGAACCTGCGTGTGCGTCTCAGAGGCCCGTGACCCCTCAGCACTCGAGGGAATCTCCTGCCCCTTCTGTGGGTCTCTGTGCCCATCAGGCAAGGGAGGCGGGGCCTCATCCACCTACTTCCGCCCGTTACCCTGTGCCTAGAACAGTCCCAGGCCCTCAGATGGCCCTTGGTGAGCATCGGCGAAGGACTGCTTGAGCTGGAAGGGTTGTGGCGCTCTGGAGGGGAGGCAGGGCCACCCGCAGAGCTGGGAGGGCAGTGAACCTGCGCCATCCCAACCTACTCAGTCCCAAGGGTGGCAAGATCTGGTCCGTGTGGGAAGGGCGTGCGTGTGTGCACGCACACGCGAGGATGTGTGGGTGTGAGATGGAGTGTGTGAGTGGGCCGTGTGTCTGAGTGTGCACGCATGGGTGTGGGTGCGAGATTGTGTGTATGAGTGTGGTGATGTGAGATGGTGTGTGAGTGTGTGTGTGAGTGTGGGGGGTACAGGTCAATTATATGAGTGTGTCAGTGTGTATGGGGCATGAGAATGTGCATGTGCGTGCATCAGGAGGATGGTTTCCAGGGCCAGGCAGTGTTTAGAGAGTCTGGCGAAGAGTCAAGAGAAAGTTCCTGAGGGATCAGAAGGTTCTGCCTCTCAGACTGCAAATTTCAGCCCTGTGCATTGAATCACTTTTACATCCTGTATGAAGTGCACATGATTATGTGATAAATATCTGGACGAACTCTGCTAGTGGCTGGCCCTTCATTGTGATCTGAAACCAGAAGCCCGGAGTCGAACCATCCTCTCGGGCCCCTTGGGGGCGGCAGTGTGGGTGCCAGCCCACCCCAGGGCTCGGAGCTCCTGGTCTCAGCAGGAGACGGCTGGCCCGGACCACCGCCCTGGCCGCGTGTGGTCACTTGCTCTAGGGCCCCCACTGCTCCCCCAAGCCAGCGGTGCTCAGGGGGCTCCAGGGCTGGCCTCCACTTCCTCTTCCCCACATCCCAAGCCTGCCTTCCCAGCTCCTCCCCACCCAGAGAGATCCCTCCAGGACAGCACTTCCGGAGCACAGCCCACCTCTACCCTGGCTGGTCACAGACTTTGACTTGGTGGCAGGCCCGGAGTGGCCCCCACTGTCCCTCTCTCGGGAGAGGTTAACTCCCAGCTAGATAGTGTAGAGTGGTCGGTTCTCTGGGGCAGTCGTCGCCGGCCAGCGAGGCAGTGGGAGGACACGGTCATCCAGCTCTGCCGGGTTTGCCACCGAGAGTTCATCCGGCCCACCAAAGGCGGCCTCGGCACCCAACAGAACTGGAGAGTCTTTGGAGGCAGAGGCAGAGCCAGTGGCCCTGAGGAGCCACAGAGACCTGGCAAGGGAGGGTTCTGGGCCCCGTACAAGGGGAAAAAAGAAAGATGTCCCCCTCGCTCCCACCCCATGCCAGGGCAGCACAAGGCAGGGAGGCTGGAATCAAGTGCATGGCCAGGGTCAGGCCCAGCCAACTCGTGGGCCCTCAGGTCTTAGTTGGAGTCTGAGTTTAGGCTGCGAGTAGGCGCCCAGTGACCTAATGGCAAGCAGGAAATGGTCTACTGTTGTCCTGTCGTTGTCCTTTTGCCTAGGGGACCAGATGCCCCTTTTAAGGGCCTGGACAAGGGCCCCTCTGGGCGGAGCTGTCAGAGCTAGGTCATGTGGGGTCCAAGGGCAATAGTGGATTCCTGGCATGAAGGACGCGTCCAAAGCGACAGTGAGGGTAGGAGCATTTTCTTCCTGCCTCCATGGCCCTGGAGCTTCCCATCCTCTCAGATCTCTGATGCTAGCCTGGGCTAGCAGGACTGGTTTCGCTCCCTTAGTCTTCCCCAACCCTGAAATCTCCCACCAACCAGGATGTTGGCAGCTCCTGCCATCAGTCCCCACACCAGGCACAGCAGAACCCTGGCGGCCAGCTAGACCTTGGCCCTGGCCCTGGGATGAGTAATAAAGGCCAACATCTAGAGAGCCGTCATGAAGTGTCAGGCGCTGCTCTCCCACGTTACGTGGGGTGGCTTGCTCAGTTTCACGGCCACCCTCTGGAGCAGGTCCCATATGATCCTCAGTCTTTGGGGACTCAGAGAAGCCAAGGGGCTGGCCCAAGGCCACCCGGCTGGTTGAGGGGGAACCACGGTTCAGACACAGGTTCATTTGAGTCCAGAGCCCTCAGTTTCGGCACGGTGCTGAGCTGCCTGCCCTGATGCCGGCAGGAAGCAAGGGGCCAGTGTTTGGGAAGCCCCCAGAAGGGTGGGGCCAGATCCTCCCCAAGAAAAACCAGACAGATGGGCCTGGCACCCGCCAGGCACACAGCAGGCCAAGATCAGGTACTAATGAGAGCCGTGGCTCTCGCTCCGCACCGGCTGGGGCACGCATTCCCAGCACTCTGACGCGTCCACCCCTGGCTTCCCAGCCCACGGGGAGTCGACTCTTCCGGCCATTGGCAGCACCAGACAATTAACAGTAGAGAATAACTGTTTCTGGCTGTGCCAGCAGCCCACTTTGGTTGATGAGACCGGGAAGGTCAGATGCTGAGGCAGGGATCCCAGGACAGGCCACAGCCAGAGACAGGGACCAAGGCTGTCAGGAAAGGCCACTGAGCAGGGGCTTCTGTACCCCCAAGGTCTGAGTGACAGGGAGTCTTTGCCCCTGGCACAGGCAGGGATCATGGTAGCTAGTGTCTGGAGTAGAAGGAGCCAGCATGGCAGTCAGCTGGGCTGACATAGGGATGAGGGGTGCACCGAGGGGACAGACCAGAGATGGGCAGCCCAGGGTGAGGAAATGTCCCCCAGGTAAGCAGCAGGCTCAGCAGGCCCAGATCCGGCAGGACAGGGTGGGCGCCCCCACCCAGTGCTGACCATCCATGTCTCCGGCCCCCAGACAGAGCTGTGACCTGGCCCTGCTCGCAGCAGATGAGCCTGCCCACCATGGCAAGCCCCACTCTGAGCCCCGACTCCTCATCCCAGGAGGCCCTGTCGGCCCCCACCTGCTCCCCCACCTCTGACTCCGAGAACCTCAGCCCCGATGAGCTGGAGCTGCTGGCCAAGCTTGAAGAGCAGAACCGGTGAGTTGGGGCCTGGGGGGCAGGGAGTGGCCTCGGGCGGTGCAGCCTGGGCCCCACACAGAAGTTCCCGGGGCCCCCCTCCCACTAAGAGCTGGGCCCCACCCTCGGCAAAGTAACACCTCCCACCAGAGGCTTGACAAGGGACGTTTTCTGTTTTCCTCCCACCCAGATGGATGATCAGTTTCCCCATTCATTTGAGACCAAGGTTAAAAGAGGCCGGTGAACCTGGCCTTGGCTGGCTGAGCCTCTGTTGGAGCCAGGCCTTCCCTCCTTCCTTCTCTGGCCTGCCCCCTGGGTTATTATTCAGATACAGTTAGGCCCATGGACAGAGAGTTTATGACTCACAGTCTCTGAGAGGAGGAGGCACGGCACCCCATGAGGGGCTAACCAGGAAAGCACCAGGGTGGGTCAGGGGCAGAGGGAATGAGGCCGAATGGGAGCAAGAGCCTTCGCTGTGGTTTCCACAGGAGGGAAGAGCGAGGCCCACTGGCTCCAGGGTGCAGGGGCACCTGACCTTGGGGCGGTCAGAGTAGGGGAGGGGTTCGGTCTGCCTAGGAAGGCTGCACTTTCCTGCAGGCAAGTCCCTAACCATCTCTAGGAATCTGCTAGGCTGGCATGGGTGGTCCCCCCTCTCCCACTGGGGTCACCGAGGCCCCAGATGTCAGAGCAGCAGAAACACACAGTTGTACAGCTGCTTGCCAGCTGGCTGAGCAGCTCACCCTCCCCACACCTGGTGCATAAGGGGTAGATCTTAACAAACCCTGCCCTGCGGTGCTCGTACACAACTGAGTCCGCTAATACGCATGCTTCTCAGCCCTGTGCTGGACACAGATAGGACACACAGATGGCAGCCTCTCTGGGGGCCCAGGTATGAGGACCATGGCTCAGAGAGGGTAGAGCACTGGCCAAGGTCCCTCAGCGAGAACAACTCAGAGCCAGTCTGGGACTCCTGAGAGGAGGGACTGGGCTCCCCTGGGGGTGCCCTGTCCCCAGAGCATCACTAGAGCCCAGGGGCTAGGGCGGGAGTTGCCCGCAGCCCGGCCCGCTTCCAGCAGCCCTCTCTGCCCCAGGCTCCTGGAGGCCGACTCCAAGTCCATGCGCTCCATGAACGGCTCCCGGCGGAACAGCGGCTCCTCGCTGGTGTCCAGCTCCTCGGCCTCC
This sequence comes from Cryptoprocta ferox, assembly GCA_028646485.1. Lineage (NCBI taxonomy): Eukaryota > Metazoa > Chordata > Mammalia > Carnivora > Eupleridae > Cryptoprocta > Cryptoprocta ferox. The sequence continues at coordinate 5,482,627 of CM053574.1, read as the reverse complement.
TCCAACCTGAGCCACCTGGAGGAGGACACATGGATCCTGTGGGGCCGGATCGCCAACGAGTGGGAGGAGTGGAGGCGCAGGAAAGAGAAGCTGCTCAAGGTGGCGGGGCTGGTGGGGCTGGGCGGGGCCAGCCAGGTCACCGGGCCACCCGACAGCAGCATCAGGGTCGTGCCAGGGCAGGGGCGGCAAGGGCAGAGGGCGGAGGTGGAGATGAGCCTTGCCGGGAGGACACTGGAGGCCCAAGGTGTAGGGTGGGGCTGGCCAGGCAAGTGGCTGTCACACCAGCTGGTGTCTCAGGTTCCCATTTGTTTCCTGCCCACTCTGTTCGGTGACGGGTCGGGGACAGCACATTAAGCAGCGTGGCTTCCGTCAGCAGCACAGGGGCCCCGCCAGCTCTGGGCTACAGCTGAGCTGTAGGCCGGACCGTCTCAGGGCTGGACTGGGTGGCCGTGGGGGAGGCGGCCCTGAGACAGGGTCCAGCCCGGCCTCTGGCCCCGCCCTGCCCCGTTGCCAGGAGCTGATCCGCAAGGGCATCCCGCACCACTTCCGGGCCATCGTGTGGCAGCTCCTGTGCAGCGCCACAGACATGCCGGTCAAGAACCAGTACTCGGAGCTGCTCAAGATGTCCTCGCCATGCGAGAAGCTGATCCGCAGGGACATTGCCCGCACCTACCCGGAGCACGAGTTCTTCAAGGGCCAGGACAGCCTGGGCCAGGAGGTCCTCTTCAATGTCATGAAGGTGAGGCCCAGGCCGTTGGGCCTCCCCGCCCCAGGCCCCGAGGGCCGCTGTTCTGATCGCCTGTGTTCCTTCCCCTGCAGGCGTACTCTCTAGTGGACAGGGAGGTGGGCTACTGCCAGGGCAGCGCCTTCATCGTGGGGCTGCTCCTTATGCAGGTAGGTGGCTGGGCAGAGCGGGTGGCAGGAGCCTGGCTGCCCTGCGCTCCGCCCCCAGGGGGCGCGCTAAAGCAGAGTGCGCCTCCAGCCCAGGGCCTCCTGGGGTCAGACTTTTTCCCCTCCATCCACCTAGGATCCCCGCCAGTCCCCCGCCAAGCCCCCCTCCCATGGGTAGGCTCGGAGGGGCTGGCGGCCTGTCCCGTCCACTGTCCCAGGCGGAGGGCTTAGGGCAGCCAGTGTGGAGTTTCCTCCGGAGAACCCGCAGGCCTAGGAGGGGAGGACGGAGACAGCTGGGGATGAACCAGAGGGGGTCTCACCTCGGGCTCTGCAGGTGGCCAGACCTGGGCTTCTAGTCCCAGCTCCCTGTTTCCTGCCAGGCGGCCTGTGGCGGGTGACCGCAGCCTCAGGAGGCTTCCCAGCCGTAAAAGCGGGGTGACGGTATTTACCAGAGGTCTGTTAGGAGGGTCCAGGCAGCCCACACAGTCCGTGTCCCGTAAACCTAAATGGAGCAGAGGCAGGCGAAGCACCGGGCACCAGGGCCGTAGGGAGAGCAGCAAGCGCCCCTCCTACCCTGCCTGCCCCCCAGATGCCCGAGGAGGAGGCCTTCTGTGTGTTCGTGCGGCTGATGCAGGAGTACCGCCTGAGGGAGCTCTTCAAGCCCAGCATGGCCGAGCTGGGGCTGTGTATCTACCAGTTCGAGTACATGCTGCAGGTAGGCGGGGGCCAGGGTGCTCTGCACCCAGCCACCCCTCTGTCTGCCCACACCCGCGGGTGCTAACCTAGACCTGCCCCATTCCAGGGTCTCTGGCTGGAAACTCCAGGGCTGGGAAATCGCAGGTAGACGTTCCAGCTCAGAAGGGGGGGGTGCCTGTGCTGGAACGGGGCTGGGGGGGTACTGTCCCACAGGGTGCTTCAAGGGACGGGGCAAGGGCCAGCCACTGAGAGTGGGGACTCCTAAGAACTTGGGGCTCCCAGAGCCGCCAGGGCAAGAGGGGTCAGGCTGGCTCTTACCAGATACACCCGTAGCCCTCCCCTTGCCTGCTCCCCAGTGTGGCGGAAGGAGGGAAAGTGTTGTCTGCCTGCTTTGCTGATACAGGAGAGCAGCCGTTTCTGTTTATATAGAGCAGCCCCCGCAGGGCCCGCCCCTAGCTGGCAGACAGACTGGGCGTGCGTGTATGCGTGTGTACACACACACACACACACACACACACACACGGCCTGCTTCAGAAGCTGGCCGCAGGGGGGGCTGTGTAGCTCTACATAGCAGAGGGCCAGGAAGTGCTGTCGCTTGAGGGGACCTGGCCGTGTTGGCACGCAGGTGGCCCAGGCCACAGAGAAGTAACCCCACGCTGGGCTGGGTGGCGAAGTAGCTGGACAGAGACACCCCCAGCTGTGGAGGGAGCCCCAGGGCAGCGGCGGGGAGACAGCCCCAGAGTCTGTTCTGTCTTGGTGAAGGACATCCAGGGGGTCCTAACACCTGGTCCAGCCTCAGTTTCCCCAGCTCCTATCACTTTCCAGCCATCTGAAGTTCAGGCCAGTCAGACAGGCATCCCCTGAGCTTTGCTGGGCACAGTGGCCACGCGGGGGACGGGTGGACGCGGCAAGCGGCAGGTCACGGAATACGGGGTGAGCTGCGCTGGGCTCGCACTGCACCCCACCTCTCGCTCTCTGGGTGAACTTGGGGAGTTATGTAACCCCCCCACCCCCGGGCCCCAGAAGCTCCCTCTTGAGGCAGTGGTGAGGATCCCATGGGCAGTTGTGCCAGTGCGGCCCCAGGCATATACCTACCACCCAGTAGCTGCTGCTACGCCTGCCGGCCCTGCCAGTATTCCCACTCACACAACCCAGAGCCCCGGGGTGCTTCAGCCTCCCCCAGACACGGTGCCACGGGCTGCCCAGGGCAGGCAGGGAAGACTCCCAGGAGGTCGGGGCGCCGAAGCCTGGCCCTGGCCGGTGGCGGAGACCCCGGAGGCACAGACGGCCGTGCCCGGCGGCCTCCTCACAGAGCCTGGTCTCCCACCGCCCCCGCCCCAGGAGCAGCTCCCGGATCTGAACACCCACTTCCGCTCCCAGAGCTTCCACACGTCTATGTACGCCTCATCCTGGTTCCTCACACTCTTCCTGACCACCTTCCCGCTCCCTGTGGCCACTCGTGTCTTTGACATCTTCATGTACGAGGTGAGGACCTGAACGCCCCCTCCTCTCCTGGATACCCGACGTGGGCAACCAGCCCCAGCCAGACCCTGGGCTGAGGGAGGGCCGGGGCTTGCGGAGGGCTCAGGCAGCCCCCCCGGGACAGCAGGACCGACACACAGTGCCACCGTCACCTCTGCAGGGCCTGGAGATTGTGTTCCGGGTCGGCCTCGCCCTGCTGCAGGTGAACCAGACAGAGCTCATGCAGCTGGACATGGAGGGGATGTCCCAGGTGGGCCGCAGGGGCAGGGTGCGCGGGATTCCCTTACCCTGGGGGCACCAGGGCAGGCGAAGACCTCCTGAGAGATGGGGGGACGACGGGGGGTGGTTGCAAGGGCTGAGGGTCTTCCTAGCATCCTGCTCCTTTGCCGTGGCCTCTGTTACCCCTTCCTGGAGGACGCAGGCAAGCCCCGAGGAGCAGCCTGGGGGAAAGGACGGAAGGTCTAGGCTTAGGCCAAGTCCTGGGACGCACCCCCCCCCACCTCCTGCCCCCAGTCCTGGGTCCTCCGAAGTCTAATGCAGCAAATAGGAACACCAGCCAAACCACAAGGTCTTGGGTATGGTTTTGGTCCCAGCAACCGGGCGAGGACACGGGAGGGCTGAGGGGGTCCGGGGCCACTTCCCTCCCGCCCCAGCTTCCCCGCCCGCTGGAGAAGAGGCCAGCCTGCTTTTCCGCCATGTCCCCATCAGGCAGGCCCCTGCCCCTCCCAGCGCCTTCCAGCTGGTGCTTCAGGGAAGAATGCACAAAGGCCGCGGCTGTGTCTGTGAACACGGGCATCCATTGTGCGCAGCTGCCAGAGGGGGCCAGCTGGGCTGAGGGGCGGGAGCCGGCCGCAGCAAGCTGTGTGCTCGGGCAGGGCTTGCACTTAACCCTTTGCCGGGGCTCCTGGGCCCAGGCGTGCAGCCCTACCTCCGAGGGTCTTCGCTCCGGCTTGCTCCCACGGCCCTGAGTCCTCACCCTCGCCGGCCTCCTCTCGCTGCCCCGGGGGCAGTGACGTGCCTCCCGCTTCCTCTGCAGATGTCCCTGTGCTCAGACCCCTCTACCACCCGGCCTTTGCCGGCAGGAGCTCCAAAGCCCTGCTTTTCCCCTGCAAACTGAGGTCCCGGTTGCAGATGCTGCTGCCCCCAGCCCCGCATCTCACGCTCACTTGCTTGCTCCATACACCCTGACGGAGCCTCCGCCACACGCTGCCCCCTGAGCTGGGACGTGGCCGTGCCCCTGGCAGACCAGCCCCTCCCACGGGGAAGCAGAGTATAGCAGGGCTCTGGTGGCCCCCCGCGCTCGGGGCCTCTGTGTCAGTGACCACCTGTGCCCTCACAGTACTTCCAGAGGGTGATCCCCCACCAGTTCGACAGCTGCCCGGACAAGCTGATCCTGAAGGCTTACCAGGTCAAGTACAACCCCAAGAAGATGAAGAGGTCAGTACCGGGCAGCCAGGGACTGGCAGGGAGGGGGTCCCCGAAGGCGGGACAGTGACCTCACTGGACTCCCCTCTGCAGGCTGGAGAAGGAGTATGCAGCTATGAAGAGCAAGGAGATGGAGGAGCAGATTGAGATCAAAGTGAGTCGCTAAGGAGGTGGGGGGCGGGGGCGGGATGCCCTTGGGAGCGCAGCCTTGCCCAGGCCGCATACCTGCCTGTGCTTAGAATCCGAGGCGCCCTGCCTCCACCCACCTGCCCCCTCCTTCACCGGCAGGCCAGCGTGTGAGCAGGGCCCACCCCAGTGCTGGAGACCTGGCGGCAAATAAGGCAGTTGGTCCCTGCCCTCATGGGACCCCTGCCCCATTTTCGTGGGGAGATGTTGGGGAACAAATAGATACAGAGTATGGACTCCAGAAAGTACTCTGGATAAAAACGTGCAGAAGAGAGGTGGAGCTGACCCAAGGACGATTGCTCTGGGCCTAGGGAGTCAGTGCAGAAGGCCGAGCAACGCAGGCCTGGGGACTGGAGGAATGTCAGGGAAGCCGGCCGGCCGGGGTGGGCGGAGCCCTGAGGTCAGGGGCAGGCAGGAGACATGCGCGTAGGACAGAGTATGGGTCCCACTGTGGCCCCTCAGAGCCAGACGCGCCTCCCTCTGCTTCCTTCTGTTTTCATCCTTCTGTGTGTGATTTTAGTTATTCAGGCAACAAGCATTTATTGAGCACCTGCTGTATGCCAGAGTCACAGCAGAGAGTCCCCCCAGTCCAGTGAGAGGGACAGACGCAAACACAAACTCCAACACACCAGGCCTTGTCCTCTTCAGGATTCACATCCCAGCTCTGCGGTGGACCAGCTGTATGACCCAGAGAGGCGGATTCACCTCTCGGAGGCTCAGTGTTCCCTTCTGCAAAATGGGAATAACATTTGCTCTGCTATTCAAATTATTATTATTATTATTGTTATTGTTAATTTTATTTTTATTACCATCACCACTATCAACTTCTCCACCCCCTTTAGAGAGGAAGAGGCAGAACCTAGATTAGAATATCCAGGTCACCTGTCACCCATACCTGAAGGGGAAAGAGGGCATCAGTGTCCTGGTCCTGCCTGTTGGTTTTCCAGAAAGTTTTGTGTCCTGAGTTTGCAAGCATCCCCCTTTCTCAGGAATGGCAGCTTGACTGATGCAGCAGTCGAAACGTGTGTGCCTGTCTTGCTCATGCACGGTCATGGGCCTGTACCCATCTGGTGACCGTGAGGGCCCAGTGGTAGGTAGGGACACAGCAGACACTGGGACTACATGCCCAGCCTGGAAATTCCCCATGAGAGGAGACCAAGAGCCCACAGACCTTAGAGGATCCAGGCAGACGCCTTCTTTCATGGATGGCCCTGCCCTTGGCGCTTTCACTTTCAGCCTGTTTCAAAATGTACCTGAAATTTGTAATCGGGGGGTCAAGTGACAAACACAGAGACAAGCGACACTGCCTTTGAAAGAAGAGTTTATTGCTCACAGTTCCCAAAAGGAGGGGGCACGCCCCACCACACCTGGCCACACGGGGAAGCACCAGAGTGGGTCAGAGTGGGTCAGGAGGCAGAGGGCGAGAGACGGAAGGCGTGGGCCGGCTCCTTTATTGTGGTGTCCACAGGAAGGACGGGGCAAGGCCGGGCAGCCACGTCTGAGGTCAGGACTGGTTAGTCTGGACAATTTCAGCAGAAAGCTGCGGGCTGCAGGAGGGCCCTCAGTTGCCCTGGGACAATTTAGGGCAGGGCGAACGCTGACAGGGAAGGTGGGTGCGAGTGGGCTCTGTATTGGCTGGTTTGCGTGGGAAAGGCTAGTCCTGGGCCAGGCCGTCTCTCAAGATTAGCAAGGTGGCTGGAGATCGAAGCATCCAAAATACAGAAAATTAAAAAAAAAAAAAAAAGCCCAGTGAATGCCTAGACCCTGTAGTTCCGGTTCACTCCCTGTCTCTTGTTTTCCCTTTGGGGTAAGCAGGAGAGAGGGGAGTTGTTGTCGGGGACAGGCAGCTTCTCAAGGATCTCTGCGATTCTGCGGGCCGTGGGTTGTGGCCAGAGACGAGGCAGAGCAGTGCAGGGGCCGGGGGGTGAGGATCAGGACTCTGGAGCCCAGACGTGGGGTGGAGAGCCGTGCCTGAAACAGCTCCAACCCAGGCCAGCTGGGAGCCTCAGGCAAGACACGGCCCCCCCCTTGGGACTCAGTTTCCCCACCCATGATATCAGCGAATGGCCCTCAATCAAATCTATGATTCTCTCTGATGGCAGTGGCTTCCTGGGAGGGTTCTGAGTGTTTCCATCACCTTTTTCACCCGGGACGAAACCAGGAAATGTTCTTCGTGGTCCTCGGGGAGGCGGGGCCCTCATTAAGAACGGATGAACGTGGGGTCTCGGGCTTCAGGAAAATACAGCACCCACTCTGGATCCAACTATCCGCACCCACTTCTTACCGGGTGCCTAGGCACAGGCTACGGTGCAAGGCATATATAAACTCACCTGCTTCCCAAAAGGCCATGGGGAACTTAAAACCACAAATATCCAACCCGAACCTATCGGTGCAGGAGACGAGCTGCGTCCAGAACCGCAGCCAGAGGGAAGTGACAGTTTTGAGCACAGCTGACCTTTGGTGGGTCGCAGAAATGTGGCCGTCCCGCCGAAGGAAGCGTGTGTGTTCAGCAAGTCCCCTCCCCTGGACCCAGACTCTGAGAACAGTTCATTCTGGTGCTGGAAGCAGGGCGACGAGGGGCGGGGACTGATAGACCCAGAGCAAGGGTCTGCCCCGTGATAGGTGTCACGTTGGCCTTCGCCAGTCCCCGGCGTGGGGTAGAAACAGACTCCCGAGGAAGGCATGGGGGCTGACTGCTGACCCCTGATCACATTGTTTTAAGTGAACCAGGTTTGGTTTAAAAAAAAAAAAAAATCTAATGGGCCATTCTGAACAGGGATTGGCCCTGACTGTTTTCTGGAATCACCCAGAACGTTTGACGATGGCTCCATCTTGCCCGGAGGCAGCCTGGCCCTTAAGGGGACAGACCTCTGTTTGTATGAGGAGCGGGTGGGGTTCTGACACACTCCCCCTCTCCCCACATAGAGGCTTCGGACGGAGAACCGGCTCCTGAAACAACGGATTGAGACCCTGGAGAAGGTTAGGAGCGAGGCCACCAGCCTGTGGCACCAACTCCTCCAGGCCCCAAGCAGGACCCAGCAGCCAGAGGGCGGGCCAGCCCCACCCCGCCCTGGGCCCAGGCCCCACCCTGAGCCAACAGGCCCTGAGGAGCATGGTGTAAATCTCATGGGGCCCCCACCCCGAGCCCCACAGAGATGTGGGCTGCCATAAAGTCAGGGGTCCTAGAGCAGCTGTGCTTGGGATCGGGTGTGAAGTTACAACCCAGTTCACTGCAATCACTGGTCCCTCCTGAGCTGCCTGCGTGCGGCGGAAGGAGGCACAACCGTAGCTTTGACTAAGGTGCCCCGGATTAGGCCACAGGCTCCCAACCGTGGAATTTGGAAGCCTCACCCTCAAAAGAAAGGAGACAGAGTAGAGGAGGGGAGGCCTTACCACTGGCGCCGTGGTGGGATGCCACAACCTTGACCCTGGCCCCCACCTTCCTGCTCCTCTCCCCACCTCACCTAGCCCTCCACTGCCCACGGGGAGCAGCTCCCCACCAGATTTTACCGCCCTTGCCCCAAAGCCTCGATTCTTGCTTAGACTAAAGTGAAAACACTTCCAGTTGGCCCAGCACTACCACCGCAGACCTCACCCCCCGGGGATGGCGCCTCCTCACACGCTGGGTTTTCTGGGCCCTGGAGGGTGGAGCCGTGGGCACCCCCACCTCCCCACCCACACACAGACCCCTCTCCAGGACGGAGCTAGCTCTGGCTTTGGTCTTCCTCCGGGTCCTCTCCTGCTGGTTCTTTGGTTCTCTGGTCTCACTCCTCTCTCCCCTGCTTCTAGAAATAGTCCACTGCGTTAGTGACAAGTGGTTCTTGTCTGTCTCTCCCCCCTCCTGTCCCTGCGCGCCTTCCGCTCTGCCTCCTCCCCCTGTCGCTCGGAACCCCCTCCGCCGGGTAGGAGAGCGCTGCTCTGGCTGATAGGTTAATCCAGGTACTGTAGCCTTTCATCTCCCTCTCCCTGTCCTTCCTGGTCCCTGCACACCGCAGCCAGCAGCCAGGAACCGCCGCCTCCTTGGCCGCTGCCATGGGGGGTGGGGGAGAGGGGGGCGGGCCGGGCACCATGCATGGGGGTGGCTGGGGCCCGCTTCTCAGGGGAAACAAAGGTTTCCCTAGGGGGGAAGAGGGGTGTGCGCGTGAAGGCATGGTGTGTGGGGGTGCGTGTGAGCGTGTCTGAGTGTAAGCACGTGCACGTGTACAGAAAGCCTCCTCCCAGCCGGGGACACAGGTGGGGGCCCTGAGGCTGTACCAGCAACAGGCCCCGGTGTGTGCACTGCATTGAGCCTCTCTACCACACACACACACACACACACACACACACACACACACACACCTTCTGGCCCCTCACGCTCCTCTCCGCTCCTCCCTGCAAGGCCTGCCATCTCTCACCTGCTTCTGCTGCTGCCTCACCTTGAATGGCTTTATCTGGAAGCTTCTGCCCACCACCTGGTGGCTCCGAGCCTGGAATGGGGGGGAACCCGAATTGGGTGGGGTAGGGGGATGAGACTGGGGGGGGGTGTCTTAGCCCCGGGTAGATGGAGGCCCGGAGAGGTTGCAGGAGAGCTGCGCTCCACCTCCTGGCCCTGCCCTGAGGGGCTGGCCCTGAGTCCCTGGGACCCTGGCTGCCTCCAGATGCCCGCGTCACCAGCGGAGCCTCTGCCATGCCATCGGCCAAAATAAGGATCATTTCTCCCCCGCCTGGGGCAGAGGCCGAGCGCCCCCAGCTGGCAGGGGAAGGAGCTGTTCTTGGCCCCAGCTCGGAGGCCTCCTTTCTCCATTTAGGCTCCACAAAGCCTGGGCCTGGGGTGGCTCTGTCCCTCCAGGCTCCTCCCTGTGCCCCCCTTGCACGTGCCCAGGCCTGGTGGGGCGCCCCATCCCAGGCTCTGAGTGCGGGAGACCTCGTCCCCTTCCCTTCCACCCCAAGTCTGCCCTCTCTGGGCCTCCCCCTGAGGCGGGCCCCAGGCAGGGGCGGTATGTGGGCCGAGGGTCACGGCATCCCGTCCTCGCTGTGCTCAGGGCCAGGTGACGCGGGCGCAGGAGGCCGAGGAGAACTATGTCATCAAGCGGGAGCTGGCAGTCGTGCGGCAGCAGTGTAGCTCGGCGGCCGAGGACCTGCAGAAGGCACAGAGCACCATCCGGCAGCTTCAGGAGCAGCAGGTACTGGGGGGGGGGGTGGGGGCGGCCCCTTCCAGGCCCCCCGCCGGCCTTTCAGATCTGCCTGTTACTTCCTAGCCAGCAGGGTAGGGGACAGAGAAAGCCAGAGGGAATGCAGCTCCCCACCCAGATTGGGGAGTGTCCTGTGGTTTCTGTGTCCCACCTGCCAGTGGGGTGTCTGGCCCACCACACTGAGAACAAGGCAGCCTCAGTGCAAGGGCCCCTGGGAACCGGGCTGCACCTGCAGGGCCCCCTCCTGAAGCTGATGGGGCTGAGTCCCTAGGGGAGACCCCAAGTGTCCCTGAGGTCGGAAGGGCTGTCCGGCTTCCCCGGGGCCAGCCATGCAGGGTGGGGGCTAGAACGAGGGGCCGAGGAGGGGTTCCCTGCTCCAGTGCCCAGCACTTTGCCCTCCAAAGAGGGTCCAGTCTGTGCTCAGCACTCTGAGCTGGCGGAGTCGGGGTGAGGGGGCATCCCGATTCTGTTGTGGGGTCATGAACTCGGGGCCGCGGGGGAGAGGGGCTCAAGCCAGAGCACTGCGAAGAGTCCACTTCTCCCGGAGGGGCTTTTAGGATTTTCCTTCGGCTCTGCCCCGGCCACCTTCCTTCAGTGATGACCTCCCAACAGCCCTGTAGCTCTGGTGGCTGCAAGGCCGATGGGGAAACCAAGGCTGGACTCATCCCAATCTTGGCACGAAGCCCCCTTCCAGGCCAGAGAGACCTCCACCTGCCACCCCTGAGCCGCAGGGATGGGTGAGGCTGGGTGGGAGACAGTCTCGGCATGGGGCCCAGAGCCCATCTGAGCCCAGGGAAGCCCGCTCTCACCCACAGGTCTCAGAGACCTGCGGTAGCCAATGGTGGCCAGCAGGCCCCGGGCGGCTGGGTGGGAGGCCCTCTCCTGGGAAGGGGACAGCACCCTGCCAGGCCTCCAGGCATTGAGATGGGCCCCTGGCTCCAGCCCCAGGGGCTTCCCTCACCCACCAGGAGGGTCTCCACGCCCCTGGTACTCCCCTGGGGTACTTGCAAGAAGCCTTCTGGGGGCTGAGCAAGAACGTGATCCCAGCAAACTCTTCCCCCATCCCATCCCTTCCTGTTTTGACACGGGGTTGCAGCAAGAGGAGGGAGGCGGAGAAGGAGGGGCAGGAGTGCCCCAGCCCGGCGCTGCTCCACCCCCACTGAGTGCCCCCACTTTCACAGCGGGAAGTGGGCCTGGGAGAACCCGTCCTCCATCCCCACCCCAGCATCCTGGGAGCCGGCCTGCGGCCCTGGGAAGACACCTTCAGAAGGCCCCCTCTTTGCAGTTTTCCCAGCAAAGAGGCTAAGCCAGGCAGGCTCCAGAGCGTTGGAAGCCCCATGATGGGGTTCAGCTCCCTCCCCCAGGGGCTGAAGGCACAGGAAGGGGATCCTCACCCCCTGTCTCTACCCACAGCCGCAGCCCCTCTGCCAGCCCAGAGGCTCTGGGGGGGGGGGGTGCAAAGCCTGGGCCTGCGGCCAGCTGGCAGGAAGGCTACTGACCCCTCAGCTGCACCCCGGGGCCCGACGCAGCCCTCTCTGCCTGCACACAGGACAACCCGCGCCTCACTGAGGACTTTGTGGCCCACCTGGAGACCGAGCTGGAGCAGTCCCGGCTGCGGGAGACAGAGACGCTGGGGGCCCTGCGGGAGATGCAGGACAAGGTCCTAGACATGGAGAAGGTGCGACTGGGTGGCCAGTGGGCAGGTGCAGGGGAAACCGTGCGGGAGGGTGGTTGGAGCCACTGGCTGTGCTCTGGAGGTGCGTGAGCAGGCCCTAGTGGAGAAGGGGTGACCAGGCGGACCAGTGGGACGTGTCAGACCCCCTGCCCTGGGCGTATACCCACAGGTCAGGGCACACACAAAGCAGCACGACTCCTCCAGGGCCAGCAGTGTGGCGGCTTTCACGGGCTTCCTGGGACAGCCGGTCCCACCTGTGTGTGTCTCCCGCAGGCCCTGGGGTCCAGGATGGAGGTGGGAGGGAAGGAAGGCCAGGGCCCATCGGGGTCGCTCTCCCCCTCCCCACCCCCATACAGAGACCACCAGAGGGTGGGCTGGGACCGCCTTCTCCTGCCTGCTATTCTGAAGGGCCCCCCAGACCTCCCTGGCCTTCAACTGCCTTCACCCTGACTGCCCGTTGACCCAACTCCCACAACGGCTGGGAGAGAGGTGCCCCAGCCAGCAGGGGGCAGCAGGACACACTCACTCCAGGCAGGAGCCATCCCCCACCTCCCTCCAGCCTGCACTATTTGGGGTGCCCTCCCAAGTGGGGTATCTCCACCAGCTGGCCCAGAACTGGGCTTCCCTCCCACCTCCCTCCACGTCAGAGGGAAATGTGCACCAGGAGACCCTGCCACCTCCCCGCAGCTCTCAGACTAACCAGGGGTCCGTGAGGACCTCCAGCAGCAAGCTGGATTTTGATCCAAGAGACTGGAGCCCTTGGAACGCCAGGCCTGGGCCTAGGCTGGCCCTTGACCTGTTCCAGGGAAAGGGGCTGCCTGGCCTGGTCTGGGGGAGTGAGGGGCAGGGGCAGGGAGCTGTGACCCACAGCCTTCTCAGCTGGTGCTGGGGCAGGTTCCAGGTCTGACCATGGGCCCCAGGGGGTGATCTTGGGTTCCCACGTGGGGGGAGGGGGGGCTCCTGCGCTATCCCAGCCTACTTCGGGTTATTAGCAGTAACATTTATGGAGGACCCACGCGTTCGGGGGTCACCCTAGGACAGTCCAGTGAGAGCAGGTGCGCTTCTGCAGGCAGGATTCCTGAGGATCTAGGCCGGGGGGGCCACGTGGGTGGGGTCTGCTCCCCAGGGGCCTGGGCCGCCTTCCCAGTGTATCCCGGGGTCGGGGACGAAACCCTCCTCGCTGGGGTGCCCATGGTGTGGCTCAGAGGACCGCAGGGGTGGGGTCCTGGTCCTCAGGCAGGGCCGCGCCTCGGGCGGCTCCCCAGGGCGCTGACCACCTCTCGCCCCCGCAGAGGAACAGCTCGCTGCCCGACGAGAACAACGTGGCGCGGCTGCAGGAGGAGCTGAAGGCGCTCAAGGTGCGGGAGGGCGAGGCCGTGGCCTCGGCGCGGGAGCTGAAGCTACAGCTGCAGGAGCTCTCGGACACCTGGCAGGTGAGGGTCCCCGCCCGACGCGCGCCCAGCCGCCCGCGCCACCCTCGGGGCTGGAGACGCACCGCCCGCCTCCCGCCCCCCAGGCCCATCTGTCCCGCGGCGGCCGCTGGAAGGAGTCCCCGCGGAAGCTGGTGCTGGGCGAGCTGCAGGACGAGCTGATGAGCGTGCGTCTGCGCGAGGCCCAGGCTCTGGCCGAGGGCCGCGAGCTGCGCCAGCGCGTGGTGGAACTCGAGACGCAGGTGGGCGCGAGCGCCAGCGCGGTGGGGTGGGGGAGCGGCCGGGGGCGGGCCCGGCCCTGACCCCGCCCCCCGCCCGCCCCCAGGACCACATCCACCGCAACCTGCTGAACCGCGTGGAGGCGGAGCGCGCGGCGCTGCAGGAGAAGCTGCAGTACCTGGCGGCGCAGAACAAGGGGCTGCAGACGCAGCTGAGCGAAAGCCGCCGGAAGCAGGCCGAGGCCGAGTGCAAGGTGCGCCCCCGCCCGCCGCCCCGGCCGGGTCCCCCGCCCCCCGCCGCGCCCCTTGACCCGCCCTCGCCCCCCTCTGCCTCCAGAGCAAGGAGGAGGTGATGGCCGTGCGCCTGCGGGAGGCGGACAGCATGGCGGCGGTGGCAGAGATGCGGCAGCGCATCGCCGAGCTGGAGATCCAGGTGAGCGGCCGGGCGGCGGCGGGGGACGGGCCCCGGGGCGGGCCCGGCCCTGACCCCCCGTGACCTGGCCCGCCCCGCAGAGGGAGGAGGGCCGCATCCAGGGCCAGTTGAACCACTCCGACTCGTCGCAGTACATCCGCGAGCTCAAGGACCAGATCGAGGAGCTGAAGGCCGAGGTGAGCGCGGGGCCGCCCCGGCTGGCGCGCGACGGGCGGAAGCCCCGCGTGTCTGTCCTCGGCGAGGGACGCCCGGGCGTCGGCGCCCGGGAGGGCGCGGGAGGAGCGGCCTGGCGGGCCGGGCTCCGCCGGTGGGCGCGTCCGCCCGCGCCTTCAGCGCGCCGGTTCCCCGCCCCAGGTGCGGCTGCTGAAGGGCCCGCCACCCTTCGAGGACCCGCTGGCCTTCGACGGGCTGGGCCTGGCGCGGCACCTGGACGAGGACTCGCTGCCGTCGTCCGACGAGGAGCTGCTCGGCGTGGGCGTGGGCGCGGCGCTGCAGGACGCGCTCTACCCGCTGTCCCCGCGCGACGCGCGCTTCTTCCGCCGTCTGGAGCGGCCGGCCAAGGACAGCGAGGGCAGTTCAGACAGCGACGCCGACGAGCTGGCCGCGCCCTACAGCCAGGGCCTGGACAACTGAGGCCGAGCCCCGCGTGCGGGAGCCAGGGGGCCACCGCCCGCTCCTCGGGGGGCCGCACCTGATAACCTCGGCGCCCTCCGCGGCCCCGCCCACCCGGGGGCTAGGCCCAGAGCGGCGGGGCGCAGGGGGTCGCGCCGCGCGCTGAGGATCCTCGGGGTCCCCAGCAGGCCCGCTGTCCCCAGCAGTGTTTACCCATCCTGGTCTGTGCCCCTCCGGGACCAGTTCCCCGGAGGGTCTGCCCCTCTTAACAGCCAGGGCAGGGGACGACCCGGAGGTCTCAGGACTGGACGAGCAGGAAGCTCCCTCCTCCCAGCAGTCCCCCTTCTGGGACATGGGCAGCGCCGCTGGGAAGGGCCCAGGAGCTAAAGGAGGCCTGAGGAAGAAGGGGCAGCTCCGGGCTGGACATCACCACCCCATGATGCCCCTGGGCACCCTGGGCGGCTGGGCACAGATGGCCAGGCTGGCCTTTCCTGCCTGGTGCAGGCACCATGGCCCCTGCAGCAGAAACCAAAGTCCCCCCTACTGTGTGCAGGGCCACCTGGGGTGTGAGCGGACAGCGGAAACCAGCCCAGGCCCGGGCAGTGACTGTCCCTGCTTCTTGGGGGCCAGAGCAGCTGCAAGGAAGTGAAGAGACCCCCCCCCAGCGCCCCACATCTTCCTGTGTGAGACACTCCCATCACCTTGTCTTGGCCAATGACAGAGGGGCTCCCCCACCCAAGCTAGCCTGCTCTCCAAGGGGATCCCCCGCCTCGGAGCCCCTTCCTTCCCTGTGTTCCCAGCCCTCCCCCCAGGGGAGGAGGCTTCCCAGTGCGGTTACCTCCCCTCAGCTGCTCATGGTGGTCCCGTGGTCTTTGCAGAGTCGGAGCTGAGAACGGTGCCAAAGTCCAACGATGCCCCCAGCCCCTTGCCCCCCAGGGCCTTGTGACCCTTGGGCCTGACCCTGTCGGTGCTCCTGGAGCCCGGAGCAGCATCAAAAGCAATCTCCCTGGCGCTTCCTGGGGTGGGGATCCCTGCTGTTCCCCCGTCCCAGTCGCCCACTCAGTGTTACAGAAGCCTGGGGACCAGGGTGGGCACCCACGGGGCTCTCCCACGTGCCCCCCCACACTGCCCACCACCATTTTGCACACTGCCTGTTCACACTCCACACGTCGCCCAGGCGGGAAAGATGGAAAATAAAGTGTATTTACACAGCCGCAGGCAAGGGTGCAACAGGCCTGGGGGGCTTGCAAGCAGCCCTGAGTCCCCAGCCCCTTGTTCTGAAAAGCAGCGTAGAGGACATCAGACTGTCTCAGAGTCTAAGAATCAGGTAGGGGTGCCAAAGAGGCTGCCCGGGTTGGGGGGCAGCATGGGAGAGGAAAGGGCACTCGATGGCTCAGTGTGAACGGAAGTGGGGGGATTGGGAGAAATGGGGGGGGGGACAAGTTGCAAAGGACCGCAGGTGTCAGGCTGACGGATGCTTATGGCATGCCATTTTCAGAAGGGCGGCTCGGGAGATGGTGACAGGGTTGGGTATTGGGGTGGGGGCGGATGATTTTCCACCTGGGCAATTTAGCTTGGGCCTCTCCGGAGAGACAGAGAGGCATGCAGGGCCCCAGGGCTTCAGGAAGACACAGGATCTGGTTGGTGTTCATTCAGCACCCACTTCCTCAGGCCTTCAGGGTGCTCTGCTCTGTGCCTGGCTCTGAGGGGTCCCCCAGTGTAGTGGAGACAGACCAACGGGGTGCTCGGGGAGCTGAGCCTGACTAGTAGTGGGGTAGGTGCCCAAAATAATCCAGGAAGGCTTCCTGCAAGGGATGGGGTAGGGGGTGGGGTCCTCTCCAAAGGCAAAAGCAGAAAGCAAGACTTGGCAGGGTCAGAGGAGGCACACGATGCTTATGAGGAAGGAATTGGAGGGAGAGGGCATGGCCAGGCTGAGAATTGCTTCTCCAGTCAGGAGCCAGAATTTGTGCTTTGGACTGAGGGCACTGGGGAGCCATGGAGGGCTTAGGCGGGGAAGGGGGCACTATCAGATGGACCACAGTGTTGGGGGTCAATCAGGAGGCCAGGGCACAACCCAAACAGCTGTAGGGACAGTGAGTAGGAAGGCACTCCCCTGGGAGAAGGAGGTCTGGAGAGGCAGAGCCCTTAATGGGGTTCCCCACAGAACTGATCCAGAGTCACAGGGGGGAAAGGGGGAGAAGCAGAGCCAAGGAGGCAAAGGAAGGGTTCCCAGGGGGAGAATCTTAATTGGGTCCAGGTAGATGCCAACCAGGCACCTGAGGTGCCCCTACCCACTGCCACCTGGCACTTTCCAGGCAGCAAGAAATGACACTGGTTATACATCAGGACGGCCAAGTCCCACATATTGACCCATCGCTCAACAACAATGGTGTCTCCACACACGGTTTTCATCATACAGATTTACACTGAGACCTGCCCCCCCCCCAAACGGCTGCTGCCCCTCGTGCTCCCACAGGGTCATTCTACCCCAGTGCGCTCCCCGGGATGAGGCAGGGCCCTGGGGGAAATGTCCCAGGTTCTGCCCTGCTCCATCTCAGCAGGGTGGTCTTGAGGCCCTGGCTGCCCGGCATGCCAGGATTCAGCCCCTACCCTTGATTTTGTCCTAGCGTCTGGAAGCAAGGACACCTGGGTGCAGGGCCCAGCTAGAAAGGGATCTCTGTGGCTTGCCACTGAATCCAGAGCTTGAATGGGGGGAGCATGCTGGCACCCCCATGCACATTGGTCCCTGGCGGGGGGGGGGGGGAGGTGCACGGTCCCCCTGGGAGAAGGCTGCTTTTCTCCTAGGACTCCAGACTGACCTCAGCGGTGGTGGACAGTCAGGGCTTGGTGATCTGGTCTGACAGGAACATGGCTATTGGGTGGACTACAGGGACTGGGTCTAGGGGCAGAGACAGGGCTCGGGGTCCAACACAGGGTCCCACTCTGTCCTTTTACCTGCTCTGGGGGTTGTGGTCCCCCCACCAGGCCTCCATCATTCTTGCTGTGAAGACGAAGACTCTCGGGGAGAAAAGGCCGAGGGGCTGCATTTTCTGGAGTGACACTTGGGAAAGACGGGCCTGGGTGGGGCTAAAGGGTTCCAGGGTCATGGTGACTCAGCTGCAAGAGTAAGGACCAGGAATTCTGATGAGGGAAACGGGTAAAGACAGACTGGTGGTTCTGTTAAGGACTCTCGACT
This sequence comes from Cryptoprocta ferox, assembly GCA_028646485.1. NCBI lineage: Eukaryota > Metazoa > Chordata > Mammalia > Carnivora > Eupleridae > Cryptoprocta > Cryptoprocta ferox. The sequence goes on along the minus strand of CM053574.1, from coordinate 5,465,212 downwards.
GCGGGCGCAGGCAAGGGTGTCTGGCTGGAGGGGCTTGAGGAGGGCACCCTGAGATGGAGGGGAAAACGAGGCCCATGGGTTGGGAGGCACAAAGCGGGGACTTCCTGGTCTCCCACCTAACCTTAGGAGAGGCTGCTCCTTCCCCGCAGAACCCTCTCAGCACAGTCACCTCCCCAGGGACAGGACCCGGGAGGATCCTGTCCGCTAGGAGTCCTGGGCCCGGCTGCAGACCTACCTTCTGCATTGGAACCTCCTCAGTGAGCGGAGGGCAGTGTGCCCACGGGTTGGGAGGGCGCAGGAGGGAACCGAGATCGTCATTGCGGCTTAGACGACCTCACCCTCCCTTTGGCACTCCAGGGCGTGCACCGTGCCGAAGGGGCCTGGGAAGGGGTCCCCCGCCGTCGCCCCGAACCTGGGTGAGCCGTTCCCACATGTCCTCCCCCCTCCCCTCAAGAGCTGCCGGCTCCCTTAGGGGAGTGTAGGAAGAGCTTCAGTCGTTCAACGAGGCTGGGCACGCATCAGCTCATCCATTCGGTCGCTCTCCTGCGCCTACCAGTGGGCCGCTCCTGCGCCTAACGTTTCCACCATAAGTCAGACAGGAAAAAGTCCACGTTCACGCACGTGGACTGCGGGGACTCAGCAGCACGCGGTCCACCCCAAGTCCGCGCGCCCATTTTCCTTAGTAAAGAGGCACATCCGCGTGGTGCGCGAGAGGCCTTCAGCCAGAGCTACAACCGGCTCGCGCACAGCCGCCAGCACCGGCAGGCCCAGCCCCTCTCGCCGTCCCGCGGTGGACCCCCTCGGCGACTTGGCAGGCGCACAGGCTGCAGGGTCCCGGCTTTATTGCAAACTCGGGCAGCGCGTGGTAGACAATACACAGGACGTGGGGCGGAGCCTAGGCCGAGGGAGGGGGCGGGGCTCGAGGGGAGTCGGAGTGCTGCCAGGCCAAAGGGGCGGGGCTCGAGGGGAAGACCTTGGCCAGAGGCGTGGGTGGGTAGCGAGCCTGAGCCAAAATCTAGGGCTCTAGGGGGCTACGTCCAATCCACCGGGAGCCAGACTCCCGGAGGAAAGCAAGACAGGCGGGCAGTCTAAGACACAGGCGCGTAGCCAGAGGGGCGGGTCCTAAGGCAGGGACAGGTGTGGTGGGCGGGGCTAAGGGTCTGGCTCAGTGGAAGGTCTCCACCTCTACCACCGTCCAATCACCCTGCGGGGAAGCCACGTCGTCCGGGGAGAAGCTGGTGACCGAGGTGATGCTGGCGCGGGACTCGTCCAGGGGAGACAAGAGTTCAGCCCAGCGGCCCAGTTCGGCGTCGCTGAGCGCAGTCCGGGCTCCCCCCGCGACGCCACCAGCCCCCGAGACCCCTGGGCCGCCGCCGCCGCCGCCGCCGCCCGCAGCACCCTCGGCCGCAGCTAGCAGCAGCGTCCGGCTCAGCAGGTGCTGCACGACGCTCGCCTGCAGCGCCCCCAGCGGCAGCTCGCCCAGGCGCGCCGGCTTCGCGCCGCGGGAGGTCGCCCCCGCGCCAGCTCCAGCCACCAGCTTCCCACCACCCGCGCCGGGCCCAGGCCCCGAATCCAGCGCGCCTGGGGCGGGGGTCGCCGACTCGGGACCGTCAGCCTCGTAGATGGTGCACAGGCCGTCAGCGGAGCCCGACCCGGCAGAAGGAGGCCAAGGCAGAGGCGGTCCTGAGGAGAGAGAGGGGGGACTGGGCTCAAGGGGCGGGCAGCTCGGCTCCCGCCACAAGGCCCCGCCCCTTCCCTCGGTTTCGCCCCAGACCCAACTGCGGGACCCGCGAGCTGGGAAGCCCCGCCTCCCACCCCGCCCTCCTACCGTCCCCGGGCTTCGCCCCTCCCACAGCTCGGCGAGGTCAGAGGGCTGCTTACCTGGGGTGCTGCGGACAGCCAGCGGCGGAGCGGGACCTCGGCTCCAGGAGGCCGGGTGGCAGGCGGCGAGCTCCGCGTCGGCGGGAGGGGAGGCCGCGGCGCCGCCCTCCGGCCCGCTGTCGTAGCCGCGCAGCTCTTCCGGCGTGCTGGTGGCGCTGCTGCTGTGGCCCGCCAGATCCGGGCCGCTCAGCGTACTAGACGGGCTGCGGGAGGGCGGTGGCGGCGGAGCCGGGGCCAGCGCCAGGGTCAGCCGTGGGCCCGGGATCGGGGCATCGGGACCTGGGGTCGGGGGGCGGCGTGGGGCCTGCAGAGGAGGTGAGTCCAGGGGAGAGGGAGGGGCCTGCAGAGGGGGCAGGGCCAGGGAAGGTGGAGTCTGGTGAGGGGGCGTGGCCAGAGGCGAGGGCGGAGCCTGCAAAGGGAGAGTAGAGGCCTGCAGAGGAGGCAAGGCCAGGGAAGGTGGAGCCTGGTGAGGGGGCGTGGCCAGAGGCGAGGGCGGAGCCTGCAAAGGGAGAGTAGAAGCCTGCAGAGGAGGCAAGACCAGGGAAGGTGGAGCCTGAGAAGGTGTGGCCAGGGGAGAGGGAGTTGCCCGCGGAGGGGGTGAGGCAGGGGGAGAGGGAGGAACCTGAAGAGGAGGCAAGGCCCGGGAAGGTGGAGCCTGGGGAGGGGGCGTAGCTAAGGAAGTGGGAGGGTCTTGCAGAGGGGGTGAAGCTGGAGGGGATAGAGGGGCCTGCAGAGGGGCAGGAACTGGGAGCAAGGTCTGAGGGGCAGTGGCCTGTAGAGGGGGTGTGGCCAGAGAAACTGGAGTCTGCGGAGGAGGCGTGGTTAGAGGAGAGGGCGCCTGAAGAGGTGGTGAGGCCAGAGAGGGTGGGACCTGCGTAAGGAACGGGGTCGGAGAGGGCGTGGCCTGTGGAGGGGGTGTGGCCTGTGGAGGGGGTGTGGCCAGACGAGGTGGGGTCTGTGGAGGGGGCGCGGCCAGGAGAGAGGGCGGAGCCTGCAGGGATGGTGAAGCCAAAGGAAATGGAGAGCATAGAGGAGAAGCCTGCCGAGAGAGGGTGGTCAGAGGGCAGGGAGAGGTTTGTGGAGGGTTTGTGGCCAGAAAAGTGTCCTGCGTGGGAGGCGTGGTCACCGTATAGAGCGTAGCCTGAAGGGGGGAAGGAGATAGGGAAGGACTGGTCCGTGGAGGGGGTGTAGTCAAAGCAGAAAGGCCCTGCAGAGGGGGTGTGGCTTGGGGAGAGGGCGGATTCAGCAGAGAAGTTGCTTGAGTAAAAGAGGTTGGTAGAAGGGACGTGTCTGGTGGTAGAGGGGCCGTGGCTGGTGATCCAGGACCCGACAAAGGAGGTGTGGCCAAAGGAGAGGGGAGAGTCAGAAGAGAGGGCAAAGCTGGAGAAGCTTGGGTTGGGGGCATAGTCTGCAGAGGGGGTGACACTGATGGAGAGAATGAAGCCTGAGAAGTGGCCGTAGGAGAGCTGGATGCCTCCAGAAAGGAGGTACCCACGTGTGTGGGTGGGGCTTGCAAAGGGGGTGTGGCCGGCGGAGAGGGGAGGGTTTGCAGAGCAAGTGGAGCTGAGGGAGAAGGAGGAACTAGTGAAGGGGGCGTGGCCAAAGGACAGGTGAGAGGGTGGGGAGGAGGCGTGGCCGGTGGAGACGGAGGAAGCGTGTCCGGCAGGGGAGTGCCTGTGTTTTGCGGAGGCGGTGCCAGTTGTGCGGTCAAACCGGGTGGAGAGGGTGTGGCTATTGGAGGAGAAAAGCCCGGCGCTGGGGTTGCGCCCTTCCTTGGGGGCGTGGACTGGCGGGGGCGCAGAGCCTGCAGCCCTTTCGACTTAGGCTGTGAGGGATGCCCGGGAGCCCGGGGTGTTCCACCCGGCGAGGCCCCGGAGCGGGCGGGGGAGGACAGAGGAGTGGCGTTGGAGCCTAAGGGGCGTGAGGCTGGCCTCTGGAGGCCTCCGCCGGCGCTGGGTCGCCTCCTGGCGGCGGGGCTCGGCTCCGCGGCACCATGCTGCGGGGTACTGCTCACGGATTTCTTGGGGGCCTCGGTTGGAGGCCGCGGCCGGGGACTTGGAGCTGCCCGGGGGAGACCCACTTCAGCTCCTGCAGCCCGGGACCGACGGGAGGTGGCTGGGGAAGGGGCGCCTGGGGAGGGCCCGGAAGAGTCTGGGGACGAAGTAGAAAGCCAGGGTCACCGATACTTCCAGGCTGGTCCCCTTCACTGCCCAGGAACCCCGCTCACCACCCCAGCCCCAGGCCACGTACCTCTCCGTGCCCCGACGCTCAGCGGGCTCCTTCTGGGTGTTTCTGGGGCCTTTCCTCTGACCACGGGTTCCTCAGCTGGGGGTCGAAGCCCCTTTTGGGCAAGAGAGCCTAGCCTAGGGACAGGAGTGGCCGCGCTCAAGACAGAACTCTGCTTTCTCCCAAGTCTGCATTTCCCACCAATGCTCTCTCTGAGGACACTCAACTTGCGCCCAGTGACCTGCAAATGCTCCCACTCCCCCCACTTCATGTGTAAAATTAAAAGTTTCCAGATAGTGACACTAGCCCTTGCCAAAGGGACTGGGAAAGCATTTTACCTGGTGGTCCCGCTGACACGTCCCGGGCTAGAGATAGAGCCTGGGCCTGGGGTCTTGGCAGGGGTCCGCTCCCCTCTCCCAACAGCTGGGGGCCTGGAGGCTGGGGGGAGAAGGCCAAGTCAAGGCGGTGCCTCCCCCCCCCAAAGGAAGGGGAGCCTGGAGTCTCAGAAGGAAGGGGGGGACAAAGAGATGGGGTCTGAATGAGGGAAAGAGGGTGGGGTACCTGGACTCCGGGGGCCTGTCCCAGCGCCCCGAGTTGGTCCCACCCGGGGAGCAGCCTCCGGGAGAGCGGCTGCCCGGGTACCTCCAGCTCGCTCGGCCAGGGGCCCTCGCCCTGCAGCTCCCGCTGCTCCCAGAACTCGGAGCGCCGCGCTGGTTACTGGGGGAGGGGGTCGAGGAGACCCTGGAGGTCTGAGGGTGGGAAGGCCGGGGGGGCGAGAAGCCGGAGTCCTTGTGGCGGTCCCCGCCCTGCCCTTGTCCCTCTTGTCCATCCCGCACCTAATGAGGAGACAGACAGATCAGCATCCCAGCCCCTGCCCTGCTACGCTGCCTGCAGGGACCCGGGTCCCGGCACCTCGCTGCTCCTTCTGCACCCATAGGCGCCCACACCTCGGCTTCGATCCACTTCCTCCCACACACACACACACCCACTCACCCACTCACCAGCCCAGATGCTCACCGTTGTCCCCTAGACCCACCCCCACCACCGCCTCCAAAGCTGAAAGGCCCTGCCTGCCCCAGCCCCCCCTCCCCCGCCTCTGCTCCCTTTCAGGACCCGAGACCCACGCCCCTACCCCTCGCCCCTTCAGAGACCCAGACCACCAGCCTCGGAGACAGGGGGTCTGCCACAGGCTCCAGCTGAGAGGGACGGGAGCGCATGCTCTGGTCCCCTCCCCAGCCCCCAGCGCCCTCCCGGAGGATGCGGGCACCTGCCAGGAGGAGGAGCGGCCCCGGCGGCCCGCGAAGGGGCTCGAAGAGACAAAGAGCCGCGTCCGGAGCCCGTCCCCCTCCCCCAGCCGGGCCCGGGTCCGCGCTGCCCGCTCCACCTGCTCGCGCCGCGCTCACCTCGGGCTCTGGCCGCCCGCCTCTCCACGCTGGGTCGCCTGGGGTGGGGCCGGGCGGGAGCGCTGGGGCTGCTGCGAGCGGCCCGCAGGCGAGGGGAGGGGGCTGCGGGCGGTGGCGCGGGGAGCCGGGCCCGCCCCTCGGCCGCCGAAGGGGAGACGGGGGCGCGCGCGCTCGATCCAGACTCGGGAGGCGGCGGGCGGGAGCGCGCCGGCGGCGGTGGGGAGAGGCGCGGTGGTAGGAGGGGCGGCTTCTCCGCGGCTGCGCCCGAGGGCCCCAGACTCCCAGCCTCGGGGGCTTCGGGAGGGAGTCCCTTGGGGTCCCGACAGGGCCTAGGCCCTTCCTCCAAACACACACACCTGCCCCGGCCCCCCACCCCAACCACCTGGCGACCAAGGCCCGCCTGGACGCGGATAGGCTGGGCCCTGGCAACCAGGGGGCGGGACCATCGTGCCTCGTGCCCAGTCAACCAATCCAGCCGCTCAGTGTCCCTGGTCCCAGTCCTCGCCTTCCCGATAGCGGAGGCCGCGGGCCCCCCAGGGTCCCCGCGGCCTCCGCCCGTCTCGTATCTAGAGCTTTTCCCAGATCCCAGGAAACCCCTACTTTGGTTGGGGAGGCGGACTACGGAGAGAATGCAGCCGGGGGGATTTAGGGGTAGGCTCGGATTGGGGAGAACACAAGAAGAAAGGAAGGATGGGGAGGGGGGAGAGAGCCATGAGAGGCTCCGGAGCCCCTTGCGGGACAGCGTACCCCATTCTCCACACCCTCCTATGTCAAGTCAGCAAAAGCATCCAGGCAGAGCCGAGCTTGGGGGGAGGGTGGCGGGATACAAGTTGGGGGGGTGTCAAAACTGGTGCATGAAGGGGCAGAGACGATCCTGTCTGAGGCTGCCCAGCACAGCCGGCGGGAGTGGCGCAGGGGTCTCAGTGGAGGACCTCCATAGGGACTGGGGCATGGAGGAGGTAGAAGTGTGAAGACAGAGACGGCTGTCCTCAGTTGCCCTGCACTGGCCAACTGATGCCAGGCGCCCGCCTCCATCTCTGCTGATTGATAGGACACCTCCCCTCCTACACACACACACACACACACACACACACACACTCTATCCGTCTACCTCTGATACCTCCTCTCTCCAGACTGAGCCACCCCCTCCCCCATCCCAAAGAACCAGCGCCCTCTGCCCCAACCCCTTCCCCATCACATGCCTGCATGCCCACACACGAACAGTTCACTACTGTGTGGAACTGGGGGGCTTCCTTGCACAGGACAGGGAGGGGTGGCATTTGGCACCTGGCTGAACCTGTTCTGGGGAGGGGGGCAATGGGGAAGATAGACTCAACTAGGGTGTGCCTGGAAGCAGGGGGTTTGGGTTTCTCCCCTCAGGAGTTGTGCCCACAGTTGAGGTTCAGGGAATGGAAGAGAGAGGGCAAGGTCAAAACTCTTTGGAATCCATCCTTTCAATGACCCCTCTCTCCAGCCTGGGAGAGGTGCTCCCTCACCATTCCTCGGGGCGCTGCCCTCCAGATCGGATCATTCTCTCCCTCACCTCCTCCCCAAGTCTTCTGTATATCACCTGTGTGAGCCCCTCCTGGTGTGACAGCAGCCTGGGTCCCCTGCCTGCCCACCCACCCATTCACCAGCAGTGCCCTTCTGAGCAAGTCACATCCACCGGGCCACCCCCAGATGCCTGCCCCTTACCTTTCATAGTGCAAGGTCCTTTCAAGGCTCCTCTGAACCCACTCTGCATTTCATTGGGATCTGGGCTCTGCCCTCTTTCAGGACACTCTTCAAATGTCCCTCAACAGGGATGGATTACACAAACCTGAGTGTACCCTACAGAGGAACACTCCTCAGCAACAAAAAGCAACAAACTACTGGGGTGCCTGGGTGGCTCATTTGGTTAAGCCTCCAACTCTTGGTTTCAGCTCAGGTCATGATCTCACGGTTCGTGGGTGTGCTGACAGCACAGAGCCTGCTTGGGATTCTCTCTCTCTCTCTCTCTCTCTCCCTCTCTCTCAAAATAAATTAATAAACTTTATGTAAAAAATTAAAAAATAAACAAAAAGCAACACAGTACCAAGACACTCAAAACAGGGACAAATCTCAAAAATGTCCTCCTGAACAAAAGAAGCCACACACACACACACACACACACACACACCATGCACTGCATGATTCCATTTACATAACATTCTGGAAAACGCAAGCTCATCTGTAGTGTCAGAAAGCAAATCAGTGGTATCTGGGGCCGGTGGGAGAGGAAAAGACTTTGAACCACCCATCACAGCCACTCTCCGGTTCCCAACCATCAGAAACTATGTGAGACAATAAATGCTAGTTGCTTTAAGCTGCTGGGCTTGGGGGTAATTTGTTCCACGGCAATAGATAACCACCTGACATTCACAAAACCTTAAAAGCTGGGTGTTAAATAACAAGTGTTGGTGGGGATGGGAAGAAATTGGAGCCCTTGTGCGCGGTCGGTGGGAACGTTAAGATGGTTCAGCCTCCGTGGAAGACAGCGCGGCGGCTCCTCAAAAAAATTAAACAGAATTACCATATGACCCAGCAATCCCGCCCCAAAGAACTGGAAGCAGGAACCCGAAGAGACATTTGCACACCCGAGCTCAGAATCCCACGATGCCAAGAGGTAGGAGATCCATCAACAGAGGAACGGATAAACAAAGTGTGGTCCATCCACACAATGGAATATGTTTCAGCGTTAAAAGCGAAGGACATTCGGACACCTGCTATGACATGGACGGATCTTGGCGACGTTGTGCTCGGTGACAGAAGCCAGTCACAAAAGGACGAATACGGTAGGATTCCACTTACGTGGGATCTCTCCAAGAGTCACATTCGTAGAGACAGAAAGCAGATGCTCGGGGAGGCAGGGGGCTGGGGCAGGGGATGAGGAGCTGGGGGCTAATAGGGACAGAATCTCGGGGTTGCAAAATGAAAAGTGTTCTGGAGTTGGACAGTGGTAACAATTTCAGAACAATGTTGGTGTACTCAATGCGGCTGAACTGCACACTTAACAACGGTGACAACGGTAAGTTCTATGTTATGGTATTTTACCACAATGCTTTTTAAAGGCTGGATGTTATCAATGTGGGGAAAACTCTCGCACAGCCAACGGGGATGTAAAGCAGATGGTCTTTCTGGAGAACAGCTGGAAAGCATAGTGTGGACATGTGTCCCGTGACCTTGCCATTCTACTGAGGCGTCTAAACCTGTGGCAGGTGCCTCAGAGCCCCCTCCGTATCATCTGAGCACCCGAGGGTGGGGAGAGTCAGAAGTGCCAGGGAGTCGATGCCCCTTCCGCCCCCCCCCCCCTTCTCCAGAGCAGCCCGCAGCCTGACAGGACCTGATGCATCAACCCTTCACAACTCCCTGGCCTCTTGGGTTGGACAACTTGGAGGTTTGTCCTCCACCATCTCCCAGCAGAACAGAGCCCCAGCTGCCTGGGCACCTGTTCTGTTTACCCTCATGGATGCCTGCTGGCCTCCTTCCTTCCCCGGTCTCACTCCCCAGTTACCCCTGGGATCCCCTTCCAGGTAGAGTGTTTGCAGCCAATTCCCTGTGTCAGGGTCTGCAGCTAGAGGAGCCTGAACTGAGACAACACCTGAGTCATCCACCCACCCATCATTTACTGAGTACCCCCCTGCCCCGTGTGCCAGGCACCATCCCAAGGGGTGGGCACACAGCAGTCATGGGGACCTTAGTGATCTGGGGACAAGTGTGCAGAGCAATGCATATCAGGATGCTCCCCCCAGCATAAAGCTGTAGACCACCCCCTAGGCCCGGGCGCTCTCAGGGAGAAGCGGGCCTTCTGTCTGTCTGTCTGTCTGTCTTCTGGCTGCCTGTGGTGGAGCCCACACACTTCAGGGAGGCCGAGTCTCCAAGGGTCGTGCCCACTTGGGGGGCTTCACCCAAGCTTAGGGGTCTAGATCCTCAAGGTTTCGAGCCTCAGGTCTCAGGTCTGGTGAACTCATGAGCCTCTGTTTCCTGTGGGGGAGGGGTCTCATTCTCCCACTTTGTCAAGGTCCCTTCTCCCTTGAGTTTTGCAGACAGAACGGGTCAGGGTTCACCAGATGCGATGCCTCCAGGCTGAACTGGGTGCTTTGCTAGTGTAAGACCCAGCTCAGGCTTCCTTGGCCAGGGAGGGATGAGTGGGGGTGGGGAGGCAGCCCTCCTTTCTATAAGCTGGCCTCCCAGACTGGACTCCAGTCTCAGATCCCAAAGCCTTCTAAGCCCTTGCACCCTCCCCCCCACCCCAAGACCTGGAAGCAGCTTGCTCCTATCCGATTCCCGAAGTCCAGAGAAGGTCTCAAGGCTGGGCAGGGCCCCACAGGTAAGCACCCCCCCCCCCACTCTGCTCATCTTCCCTTGGCCGGGTGGTCAGAGCAGGCAGGGGAAGCCCCCTCCCTTCCCCTCGACTTTGTTCTTCCCCTGGACTTGGTTGTGCCTCAAGGCCAGGTGGCTGCACCTTGGGGTGGGCGTGGGGGCAAGGAGGAGGAGGCCCTTCACCTGTTCCCGACAGGGTCTCTACAGCCTGGATCCTGGAAGGGGGCCCACAGGCCGGCCTTCGGAGCGCAGCGCCTCCGGGCCCCCCTTAGTTTCCCTGACTGCAGCCCGGCCCAAAGTTCTAAGACCTCTGCCCTCCGGCCCGCCCCTCATCCACCTCGAGGAGAGCTGGATTAGGATTAATCTCTCCCGCAATCCCTCCGCGTCAGGAGTAGGGGGCGACCTGGGAGGACCCAAAGGGAGGCGGAGCCGAGACGTCCCCGGGGCGGGCGGGCGGGGCGGCTCCCGGGCTCCTGTCCCGCCCGCCCGCCCTGACTCACCCAGGCTGGCCCGGGAACTCTGCGGGAGTCCCGGCCGCTCCGCTCCCAGGGACCCAGGAGTTGGGCCCAGCGTCCCAGTCAGAGCGGTGAGTAGGAGGCTCCCCGTCCCTGGGGACGGGATGGCGGGGTGGGGGTCTGGCCCACGTGAGGACCGCCCCAGGTGCCGCCGGCACTGCCGCCCGAGCCCGCGCGGCCCGCCCGCCAGGGACACAAGGAGCTGGGGAGGGGGGTGGAGGCAGCGAGGGACTCGGCCGTGGCCAGCCCTAGGGCGCCTGTCAGGGAGCAGGCGGGCCTGGCCAAGGACCGAAGGAAGATCAGCAGGCTGGGGGAGTCCCCCAGGGGGCTTGACCACGCTCCCCTCAATGCCCTAGAACCCTGCCCCTGGGGGGTCCTTGCCAGGTTGCCCTCTCTGGGACTATGAAACCTCAAGACTCTCCTGACTCCCAAGTCCTGGCTGGGCAGCTTGGAAAAGTCCCAGGTGGAGAGTCGCCAGGCCTGGGGCTGGACCCAAGATCTGCTACTAAGGGACCACCCCCACCCCCGACCTTAGTTTCTCTCTCCTGTAAAAGTCAAAGGTTGGACCAGCTACCCTACCCCTGCGTCGTCCTTCCTCATTAGCCTGGGCATGGGGAGGGGGGTGGCCCCGGAGCACCCACCTCTGCCCCCAGGAGGCAAGCTGGGAACCTGGGGAGAATCTAAGAAAGGAGAGGCAGGGGTGAGGCATGGATGGTGGAGCTGAGGCTGGGTAGGGGGCCCAACCAACTAGGACCCCCGGGCCTGCCCTGCAGAGCGGCCCTCCGCCCATCTTTTCTCTGCTAGAACACTCTCCTCTGGGCTCCTTTTGACGAAGATGCTTCATCCCAGCAAAGGTTCTCACCCAAGATGAAACAGACAGGGTGCTACCAGACAGATGAGACCGGGGGTCACGCCTCAAATACCACTTGTAGCTGTGAAAGCTTGAGCTGTTTTTTTTCCCCTCCCCTTGAGTCTGGAAAATGAGGGTTGTGGTGCCCTCCCTCCTCCAGGGTTGGGATTAAAGGAGGCACGGAAAGCATCTGGTGGCCATAAGTTGCATGTGGCGGTGCTGTTGTTTTCCTCTGAGCTCCCCATGCCTCGAGCCCTCTGCCCCGGGCCCTCCCGCCGCCCCCCTCAGACAGAGGGGGGGGCCAGCCTTGTGTCTGTGGAAGCTTAATGGCAGGTTCAGACCATCCAGTTTGAGTCATGGAGACAGATAATGATAACCCCAGTGTCTGCCTCTGATGGTGTTGTGTATATACCTTGCTCCGTGGGAGCCACTGGGGACCCTCGGTGTCGCTGCCGTCTTGCCTTTGATTGTAGTCTTGACATGGTGGAAGCTAGAGCTTCCGCCATTGCGGGGTGGACCCAGGCAGGAAGGTGGTCCTTGCCTATGTACGTGGCATTTCTGTCGCAGCCCCAGGACTACTATCCTTAGGTTAAACAGCTGTGCCGTGTCCCTCACAGGGACAGGTCCCTAGGGCAGGGAGAGCAGTGACTGGCAGGAACAGGTCCTGGGTCTCCGCTCAGCCCAGTGTATACTGGCTCTGGGTACCCACCTGCATCCATATGCACGCTCCAGGATGCCCCCAGGTGTCCCTCGGGGTGGCTACACTGTATGTGTGGCCCCTGGGGGCAGTTGATAAGATCCCCTGATGACGGCACTGATAACGCTGGGGCATTTCTACTTGGCTTTTCTTTTAGGACAGGGCATCAAACTGAGAGGGAGGAATGGGGCATTGTGGGAGGGAGCCCATGGTCTGTCTGTGCACACCCCCTCTGCCGGTGCCTGGTTCTGGGTGAGTCAGGGCCTGAGTCAGGGGGGCCCTGCCCCTGACATCCCTAGGTGAGGGCCTCTGGAAGGATTAGAAGGTGTGGTGGACTACCTCGCCCTCAGCCCGGCGGGCAGGGCCTACATCCCGTATCCTTGTCTGCCTCTACCTCATCCCTACCCGGGAGTCAGCCCAAGGCCTCAGGGACCTGGGGACTGAAAAGAGAGGCAGGGAAGTGTCGGAGTAATTGGCTGAGGTGTGGGCCAGGTTCCCCCCCGCCTGGGGATGGGCTGGCAGGAGCCAGATGCCTCCTTTCTGTGCCCAGCCTCCAGGACACCCACATGGGAAAAATAGGTGGTGTAGGGGAGCATGGATGCTGTGAAAGGCAGTCCAGCCTGGGAGCCCCCTCGAAAGGCAGTGGGGTTCCTGCGGCCTCCCTTTCCTTCCGTGCAGCTCCGGGAGAGGGGGAGGGAGGCTCCCCAGCTGCTCATCTGGGAGGGTGATGTCCCAGCTTGTGGCCCACGCCCCCGCGTGACTCGCTCCTGGCTGTCCCGTATCTGAAATAATGATACCTTGGTCTGAAGTGAAACCCGGGGACAGACAGAGTGGGCTGGCCGCCCAGGAGCCTGGCAGCCCAGCCCCTGCCCAGACAGTAGGTGTCACTCTGGCTTTCTCCCTGAGTTTTCCATTTCCTGATCCTCTGCCCTCCGGCCATCCTGGCAAGCCCTTACCCTCCCAATCAGAGCCCAAGTTTCTGTTTTCTGCCTCAGCTTCTGGGCACTAATCCCTCTAGAAACCCAGGTGTCCTAGTCCTCCCTCCCCTTAACTGACCAGCCTTCGGCGTTGCCACTCCCTGCCCCTCAGGCCCTGTAACCAGAGCCAGGCTCCAGCCGGCTTTTCCGGTTGGAGGTTGGAGGTGGTGCCCGGAGCGCCCCTGAAGGGGGTGGGGGGGCCCCACACCCCGGAAGTCCTGAGCCTCAGACGCTCAGACGCACTCTGGCCCAGTGGCAGAGAGAGCAGGGGCTGGCCGACCGGACACCAGGTGTCTGGAGTCAGAGCAGCAGACCGACTGTTTCGGGCGGGAGATGGCTAGGTTCTGGGAGAAGGCCACTCGGGCAAGCTGGGGGACAGCGGCTCTGTGGACTGCCCTTCCTGACCTCTGAAAGGGCAAGCAGCTTCAGAAGGGCGTTAGAGATCCCGGGGAGCAGAAGTGGTGAGAACGGTAGTAGCTTGGCTTCAGGAAGGAGGTGAGGTCTGGGGGAGAGGGGGAGGCGGGCACACAGCTCGCGCGTTCTGCCAGATTTGGGCAGGGCAGAGCACAAACTGGGAGCAGAGGCATGTGTCTGGCTCCTCTCTGGGGGCCCCCTTCTTGAGGGTCCCTGCAACCCCTGCTTCCTCCTCTCTCGTAGGAAAGATGATTCCGGTGGCCGAGTTTAAGCAGTTCACGGAGCAGCAGCCCGCGTTCAAGGTGCTCAAACCCTGGTGGGACGTGCTGGCCGAGTACCTCACCGTGGCTATGCTCATGATCGGGGTCTTCGGCTGCACCCTGCAGGTGAGGCGCAAGGCAGGAGCCGGGCTGGACGCAGCGCGGTCTGTAGGGGTTGGGGCCTGGATGCGTGGAGGGGGCGGGGCCCACGGGGCGGGGCCTGGACGAGCGTGTAGTTGGCGGGGCCCGTAAGGGGCGGGGCCCGGGTGTAGCTCGGTCTGTGGGGGCGGGACTTACGGGGGCGGGGCCTGTTTGAGGGGGTAGGAGAGGCGGGGCACTTGGGGGCGGGGCCCGAAGATTCCGGAGGTCTACCTGCTCTGATCCCACAGTTCTGGAGACCGAAAGTGTGAAGTCAAAGTGTGGACGGGGTTGTGTCTTTCTACGGGCTGTGAAGGAGCATGTATGTGTTCCACGCCTTTCTTCTGGCTGCTGGTGGCCCCAGGCATTCTCTCATCTTCCCTCAGTGTGCACGTATCTATGTGCAAATGGCTCCTTTTTTACAAGGACACAGTCATACTGGATTAGGGCCCACCTTAGTGACCTCACCTTAACTTGATCACATCTGCTCTGCAAAGACTATCTATCCGCAGGTATTAAGGATTAGGACTTCAGTATCTTTTTCCGGGGCGGGAGGCAGAGGGAGGATGCAATTCAACCTAACTCCCTTTTTTTCAGACAAAGACTGATACTCAGAAGTTTAGCGACTCTTCCAAAATCACAGCCAGCTGGGGACAGTCAGGGACTGGGGTCTCCCACCTTCAGCCTGCCTTTCTCCCCCCAACCATGCAGACTGTCCCAGCAACTTGGCCCTCTTTCCCCCTCATTCCCAGGTGACACAGGACAAGATCATCTGTCTGCCCAGTCACGAACTCCGGGAGAATTTATCAGAGGCCCCGTGCCAGCAACTGCTGCCCCGGGGAGTCTCTGAGCAGATGGGGGGCCTCCGGGAGGTAAGCGGCCTCAAGAACAATCTAGACCTGCAGCAGTACAGCTTCATCAACCAGCTCTGCTACGAGACAGCCCTCCACTGGTACGCCAAGTACTTCCCCTACCTGGTCGTCATTCACACGCTCATCTTCATGGTCTGCACCAGCTTCTGGTTCAAGTTCCCCGGCACCAGCTCCAAGATCGAGCACTTCATCTCCATTCTGGGCAAGTGTTTCGACTCGCCGTGGACCACACGGGCCCTGTCCGAGGTCTCTGGGGAGAACCAGAAGGGCCCTACCGCTGGACGGGCGATGGCAACCGTGGAGACCTCGGCAGGGCCAGGAAAGGCCGATGAGGGTGAGAAGGAAAAGGTGCTGGTGGAGCCCGAAAAGGTGGTGACCGAGCCACCGGCCGTCACCCTACTGGACAAGAAGGAGGGTGAACAGGCCAAAGCCCTGTTTGAGAAGGTCAAGAAGTTCCGCGTGCACGTGGAAGAGGGGGACATCTTGTATACCATGTACATCCGGCAAACGGTGCTCAAAGTCTGCAAGTTCTTTGCCATCCTGGTCTACAACCTGGTTTACGTGGAGAAGATCAGCTTCCTGGTGGCTTGCAGGGTGGAGACCTCGGAGGTCACGGGCTATGCCAGCTTCTGCTGCAACCACACCAAGGCCCACCTCTTCTCCAAGCTGGCTTTCTGCTACATCTCCTTTGTGTGCGTCTACGGGATCACCTGTCTCTACACGCTCTACTGGCTCTTCCATCGGCCCCTCAAGGAGTACTCCTTCCGTTACGTGCGGGAGGAGACGGGCATGGGTGACATCCCCGACGTCAAGAATGACTTTGCTTTCATGCTGCACCTCATCGACCAGTACGACTCCCTCTACTCCAAGCGCTTCGCAGTCTTCCTCTCCGAGGTCAGCGAGAGCCGTCTGAAGCAGCTCAACTTGAACCACGAGTGGACGCCCGAGAAGCTGCGGCAGAAGCTGCAGCGCAACGCCCGGGGCCGGCTCGAGCTGGCCCTCTGCATGCTCCCGGGGCTGCCCGACACCGTCTTCGAGCTCAGTGAGGTGGAGGCGCTGCGGCTGGAGGCCATCTGTGACATCACGTTCCCCCCGGGCCTGTCGCAGCTGGTGCACCTGCAAGAGCTCAGCCTGCTCCACTCGCCTGCCCGGCTGCCCTTCTCCTTGCAGGTCTTCCTGCGGGACCGCCTGAAGGTCATCCGGGTCAAGTGTGAGGAGCTGCGCGAGGTGCCCCTGTGGGTGTTTGGGCTGCGGGGCCTGGAGGAGCTGCATCTCGAGGGGCTCTTCGCCCCGGAGCTGGCTCGGGCGGCGACCCTTGAGAGCCTCCGGGAGCTGAAGCAGCTCAAGGTGCTGTCTCTGAGGAGCAACGCCGGCAAGGTGCCAGCCAGCGTGACGGACGTGGCTGGGCACCTGCAGCGGCTCAGTCTGCACAACGACGGGGCCCGCCTGCTGGCCCTGAACAGCCTCAAGAAGCTGGCGGCGCTGCGGGAGCTGGAGCTGGTGGCCTGCGGGCTGGAGCGCATCCCGCACGCCGTCTTCAGCCTGGGGGCGCTGCAGGAACTGGACCTCAAGGACAACCACTTGCGGTCCATTGAGGAGATCCTCAGCTTCCAGCACTGTCGCAAGCTGGTCATGCTCAAGCTATGGCACAACCAGATCACCTATGTCCCTGAGCACGTGCGGAAGCTCCGGGGCCTCGAGCAGCTCTACCTCAGCCACAACAAGCTGGAGACCCTGCCCATGCAGCTCGGCCTGTGCTCTGGCCTCCGCCTGCTGGACGTGTCCCACAATGGGTTGCGCTCCCTGCCGCCCGAGCTGGGCCTCCTCCAGAGCCTGCAGCACCTGGCTCTGTCCTTCAATGCCCTGGAAACCCTGCCCGAGGAGGTCTTCTTCTGCCGCAAGCTGCGGACGTTGCTCCTGGGCTACAACCACCTGAGCCAGCTCTCGCCCCAGGTGGGCGCCCTCCGAGCCCTCAGCCGCCTGGAGCTCAAGGGCAACCGCTTGGAGGCGCTGCCGGAAGAACTTGGCAACTGCGTGGGGCTCAAGAGAGCGGGGCTCCTGGTGGAGGACACCCTCTATGAGGGCCTGCCAGCAGAGGTGCGGGAGAAAATGGAGGAGGAGTGAAGTGAAAGGGGGACAGGTGGAGGTGGAGGCCTTCTGGATGCTTCCACCCCAGAATTTCAACTATGGTCTTCAAGCCGGGTGGCCAAGAGGGCCCAGGCCAAGGAGACGAGGAGCAGACACATCAGCCTGTGGGGTCCAGACGAGATCGTGGGACTGGTTTGTCTGAGAAGAGACGGGAGGCTGTGGATTTGGGGCGGAGCGTCATAGAGGGACTAACTCAGTCATAGGGTTTGCAGACCAAAACCACCACACCTGTGTTTTTGGCGGGCTGTCCTGCCCTCCCCCTGGACATTCTAGCTCAATTAGTGCCATATATGGGGGTGGGGCACATCCCAATGGGATTTCAACCCTTTCTCCCCCAACCCAAACAGCTTACATCTGGGGTTCTCTCCCAAGGAGGGGACACAGACACAAGGGACCAGCGACCGCCGCACCCAACTTTGATGCCAATCCCTTATTTATAAGTTGTTTGCTCTGGACACGTGAACTCAGTAAAATGGTTCTCCTATTTGGCTATGCATCAAAACCAACATCCCCGAAACAAAACATCCCAGGCCCCATTCCTGAAAGACAGACTCCAGTCTCGCTGGAGGCCAGGAACTTGTCTGTAAATAAGCATCCCAGGTAATTCTGATGCAGGTGGTCCTAGGCCTGTATGTTGGGAAATGCTGACCTACAGAATCTGGGACTTCAGAGCGGGGATTCTGCACCCTTCTGAAGTCCCAGAACTTGTGAGCATCTTATAAAAGTTGAGCACCTCCTTGCCCGGGAAAATGGACACGCAGGTGCAAAATTCCAAAGCTACTTCAGGCAGTCAACAGATTCCCCCAGATTTCCCAGGGGGCCATTCACGGACATCCTAAAGATGGCAGACCCCAGGGTCAACACCACCTGCTGTGGAATTTACCTGTTTCTGAGCACAGACGGGAGTTTATCTTTCCAATGTTCTCTGTGGGAGGGAGCATCTACCGGTGGGTGGTTAATAAATAATACTTACTATGAGAGCTAAAATTCTGATCTCTGGTATCCACTCCTGTTGTCTAAGCCTTCCATTTCATCCAGACCAATGACAGGCAAGCAAGTGACACTCACGTGCCTGAACGAAGGGTATGAGTTTCTGTCCTGGGAGCAGAGACAGACAGACCTCAGCTTAGCGGGAGAAATTAGATGGCATCCTCTGCTTAGCTTCTTTTCTGGAGAACCCCTTTTCCTCTACATTCCTTGTTATTCTCCGGACTCCACACAGTCTTTCATCTGTTCCACCCATAAGTTGTCACCACAGGAGTCCCCACAAGCCTTTAGTGCCCACCAGTGTTCCCCTGCTGGCCCAGGAGGGAGTAGGGCATATGGCACAGCCTGCCTGACCCTGACTTCCTGGGACTGGACGCCTCGAGAGGTCTGCAAAATGCGAGCCTCTTCCGGGCAAGCGAGAGCAGAGACAAGCTACTTTCCGAAAACCAGGATTACAGATGCGGACATTTTCCCGGCACCCAACAGACCAGTTAAGCCGCGAGGATGACAGGCTGAGGGGCATTAACACCAAAGCCCATCTTCTGCACGGTCCAGAAGCTGGGCTCACATTCCGGGGCGGGAGGATGAGGGAACGTCTTAAAACGTCCCAGGCGGGTCTGACCTAGAACTCCCTGGCCATGACCCTGGCCCCGTCGTCGAGATCAGGGGTCATGCTGCTGGACTCCTAAGACCGCTCCAGTGACCTGAGCCCTACCCAGTCCCTCCCGCCAGTCCTTAGCCAACTCGAGTTTGCTGAAATAGAAAGGGCTCCCCACGGGTGCCTAATTATGGTGAGGAGGCAGCAATCAGGCGTAACACTGATCCTAATGAAGCACTGTCCCAGACGAGAAAGGCAGTTCTGAGGGAGCGTGGGTGCCAGAGAACAGGTCGGGCGAGGAACAGCGAACATCAGGTTGAGGATACATAGCAAGAGCTACTCCCAGCAGCAGCGGCCGAGGAAAGAGCCACGGTTGCGCATGCGCAGCAAAGGCAAAGCGCGGGATTGCGTCTACTCCTCTGCACGCAGGCGCGCTGCTTTCCCCCGCCTGCCGCTCTCTGCAGAACCGTGAATGGATTTCAACACGGTGCCTCTCGAGAGAGCGCTCCGAATCCGCGCATGCGCATCGCGACGAGCGGCCTTGCACGTTGCCCGACGCGAGCTCTAGGTGGCATCATCCCACGGGTCGGGAGGAAGCACGCATGCGCGGGGGTTAGCACGCGGAATGGGCGAGTGCGCGCCGCGGACATGCGCCGTTCAGGGAGAGACGGCGGCTCGGCGGGGTCATCCAGGCGCAGGCGCAGTGCGGTGTTTGTCTGCCGGACTGACGGGCGGCCGGGCGGTGCGCGGCGGCGGCGGCGGCGGGGAAGATGGCGGCGTCCTCCCTGGAGCAGAAGCTGTCCCGCCTGGAAGCAAAGCTGAAGCAGGAGAACCGCGAGGCCCGGCGGAGGATCGACCTCAACCTGGATATCAGCCCCCAGCGGCCCAGGCCCAGTAAGCACGGCGGCGTGGGGGAGGGGGCGGGCGGGCGGGGCGCGCGCCGCAGGAAGCCCCGCCCCCGCCGTCAGGCCCCGCCCTCGCTTCCGGGGCGCCCTTGCTCCTCCTCTTCTCCACCCTACACCCCCTGCTGTCTGCTCGCGGGGAGAGGGTCACGGTGACCCAGGGGGGCGTGGGGCCGGCAGGCTCCCGGGCGGCCCTCCCCCAACCTAGGGGATTCCCCCTTACGGGGCCTTTGAGCCTAGTTATCCGGCCCCAGGGCAAGGCCTCCCCACCTGATGACCCGCCCCCTCACCGTGATCCTTGGAGCCTGTGTCACCGTCCCCTACTCCAGCAGCCGTGCTGCTTTTAATCCAAGCGACTGTGACCACATCCAGATCCCCCGCAAACACGTACGCGCCCCTTCCGACCAGATGATTCCACTCCTGCCATCTCAGTGACTGGCAGGAGGCCCCTTCTCCCAACCTCAGCACCTGGGTCCTTGTCATATGGTTCAGTGGATCATCTAGTCACATTCATACACGCACACCTGGCCCGGCTGACACCTGAGGTTATTTGACCGCATATAACCCCCTATTTCTCTGACCTCCTTTTCTGTGATGGTGTCTGGTGATCCCTTTTTTCTAGGCTGGGACCTTGTCATTCGGCCTCACGCACCCCCTCTCACACACACCCTACTCACATACACCAGGCGCCCTCATACTTTTCGTCTTGGCGACTGTCTGGTCTCTCCAAACATACACACTCAGCCTCCAGCCTGGCACAACTTCGTCACCTGGACTCAAGTGACTTTCCTGCACACCCACGTTCACCTGGCCTACGGGTACCTGAGGCCAGTGTGGTGATATCCGAGCCTCTGATACCACCGTCTCTGTGACTGCCTGGCTGGCATCTTGTCTTTTGGAGTCAAAAGCTGCCCCTTCCCCCACCCCCCAGCACTCACACCTGGCCAGGGGTTGCCATGACCACTGTCTAGTCCCTTTGTTTTGTCCCACAGAGCCCCCT
This sequence comes from Cryptoprocta ferox, assembly GCA_028646485.1. Classification (NCBI taxonomy): domain Eukaryota; kingdom Metazoa; phylum Chordata; class Mammalia; order Carnivora; family Eupleridae; genus Cryptoprocta; species Cryptoprocta ferox. The sequence goes on along the minus strand of CM053574.1, from coordinate 5,445,003 downwards.
CCCCAGATCTCTCATCGGGAGGGCCCGAGGCCTTCACCGGCCCCACAGACCTGATGAATAGCACCCCACCACACGCTTTCTGTCTCTCTTGTGAGCTAGCTACTGGGCCTCCTTCGTGTTTCCTCTGATGTGATCCTCGTCGCTTCTGCAGCTCCCCGTGGGGCCGTCCTGATAGGAGGGGGGACCATGCTGCCACATCGGGGTATTCCAGTCACTCCCTGCGCCCCCAGCCTGACCTGCACAGCCTGACCGCCCCCACCATCCCCATGTGCAGTCCACTCCTCATCCCTCCCTCTTCTGACCTGGGTTAGCGTGGGCTCCTCCCTGGGGCAGAAAGCTCCCCCCCAAGACCGGAGGGTCCCCGCTGGGCTCTGCGATGCTGCCTCCCGCGGCCCCAGCGTGGATGAGACAGGGCTGGGCTTGGGGCCTGCGGTGCCTGACGAGGTGGCTGTCCCAGGTGCAGAGTGAGGTACGGTGAGGCCCGCGGTGGGCAGGCCCCCGAGGAGCCCCCTCCAGGCGTCTGTGTCTGTGTCCGCTCCATCCCATCCTCCTGGTCCTCCCATCTCTGTGGTCTCTACCCGTCTCTGCAGTGCGGTGCCTCGCGCCTCCCCCTCTTCCTCGTTATGATTTGATTTCTTTTCTTTTGGACAAATCAGTTGTTTCTGTTGTGATTTATCGTGGTGTTGTTTTTTTTCTTCCTTTTCCCCATCCAGTTATTGTGATCACTCTAAGCCCTGCTCCTGCCCCGTCCCAACGAGCAGGTACCAGCCTTTTTATCATTGCCGCTTGGACATCTGCACCATTGACCTAACCGCTGCCCCGGCCGCAGAATGCCCTCCCCCATCACCCCATGCTGTGTGTGCGGGGTGTGTGCGTGTGCTGTGTGTGCGCGCCCGCGCCTGTCACTCTTACTCTCTGTCCTCCCCCCTCCCCATCCACGATCAATGATGTTCGGCCCACCTGGCCTCTTCTTCTGTGTTCTCTCACCTTCCGCTCCTCCCTTCCTGGTGGGCTCAGGTTCGAACTCCCCTGAAGAGGAAATGGGCTCCTTCACTGACCGGGAGTCTGCCACCGTGAGAGGTCACACGTATGTGTGTGTGTGTGTGCGCGCGTGCGTGCATAAGGGGGAGAGAGCACGTGGGGCCAGGCCGTTGCGCTGCGTGCGTTGATTCGTTCCGACAGCGCAGCGCACGGGTATTGCCCACCGTGTGCTGCGTCTGCTCTAGGCGCTGGGGACACGGCTGCAGACAGAATGGACCAAGGCCCCTTCCTTGTGCAGCTGACGCTCGCTGACAACGAGCGTCTCCGCCCCCCATCTGGGAGAAGTAGGGACAGCGGTGATGCCTCGGAGGAAAGGCAGAGGAGAGCCGGGTTGGGGTTCTGCAGCGTGTGGGCCACTCGGGGAATCCTCTGGAGAAGCTGGGATTTGAGCCCAGTCTCATGGCAGGTGGGGAGCGTGGGAATGAAGGTAGAGAAAGCAGCAGGCCGGGGCCCGCCAGTGGGTATGGGAGCAGATGCGTGTGGGGTGTGTGTGTGTGTGAGAGAGAGAGAGAGAGAGACACACACACACACACACACACACACACCACATCTGGGTGGGATCTGGTCCTGCTGGCCTCGTGTAGGTAGAACTAGGTTGGGAACTTTGTGTGTGTGTGTGCGTGTGCGCGCACATGTGTGCGTGTATAAGACTCTTGGGGCTGGCACAGTTGGGGGCTCTTGGCATATGGTCTGTGTGTGGGGGGGTGTTGTGTCATGCCCTGTGTGTGTGTGCGCGCACGCGCACGTGTGTTGGGCTGGCAGCCTAGTGTATCTGTGGTTCCTGTTGGCCGTGTGCTTTCATGCCCTCTCTTGTTCTCTCTCATTCTCTCTTTCTCTCTCTTTCAGCCTCTTGCTCTCACTGTGCTCTCCTGACCTGCCGCGTGGCCTGTCACCACCTCTGTGACCTCTGTTTTCAGGGCCTTTGTGTACCCCCCCTTTTCCCCCCTTAGCCGCCCCACCCTGGCCCCACTCACATCCCCACCATGCTTCAGTTTGAAGGGCCGCAGGCAGTGCGGAAGAGGGTAGGGGTGTGGTCCCCAGAGACCTGGCAGTGCAGGGTAGCAAAGGGGCCCAGATACCCTCCCGGGGGTGAGAGCCTGGTAGTATCCCCAGAGAGTCCAGATACAGGAAGAGCATGAGGGGCCCTCGGTGTCCCTGAGGTGGTTGGGCCAGAGGGGGAGGGATTAGGACTTTGCCTCTGGCCACAGCAGGGTAATGAAGCAGGGAATTACAAAGCAAGGGGCTGGAACAGCAGGGAGGGGGCATGGAGTGAGGCCCCCAGGCCAGTGTAGGGTGTGGGGCCTGGCCATCTCCCTGGACCCCGGAGCTTTTCCTTTGCTCTCACCAGCCCTTAGCAAGTCCTGCATCCCATTTTCGATGACAGGCTGGGTTCACATGCCTGCCCCCTCGCTCTAGATGTGGTCAGAGTCCCAGGCTGGCAAGGCAGGGAAAGTGCCCAGGTGCTAGCAGTTCAGGCATATTTGTCTCTGTCCGTGGGTCACTGGACCCACATCACGGGTGCTTGGAGAACTGGAGGAGGAAGGGGTGGGCATGGCAGGAGGTGTAGGCGAGGGGGGGGGCGCAGAGCGGCAGGCCCCAGGCCTCCTGGCCATTCTCCTTAGAAGGTCCTCTTTTGGCTCCTTTTAGCTCATGGAGCCAGTGCCCTACCCAGCTAGGGGCCCCAGCCGGCGCACCTCCAGGGCCTCTGGGGGTACGAGGTTCAGTGGGGGAGGGTGTCATGTGTCCTCCCCAGGGGCCACACCGGTCTCTGCTCCCTGACCCTATTGCCAGCCCAGCCAGGGAGGGTCGTAGCCACTCAGGGAACCTGCTGTCCTGTTCCGGGCCCCTGTCTGGCCTGTCTCTGCAGTGCCTCCTCTGGGCAGCTGGGCTCCAAGTCTTGGCTCCCATTTGTCTGTCTGTCTCCTGCCCTCCCAATCCCCGAATGCCGCCTGCTCGTCCTGGGGTGTCCGCTGCCTGCCCGCTGCCTGCCCGCCTGCCTGTAGCATGCCCAAGCTGTCCGCATGCAGGCTGCCGAGAAGAACCGAACCCCACTGCCTGGCCCTCCCCCCGCCCCATCCCACCAGCCCTTGGAGGGGCCATGTCACCTGGATGCCCTCACCCGAAGGACACAGGCCCAGCCTGGGGTCCTACCCCCACCCATTGGTCTCAGCTCTGCAGGCAAAACTGGGAGGCTCAGAAATGAGCCTACTGGCTAGAGGGTGGCCCTTCCTGACCCTGGAACAGAATCTGGGGCAAGGCAGCTGGGAGCTTGCGTCCCTCGCTCTTTGTCCCCCCGGGGGTGGTCCACCTGACTCGTATTGGGCAGCCACGTTCAGTGCTGCCAGCGGGGCCAGAGCCCAGACCGATCCTTGGGGGGGATTCCTTCCTCATGTGGTTCCGAGGCCCTGGTGGCCCTGGGCCTGCTCCTGGGCAGAGGTGGGGAGGAGAGGGACACATCAGGAAGGCTGCCTGGCTGAAGGGTGCCGTCAGCCTCTGGGCCTCGATCCTGTGTCAGCATAGACTTGGGGGCGATCCCTCAGCCTCTGGGGACCACCCCTCCCTGCCAGCCCACTCCATCTTCTTCCAGGTCATGGGAGCAGGAGAAGGCACAGTGGTTGGGGGTGGGGAGGGAGACCCTAGCTCCTCCAGCCCATGTCCATGCTGGCCTAACCGATGCCAGGGAGGGGAAGACCAGAGTCCCCCGAAGACCCCACGGTGCCAGCTAACTCCCCTCACCCCTGGCTGTCATCCCCCTCCCCAGCCCTGCAGCTCCCGCTGGCCAATGATGGGGGCAGCCGCTCACCGTCCTCCGAGAGCTCCCCACAGCACCCCACACCCCCTGCCCGGCCCCGCCACATGCTGGGGCTTCCGTCAACCTTGTTCACACCCCGCAGCATGGAGAGGTGAGCTGTGGGTATGGGGCCAGCTGGCCAGTGCGGGGGTCAGGAGGTCAGTGCGAGGAGGCCACTGTGCCTGCCCCAGGGAGGAGGGTGGTGAAATGTGTGGGAACACCTGTGTGATGGGGACTGGGGTGGCCTCAGTTTGGTTGGGACTCTCCTCCACCGGGACCTCCTCCCTGTCCTCTCAGCATCGAGATTGACCAGAAGCTGCAGGAGATCATGAAGCAGACGGGCTACCTGACCATTGGGGGCCAGGTACCACCTCACCCTGACCCCCGGGGGGTGGGCAGGACATGCGGTGGGGCTGGGTCTTTGTTGGCGGGTGGGGGTTAGGCAGAGCCCCAGCAGACCCTCCAGCTCTGGCTGTCCTTGCCAGCGCTACCAGGCGGAAATCCATGACCTGGAGAACCTGGGCGAGATGGGCAGCGGCACTTGCGGCCAGGTGTGGAAGATGCGCTTCAGGAAGACGGGCCACGTCATCGCTGTCAAGGTGAGCCCCGCCCCTGCCCCAGGTGGGTGCCCCGCCCCCCAAGCCCTGGCACTAACCACCCCCCCACCCTGCCCTGCAGCAAATGCGGCGCTCCGGGAACAAGGAGGAAAACAAGCGGATCCTCATGGACCTGGATGTGGTGCTCAAGAGCCACGACTGTCCCTACATCGTGCAGTGCTTCGGGACCTTCATCACCAATGTGAGTCCACCCCGGTGGGGGGCCTCGCGCTCCCCTGCCTCCCTGCGGGCTCCCCAGGTGTCCTCCTCGAGGATCTCTGGGCGTGCCTCCCCCCCCCCCCGCACCCTCGCGGAGTCTGTGTGGGGCGGGCAGGAGGGTGCAGCCGCCCCCCCAAGCCAGCCCGTGCCACCCCCGCAGACGGATGTCTTCATCGCCATGGAGCTCATGGGCACGTGCGCCGAGAAGCTCAAGAAGCGGGTGCAGGGCCCCATTCCCGAGCGGATCCTGGGCAAGATGACGGTGGCGGTGAGCAGCCCGACTGGGGCGCAGCCGGGTGGGCGGCGCCCCCCCCCACCCCGGGCGGCCCCCCGTCCTCCCGTCACGGGTGCCCTTCGCTGTCCTCGCCGCAGATCGTGAAGGCGCTCTACTACCTGAAGGAGAAGCACGGCGTGATCCACCGTGACGTCAAGCCCTCCAACATCCTGCTGGACGAGCGGGGCCAGATCAAGCTCTGTGACTTCGGCATCAGCGGTCGTCTCGTTGATTCCAAGGCCAAGACGCGTAGCGCCGGCTGTGCCGCCTACATGGCCGTGAGTGGGAGCCCTGCGGCGGGCGGGCGGGCGTGGGGGGTCTGGGTGGCTCGCCTCTTCCCCAGCCCCGGGGGGTACATCCTCCCCTTCTCCTGCCGGCAGCCCGAGCGCATAGACCCCCCGGACCCCACCAAGCCGGACTACGACATCCGGGCCGATGTGTGGAGCCTGGGCATCTCCTTGGTGAGCCGAGGGGCGCCTGCTCGCAGGCCGGGCCAGCCTCTTCTTGGGGTACAGATGTGGGCGGTAAGCGAGGGCGGGGACCCATCCTCGGCCCACCCAGCCCACCCGTCTCTCTCCCAGGTGGAGTTGGCGACGGGACAGTTTCCCTACAAGAACTGCAAGACAGACTTCGAGGTCCTCACCAAAGTCCTGCAGGAAGAGCCCCCGCTCTTGCCCGGTCACATGGGCTTCTCAGGGGACTTTCAGTCCTTCGTCAAAGACTGGTGAGGAGCCCCCGCCCTCATGCTGTGCCCTGGGAGGCACGGCGGGGGCAGCCGGGGAGGCTTGGGGCTGGCCGGGAATGGATGACCTCCCCATCGCCCCCCACCAACGGGGACGGGGGCCGCTGTGGGCGAGAAGCCGGCAGGCCGGGCAGGAATGTGGGCGGGAGCTGGGACCCGAGGCCGAGTTGGCCCAGTGGCCGATCGGCAGGATGGCCCTTGGGCTTGGCCACGGGAGGTTGTGAACAAGCAGGTGTGCCCCGGGGCCGAGGGGGCCGTGCGTCCCGCGGCAACAAGCAGAATGATGCCCGCGTGGTGTCCACATCGGGTCGTCGTGCAGGAGAGCTCCAGCTCACCTCTCCCGTGCGCACCGCACAGCCCAGCTGGGGTGTCTGTTGCAGGTGGGGTGCCCAAGTGCAGGCCCTGGGTCCTGGGGCTCCTCGGCAGTCAGCACGGGGCTGTGAGCACGCAGCAGCCCCTTCCCTTCAGATTCTGGAGATCCGTGTGTCGGAGGGAGGACAGCTCTGTCCCCAGGACAGCCAGGCCCCTCTACCCAGGGTCTGACTTCTGGTTCCTCCTTCTTCTCTGTTAGCCTTACTAAGGATCACAGGAAGAGACCAAAGTATAATAAGCTACTTGTGAGTATCTGCTGCTTCCCCCCGTACGTCCCGGGGCCTGACCCGTGTGCAGGGGCTCCTCGCAGGTCCTAAGCGTCACCCACCCCTCGGGCCTGCAGGAACACAGTTTCATCAAGCGCTATGAGATGCTGGAGGTAGACGTGGCGTCTTGGTTCAAGGATGTCATGGCGAGGACCGAGTCACCGAGGACTAGCGGAGTCCTGAGCCAGCACCACCTGCCCTTCTTCAGGTAGCTGCGTGCTGGCGGCCAGCCCCGCTGGGGCCAGGGGCATGGCCACAGGCCCCCCTTCCCCACCTGGTCACCCAGCTGCCTGCCAGGGGAGACCTGGGATCTGGACGGCTGCTGAGGGCTGAGGACAGAAAGTAGGGGGCGCCGATCTGCCCCCGACTCCCTGCCCGCCAGCCGTGGACAGATGGGCTCGCCAGGCCCCAGCCCTTCCCGTCCCGGGGTCAGCCGGCCGTGCGCGTCCCCCTGACAGACACTGTGAATGGAAGACAGCAGGCCACGAGCAGACTCGCTATTTATTCAGTCGTAACCTCTGGGCTGGGGCGGCCCCCAGGGCCCGGGGAGAGAGCCGCCCGTCCTGCCTCTTCCCTTCCCCGCACCCCCCAACCGCTGTGTGCTGTCCCCTCCACTTCCCCTCTGCAAACATGCTCCCCGTGTCCATCCCCTCTTTCTCATCCCCTGTCTACCTCTCTGGCTTTCCACCCACCTCTCTCCCTGCCTCTGCCTCTCTCCTGGCCCAGATCTGGGCTCTGCCACCCCCCGGCGTGGGGGTTGGGGGGACCCCGGGTCCACTTAGGTCTCCAGCAACAGCGAGTCTATCGGCTGGTGTCCTCGCCCCAGGAAGGCAGGCTGGGCGTTATGACTACAGCTGGACCTGGGCTGGTCTCTCTCTCTCTCTCTCTCTCTCTCTCTCTCTCTCTGTCTCTCTCTCTTTGTCTCTCTTTGATCTCAGGGGGTCCTTTTTGGAGTTTATTGTATTTTATTGTACTTGGTGGGTGTTTGGGGGGGTGGGGGGGAGAGCTTGTTCTCAACGGGGTTTGTCGGTACCTTCAGAAACTTTTACCAAAGTCATGTTTAGCTGCTTGCGGTGGAGCCCCCTGACCGCCTGTGGGCACGGGCGTCTGGGGTCGGGGGCCAAGCCCCGAAGGTGGGCTCTGGGGGCGCTCCTCCTCCCTCTGGGCCAGCCCTTGGGGCTGGAGACTGGCCACAGCTTGGGGGGGCTGAGTCGAGGACCTCAGGGGGCATGGAGGGAGCCCAAGGGGCCGCGGCCACGCAGGGTGGCCTTCAGGGAAGGCGGGCACAGGGCACGCTGAGGGCAGCAGACGCTGCTGCGGCAGGGAGGTGGTGGGGGGAGTCGGTGGCAGGAGCGGGGCCTTGGGGCCCCGGGGAGGCAGGGATCGAGGGTGCAAGGGGTGGGCGTGGGGGATCGAGGACGTGCGACAGGACCGAGGTGGGGCTGGCCGAGGGCTGGGTGTGTGCAGGCAGTCACGCCCCCGTAGTGCCCCTGAGCGCCCCTCGACTCCCCCCAGAGCTGGCCAGTCCCCCGAGCCCACCCATGCAGCAGCCAGAAGGGAGGGGGTGTGTTTCCTTTTTGTTGGTGATGCATGCAAATCAAGTGGACGACACAAAACGAAACAAAACACACAAAACAACCCACAGAACCACAAAACCAACCAACACCAAAGGTGAGGAACTTGGCCGGATGTAGCTGAAGCAGCCTAGACCTAGGCATCCCCGACCCTCCCTCTGCCCTGCGGACTCCTGTTCCGCACTCACGAAGCGCCGCATGTTTCAAAGTACTCGAGTTCTCTGCTCTCTGCCCCCTCCCCCACGGGGGGGGGGAAGGGCCACCTTCTCTTGCCCCTTCGTGAGGGGGGGCAGAGTGGGAGGGCTGACAGGCCTGGTCCCCCACCCGCCCTCACCTGGCCCAGCCAGGGGCGCCTTCGTGGGTAGCTGGAAGGTTCCATGGCTGGTCCCAGGGCCAGCGCAGGCCCGAGGCCGGCTGCCTGGATTTATTTTTATTTAACTGTTTTCTGTTTTGTGAGTGTGTCTGCCCGCCCAGCCCCCTTTCAGTGTTAAGTGGGGGCTCTGGGGGGACCTCTTCTTCCCCTCTGCCTCTTTCCTGGCCTCCCCTCCGTCACCGGTCACGGGCGGGCAGGGGCCTGGGGTGGCCCACAGCCCTTTCTCTGGTCGCCAGTATTCCCCTGTCCCTTTTTAAAATGAAATGCCCTCGTTTGTAAATCCTTAGACGCTTGAGAATAAAACCCCTCCCTTTTCTGCCATCGAGTCTGTGGTGTGTCTTGAGCTCAGCAGGACTGGGCTTTAAGAGGTGGGAAGGGGCCGTGAGCCCCGACCTTGTGGACTTGGGGAGCCGTGCCATTCCTCGGATGATGAGGCCTCTGCGTGGAGGAGGCACGAGCTGAGTCAGGGCCTGGCAGTGGTATTTTTTAAAAATATTTTTTAATGTTTTATTTATTTTTGAGAGATAGTGTGAGCAGGGGAAGGTCAGAGAGAGAGGGAGACACAGAAGCCGAAGCAGCTCCAGGCTCTGAGCTGTCAGCACAGACCCCGACACGGGGCTCGAACCCGCGAACCGCGAGATCATCTGAGCCGAAGCTGGAAGGCTCAACCGACTGAGCCCCCCAGGTGCCCCTGGCAGTGGTATTTGTAGTGAGTTCCGCGATACCCGGCGGCGAGAGGGACCTCCCCGCCCTCCACCCCCACCCCGATGGCTGCAGTTTGGCCAGAGCGGAGCCCTTAATCTCTGGCAGGCCTTGGGCGCCCGTTCTGACGCGCACCCTTCAGTCCACCGCCCCCGCTCCCTGCCTGCTGGGTGGCCGCTCAGCCAAGGACAGGGCCGCCTGCCCACCTGCCGGGGCTCGGTGCCGCCTGCTGGCGCCTCTGCTGCGGGGGCGCACTTGACTGCCGGTCCAGCATGCGGGGGGCCGCGCTCCTACTGCTGGCCCTGCTCCCGGGGGTCTCCGCCTTGCCCAGCGGGCCACCGGGTACGTAGAGGCTGAGGCCGCGGCCCCTCACGCCGCCATCCCTGTGCTGCCCTTCCTCACCATCCCTGCCTGGGGCGGGGGGGCCGGTGGGGTGTGCCTCTGTGTCCCCTTTTCAGATGCTCCCAGACCCCCAACTTCTTCAGAGTCCCCAGCAGTTTGGCTGAGGCCAGTGACTGTGGTGGAGAGGAGTGTACACGTGCTCTTAGGAAACGTGGTGGGGGGGGGCGTCCTAAGTGAGAACACTTGACAAGGATACCGGCTGCTCCCTGAGGCACGGTGGGTGTGGGTGTGTGTGTGTCGGTCGGTCCGTCCGTCCCCATCCTCTGCTACGGCGGCCCTCGGTCAGGAACCTGGCCAAATGCAGAAGCCGGACACTCTCTGAGCTTCAGCTGGGCCGAAAGGCAAGGGGACAGCACCCCCGCCCCCACTGGTCGCAGTACCCTTGGAAAGGAAGGGGTGGGGCCGGCACCCTCCCTGAAAGCTGTCCTGCTGCCCCCACAGAGCAGCCCTGGGCCCCTTGGGTTGCTGACACCCCCCCCCCCCCATCAAGCACCCCTCAACTCTTCCCGCCCCGGGATTCCCTGGCCCGCTCTAGGCGGAGAAATGGAGGTCTGGGCAGGAAGTCTCCTCCGCGGAGGCGCGTGCCTTTGCGCCCAGCCTCAGCTGCTGGACTGTGGACGCCTCCGGGGTCTTCAGGGGACATAGAGCGCCTCTGCCAGCAGTGAGCCGGGCGCGGAGCCGAGCATGGGTGCATCCCTCGCCGCAAGAGCACCCATTTTCCTAGCGAGGCGACAGGGGCGGGGACGTTGGGTCACTCGCCTGGAGGGGCTGAGGGACGGCGCGGCCTCGTTCCTCGGGGCCGCCCTCTCTTCCCGCCAGCGCCCCCTTTCCCGGCGGCGCCCGGGCCCTGGCTGCGCCGACCCCTTTTCAGCCTGGAGCTGTCCGACGCGGAGGACGCCTTCCCGCGCCGCGCGGGGCCGCTCGAGGTCCCCGCCGACAGCCGCGTCTTCGTGCAGGTGCGGGCGCGGGGCGCGCCGGGGGCGCGGGGCGGGCGGGACGCGGGGCGGCAGCCGCTGACGGCGACCCCGCCCCCTAGGCGGCCCTGGCCCGTCCGTCTCCGCGCTGGGACCTGGTCCTGCACCGCTGCTCAGTGACGCCGTCCTCACGCCCGGCCCCCGGGCCCGCCCTGGCGCTGCTGCGCGGGGGCTGCCCCGCCGACTCCTCGGTCGTCTTCCCGCCACCGCCGCCGCGCCCGGGTGCTGCCCGCCCCGCGCGCTTCAGCTTCCGCCTGCGCCCGGTCTTCAACGCCTCGGTGCAGTTCCTGCACTGCCAGCTGAGTCGCTGCCGCCGCCTCCGGGGAGCCCGCCGGACGCCTGCGCCTCTGACGCCGCCGCCGCCCTCGCTGGTGCGCGGGCACACGGCCGGGAATCTGGGCGCCTGGGCCAGTCGGGGGCTGGGCACGGGCCCTCTGGCGTCTAAAGGATGAGCCCCCCCCCCCGTTGGGGTCTGGGATCTAGGGGGCCGACGCCATGGAGCCTGCTGACAAGGGTCCCTCGGAGCTGGGGATAGTCACTGGGTCTCTCAGAAGGTGGCTGGGCACAAGGACCGAGAAGGGGAACAAGGGTTCCTCAGCGGACCGGGAATGAGCACCGGCTTGCTCTGGGCGGGGCTGCGGGGCTGGACGCAGAAGGCGGCTAAGGGGCCAAAGTTCTGGGTATCTCATGTTCTCAGAGAATCGGGTCGTGTGACCTTGGGGAGCTGAAACTTGGGAGTCCTCGCAGCCTGGGTGGCTGGCTGCTCGTACACCCTGGGGGCCGGGCTCGGGGACCTCCCGGGGGTGGGGGTCCGGTTTCCAGGGGGTTAGTGGTGCGACTCGCGGTTGCAGTGGAGAGCCGGACGCTTAGATCTCTTGGGAGCCCTGGGGACAGGCCCCTGAACCGTGGGGCCTGACACCCCCATCCCTTGCCTCCTGCTCCCCACAGTGTCTGCCTCAGAATGAGGCGTGCGCGGGCGCCGGCAGCCCCCACCTGCACACGCTGACGCAGCCCATCGTGGTCACGGTGCCGCGGCCACCCCCCAGTGAGCGCGCAGTTCTCCTCCGCAGGGGTCCCTGGGGTCGGGGGAGGGGGCTGGGAAGGACATCTGGGGCCCGAGCCCCGTCTCCGTGTTGTTATTTCCCACAGGGCCGTTCAAGGGCGTCCCCGGCCGAGCCGCGCGCCCCGAGCCGCCTGCGCCGGCCCCGGCGGCCCTGGAGCCCGCGCCGCTGGTGGCGCTGGTGTTGGCGGCCTTCGTGCTGGGCGCCGCGCTGGCTGCCGGGCTCGGCCTCGTCTGCGCGCGTTCAGGTAGCAACTTCCGCCGGGGCCCGCGGCCTATTCCCGCGAGTCCCGACCCCCGGGGCGCCGCGACCCAGCGGGTGGGGCGGGACCAGCCCCAGACCCGCCTCCGCCGCGCCCGCAGCAGCCCCCAGGGGGCGCTCTTGCCCCGAGCCAATGAGTGGCCACCCCTGCCGCTCTGGAGCCTGCCTCTCCTTCCCAGCGCCCCCAGTCCCCGGCGCCGCCCCGAGAGACTCGCCCAGCGGCGCCCAGCCCAGGAGGCCCCAGTGAGGTTGGTAAATTTGGGGGGTGGGGGGGAGTTGTAACGTGGGGCCAGCTGGAAGAGGGAGATGATAATGACTCTTCATAGGCTTTCCCTTGTGCCAGGGAGCGTGCTATTAACTTAATTAATCCTCATAACAACTTCCAGGTAGATACTATTATAAGCCCCATATTAGACACGAGAAACATGGGCCACGCTCTGAAGTAATTTGTCGAAGGCCACACAATTTGGTGGCGCTGGATTCAAACTCAGGCCCTGGGTCACCCACGGCCAACTTCGGGCTCTGTGTCACAAAAGGGGTCCTCAAACCTCGGACAGACACTAGGCCGGGAGAATTCGCGACCCGGACCTAACACCCACCCTCATTCCCGCACACAGCTTGATGGAGGAGGCCAATGATCAGCTGGGGAGCGGGTGTCCTCTCCTTGGCGCAGCCCGAGTAGCCCCTCCCCAGGGCTGGCGCGCCCCCAGCAGGGTCCAGAGACACACCAGTCACGCCTCGAACCAGATCCGCCGGGACTGGACCGGCCGAGGTCGACCTCGGACCCGATGGGACCACTATCCCAGCGTCCTGCACCTCGCGCCCCCGACCCGCTCCTGGGCTCAAAATAAACATCTGGTCTGAACCTGCTGAGTTTTGAAGTCTGCGTCGTCGTGCGCTTGGCGCGGGTGTAGGGGACAGGAAGCAGAGGGCTCGGACCAGGACTTAGGGGGTTCCGGGAGGGAAGAGGTCCAGACTGGAGGGGTGGGGCGTGGGGGCCCAACCCCACCTGCCTACGTTTTAAGTAAGCTCCGCCTCCTTCCTCAACCCCTGCACCTGCCCACCTGCTGCCAGCGATCTTCCCAAAGCCGGGCCTTCTCCGCTCTCCACCTCCGCCACCTGGACCCTGCTCTCGCCAAGGCCTCGACCTCTGGCCTCTGCTTCAGGCTCCTCTCCGCCTAGTCTCGAGCTCTTTTTTTTTTTTTTCTTTTAAATTTTTTTTGGGAGAGACAGCGTGAGTGGGGGAGGGGCAGAGAGAGAGGGAGTCCGAAGCCTAAGCAGGCTCCAGGCTCTGAGCTGTCAGCACAGAGCCCAATGCGAGGCTCGAACTCACTAACCGTGAGATCATGACCTGAGCCGAAATCCGACCGCTTAACCGACTGCGCCACCCAGGCACCCCTCCACTCCGCCTAGTCTAGAGCTCCTAAATAAACGTCTCCTTTCCGAGTTCTTCCCTTCCCTTGAGCGGGAATACTACCTCATTTTACAAATGAGTCAACTGAGGCGAGGCCAAATCACTTGCTCTAGGTCACCAAGGCCGGCCGACCCCACAGCCCAGCTTCTGGGCTACGACTGGACAGCTGCCTTCCGGCCAGGGTCCACCCCTTTTGGAAAAGCAAAGCACACAGTAGGAGCGTCACAAGACGTAGTCCAGGAATGGAGAGGAGGGCACGAGATCTAAGGTCTCGGCTCCAGTTCTCGAATGAGATAAAAGGCAGGCGGGGAGAGGTGTGTGTGTCTCATTCGCCTCCGCTTCAGTTCTCAGGCCAGTCTCTCCACCCTTTCTCCACCGTGTCCTTTCGGCCTCAAACGCGGAGCCACGCCCCCATCTGTTTCCGCCTCCGCGCCGCACTTTTTGATCCCAGCGGCCTCCGTAACCCCGCCTACCAGGGAAACGCGCCCGGAACGCCGACTCCGCCCTCGCCGGCATGAAGCCTCCACAGCGGCGGCGAGCGGCCCCGGCGCGCTATCTGGGCGAGGCGACCGGCCCCGCGGCTTGGAGCGCCCGCGAGAAGCGGCAGCTGCTACGACTACTGCAGGCGCGGCAGGGCCAGCCGGAGCCGGACGCCGCAGAGCTGGCCCGAGAGCTGCCGGGCCGCAGCGAGGCCGAGGTGCGGGCTCCCGGCCGGGAAGCGGGGCTGGAGGCGGGGCTAGGATGTGGGCGGAGCATCGTTGTGGTCGAGGGGCGGGGCGCGGGCGGGGCGCGCGCCATGCTGGGGTCCGCGTGAACCTGGGAGCAAGGCTAGGGTGGGCGGGGCGTACGTGAGGATGAGGGGCGGGGCGAGGTGGAGGCCGAGAGTGGGAGAGGCTGAGAAGTCGCACTGCCTGTAAGGCGGAGTGGAGGCCGGGGACCGGGCGGGAGTGAGGCAGAAGTGAGAGTCAGGAAACGGGGCGGAATGGGTGAAGCGGGGAGGTGAATAGGGTAGTACTTAGCAGGGGGTGGGCCCTGGCTGCGGGGAGGAGCACGGACTGACCTGGGCCATACCTCTTTATTGAGTGGCTGGCTGGTCACACCTGGGGCCTTGACCCTCGCCCCCGTGCAGTCACTGAGACCCTTAACACCTAGCGGGAGGCTAGGGAGCGGTGCCGGTCCTGGAGCAGGCCGGCGGCTTTGGCTTCTCTCCCCAGCCCCGGGCGTATAGAAGGCCCATGTGGCCTCCTGCTCTCTTCCCCAGATCCGGGACTTCTTGCGGCAGCTCAAGGGCCGCGTGGTCCGGGAGGCCATTCAGAGGGTGCATCCAGGTGGCCCGCAGGGTCCAAGGCGTCGGGAAACACAGACCCCGGCCCCCATCGAGGTGAGGCAGGACAAGGGCCCCCCCCCAAGGCCGGCCCCTGGGGCGTGGTGTGGGTGTTGCGGGGGGGGGGTGTGTGATAACCTGGTCAGGGGATCCCCAGGAGGGGAAGGGCTTAGAGACGGCTGAGGGTTGATCCCTAGGCTGACCGTGTACTTTCCGGTCTCCGCATCCAGGTATGGATGGATCTGGCCGAGAAGCTAACAGGCCCGCTGGAGGAAGCCCTGACTGTGGCCTTCTCACAGGTACCGCCCTCCCTGGCAGGTTGGGAGTGTTACATGTAAGTCTAAATAAGGGGGGGGGGTGTCCTGGAACCTTCCCCTTGCCAGCTCTGTGACTCCATCCAGTCACCGAACACGCTGAGCCCCAGCGACCCCGATTCCGAAGCATCTCCTGTATGTGACACCTAACAGGGAGGATGGTGAGCAGGTGGAGGTGGAGGGCTCAGCCTCGGGCAGGGCAGGGGCGTGGCTGATGGGAGGACTTGTGCCTTCCCCTCCCTCATCTCTCTTCCTGCCAGGTGCTCACCATCGCAGCCACAGAGCCCATCAGCCTCCTGCACTCCAAGCCCCCCAAGCACACACAGGCGCGTGGGAGGCAACTGCTGCTCAGCGCCCCTGGAGGGCGGGAGGACTCGACCCCTGACACCCCTGGCCCCGCCCCCGAGGCCTCTGGCCCCGCCCCCCCGACGAGTGACCCCGCCCCTGAGGCGCCTTCCGAATCCCTGGCCGAGCCCTCGGCTGAAGACTTCTCCGTGGACTTTGAGAAGATCTACAAGTATCTGTCCTCCATCTCTCGCAGTTGCCAGGGTCCTGAACTTTCTGCAGCCGGTGAGGATAATGGGCAGGGGCTGAGAGGGCGGGAGTCCCAGGTAGCAAGCCCCACCCTCCCCTCACTCCTCTCCTCTCCATCCGTGACCAGAGTCAGCCGTGGTCCTTGACCTGCTGCTGGCGCTTCCGGAGGAGCTGACCCGCCTGCCCTGTGCCGCCCTGGTTAAACATATGTCAGATGTGTACGCGCGCCTGACGGCCCCCCAGCCGGACCCAGCTGGTGAGAGCCTGGGGTCCGGAGCTGAGAATGGCGGGACAAGTCCCAGGGGGCAGGAGGAGGCCGGCCAGGCCATGCCCCAGGCCCCTGAGAATGCTGGGCCCAGTGAACCAAGATCTGCTTGGCAAGCAGCTGGGGTCTGCCCCCTGAACCCTTTCCTGGTGCCCCTGGAATTTCTGGGCCAGGCAGCCACCCCTGCAAGGTGAAGGGACACACCAGACAGAGCAGGCAGAGGACACACCGGACGTCTGTGAGCTCCCGGGCCTCAGTCCTGCCTGGGCTGACACTGGGTTGTCATGAGTCGTGGAGGAAGGTACCGGACATGGTGGGCGTTCCGGGGTGGCTTTTAAGATGGACTGATCTGGCGGGGCTTTCCGCAGCAAGCCCACTTGGACAGGCGTTTGGCCACAGAACTGAGGTGGGGGCGGCCAGGCAGGCTTGGCTTAAAGCCAGTGTCAAACCCAACCCCCCCGCCTCCCCAGCTCATCTCTTCCGACATCCTGTATCCTATGTCCTGTAACTGAGTAAAGTTCTTGTCAATCTGCCTTGCTCCCTTTGTTCTGCGCGTTAGAGATGGGGGTGGAGGCCCAAAGTGCCAGAAGTAGAAGCCAGAGGCACAGGTGCCGGAGCTGGGGCCCAGGGACCGAATCGGGGGACATGCGGGGAGGAAGGCCAGTCCTCACTAAAGGCTGCTGCGACCAGGTCTGGTTCGATGCCACCTGGAGTGACCTTGGGCTGGCCGGGAGAGGGCCCTTTGGTGACGGTATGGAGGATAGAGGGCTGATCCTGGCAGGTGTGATGGAAAGGTTTTCAGAGCAGGTGACCTCATGTCCCACAGATGAAGGGGAGGGGCCAGGCCCCAGGTAAGGGCGGAGGGGTAGGGCTGGGCAGGGGCCTCCTGTGGTGGGAGGTGGGAGGGAAGCAAGGATGGGGGAGGGAGGAGGAGCTGGAGGGGCGTTAGGAGAAGGGAGGGGAGGCCCTGAGCTGGGTAGACTCCTGGCCGTGGCCTCTGGGTCTCCCAGCAAGGGGTCCCCCTTCATCAGCTTGCCTGGGGGTGTAGATTCAGGGACAGGGTTGGGGACAGCACAGCAGGGGAACCAAGCACCCTCCCACAGCACTGCCTCCCCCCCGCCCCCCGGCCTAACTAGTCCTCTGGGAGCCGGTAAATTTTGTTCGCAGAGCCCGTGCATTCACACAGCCTTCCTTTTATAGAAGCGCTCCCCACACACATTGCACACGGCTCCCCCGGGGCCCAAACACAGCTCCCAGGCGGGCGTGGAGCAGAGCCAGCCCCACTGTTCCCAGCGTGCACGTGTGCATGGTGGGCAGGAGGGACCAGGCTCAGAGGCGTCAGGTCGCAGGTGTGGTCACTGCCAGATCGTGCCATCTCTTGGTGACACCCTCCGGCTCCCCACCCCAGCTAAGGCCGTTTTTCCATAGCCCCCAGTCCCTTCAAGTCGAGGGAAAGAAGGGGGTGGATCTTGGCTATGCATGGAGCTGGGGGGATGCAGGTTGCACCTCCATCACCCCCAGAATGCGGTCTGGTTGCCTTGGCAGCACGGGGCAGCCATTAAGAGCAGGCCAAAGTCAGACCCGGGTTCAAATCCCAGCCACTTAGTACAGGCTGGTCACTCAGGCTGCCTGGACCTTCGTCCCCTGGCCTGTAGAACAGGGATGCTAACAGGCCTCACTCTGGGTCCTGAAGAAGGAACAGGTCATGTGCAGGACGCGCTAACTCACACGCTGCTTGGCATGTAGTAAGCGCTCAATAATAGCTTTTAATTTCACCAATGGCTCAGGGGCTGGGAGGTGGGACAAGGTATGGGGAAGGCCACGGCGGGGATGGGAGAAGGGAGCAGGGGGAAGTGGCAGGAGCGCCAATGCGAGGCAGAGGTGGTGACTGAGGGAGGGGCGCTGACCTGTCCCGCGGCCTGGGCTGGAGCGGGAGAGAACCTGCCCGCACTCTCCTCCCACCGAAGGCGCCGCGCATCCTGGACACAACAGCCGCTGTTGCTCTCCGGTCTCGCTCTCCGGGGCAGGCCGCGCAGGGCATACGGGTATGCAGCGTCCACCCCGTGGGCCCAGGAGAGCTCAACACTTAAGGGACGGTGGGGGGTCGGCTCGGGGTTGGCGGAGTGAGGACGGCCAGACCACGGAGGTGGGAGGGGGGACACGGGGGTCCCCCGCATCCAGGAATGGACAAGACACTCATGCTCGGCGGCAGGACAATAGCAGAGCCACCAAAACGCCTAGGGGTGGGGGAGGGGTCCTCTTCCCAGTCGGGGAGCCAGTCGGGGACCAGCCGGGCGGGTGAGTGACGGAGCGAGGACGGGGCGGGATAAAGGCACGAAGTGGGGCTCCGGCCAGGCCGGGAGGGAAGAGGGGAGGGGTCTGAGGGGGAGGAGCCGGACTTCCAACGCCCTCCCCGCTCCGGCTAGGATCTGGGGTGGGATCCTGAGCGCCATCCCGGCCAGGCGGCGCCCCCGTCGGGTCGGCCCTCGGAGAGAAGCCCCGCTCGGCTCAGACCAGCGCGTAGTCGAACTGCCCGCGCTCGAGCGCCTCCTTGTGGTCGGTCCAGGACGAGGCGGGCATGCGGCTGTAGGGGTCGAGCAGGATGCGCACGCAGCGCACCATCAGCAGCACCAGCACCACGAGCAGGCAGAGTACGAAGGCGAACACCGTGCGCTGCTCCGCGTCCAGGCCCGCGCCCACCGGGGGCCCCGTCGACGGCGGCAGCGGCTCGGGGGACAGCGTCCATGTCGCGCTCATGGCTCACATCGCCGCGCGCCCTGCGGAGGAGGGGCCCGCCCGGGGCGCGGGGATGAGGCTGCGCCTTCCCGCCCCTGCGCCGCCCCCTCCTGCCACCGCCCCCTGACCTTGCCGGGATCCAGCCCCCGCCCGGGCCTCCGTCCCCCGGCTACGCCCAAGCCCGGGCCGCAGGCACGCTGCCACAGGCACTCGGGGACCCAACTCCGGTCGTGAGCGCTGGTGGGGGTGCTGAGAGTGGGGAGAGGGAGCCCGGGCCCGGCCGGCCCGCGTACAACAGGTGCGAACGCACTGCCCGGGCGGCGCGGCGAAACCCTGTCCCCCGCCCCGCTCCCTTTGTTCCCGGCGTCCCGGGGACCCCTCCCCCACCGCCCCCGCCCCGCCGCGCCCCTCACCCTGGCCTGGACCGGGACGGGAGCCGAGCGTCCGGCGGCTGCGCTCTCTTCCGGGACCCGCGCCGGCTCGCTCTCGGCCTCTCTCCCGCGGCGGTAGCGGCGGCGGCGGCGGCCCCGGCTCAGCCCACCCCACCCGCCCCTGGAGCGCCGGAGACCGAGGCAGGCGAGCCGCGAGCTAGCCGGGCCGCCGCGGCTGTTCCCATGGCGACGGGGGGCGGGGCCGCCGCGGGGGGCGGAGGCTGCGCAGGGAGCGGCGCGCGGGCTCGCGACCCCGCCCCGGCCTCCGGGAGAACAGCGCTCCCGCCCGCAGGCGCCTGGGAGACCTTGGGCCCCCCGGAGGCCGAGAACCCAGGACCTCGCCACCCCACCCCGACAAGCACCGCAGGCAGCCCCAGCCCGACTTCGGCACCTGTCTATGCGACAGACCCCTCAACCAGACGTCCTGTTTGGGGGATGCCCCCCAAAAAACTCATATTGGGGCTCAAGCTCCTCTAGGGCTAGGGACCCCAGCCCTCCGAGATCCCAGCCCGGCCTCGGAAAAGCTCCCCAGCTCTTGCGGGAGGACCCCCTCCCCAAGGGGTCAGGGTCCTGACCAGGCAAGGTCGTGGGCTGCAGTTCCTTCAGCGACCTTGACCACCTTCTGTGACCACCTGGCCAGCTCCTGCCACCCATCCTCAGTCCCAGCTGCCCCCCACCCCAGTGACAAACACCTCGGACCACCCAAGTTGCTCTCCTGCACTTTGGCGTTTTATTATTTCCAAATCTCAGGCATATATACAGGATAGTAAGGGCACTGTTAAAATAAAAAACGGAGCCAAAATGGCCTGGCTGGAGCGACAGGTAGGCTACTCTGAGCGGCAGGGACCTGCCTTCCTGCCCCCTTGAGGCCCTGGGTGGGGGTTGGGGGGCCTTTTGGCACCATGTGGCCTGTACAACGTGTTGACCCCACCCAGCAGCCCCCCCCCTCCGTCCCCAGGAGCACAGGGGCAGTGTGGTGGCCCACGCCGTGGGGGGCAGCGCCCCTGCTCCTGACCCGCCCTTCCCCATCCAGCTGGTTTTGTGGCTGCCCAGGTAGAGATCCACCAGTCCCGGCTTCCCCAGCGGTCTAGCTGCCACAGGCAGACACCAGTCCTCTGTGTGACTACGCCTGCTGATCCAGCCCAGAAGCCTCGGCTCGTAGCCACCACACTCAGAGGACCTGCTCCGTGCTGGATGCCGAGATGTCCAGGAGCCGCCAGGCCGCGTAGGGGTTGAGCTCATCCTGGTCTCGACAGAGCGCCCACACGTACAGCATGCGCAGCACCTTGTCCTGCGGGGGCCGGGAAGGTGAGGGCCGTGACAAGGGGCTGTGTGAGGGGCAGGCAGGACACAGAGGGGATGCCAGGAGGGACCAGGGAGCCGAGCTGGCCTGTCAACCTGGGTCTGGGGTCCAAAGGCTACAACTCAGGCGCAGCCAGACAAATCAGTCCCCCTACCCCCCCACCCCCACCGGTACTACCCAGGACACCAGACTTCTCAAGACACCGGCCTGCTGTTCGCCCACAGTCACAACACCTCCCGGCTCTGTCAGTACGAGGTGGCTGGAGGCAACGGCCACCCTCCCTCACTCACCGGGTCGCCCTCCACCACCTCGCCTTTGGGGTTTTTGATCACCATCACCAGCTGGGCCTGGAAGGTGATGATCAGCACAGGCCCCTGCTCCATCATCTTGCCCATGGCCAGCTGCAGGGGGAGGACAGGGCGGGCGGGCTTCAGAGAGCGGTCCTGCCCCTTCCCTGACGCTGGCCTTAGGGCTAGCGCAGACCCTCGCTTCCCAGGAGGCGGCCCCAGCCACTGCACTTGCCCCAGAAGGACCCCTCGGAGCTGCCCGTCCCCAGGGAGGGGGTTCCCCATGGGACCCTTGTCAATGTGAGCCAGAGTCTGAACTCTTAAGAATCCACGCGGCCTCCCCGGACCCCGGTGGCTTCTTGTAACCCAGGCTGGGGCTGGGTGGGCGTGCAAGGCCTCACAGAGGGGCCAGTCCTGCACACGGCAGGAGTAGGAGAAACCGGTGCTGGCATGCCTTCAGGTCTGCACAGGGACACAGCTCTTGCCCTTCCTGTGAAGGCGCAGGGACAGCACTGCCTCTGGGGGCCCCGAGCTCTGGGCAGCAGCACCCCCTGCATCCACCACCCGCCCAAAAATTCTCCCTCCACAGGCTTATGGGAACCCTCTGCAAAAAGGGAACCTCGAGGTCATTTCACGCCAGGAACTGCCCATGTCACAGCTCTCCCAGGAACGGGGTGCTCGCTGCCGCCCCTAGGCACCCCTCTGACTAGCACCCCCCCCCCAAGAAGAGACACTCACGTCGATGTTGTCGATGTCTAGGATGCGGGAATGGAACTGCAGGCCCAGCG
Source organism: Cryptoprocta ferox (assembly GCA_028646485.1). Taxonomy (NCBI): domain Eukaryota; kingdom Metazoa; phylum Chordata; class Mammalia; order Carnivora; family Eupleridae; genus Cryptoprocta; species Cryptoprocta ferox. The sequence goes on along the minus strand of CM053574.1, from coordinate 5,423,959 downwards.
CCTTGGCCTGCTGGATTGGGTGGGCCAGCTGGCTGTAGGTCTGCGGGGAGAAGCCAGACACACCCCTGCAGCTGGGCCCGTGAGCGCGAGCCCCACCAAGGTGCCAGGGTGCACCCGCTGGCGAGCCCAGGGCCTGCGCGCACCGTCCTGGGAAACCCTCCCGCGGACAGGCTCACCGCCCTGTTCTGGGCCTTCTGCGCCTGCACCTTCCAGAAACGGCCGCTGGCGCCTGCGTGTGCTCTGCCAGGAGCAGCAGATGCCAGGAGCACAGATCCAAGCGGGGAGGCCAGTGCCACCCATTTGCTGGCCCCAATCACACCCCCCTTGTTATAAAGACAGTGCTGCATCCAGACTCCCAAATGGAAGTGGTATTAATCAGTGAAGTAAATAATTTTCCTGCAACAGGATCTGAAATACACGCCCGGAGGGAAGTTGAGGCCTCTCTGGCCGATCCTGGACTTCCCCATTTCACCGCACTCTGAATCTTGGCCTGGAATCAAACTCGTTTTCTAGGATTTGCCCTAACCCGCAGCCGCTCTGAAATGAGCTTCCTTGGTCGGCCTCTTCCTCACTGACCGGCCCCGGGAGGCTGCTGGCCACAGGCAGCCCCTTATTCCCACGGGGCGGCGACACGCCAACGGCACCTCCAGCCCCCCCCCCCCCGGGCCTGCTCCCAGGCCCAGGGCACGCGTGCCACCCTGCACCTTTTCGCTGGCGGCTTCTCTGGACTCAGCAGCTACGCTGGAAGCCATTCCAATAACACTTTTTATGGAAATAACTGATCTAACCAGAAAAAAATGGTGCCAATCCGATTTCCTGTGCAGTTCTTAAAAACGGCATTTAAGAAGTACCTCTGGGGGTGCCTGGGTGGCTCAGTCGGTTAAGCGGCCAACTTCAGCTAAGGTCATGATCTCACAGGTCATGGGTTCAAGCCCTGCTTCAGGCTCTGTGCTGACGGCTTGGAGCCTGGAGCCTGCTTCAGATTCTGCTCCTCCCTCTCTCTCTCTCTCTCTGCCCCTCCCCCACTTACACTCTCTAAGATAAACATTTAAATAAATATGCGAGCACGCGCATGCATGCATGCACACGCACACACACACACACACACACACACCCTCCTCTGTGAGAGCACCTGCAATTTCAGGTGCATTTCCAGGGGCCCCAGCAGCTCTCTGGCAGAGATAATCAGCCACAGCCTAATGGTCCCAAAGCATTAAAAAAAAGAAGAAAAAAAACACCACCACACACTCCTAAATGCCTGCTGGATTAGTCACTGCGCAGGGGAGTATTAAAAAAAAAAAAATCTGACATCTTCTCCTCTGCTTTCTCCAAGTTGTTTGTGAGCTGGAAGCAGAATAGATCAGCCAAAAAAGGCTCTGGATTGCTCAACAGAAATTCGCTAGAAAAAAAAACCCCATGAAGACACAGGTCAGGGAGCGAGCAGGGTGAGTCGAGGTGGCCGTGGCCGACAGAGCCCTGCGGGCGGCTGCCAGGACCCGGCAGGCAGGGTGTGCTCCCGGGGACAGCTGACCTGGGTCCGCGGCCTGGTACCGTGGGGCCCCGGGACCCTGAGCACCCCCTCCGGAGAGCTGGCGGGCCTTGTCAGGACACACGGCTCCTCCCCATGCGGGAAATCTTATCACCGTCTGTTTTGATCTGTGTTTCGGGAACTCAAAGTGAGAACAGCTATGATGAGTCCAGCCAGCGCGTCGTGCGTCCTAGAGCGTTGCGTCTCTGCCCGCACTGTCCCCGCACGACGCCTGGGACGCGTGCCCATGGGCTGCTTGCTGGCCATCACCCACCACCGCCACGTGAGACCCCTGCGCGCTGAGGGAAGGTCACACACAACCCCTCCCAAGCTGTTCATGGTCGCTCTCTGCCCAGCCCCCGACCCCCAGGTCACCCCACAACCAGGACACTGAGCCCTGCCACACCCTTCCCAGCTCTGCCCAAACAGACCTCCCAACCGATTCTTTTTAGGCCTAAATAGAAAAAGTAAAAAGAAAGAAGTACGCACAGCTTCATAGCACCAATCTTTGAGGATCTCAAGCTCTCCAGAAATCATGGCCTAAAAAGGGAAAAACAAACAAAAATAAGCTCAAGACTGAGAGGGGGCTGTCCGGGCCGGAGGCCCTACCCCACAGGCTCAGCTGGGAAACAGGGGCCTCAGGTCAGGCTGCAGCAACGGATGCCCCTCCCCAGGCCCTGGGGACCAAGGTCCTGCATGTATGACCCCCGGCAGCCCAGGGTGGCCGCAAAGGCCCCGCATGTGGCAGAGGAAGGCGGCAGCATGCCAGGCTCAGCCGGGCAGAGCCAAGGAGCAGGAGCTGCATTCCACCTCCCCAGGGGCCGGGACTTCAGGACGGGGAGTGGGGTCCTGGGGCGGCCCCCCAAGGTGCCACAGGGGATGCCTCCGCAGGAACTTAGAGGCGGGACTGACCTGCTGAAGGCGAGGGAGGAGCCCAGGGCCAAAGGGAAAAAGAAAACTAGGGGCAGGCTGGGGGCTGTGACATCGTCCCCATGTGCTGGAGCTGCTGCTTTAAATTTTTTTTAATGTTTTTACTTATTTTTGAGAAAGAAAGAGACAGCATGAGCAGAGGAGGGTCAGAGAAAGAGAGAGGAAACACAGAATCTGAAGACAGGCTCCGGGCTCTGAGCTGTTGGCACAGAGCCTGACACGGGGCTCGAACCCACAAACCGTGAGATCATGACGTAAGCCGAAGTCAGACGCTTAACCGACTGAGCCACCCAGGCGCCCCTGGAGCTGCTGCTGCCCGAGGTGGTGTGGGGGGTGGGAAATTAGGAGGGGACCACAGGGAGGCCCGTGGGATGGAGAAGGCAAGGGGTGGGGGGGGGACTGGAATGCACTGGGGCGGGGAAGGAGGGGCGGGGGCGGGGCCTTTCTGTGATCTCATCAGGCCCTTCCAAAGGCCTGGCAGAGGCCCAGGTCTGGTCCACGTCCCTGGGGGCAAGAGGAACAGCCATGGCTGGGTGGAGGCAGTCACCCGTGGGCAGGGGCCTGTGCAGCGTGGGCTGTGGCGGGACCTCGAGCAAGCCACTCCCTCCTCGGTTATGAACCAGAAGATGGGATTCGGGATCCCCACAGAGCGGGGACCTGCCCCTGGGAGACGAAGCTGCGGCCCCAGGCAGCCGCTCACTTAGCCTCGAGGGAACTGCTTCACGCACATCGAGGGAGACCAGACAGGAGGCTGCAGGCCGGGTGTTGGGAAGACAGGACCTCACAGAGGTGCCTTCGCAGA